>CM060692.1:191585625-192785625 GCA_030686995.1 Artemisia argyi | reverse complement strand
ATTATGTGTGTGATTGCGGCTTTAGATTTACTTTCAATCAACACCTAACATTTTCTTTTTAATTGTATTTTTGGGGTGTCCTTTTTTTAACACAGCTATATATCAAAAGATTTTTCTTTGATGATAATGACCTGATTGATTGCCTTCTACTGTGTCATTTGTCATTGTTAAATAACTTTGCAATTTGTTTCTTGCACTGAAAACCTGTCTTATTTTTTGCAAAAGCATTTATTTCATTAATTTAAATGTAGGTACCTTGAAGTGACGAGCGTCCATTATAGAACAAAGAATTGAATGCAATCATTGGTGCATGGTTTACATTGTGGCTTGATTAATCCCAGAAAAATATGTTTAGTTATGTTGGTTCTAATGTTTTTCTTTTTAGTTGTTTGTTGAATTCTAGTATTTTAATTTGGATTTTGTCTGGGATTTATGTTTAGTTGAATTGAAGTAATATCTTAATTTATTTTTCAATTTCAACATTTGTGGTGCATTTTATTCACTTTATATATATTTGCTATATTTATATTTCTTTATTTTGGTGAGTCAAATTGTAGATTATAGAATTTCTAAAAAATTAAAAATTTTAGAAATGATTTTTTTAAGAAAATAGTTTTACAAAAAAAGACAGTTTTTTAGATAAAAACAAAACTTTTTACTTTATATAAAGACAGATTTGATGATTTTATAAAGACTTGTGGGAGAACTGGTGTCAATGTTCAAAAAAAAATATGTTTGTATACTCTATAATGGAGACCGGTAGTGTCAATGCTTCTAATAGAGACAGGTTGCCAAACCGGTTTCTATATGTTTTGATCATGGAGATACCCCCTTTAGAGAGTGGTTCTAAAACCACTCTTCATGGGCCATTTTAACCGGTTTCTGTGAGATTTTTTTGTAGTATTGATGCTTGGAAGAGGTTGGTGCCTGCTTTCATATAGAATAGTCGAAAGAAAACAAAGGGTTCTACAACTACCTCGGGGTCAACACAAGGTCCCTTGAATTTCCACGACATGTATGATTCATCGGATGAGGAAGAGACTAGAGAATTACGACCACAAGGTCGTGACGCAGCCAGAAGGAAATCCTCCTCCTCCTCCTCTTGTGATCCACCATCATCATGGACAAATACACTAGCTAAGACCTTTTTCAAGTTCAAGCTGTCAAAACCGGGGAAAAGTAAGGATATTGAAGAGTCGTACGTTACGTTCAAGAAACAAGAGCTAGTGATGAAAAGAGAGAAATTGAACTCCAACGACAGCAAGTGAAAATCATGAACACCACAAAACGGGAGCAAGACTTGATTTTCTACAATTCAGCAATTGACCCGAATTTGCCGGAATGACAACGAAACGAACTTTTGTGAATTAAGGCACAAATTAAGGTACGCTACAACTTAGATTAATAGTTTAAGTTTTTAATAAGTATTTTGTAACGTTTAGGTTTTATTAGTTTAAGTTTTTAATTTAGTATTGTAATGTTTTTATTTTTAATAAATTCTAATTTACTTGTTTAAAATGTTTGAATTAAAAAAAAAATAAATAAATAAATAAAAAATCTTTCACTACTGTGGCACATGTGTTATGTCTGGTCACCGGAAAAAGAAAACTGATGTGGCAGCTGATGACCCGGGTTACCACTGCTACCAGCCTAAGAGAATGGGTCCACAAACCCATTTAATATTATTTATTTTTTATGTGAGACCCACTATTTCTTATAGTTTGTCTATATCTAACAAAGTGGGAAAAGGTTTAAAGGGTTTATCAATTTTCTAAAGCAAGACTTCATAATTTATACAAACATTCAAATGATATACATTGTCTCTTATTAAATATGACTTACATAACGCCTTTTGTATTAATAAAACAAGCTTAGTTTATATGATTAAGCCAAATCCATGTTGTTAATCATTATACCCCTCATGAAGCTTGAAAGTTACATCCAAAGGTTATTTCTTATACATTGGTGCAATGCATTTCTTCATCCATGTTAATGTCACTGGGCCCATGTCATTGTTAAAAAGGAACCATTCGAAGTGCATAATCAGAGATGTAACGGTTAACACAATACTTAAAGGGTCATCCCAAATATTAGGATCACGACTAATTGCCCATACGTTAATGAGTATTCCAATATCTATTGGAATAGTGCATCTCATCACTTCACATGTTTCCATAGCTTTATGATGCAAAAGAAATGGTGTTGGAGAGTGTAATCTAATTTTTTTCCTTAAAACAAGCTTCTGGGAAGAGTAGGCGAACTAAATTGGACTCTTTGACTACATTCTACCTATTTCTGTTATAACTTCATCCCTAGCCTTTTCGAACACTCTCAGATACACACCATTCCGTAGTGAAACTTTCAATGCCTGCCGCATTCAAAGTAGGTGTTCCCTCGTTTTCAAAAGAATCAGAATCCTGGTCATGCTTACCCTTCCTAACGAACTCACTTGACATTTACATTAGACAATCTCTCTTCAGATGACCCTCTAAATGACATAAGAAGCACTTGAGTTTACCAGTTCCACCCCTTGACTTAAACCGCAAACTTCCTCTAGAATGAGCTTTACCTGAATGAATGATCTGACCTTCCCCTTACATATAACCCATCACCAACTTCTTTTTGTACCTTCAGTTCTTATTTTCAATTCATGTGAATTCCCAGAACATCTTCCACTATAAAGGATTCCCTCTCA
This sequence comes from Artemisia argyi, assembly GCA_030686995.1. NCBI lineage: Eukaryota > Viridiplantae > Streptophyta > Magnoliopsida > Asterales > Asteraceae > Artemisia > Artemisia argyi. The sequence goes on along the minus strand of CM060692.1, from coordinate 192,782,930 downwards.
TAGAACAACGTCTCCACAAAGTTCTCATAAGACGATTGCAGTGACGTAAGTAACATAAGTGTTTGATCCTCATCCTCAATCTCGATATCAATATTCGCCAAATCAAGTGTCAACTTATTAAACTCATCTATATGATGAGCCAGTTTTGCACCTGGACTACTATAGTACGTGTAGAACCTCTTCTTCTTCTTCATATACAATCCGTTTGCTAAGAACTTAGTCATATACAGCTTAAAGATATGTTGGCAAAATCAGAATTAGAGCATGAGCAATATCAGAAACTTGAAATGAAACATTATGATACAAAAACTAGATTAAATACCCACTTTATACAAATATACCCCACAAAATACCTCACACTTACACACTCACAAGCCAAAAATTTAATAATAAAACACTTAAGTTTTGCACGAATACCTAGTTGTGACAACCGGCAATTTAGGGAGCCGTTTTGAAAACCCGCATTACATTAAAGTTCGTTCATAAATTTTTATTCAAAATTTTATTCGTAACGAACTTGAAAGACCTATTTTATGGTTAATTATATTTAATATCGTTATGGGATTTGAGATTATATTTAATGACTGTTATGGAATTATACTTGGTGATTTATTTTTTTGAATTCTCACTTGGTACTACGTTGACTCTGGCACTAGGATTACCTAACAGAAATTTTGTGACTTGATTTTACAAGTTTGACAATATTTAATTATTTACGGAATGTTTCGCGTGATATTAGATGTTTTGAATTGAGTTCGGGTTTTGGACTGTGTGTTTTACACTCACCCTTTTAATTACCAACTCTTATTAGTAATATTATTATTATTACTATTATTATTATTATTATTAAAAGAAAATGATTTTTTTAAGTAACTTACAAAAATCGTCCATGTGGTTAATACAACACACACACCACACAATACATTCATCTTCACCCTCACCAACTCTCTCTCTCTTCCCCCTGTTAACCCTAGCCGCCACCGAACACTATTCCGGCCACCACCACCACTTCGACGCCCTCACAACAAAACCACCACCACCATCTTGTTCCTTATCCTTTTCTCTTTCTTTTGGTGTATTATACGCGCCGTATAACCCACTTTAACACCTTGAAATCTTATTAAATCCGACCCAACTTTATTGTTTTTACTAGATCTATTCGATTGGAGGTTCTAGAAGGTGAGTATGATCGAATTTGGCTTTTGGGTGCCTCGATTTGGTGATTATTCCGTGGGTACATGGATGTGTTTCATGGGAATCGAATTTATTTGTTGGGAAATAATGTTTTTGATGTTAGAAAATGGTTTGGTATCCGGGTTTTGGTGTTTCTTTGATGGTTCGAGTGAACCGTAAGTCTAAGACTCACGGCTTGTTGTGGGATTCGAGCCTATGGCTCGTTATTTTGATTCTTGTGGCCTTGTGTTCATGGTTTTTCATGTTGGTTTGCGTTGGACCTTGCTTGACTCGATGGAGTCTTGGCCTTTTTGGCCGATTATGTTGATTGATGCCGCGACCCAAGTGGTCGACTTGGGCAGTTTTGGTGTGGCTCTTGGAGCTTATTTCGTGACCTTCTTGTTATTGTGGTCGAGTCCTTGTGACTCGTGGTTTGAGCCGAGACTCAAGTGAGTCGAGGGCTCGGGTTTGGCTTGGTAAACCAACCTGAATATGGACCTTATTGTTATTTACATTTTTCTTGTTATATTTTTGTTAACTTGTTAATGTTTTGGCATTTGTTGATTTCGGCCGAATGCTTGTTGTGTCGAGATCATTTTTTTTGTCTCGACAAGGGATTATTGGTTTATTGAGAAGTTGTTGTCGAATGGTAAAGTGGGGACCGATTGTGAGACGGTCAGTTAGATTGACGGAGATAGGTTAGTCGGGTGCCGTAGTCGGACCCTATTGTTGTAGCACGTGTATTGGGATTGATTTGGACGGAGTTGGATTGATTATTTATGACTTGCTCACATTATTTTGGACTTGGACAATGAGCCGAGAGTAATGACTCGGACATGTGACCATTTCGTATGACTCGATAATTATTTACAATTTAAAACACAAATAATAAAACTCGTAATAATATTATTGGTAATATAAACGTTTATATAAATATATACACGTGAATAACGTATATATAATTGTATAAATGCGTATATTAATAATAACAAAAATCACGAGTAGTATTATAAATAATGCGACTAAATATATTATGTCACGAGAGTAGCGTAATATTATTGGAGGCGTTATTATGAATAAACATTATAAATAACGAGGAATTCTCGACGTTAACTAAATATTAAATGAAATATTATCTTTTATATATAACGAGGAAAGCTATCGAGTTATGCGGAGTCGTGGTCACTTGAGTCCAAGTGGGTTATTGTGTGTGACTTTTGTGTTGTCACGGATATATGACGATTAATATAAACATTTTCTATAACTAAATAACTTATTTAATCGACAGGTTAAACCGAGTTATTTGGCTATACGAAATGAGTATATTAATGGGCATCGTATCCTACGACGCCCATAGGTTGTGGTATATGTATAGGATAATAAATCACTAAATATATATATATCGGGAAATCTGGCCAATTTGACGATGTATATAAGGAGTTTATTAGACTACAATATATACCATATAGTATTTTTGTGCTATGTGCTTTAGGATTGGGTGTAATCTTGGAACGGTATGTTACGTAAATAAATATAGTGGAATACCAAATCGACGGATTTGATAAACTTCAATGATTTATTTAAATAATATATTGGACTAATATTAGACCTATAGATTGTTTTATTATCCTTTTTGTTGTGACTTTTTGGTTTGTTTGTGTCGACCCATCACCCGTATGGATACCAAACGTAAAACTCCAAACTAATACGAGACATGGATTTTCGGAAAATAAAACGGAATACGTCCGGGTTTGGGAGTATTTAATTTTGAGGAAATGATTTCTGAACGAGTTGATAATGTTAGGTCGTGCCGAGTCCGTAGTTGCCGTCTTGTGAGTTACTATACGTCTTACTTCTACCAAGTTCTTATTGCTGATTTCTGGACTTGAGGTGAGTCATAGCCCCACTTTTTAATCTTGAACTATGTTTTCAATACTTGGGGTGAGAAACGTGCAAATTATTTTATGTGGACTATTATCGCTTTTATATGCTTTCTAAAACTTGCTATGCGTATGGACTAGGATGTATTGTCAGCTTTAGTCACATGGTTCGTGTGTACTATTCAAGGTTGGCTTATTTAGATACTATAGTGTGCACCTATAGGTTATTAATACTTCGGAGGTTATCCGAGTATTTATGATATTGCGGGGGTTACCCGAATATCTATATTAGAGCGGAGGGTATCCGTGTGTTATGTTGGAGCGGAGGGTATCCGCAGGCCTTTAGTAAATCCTTAGTCTAGCTAGCAAGCGTTTTGCGTATATGTCCACTATATTGATGATGAATTTAAACCTATGATCTAACCAGCGAAAGCTGACTTTTAGCACGTTTTCTCAGGTAATTAAGCTATGATTTGGATGCTTGGATTGGAAGGCTCGGCTAAGGCACCTGGTTTACGGATCTATTTTTCTATACTCTGATATTAAATTGTGGACCTACGTTTATTTCTTTTGGGCCTGACTCTGAATGATGATGGGATAAATGTAAACTTTAAAACCCCGTTTTGGTTGTGTTTTTATTATGTTTACTTTATCTCGTTCTATTATGTCTTGTGTTGGATACCAATCCCCGTAGCACCCCGAAAGCTTGTTGAGTCTTCCGCTGTACCAAATTTTGGGGGTGTTACAGATTGGTATCAGAGCCAAGGTTATAGAGAACTAGGTAAATAAACACCTAAACTATAACCGATTTTTATAGAAAACGATCCTCGACCATTGCCCGCCAGCCCGCCAAGCCGAAGCATCTTCGATTATTTTGAGGTATTATGAGATAATGATTTGAAATGAGATTTTTGAGATGATTGAGAATATGGGATATATTGATTTAGTGATAAGATGGCGTTTTGAGGAATTATATGGCTTAATTGTTTTATAAATGTTTTAGTAATGCAGTATTTGAGATTCTTTATTGAGATTATATGATTGAATTTATATGAGGATTTTTGACACGGTATTTTGAGTTTCGCGGTTTACTTGTTTTGAAACACTTACACCTACCCTACGCCGTTGTCACAAACCATAACCTCCTATTCGTACGATGTTATTGAGGATGTTCATGCTGGTACGCGTCGCCTAGCACAGATCACTATGGCCCCTGATGACCCCTACAAGATGGTCATGCGTTTAGCCACTACTACTTTATCGTCCCATTGTTGCCCTAAGTCACCGACTTTATCGCCTCGTGGTTCACCTGTTCGGAGACGACGATTGATGGAGTACCCCTTCGACGATGAGTACGAGGGTGAGTAGGAGGAGGATGACCCTCAATATGAGGAAGAGAATGATGACCCTCAGGATGAGGAGGAGGATGATCCTCAGGAGGAGGAGATGCCTGATGATGATGGTTTACCAGCACATTCAGCTCATTCTGCGGAGCCCGATTCCCCGATACATACGTTAGAGCCGGTTTCACCTGATCACCCGTTTTTGTTTGATTCACCACCTGGTAGTCCCGTAGCGTCTGACGCGCCATCTGAGATGTCTGCTGAGCTTGCAGATTTGGGTGAGACTGGTAGGATTTTGAGTCGGCTTACTACGCAGGGCGAGAGGATCTCGCAGATGGCTGATCGACTTGAGATGGTTATTGCTGAGTTAAGAGTGGATTTGACTACTATCGTTAGCAGGACGACATCGATTAGGAGAGGTATGATGGTGATGCATGAGCAGATAGAGATTCTGCAAAGAGGTTTCCTCACGGCTCGTAAGGCAGATCGCAAGCTGTGGTAGAGGAACACGGAGTTAGAGAAGGAGGTTGCAGACCTCAAGAGGGATAGTGATACTCACAGTGTCGAGTTGGAATCGTTATGGAGAGAATTGGATAGTTTGAGATCAGAGTTGAGAAGTCTACGCCAGCATCGTGGCTAGATCGATTTGGATTTGTGTTGTTGTGTTGCTTCCTAAGCCAGGGAGTACTTGGTTAGGAGACCTGGTTATTCTATCTCTTATGTCATGTTATTCGGATTGTATGTTTGTCTCGTATGGAATGATTAGTATATATTATGTCTTTTAGTATTTTGGGAACGACGTATCGATCTCTACTTGTATGGATGATGGTGATTTCGTATGATGTTCTATGTTTTTGGCGTACATGGAGAAGTGTGTTCAAATTTCGCGGTTGATATCGTGTTGGTAGTATGTTGATCAATGGCCCCATGACGAAACCCTGTTAGAGCTACCAGAACTGGTCCTGCAGTGACTACCCCTGGTCGCCGAGGACGTCGTCCTACTCGAAATGTTGAAACCCCTACTCCTGACAACCTGGACACTACTAACCGCAACAACAAGAATCAAAATGCTGATGTTCAGGGAGACAATGATCACGTTCCACTTAATACACCTACTGTGGATCAAGCAATGATCAATCAACTTGTGGAGCAACGAGTTGCTGAGCTACTAGCTGAGTCAAATCATTCCAACAACTCTACTGGAACTTTCCCACCTGTTCGTGCTAATGGATATAACTACAAGGAGTTTAAAATTTGTGGACCCATTGAGTTTGGTGGAACAGAAGGAGTGGTCTACTTAGTCAGGTGGATAGAGAAGACTGAGTCAGTGTTTAATGTCAGTGGTTGTGCGGAGAATGCTAAGGTAAAGTTTGCTTCTTTTACTTTCAAGGATGAAGCTTTAACTTGGTGGAACAATTACCGTAATTCGGTTGGGAGTGATGTGGCTTATGCTATGACTTGGGAGCAATTTAAGTCTTTGCTGATTCAGACTTATTGCCCAAGAAATGAGGTTAAGAAACTGGAAAGAGAAAGAGAGACCATCACTCTAAGGGTAATGATCACCGAAACAAGCGACAAGCTAAGGCTTATGCTATTGGGAATGGAGATAAAAGGAACCAAAACGGTGATGCACCCAAGTGTGGTCGTTGCTACAGGAATCATACAGGACAATGTAGTGTAATTTGTCAGAACTGCTCAAAGAATGGACACACATCTAAGGATTGTAGGGCTCGACCTCTTGCTATGGTTCAAGCTGCTCCTGAAATGAGAAATAAGGCAGATGTTACTTGTTATGGGTGTGGAAAGAAGGGACATTATAGGAACGAGTGTAGAGAATCGTGGAACCGAGGAAATCAAGGATCGGGGGGTAATGGGTACAATCATGGAAACCGTGGAGCTGGAGGAAACCGTGGACGACAAGATAACGGGGACCAACGTGTGGAAGCTGGAGCTGCTCAGGGAAGAGTGTATGCACTCGGGAATGAGAGAGGAGAAGATCCGAACGTCGTTACTGGTACGTTCCTTCTCAATAATCGTTATGCTTCCATACTATTTGATACTGGTGCCAATAAGAGTTTTGTGTCCACTAAGTTTGCACCCTTACTAGAGAAACCCCCGATGGCCTTAGGAATTGGGTATGATGTAGAGTTAGCAAATGGGAATATAGAAAGGATTGGGACTATCATTCGCGGTTACACGTTAAATTTCTTGAATCACCCTTTCAACATAGATCTTCTACCCGTCACGTTAGGAAGTTTCGATGTCATCATTGGTATGGATTGGTTGTCGAAGTATCGTGCTCACATACTTTGCGACGAGAAGATCGTGCGTGTACCTTACGGAAAGGAAATTCTAAATATACTAGGAGATCGAAAAGGTTCGAGGAACCCGTCCCGGTTAGCAGTCATTTCTTGCACTAAGTTACCAAAGCTAATGGAGAAAGGATGTTACCTTTTCTTAGCTCAAATCTCTGAGAAAGGAGGGAAGGAGAAGAAGGAAAGGTGCATTGGAGATGTGCCTATAGTCCGTGATTTTCCTGATGTATTTCCCGATGATTTGCCGGGAATCCCGCCTACTAGACAAGTGGAGTTTCAGATTGAGTTGATACCTGGTGCTGCACCTATAGCACGAGCGGCTTATCGACTTGCACCTACCGAACTAGAAGAGTTGTCAAAACAGTTAGCGGGGTTAGCCGAAAAAGGATTCATAAGACCAAGTTCTTCACCTTGGGGAGCCCCAGTCTTATTCGTGAAGAAGAAGGATGGATCGTTTCGTATGTGTATTGACTACCGAGAGCTGAACAAGTTAACGGTGAAGAATAGATACCCGTTACCGAGGATCGACGACTTGTTCGATTAGCTTCAAGGATCGAGTGTGTATTCAAAGATCAATTTGAGATCGGGATATCATCAGCTTCGAGTTCGCGAGGAAGATACTCCAAAAACGGCTTTCAGAACCCGTTACGGGCATTACGAGTTTCAGGTGATGCCGTTTGGGTTGAATAATGCACCGGCTGTATTCATGGATCTCATGAATCAGGTGTGTAAGCCTTATTTAGACAAGTTTGTGATCGTATTCATCGACGATATTTTAATTTACTCAAAGAGTGAGAAGGAGCATGAGGAGCATCTAAGACTTATTTTAGAATTGCTCAGGAAGGAGAAGCTGTATGCCAAGTTATCCAAATGTGAATTTTGGATTCCGACGGTACAAATTTTGGGTCATGTGATTGATAGATAAGGAGTTCATGTGGATCCTGCTAAAATTGACGCAATAAAAGATTGGGCTGCACCTACGACCCCAACAGAAGTTCGTCAATTTTTAGGTTTAGCCGGTTATTACCGAAGATTTATCGAGGGATTTTCGAAGATAGCTAAACCGTTGACCAAATTGACTCAAAAGAGTGTTAAGTATGAATGGGGAGATAAAGAAGAGGAAGCATTTCAATTACTTAAGGAGATGTTGTGTAGTGCCCCTATCTTGGCGTTACCTGAAGGTAACGAGGATTTCGTCGTCTATTGTGACGCTTCACATAAAGGTTTGGGAGCTGTGTTAATTGATGAGGCGAAAAATGATCCGTTTTTAGGGGGTCATTTAAGCCCGAATCCGACTTTATTTGATCAAATATTGCCCTAAATCGTTCCTTTTGTGATTTTAGGTGTTTGGAGAGTGAATTCTGGAAAAGAAGCCATTTTGGACGTTTTTGGAGCATGAAAGTGAAGAAAACGACAATGTACCAAAAATCCATGCTGAAGATACAAGGTGACGGCGTCAAGACCAACATCTTGACGGCGTCAGACATGGAGAATAAAACACCGTAGCTGGTGACGGCGTCAGAAGGCTTTATGACGGCGTCAAAGTGGCAAGAATAAAATACCGTAGGTGGTGACGGCGTCACATAGGCCGTCACAAGTGGATCAAGGCCGTCCGAGGAAGTATTTGGCGGCGAGGTGACGACGTCAGAAGTTACTCTTGACGCCGTCAGACTGTTTTTCCTATATATAGTTTTCTAGTTTTTTCATTAAAAAGAGAGAAGTTTTGGTGAAACCCTAAAGACGATTTTGGTGCCTCTTTTACAGGTTTTTCAAGGGTTCCAAACCCTTGAGACCTTGCATTGTAATTGAGATAAGTATACTTTTAATTCAATCAATATGTCTATGTGTTGGTTGTTTATCTCTTGTTCTTATCTTAATTCTACTATGCTAGGCTAGATTTCCTTTGTGTTTGCTTAGATCTAATGAAACCTAGATGTTGATTATGTGTTGATTACTTGCCTATTCTTGTTTTGGATGAATGATATTATATGTTAGGCTTAAGAAAACTGGCAGATCTCCAAATGGTAACATGCTTGAACGTCTTAAGAAACATGAACCGAGGCGTACTAGGTCTTTATTGGTTGTATTTAATGCATGAGCCACTGTTTACAATCCCTATAGTTGTGCTGGGTCATGGTGTAGGAGGAGATAAGAGCTCATAGAGTTGGGGAGTTATGTATGCCACCCCACGAATGGTATTAAGGAATACAATCCGTCATCCATACAAGTGTAACAAGTAATTAACATGTAAAAGATATCTAGGGAGTAATGAAGTCTAAGTAAACACAATTTCTCCAACCACTGCTCACAACCTTAGTTTAAATTAGTTTAATTTCATTTTCATTAGTTCATTTTAATTATATATTAGCTTTGGGTTAGTTGAATAGCAACTAATTCCGCCCTATCTTCCAAAACCCGAGATTTTATTTGCTTTTATAAAAATATAAAAATACAAAAATAATCATCTTTCACCTCTAGAACTATTAATTAGGTTTTCTAATCCTAGCGACACTATTCCTAAGCTGAACGATCAATCCCCCGGTACTTGTCACTATACTATACTACAACGATCAGGTACATTGCCTGGTGGGGGTTGTAAGCTTCTCGAGATCCCTCGAGAGGTAAAGCAAGGTGCGATTCCCACGCATCATTAATGCAACGAGAGAAAGTGATAGCTTATGCTTCCCGACAGCTCAAGAAGCATGAGAAAAACTACACCACCCATGATTTGGAGTTAGGTGCTGTGGTTTTTGCCTTGAGGATATGGAGACATTACTTGTATGGAACCAAGTGTGTTGTGTTTACTGACCACAAAAGTATACAACACATCTTGAATCAAAAAGAGCTCAACATGAGACAACGACGTTGGATTAAGTTGCTAAGGGATTATGATTGCGAAATTCGCTACCATCCTGGTAAAGCAAACGTTGTTGCTGATGCTCTTAGTCGAAAGGAGAGAATACCACCGTTACGAGTTAGGTCACTGGGAATGACTATTATATCGCCGTTACCGTCTCAAATACTTGAAGCTCAAACGGAAGCGTTGAAAGCAGAAAACCGACCTGCTGAGAACATATTTGGAATGGCTGAGAATGAGAAAGGATTTGTTAAGCGTTCTGATGGAGTATTATGTTTTGGAAATCGGATTTGGGTACCTTTATGTGGAGGAATTCGAGAGTTGATTATGCATGAGTCGCATAAGTCAAGGTACTCTATTCATCCTGGATCCGACAAGATGTACCAGGATTTGAAAAAGTTATATTGGTGGCCAAACATGAAGGCAGATATAGCATTGTATGTTAGTAAATGCTTGACATGTTCTAAGGTTAAGGCCGAACATCAACGACCATCAGGATTATTGATGCAACCAGAACTCCCAGTTTGGAAATGGGAACGAATTACGATGGACTTTATTACCAAATTACCGAAGACAGCTAGCGGTTGTGACGCTATCTGGGTAATTGTGGATCGATTGACTAAGTCTGCTCATTTTCTAGCGATTAGTGAAGATGATAGTGTGGATAAACTTGCGAGGTTGTATGTGAAGGAAATTATTTCTCGTCATGGAGTCCCTATATCGATTATTTCTGACCGCGACAGCCGCTTTACGTCAGCCTTGTGGCGATCACTTCAAACGGCTTTGGGGACGAGACTTGATATGAGTACTGCATATCATCCCCAAACCGATGGTCAAAGTGAGAGGACCATTCAGACTTTGGAGGATATGCTTCGTGCATGTATTATAGACTTTGGTAAAGGCTGGGAGAAATATCTACCCTTTGCGGAATTCTCCTATAATAATAGCTACCACACAAGTCTTAAAGCTGCACCATTTGAAGCGTTGTATGGCCGAAAATGTCGTTCGCCTATTGGTTGGGCGGAAGTTGGAGATAGCCAACTCACAGGACCTGAACTTATCTTGGAGACTACTGAAAAAGTGACTCAGATTCGTGATCGGTTGCAAGCAGCCAGAGATAGGCAGAAAAGTTACGCCGATCAGAGACGTAAACCCCTAGAGTTCCAGGTTGGAGACAAAGTGATGCTGAAAGTCTTGCCTTGGAAAGGTGTGATACGTTTCGGGAAGCGTGGAAAACTCAACCCTCGCTACATTGGACCATTTCTCATTTTGGAAAGAATTGGGCCCGTGGCTTATAGGTTGGAATTACCACATGAACTGAGTAAAGTTCACGATGTGTTTCACGTTAGTAATTTGAAGAAATGTCTTTCTGATGAGACGCCTGTTATTCCGATGAAGGATATCCGTATTGATGAGAAATTGAATTTTGTGGAAGAGCCGATTGAGATTTTGGATCGTGAGGTTAAACGACTCAAGCGAAGTCGTATTCCGCTCGTCAAGGTTCGTTGGATTTCCCGACACGGACCGGAATTTACGTGGGAACGTGAGGACGAGTTCCGGAAGAGATATCCGAAGCTTTTCACTTCGTAGATGAATTGTTCCGAGAGAAACCCGGGACGGGTTTCTTCTGAGACTAGGAGGATGTGACAACCGGCCATTTAGGGAGCCATTTTGAAAACCCGCATTACATTAAAGTTCGTTCATAAATTTTTATTCAAAATTTTATTCGTAACGAACTTGAAAGACCTATTTTATGGTTAATTATATTTAATATCGTTATGGGATTTGAGATTATATTTAATGACTGTTATGGAATTATACTTGGTGATTTATTTTTTTGAATTCTCACTTGGTACTACGTTGACTCTGGCAATAGGATTACCTAACAGAAATTTTGTGACTTGATTTTCAAAGTTCGACAATATTTAATTATTTACGGAATGTTTCGCGTGATATTAGACGTTTTGAATTGAGTTCGGGTTTTGGACCGTGTGTTTTACACTCACCCTTTTAATTACCCACTCTTATTATTATTATTATTATTATTATTATTATTATTATTATTATTATTATTATTATTATTATTATTATTAAAAGAAAATGATTTTTTTTAAGTAACTTACAAAAATCGTCCATGTGGTTAATACCACACACACACCACACAACACATTCATCTTCACCCTCACCAACTCTCTCTCTCTTCCCCCTCTTAACCCTAGCCGCCACCGAACACTATTCCGGCCACCACCACCACTTCGACGCCCTCACAACAAAACCACCACCACCATCTTGTTCCTTATCCTTTTCTCTTTCTTTTGGTGTATTATACGCGCCGTATAACCAACTTTAACACCTTGAAATCTTATTAAATCCGACCCAACTTTATTGTTTTTACTAGATCTATTCGATTGGAGGTTCTAGAAGGTGAGTATGATCGAATTTGGCTTTTGGGTGCCTCGATTTGGTGATTATTCCGTGGGTACATGGATGTGTTTCATGGGAATTGAATTTATTTGTTGGGAAATAATGTTTTTGATGTTAGAAAATGGTTTGGTATCCGGGTTTTGGTGTTTCTTTGATGGTTCGAGTGAACCGTAAGTCTAAGACTCACGGCTTGTTGTGGGATTTGAGCCTATGGCTCGTTATTTTGATTCTTGTGGCCTTGTGTTCATGGTTTTTCATGTTGGTTTGCGTTGGACCTTGCTTGACTCGATGGAGTCTTGGCCTTTTTGGCCGATTATGTTGATTGATGCCGCGACCCAAGTGGTCGACTTGGGCAGTTTTGGTGTGGCTCTTGGAGCTTATTTCGTGACCTTCTTGTTATTGTGGTCGAGTCCTTGTGACTCGTGGTTTGAGCCGAGACTCAAGTGAGTCGAGGGCTCGGGTTTGGCTTGGTAAACCATCCCGAATATGGACCTTATTGTTATTTACATTTTTCTTGTTATATTTTTGTTAACTTGTTAATGTTTTGGCATTTGTTGATTTCGGCCGAATGCTTGTTGTGTCGAGATCATTTTTTTTGTCTCGACAAGGGATTATTGGTTTATTGAGAAGTTGTTGTCGAATGGTAAAGTGGGGACCGATTGTGAGACGGTCAGTTAGATTGACGGAGATAGGTTAGTCGGGTGCCGTAGTCGGACCCTATTGTTGTAGCACGTGTATTGGGATTGATTTGGACGGAGTTGGATTGATTATTTATGACTTGCTCACATTATTTTGGACTTGGACAATGAGCCGAGAGTAATGACTCGGACATGTGACCATTTCGTATGACTCGATAATTATTTACAATTTAAAACACAAATAATAAAACTCGTAATAATATTATTGGTAATATAAACGTTTATATAAATATATAGACGTGAATAACGTATATATAATTGTATAAATGCGTATATTAATAATAACAAAAATCACGAGTAGTATTATAAATAATGCGACTAAATATATTATGTTACGAGAGTAGCGTAATATTATTGGAGGCGTTATTATGAATAAACATTATAAATAACGAGGAATTCTCGACGTTAACTAAATATTAAATGAAATATTATCTTTTATATATAACGAGGAAAGCTATCGAGTTATGCGGAGTCGTGGTCACTTGAGTCCAAGTGGGTTATTGTTTGTGACTTTTGTGTTTTCACGGATATATGACGATTAATATAAACATTTTCTATAACTAAATAACTTATTTAATCGACAGGTTAAACCGAGTTATTTGGCTATACGAAATGAGTATATTAATGGGCATCGTATCTTACGACGCCTATAGGTTGTTGTATATGTATAGGATAATAAATCACTAAATATATATATATCGGGAAATCTGGCCAATTTGACGATGTATATAAGGAGTTTATTAGACTACGATATATACCATATAGTATTTTTGTGCTATGTGCTTTAGGATTGGGTGTAATCTTGGAACGGTATGTTACGTAAATAAATATAGGGGATTACCAAATCGACGGATTTGATAAACTTCGATGATTTATTTAAATAATATATTGGACTAATATTAGACCTATAGATTGTTTTATTATCCTTTTTGTTGTGACTTTTTGGTTTGTTTGTGTCGACCCACCACCCGTATGGATACGAAACGTAAAACTCCAAACTAATACGAGACATGGATTTTCAGAAAATAAAACGGAATACGTCCGGGTTTGGGAGTATTTAATTTTGAGGAAATGATTTCTGAACGAGTTGATAATGTTAGGTCGTGCCGAGTCCGTAGTTGCCGTCTTGTGAGTTACTATACGTCTTACTTCTACCAAGTTCTTATTGCTGATTTCTGGACTTGAGGTGAGTCATAGCCCCACTTTTTAATCTTGAACTATGTTTTCAATACTTGGGGTGAGAAACGTGCAAATTATTTTATGTGGACTATTATCGCTTTTATATGCTTTCTAAAACTTGCTATGCGTATGGACTAGGATGTATTGTCAGCTTTAGTCACATGGTTCGTGTGTACTATTCAAGGTTGGCTTATTTAGATACTATAGTGTGCACCTATAGGTTATTAATACTTCGGAGGTTATCCGAGTATTTATGATATTGCGGGGGTTACCCGAATATCTATGTTAGAGCGGAGGGTATCCGTGTGTTATGTTGGAGCGGAGGGTATCCGCAGGCCTTTAGTAAATCCTTAGTCTAGCTAGCAAGCGTTTTGCGTATATGTCCACTATATTGATGATGAATTTAAACCTATGATCTCACCAGCGAAAGCTGACTTTTAGCACGTTTTCTCAGGTAATTAAGCGATGATTTGGATGCATGGATTGGAAGGCTCGGCTAAGGCACCTGGTTTACGGATCTATTTTTCTAAACTCTGATATTAAATTGTGGACCTACGTTTATTTCTTTTGGGCCTGACTCTGAATGATGATGGGATAAATGTAAACTTTAAAACCCCGTTTTGGTTGTGTTTTTATTATGTTTACTTTATCTCGTTCTATTATGTCTTGTGTTGGATACCAATCCCCGTAGCACCCCGAAAGCTTGTTGTGTCTTCCGCTGTACCAAATTTTGGGGGTGTTACACTAGTGGTGATACTCTCACCTTTGTGACCCAATTTTGGGGTAGTTCACATGTGAGTAAGTGAGGGCATAGAGGGTGACGTGTGAGTTTTCTTGCTCACCGGTGGTCACTCGTGATGAATACGGATAGTCTAATAGTATGGTAATATAAATTGTTTGTGTTCAAATATTGGTCTAGAGATGCAAATCTCATATGATACAAAAACGTCTAGAAGTAATTTAGTATATCACGAAATCTCTATCTCTAGTAACTACATTTCAATGTTCTTTAGTGATGATGATTAACGATAAAATACTTACCCACGCGTTGCACAAGGATCTTTACGGATACATTTTGTGTCGAATTTGATCTCTTGTACGTCGTTAACTTATTATTTTAGTCCATGTATTTTGTTGTTCATTTAAGTTTGCAAAAGCATGTCACAATAGATAAAAGTTAAGGTACTGTAACTATACATGTATACATTTGTGGGGAAAATGTGAGGGGATTACTGTTCATCAGTCTATTACAAAAATATTGTGTTTATTGTTGATCATAAGCCAATGTTTGTGAAGGGAGCTGGGGTACAAAACCCTGTTTATAAGCAAACAGCCATTAGCACTCTTTATAACAAATCCCATACACCCATTAATCAAGCTAATTATATTACTATTATGCGCAAATTGCCTAAAACTAATCACATTGGGGCTCAACTCATTTGAGAACATTTCATTTTAAGTTATCATATACGCCGTAGTAATATTTTGGATTTACACACCGAAGCTTGATGAAATGACGATAATGATGGTTCTCGAATTGTGTCATCCGAGCTCACTGGTAGCAGTTTTGATCAGTGTAGCAAAAAAAGTTCTACAAGGCCGATTAATCGCCGCCTAGGAGCTACATAGCCACCAACCTTGCCAATTTATGTAACTGGGTCAAATAGGTAGGTCAACCGTGGTCAACAGCGGTCAATGATGGTCAAACTTGCCAGAAATCTACAAATCTTGCCGAAAGTACCCAAAACTCATAGTAAGCTTATTTTGATCACTTATAATAACTATTTAAATCTAAATACAAGTTGTATTTTTAGAAAAAATCTTGCCGGAAATACATAAAACTTGCTAGAAATACACAAAACTTGGCGGAAATAACCAAAATTTGCCAAATATACCAATCCGATTAATCACCGATTAATCATGTCTAGACCGATTACAAGCTATAAGATGGTCGACTGTCCGACTGCCAATTCGCGATTTTTGCAACCTTGATTTTGATAATTATCATAATAGTGGATTACAGTTGTAGCACATGCAATTAACCCCAGAATTTTAGTAGAGGTTTGGTGGGAAAGCTTTTAATTTTCGGCTACTGTGATGGATCTTGTTTATAAATTTTTAAGGGAGAATTGCATATATACCAACTAAAACTCAAAAACTTGCATATATACCTTAAATACAAGTTTTTAATGCATGATGTACAATGCCAATTAAGCATGTTTTGGGTATATATGCAAATATTCAAGTTTTAATGAGTATATATGCAAATAAAGCTTCACTCCCGTTTGATGGATAAAGGCATTGATATAGGTGGAAGGCTTACAAAAAGGGTAGGTAATGGGAGTGATACAAGATTCTGGGATGAAAAATGGATTGCTGGTATCGCTTTGTCATCTTTTTATCCTCGTCTATACGCTTTGGAAGTAAACTCAGGTTGTACTGTAGCCGATCGGTGGAACAATGGTGTTTGGGATTGGAAGTGGCGTCGAACGATTAGAGGTGGTATTGAACAATGCCAATTTACGGATCTCATGGCTAGTTTAAGTGAGTTTTCGTGTTCAGATGTTCCGGATCGATGGTGCTGGGATCTGGACACGCAAGGTGAGTTCTTGGTAAAAACTACAAGAATTTGGTTAGATAATTTAATTCTCCCGAGTTATTCACAAGCCACGAGATGGAATGCCTTAGTTCCCAGAAAAGTAAATATTTTGTTTTGGAGGGTGGCTTTGGATCGCATCCCAACGAGAAGTAATTTATTATCACGAGGGATAGCTGTTTCGGACGTCATGTGTGCGATTTGTGGTAATGAGATAGAAGACAGAGATCATGTTTTTAGTAATTGTGAAGTTGCGGTTTCTACTTGGCAAACGGTGTTTCGTTGGTTACATCTGTCACCAGTCACTATGGGGACTATTAACGACACTATGCAATGGGTTGATTCATGTAGAATGTCGGAGAAGAAGAAAAAAGTAATTGAAGCAGTGTGCCTTACGACAGTCTGGATCTTATGGAAATTCAGGAACGCTTTTATTTTCAAAAATCAAGAGTTGCGCAAAGAGTATATAGTAGACTCCATTAAAGAGTTTTCTTTTCTTTGGATTTGTAATCGTCGAAAAAAAAGTGTGTATAGCTGGATAGATTGGCTAAAAAACCCTACTGATGGGATGTAATTTTCTAGCTTCTTGCTAGTTTTTGTTTAATTTTAATTAATGGCAGCCGTTTCCAAAAAAAAAAAAAAAAAATGCAATTGCCCCAATTTTTAAATTTGCATTGAGTTATGCATCTAATTTTATCTAAATAAATTTGAGAAGTCTTTGGGGGAAGAAGATACTCGAAACTATACTCGAATCTAGATGGAGGCATAGGGTATAAAAACGGGGTTTAAGCTTGGCTTATGAAAAATGTCGGCTACACTCACAAACATCGGCTTATTGCATATGGGCCGTTTAGGGTGTCTTTGTAGCCAAAAACTTAGCCTATTCTCTGATCTTCGAAGACTGTAAAACACAAACTGTTATTCCAAAACTTAGCCAAAAAGGATTTATGATCCATTGTAACAATGGAGTACTAACCTATAAATTGAGCCTCAAGTAACAACAATCACAATTTTTTATCACATAATATCTGTGCTGATTCACCGCACAGTGTTCTATCAAAATATGATATTATAGATTACTGTGCATGAAGGTTGATGCAATAAAGACCTAGAATCACTAATAAAAAAGGCAAATAACCTATTAATGTACTATACTTGCTACAAATGTTATTTCTATGTACTGAACAATTTTTTTCCTTATATTGGTACTGAACTTTCATTTTTCGGACTTTTTGAGGTACTTTGTGACATTTTTGCCTCTGAATTTTTAATAATTTGAGAGACAAAAACGTAACAAAGTACTTTAAAAAAGTCCAAAAAATGAAAATTCAGTACCCATATAAGGAAAAAAAAAATTGTTCAGTAGACAGAAATAACATTTGTGGCAAGTATGATGCTTATTGATAGAATTTGCCCTAATAAAAAAAGGCATGAAAACCAAAAGGGGTTCTGATGAGCCGATCACTTAATCACATCCAATGATCCAACAACTCAAACGACATGCTATACACAAAACAAAGTCGTTTCATTTTTTTAAACTTCATCGTTAGCACGCCTAATGTATAATAGAATAATTACTTTGAATATAAATAAAAATATCACGTTCAAAAAAAAATATATATCTGTAAATAAAAATATCACCTTGAGTATACCCATTGGATTTACAGAAACATACATACAACTATGAAAAAACTCTTCAAATTTTAAGATATTCGAGTACTCGACAAGGATTATCAAACTCATTTTTTTCCATACAGATTCAACTTTTCCAAATGACGCAACACTTCACTTGATTGACTTAAACCTATGAAATAGTCAACATTATTTTTGACATTTTAATTAGCATGTATTTCACAGGTAATAACTGGAAAAGTAAGAAGTTGCTCTTATACAAACTTTTGAAATTTCAGAACCAAAGACAAGGGATTTGGATGGTATTGTTTAATAGTTTGACGATTTGACAATTTACTTTTATAGACAATATGTACACTAGTCTCTCCTCCACTAAACTACTAAAGCACTCAAATATCAAGTTTAAAATTACAGCGACATTCTTTAATATGCTATTTGTTATATCAATAATATAGAGGATATATCTATTTTTATAGCGGATTGCATAGAAAAATCCCGTTGTGACGGAGTAAACAAATATGTTAGAAGGGACTTAATGTGTAACAAGAGTTAACAAGCTAGGACAATAGTTACAAGAAATATTCACTACAAGGACTTAATATGCAAAAGTGTCAAAGTTAGTGGAAATTACCCAAATGCCCTTGGGGCTTATCATAAAATCGTCCATGGGATAATACTCTTTCCATTTTAAAATTTTGTACTATGTTCGATTTGAAAAAAAGATTAAACTTGTAATTATATGTGTAGGTGACGTTTTAACTCTTAATCGAGTACGTTCATATTTTATCTAAGGGCAAATAACCTATTAATGTATTATACTTGCCACAAATGTTATTTTCGTGTACTAAACTTTTATTTTTTTGACTTTTTGAGGTACTTTGTGACATTTTTGCCCCTGAATTTTTAATAATTTGAGGGGGAAAAACGTCACAAAGTATCTTAAAAAGTCCAAAAAATGAAAGTTTGGTACCCATAGGAAAAAAATATGTTCTGTACATGGAAATAACATTTGTGGCAAGTACGATGATTTTTGAAGAAATTTGCCCTTTATCTAATTAAATGTTTTGAACTAGATTTGACTTCTTCGGATTTTGTTTAGTCTCCATCTGCATGTATAATTGCATACGTGTCTCTAGAATAGACTATTCGATTCAGATGTTTTAAAGAATGTTTTAATTCGGTTTAGTAACTAGTATCATATACTATTCCCGCAACGAAAAGTTGTTAAACACGGATTAGATGATGTATATATAGTAGGTTTAGGACCTGATATCATTCGTTTTGAAAGTTTAGTATGTTATTTGGAATTCGTAATGAGAGTTAGTCTTAAGTCATTGGTGTCTAATTGAAAAAAATAAATAAATGATATGGTTTGTTTGTATAGGTTTGATATTCATTAATTTATACCTAAGGCTGAAATTCTCTCATTTTAGGTAAAATAAATAGCAAAATTATAAGTAAAAAATTGCAAATATTATGTAAATTTGTTATTTTTGTTGTAGGTATTCTTATATGCAGTTTCGAGGCAAAAGACGGACTTTTGAAATATTTAAAAAGCTAGAGCGAAGCATATTTCAAGTTTGTTAAAGAAAATTCGGTCCAGCTTAAAACTAGGTTAAAAAAACATTCAAATTCATCCAACGGTTGGTGTGTTCTTGTTTCATATGGGAAGGTCGCAGGTTCGAGCCCTAGCAGCGGAGTTATTTATTTATTTATTTATTTATTTATTTATTTTCGTCTATTTTTGTTTTTAAATTTTATATTTTTTACAAAAAAAATTAATTTTTATACTTTCTGCTATTTTCTATCAGTTTTTAGAAGTTATGTGAATTTTTGTTGAATTTCTTGATTTCGTAAGAAATGAAAAATTAAATTTGTTACTGAACTTCAGGGCCCGTCCAAAGTTTTCGGATGCCTCGAGCGAGTCGAGTAAAATATGCCATTTGTAAAAAAAATAATACACTATCTTTTAGGGGTTTTGAACCTAGCCACACTAGGCGACTCATTTCCGACCCGATTTTTAGTTAACAAAATATAGTTTTACAATATGGAGAGATAACTCATAATTTTAAGTAAAACACACATCCCTTATAACGATATCATGTGAATCTTAGAAGTAGAAACATCAATTCTCTTATTATAGTCAACATTTCCTTATTAATCTATCTTGTGTATCGTATTATTAGTCTATGTTGTATATCGTATAGCCCATGTTGTGTAAAGGCCTTGGCCCATGGCAAGATAACCCTAGCTGTGTTCTTGTATATATATATGTGTTTCATATCTAATGATAAGTATCAATTCAGTTCCTCAATTACCCCTTATATGGTAATCAGAGCCTAACAACCTTCCCTCAATATTCTCAATCACACGCTCTTTCTCTAAAACTTAAATCTCACGTTTCTTTCTTTTTCATCCATCGCTGCTAGTAACGAAAACCCTCCTCCACACCACGCATCAACATGGAAAAACCATTTGGCGTTACAAACATCAAAACCCATGTCCCTCTTGTTTTAGACCTTGACCAACTTAACTACGATGCGTGGTGCGAATTGTTTATGACCCACTGTCTTAGTTTTGGTGTTCACGGGTTCCTAGATGGGACGACTGCATGCTCTAGTACTAATGCTACTGTCTTAGTTTTGGTGTTCACTGTCTTAGTTTTGGATCTATGGAACCATTTCAACCTCCCTCATACAAACTATTCTTAAGAAAAACATCTTGGCTAAAGACGTGTGGAAGAGTCTTGAAGACAAAAACCTCCTGGAAAATATTGATTCGACTGTTGAAGACAAAAACCTCGTCATGTACGCGGTTAATGGACTTAGTGATAGGTATGAATATGTGGCTAGCATCATCCGTCACAGCAAGCAACCGTTGACACTCGTCGAGACTCGCTCGATGCTTCTACTCGAGGAGTCTCATATGAATCGAAAACAACATCGTAATGGATCTCGCGACACAACTTCATCATTTACTGTTCTCGTGGCTACAAGCAACAACAACTCTAAGAACAACAAAAACAAGCAAGTGTGTCGTAACTTTCAAAAAGGTGCTTGTACTTAAAGTGAAAGGTGTTGTTATTTGCACGTAGATTCGAATGGGAACCGTCACAGTGGGGTGAATACCGCTCGCAGCTCAGCTCAGCAATGGAGTAATATGGGGTCTAGCAATATTGTTCGTGTGAGTTGTAATCATAATATGGGGTATCAACCGGATAGGAGCATGCACCATAATATGGGGTCACGTAACTCACAGGTTTATAATGGGAGTAATAATATAGGGACTGGTATTCAAACAACTGGGACAGGGGCATACTAGGTCCTTATCCCTCTACTGGTCCTCATGCAGCTTTCGGCCCAACTGGTGTTCATGTTCCAACAGGGTCCAATGAGGTGCTCAGGTTTTTTATGGGCCATTGGATCATGCTACTGCACTCCCCCAATCTTTTAATGCCATGACTGTTCAAGAGTACGGGGATCCAAGTTGGTATATGAATACCGGGGCTACATCTCATCTTGCTTCGGATGCAGGTAAACTTACTTCCATTTCTAATACTATCAATATTTCGTCTATATTTGTTGGTAATGGTAATTCCGTACTAGTTACAACATCCGGTTATAGCATGTTTCCATCACTTAATAGACCTTTACACGTACAAAACGTCCTTGTTACACCCAATATAATTAAAACCTCATTTATGTCTGACAATTTACGCGTGATAATTTGTTTCTATTGAGTTTGATCCTTTTGGTTTTTCTGTGAAGGTTCTGTAGACCCGCCACCTGCTTCTCCGATGTAATAGAAACGGAGAATTATACCCCGTCTTGCCTCCCAGCTCATCACCCACCGCCCTTGTGTCACCAATCAATCAACGTGGCATCAAGGTCTCGGTCAACCGGGAAATGAAGTGTTACATTTTTTAGTTTCTAATAATTTGATTGATTGTAATAAAACAAAGACTTCATCTTTATGCCATGCATGTCAACTTGGCAAGCATGTTAGGTTGCCTTTCTCTATTTCTAATTCTTGTGTTGAGAACAGGTTTTTTATTATACACTCGGATCTTTGGACTTCCCCAGTTCCGAGTGTAAGTGGTTATAAATATTATGTGCTTTTCCTTGATCACTACTCTCGCTTTCTTTAGATTTATACGTTGCGTAAGAAGAATGACGTGTTTGATAAATTTCTACAATTTCGTAAGTATGTGCATACACAATTTAAAACCGAGATAAAATCCTTTCAATGTGACCACGGTGGTGAATTTGATTACCACCAATTTCACACACTTTTTGACACCCATGGTATTCAATTTAGATTTTCATGCCCCAAAACTTCACAACACAATGGCAAATCGGAGAGGATGATACGAACCATTAACAACATAATCCGTTCTCTTCTCTTTCAAGCAAATTTACCCCCAGACGGCCGTTCATTTAATTAACATATTACCTTCAACCACAATAAATAATGAAATCCCTTCACCAAATTATTTAAAAAGAAGCCTACATACACCCATCTCCGCACCTTTGGTTGTGTATGCTACCCACATCTCTACCTATCTCACAAACTTGAACCACGTGAAACCCATTGCATATTTCTTGGCTACCCAACTCACCATCGTGGATATCGATGTCTAGACATTGATACACATAAAGTTATTATTTCTACACATGTTACATTTGATGAAAACATTTTTCCCTTTGGCACTAATAACAAAACCAAAAACACTTCATACCAATTTTTAGATACTGATGACAACCCTTCCCATATTGCCATTAAATTATTAACTACACCTCCTAATACTACCACATCAACATCGCATGTTAGTCGGCCCATCACTTCACCTAGTCAACCTAATACCTCAGTTCACTCCCACACTTCACCTAGTGAACCTATGATTACTACCCAAACTTAATAACATTCTGTTACTAACTCACACAAGGCCTCACACCATCAACAACAGTCCATGATAATTAACCAATTCTCACCAGCCCAACCACCTGATACCAGGCCCAACCTGACTTCCTCACAACCACAGTAGAAACAAACTACCTCTCAAAGTCACCCCATGGTCACATGCTCAAAAGTCGGTATCATCAAGTCTAATCCCAAATTTTCTACACACGTCTGAAACACCTCACCCATTCCTCGCTCTAACATACAAGTCCTTCATGACCCCAATTGGCAACATGCTATGCAAGACGAAAAAAATGCTCTTATTAGTAATGCTATGTGGGTTCTTGTTCCCCGACAACAAAATGTAAATGTAGTTCGTTCTATGTGGCTATTTAAACATAAATTTCATGCAGATGGTTCACTAAGCCGGTATAAGGCTCGCCTGGTCACTAATGGCCATAGTCAGCAACAGGGTATTGATTGTGATGAGACTTTTTGTTCGGTTGTCAAACCGGCTACTATTTGTACGGTGCTCAGCTTGGTTGCCTCTCGTACATGGCCAATTCACCGGCTTGACGTGAAGAATGCGTTTCTTCATGGTCATCTATCTGAGACGGTTTATATGCATGAGCCACAAGGTTTTGTTGATTCTACTCATTCTGATTATGTATGTCTTCTCAAGAAATCGCTTTATGGTCTCAAATAGGCACCATGTGCAATTGTTTAAGCGATTTGCTAGTTTTGCAATTCGCAATGGTTTTCGACATAGCCTCACGGATTCATCTCTTTTTAATTAGAGTTAATTACATAAATGGTCACTGTGGTTTGACCTTTTTTGCACTTTCAGTCACCGAACTTTTTTTTTTACTGATTCAGTCATTGTGGTTTGCATATGTTACACATCTAGTCCAAATTCGAATAAAATGACCAAAAAGCCCTTGCCTCTTCTTTTCCGTTAACTAGCATTGCAACGTTAGTCCTTTTCCGTTAAATATTTTTTTTTCTAAATTATTTTTTTAGAAAAATATTTTTTTTTGAAAAATTATTTTTTTCGAAAAATTATTTAACCATTTCCGTTTTTGTCCGTTTTTACACGTTTTCGTTCGTTTTTACACGTTTTCATCCGTTTTTTCACGTTTTCGTCTGTATTTACACGTTTTCGTCCGTTTTACACGTTTTCGTCCATTTTTACACGTTTTCGTCCGTATTTACACGTTTTCATCCGTTTTTTCACGTTTTCGTCTGTATTTACACGTTTTCATCTGTTTTTACACGTTTTCGTCCGTTTTTACACGTTTTTGTCCGTTTTTACGCGTTTTTGACCCTTTTTTCACGTTTTCGTTTGTTTTTACACATTTTCGTCCGTTTTTACACGTTTTCGTCTGTATTTACATGTTTTCGTCCGTTTTTTCACGTTTTCGTCTGTATTTACACGTTTTCGTACGTTTTTACACGTTTTTGTCCGTTTTTACACGTTTTCGTCCGTTTTTTCACGTTTTCGTCTGTATTTACACGTTTTCGTCCATTTTTACACGTTTTCGTCCGTATTTACACGCTTTCATCCGTTTTTTCACGTTTTCGTCTGTATTTACACGTTTTCGTCCGTTTTTACACGTTTTCGAAAAATTATTTTTTTTCGAAATAATTTTTTCGAAATTTTTTTATTCTAAATTATTTTTTTTAGAAAAATATTTTTTTTTCAAAATAAATTTTTTGAAAATTTTCTTTTTTCTGAAATAATTTTTTCGAAAATATTTTTCTAAAAAACGGAGAAAAACGTGTAAAAACGGACGAAAACGTGTAAATACAGACGAAAACGTGAAAAAAACGGATGAAAACATGTAAATACGGACGAAAACGTGTAAAAATGTACGAAAACGTGTAAAAACGGACGAAAACGTGTAAATACAGACGAAAACGTGAAAAAATGGACGAAAACGTGTAAAAACGGACGAAAACGTGTAAATACGGATGAAAACGTGTAAAAACGGATGAAAACGTGTAAAAATGGACGAAAATGTGTAAATACAGACGAAAACGTGTAAAAACGGACGAAAACGTGTACATACAGACGAAAACCTGTAAATACAGACGAAAACGTGAAAAAACGGATGAAAACGTGTAAATACGGACGAAAACGTGTAAATACGGATGAAAACGTGTAAAAACGGATGAAAACGTGTAAATACAGACGAAAACGTGTAAAAACGGACGAAAACGTGTAAATACAGACGAAAACCTGTAAATACGGACGAAAACGTGAAAAAACGGATGAAAACGTATAAAGACCGGACGAAAACGTTAGAAAACCAAGTTTTCGGTTGTTCTCTAACGGTCGTTAGTCTAAAAGACTAACTGTCGTTAGTCCAAATAAGATGACAAGGGCTGTTTGGTCATTTCATTCGGAAAAAAGAAGTTCAGTGACTAGGCCCGTAATAACAGCAAACCACAGTGACTAGGCCCATCAAAAAAAAAGTTCAGTGACTAATAGTGAAATTTCAAGCAAACCACAGTGACCATCTATGTAATTAACTCTTTTATTTATTAGTAGGGCACTGACATCACTTATCTTCTTATATATGTGGATAACATTCTTCTCACAGCTTCATCATCTTCTCTATTGCAGCAGATTATCTCATCATTACATTCTGATGCTGATTGGGCTGGTTGTCCGACTACCAGAAGATCTACTTCAGGTTACTGGGTTTTCCTTGGCGACAACCTCATTTCTTGGTCTTCTAAGCTACAACACGTTATCTCCCGCTCTAGTGCTGAAGCAGAGTACGATGGTGTCACCAATGCCATTGCTGGGACTGCATGGGTTTAGAACCTTCTTTGAGAGCTTCTTGTTCCTCTTCGCTCGGCTACTCTTGTATATTGTGACAATGTATGTGTTGTTTATTTGTCCTCCAACCTGGTTCAACATCAACGCATGAAACATATCGAGATCGACATCCACTTTGTTTGAGATTTCGTTGCCACAGGACATTTGCGGGTTCTTCATGTACCCTCCCGATATCAGTATGTAGACAACTTCACCCAGGGAATTCCATCTCCGTTATTTACTGAGTTTTGCTCCAGTTTGAGCGTTTGTCCTCCTCCCGCTCCAACTGTGGGGGCGCATTAGCCTATGACGTTGTATATCATCTTATTAGTCTATGTTGTATATCGTATAGCCCATGTTGTGTAAAGGCCGTGGCCCATTGCTAGATAACCCTAGCTGGGTTCTTGTATATATATGTGTTTCATATCTAATGATAAGTATCAATTCAGTTCCTCAATTACCTCTTATATTCCTTAAAGATATTACTTGATCACGAAAACTTTGTCACAACTAAAAATAAGTAAAACTGTACAAATATATCTTTTGAATACTAATTTTATAAAATAAATAATATAATGACAATATACATTAATAGATTATGTAATAAACCAATTGAAGATGGGGTCTCTATAAGCGCAAATATAACTTTTTTAATTCATAAATTATTTAACAAAAAAAGTTGAATAGTAGTTACAAAAGCTTGTTGCGGACATGGGAGTTATTTTATTTTATTATTAGTTTTTTTAATAAGATTGTTGACATTCATTACAAGCTTTGCTATCTAACTCACGTAACCACTTACAACATACTGACATACAACAATATATAATAATAAGGCTCATAAATTAATACTCCGTACTATATTTTATCTTTTCTCTCTCATAGAAAGTCTTCTTCTACCTCACGCTCATCTTCATTCTCAATACCTTCATCTCAGCTTCATCAAAGGCAAACAATTTTTTATTATTATTATTATTATTATTATTATTATTATTATTATTATTATTATTATTATTATTATTATTATAATTTTTAATAATTTTTCATTGAAACCATGGAAATTACATGAAATTGGAGGGGAGTCTAGACACAATCTGTGCTCCCACTCCTTTTTGAATACAGAAACTAACACGATGAAAAATAAAAGCACCGCTCTTAACATTGTTAGAGTGGCTGCTGGCAATAGCCCCAACACGCGCAAGTGTATTCAAAGCTTCCACCTCTAGTTCCCCAAACGTGGAAAAGGCGAAAGGGACGAACTTGTATCCATTGTCTTCACACTTGGACGCATACCTCTTCCTTTTCTTTTCCACAGCATTACTCAAGGCTGCCCCAGGAGCCCATGACGTCGCCCCAATCCCAGCAAATGGAGAGACCCCAGTCACATCTAGACATGCGTCCTTGCCCTGGAACCAGTTGAACAAAAGCACATCTGCAGGACGTAATTCTCTCCCTACCTCTGAAAGAAATCCCAACGGAGCCTCTTTGCGCACCATAATCCCGGCTTTGGAACATATATCAACAAGGATATCACGCACCAAATTATGCCTGAACTTAACCCCCACTTCGCTAGCGCAGTGGACCGCGTGATCTCCCCATTGGTCCATACGGTGTACATTGCAACTCGGGCATAGGCTGCCTTCAGGGAACAAAGGAACCGCAAGCCTGTAGCATAACACAGATCGAAATTGGCGAGGATTCATCCTTTGTCCTAGACCGTCGATAGGGATGGCGAAGAGGAAGTCCTGTGCATGTGGGGCGCGAACACTACTAAGTATAGCCACCTGCCTTGGACTTAACAAGTACTTGGTAACAAGGTCTTTCTCAATGACACCGAAATAACACTTTGCCAATGTTTTCATCATTTGGGGGGCAGAAGCGCCCCCGGTGGCAGCGAGAAAGTCGGTGTTGCAGGTAGCATTGAAATCATCCAAGGCATGCTGGAATGAAGGGCCATGTGAAACAATCCCGGTTTTGGTGAGTATCTTCTGTTGTAAATCAGCCGTTTGCATACGAGAGGCAAGAAAGGCGTATTGCATGATATCCCCCGCAGAGAGGATGCCTAGACCACCTAATTTTATTGGGAGAGTGGCAAGGCGCCACTGCCAATCACCAAAGCCCGGCCCTGAGGAGGTAACGATCTTCTCCAAGGAGCCACGTAATGTCTGATCGAATAGCGCTTGGGCCTCTAGCAAGTACAAGGGGGAACATGTTCTCAAAGCGTAAGATAATTTAGACACCCCTGCACAATACCGCAAGAGGAGCAGTTCACATTGAGGATCATTAAGCTTGCTAATGGCCTCCATTAGAGATATGGTTTTGGATACTCTTTTGGAAGCCAAGTCTCGACAGAACCTGTCATCCAAACTAACAGAACCCCCTAGAAGTTTGACGCCATGGAGCGGACGAGCGATATTCGTGGGGAACACACCATCCCCTCTACTCCTAGGATCCTCCACGGGCCAAAAGAGTTCGGTCTTGTCAACGTTCAAGAACAAACCACGTTCGGGGCCCTCCGTCCTGATGATGTCCAACGCCTTAGCGACCATAGGGGTGTCTCCAACAATAGTGCCATCATCAAGGTACCAAGCCTGAAGGGAAAGCTCACAAGCGCGGCTAATGGAATGAACCAAAGGGTGCAAAGCTAGGGCAAACAACAAAGGGCCCAATGGATCCCCTTGTTGAACCCCCTGACATGACCAAAGGATAGAGTTATTATAATAAAGCCTGGCTGGGCGTGCATAACAAAACTTAACCCACGGAGCAATGGACGGGTATCGCGCTCTAGTTTCATGTAGTAAGACCCTCCTCTCGACCAGATTGAAAGCATTCTTAAAGTCCACCAAGAGCATAGATTGTCCAACCTCACCACCTTTAGACTCAATAAGCCTGTTCACAGAATGGAGGACGGCCTCACACCCCCCCCCCCCCCCCGGGACCCCAACCCCGAATTGGAAATCCTGCAGATAAGAATTCATGGAGTTACCAACCGACGAGGAAGCAACCTTGGACACAAGCCTTCTCCAAACCGTGCCAACAGCAATAGGCCGTACACCTCCACCCGGCTTGACTAAGGGGGTCAATGGGGCACTAGCAATATATTCACCAAGTTGGACGGGGCACTTACCACTGAGGAACAGATTAACAATACCAGTGATAGACCCAAGCAAGTCGTCAGCGATGGCAGTCGCCGCCCCGCCCAGGATATCCATCAAATGTTGTGCCCGGAGCCCGTCCCGTCCACACGACGTCCCTTTGGGGAAACTGCGAATCCTGTTAAGCACCAAGTCCGTATGGACGAAAAGGGCCTCCTCCTCGGGGGGAAAAGATGGCAGAGTGGGAGGGGGTGCATGAGGATGTTTGGCCTCGAGCTCATGCAAAGTGTCGGATGAGGGTGGGGCGATGCCCGAACACGTGAGCACCTTAATGGCCGCAGTGAAGTGCCCGTCCCCAAGTTTGCGCTTGCATTGACCCACATTGAATCCACCTGGATCCTTCAATTTCGTCCCCCCACCGATAGATGGAGGCGTAGCGGCCAACCGCTCCATAACCAAACCAAGCCTGTCGACGGGATCCTTCCATCTGAGTATGGCCCTAGTAATACTGTCAATCTGGTGTCTCTCCCTCTCGCCGGATCTTCGTTGAGCTCTGTTAGTTGGCACAAAAGTGGACAACACACAGGAAGGTAGAACGAGGAGCTGCACCCAAGCCGAAAGGTCTCCAGGACGCGCGAGCACCTTATCCAACGCCCCACGAAAGATCTTAGCAAAGCCGAGCCGCGCCCTATGGGGGATACATTTAACCGTGCAGATCTTTTTAGAAAAGACGTGATCAAGAAGGTTGATGTCAAAACTGGACTCGCCACCAGGAGGGGGCACCCCAGAACAATCCCCCTCAACAATCATGTCCCCGACGAGATTACCGACCGACCCACCTTCCATACTGTCCTCAACATTAAACAAGGCTGGTCTAAGAGGCCTAGGGATACCATGGATCGCCAGTCCATCAAAATTAGGTGCGAGAACCACGTCACCCAAAGCATGTATGCAATTTTTACTGAAAGTGTGGGTGCAAAAACACTCCCCACACAGCCATATACCAGGATGAAGCGCCAGGTCCAAAGTAGAGAATAAGGAGGGGTCATTCGCGATACGCGCTCTGTGAGCAGCCTTCGAGACATCAGACTTGAAATGGCGGGTACCCAAATGGTCAATAAAATATTTCTTAGTGAATCCTTTCCCACTACACCCCTCGCATCCACGAAGCGGGCATGATATACGAAGTCCGGCCATATATACAATAACTTTTGAGAGTGATAAACCCACAAAAGAAACCACAAACAACTAATAAAGCCCACAAATATGCACCGGCCCAATCCAAAAGGGATCCAACAATGTTTAAGCTAAACGCAAGGTGGGACCCACTTTGGAACAGCAACACGTGAAGCAGGAAACCACAAAATCAAAACGCAGGGCCGGGCCCACCAAAGTAAACGCAAACACAAAAGACCAAACCGCAATATTCAATATCCAAAAGTAGTATCCAATCGCAATATTCAAAACAACAGTGGACCCCACGCCAGAAAACCAACCGCAAGTCCTTCTTCTCCAAAATGAAACCACAACCCCTTGCTCCACAGCAAACCCCTTCTTTTAGACGCAAACCAGATCTACAACCAGAAACCAAACAGACCCAGATGTGGACACAAAAGAGCCACAAGAGAGCAGTATGTGTGGAACCGGCTAAATTAGGAGGTAACTAAAACAAAGGAAGTATACGGGAGGGACAGAAACAGGAATCAACAAAGGTGTTGAAACTGGAAAGACGGATCAACGAGGAGGATCAAGGAGATCCGGCCACGATCGCCAGTCCGAACTAAAAAGTATTATTATTATTATTATTATTATTATTATTATTATTATTATTATTATTATTATTATTATTATTATTATTATTGGGTGGTGGGTGGGGGGGGGGGGGGGGGGGGACGACGAAAAAACCTTAAATATCTAAAAATGGTTGTTGTGATGGTGGGTATGAGGTTGTTCGGATGTGAATAAAAATAGATGCCAAAAGGATGTTTGGACAGCCTTTGAAAAGACTAAAATGACCTTTCACTTAATGAGATTTTAACAATCGTTAGGGTTTTGGACCCACACAAAAGCAAAATCGCATGTTGAGGACTAATAGGAATCCTAGTTTGAAAAAAAGACCATATCCGCAATCGGTCGTAAGTCTAGTGACCAACAATGTACTTAGGCTTCTCGTAATAATGCTCGAGATCGACTGGCCGATCGATTACTCTTACTGTGGGGTCGCTCAATTATATATATATATATATATATATATATATATATATATATATATATATATATATATATATATATATATATATAAAAGTCGCAGGGACGATCGACTTGGAAGAAAAGAAATAGCTCAAAATTGGCCCTTTTATTCTTTTGACCGTTGGGTGTAATAAATAAATAAATATATAAATAAAAACTAAATTTGAACACTTTATTTTACATTATAAACACCTTACATAAACCACAATATAAATCCCATTTATCTTATCATTTCATACATAATTAATATACACTATCATCAAATTTTTAAATGGCTTGTTCGCTTCTACACACCGTCGTTGAAAAAAAGCTTTGGTTTAGAAACAAATCGAGAAGGATAAAGCTCGTCAGCTAGTTCTAATGAACTTAGCCGTAGAATTTGAAAATACATCTCTAGCTAAAGAAGATTTGAGAAAAATGTACAAGAATGCAGTGACATTAAACAAGAGAAACGTGCTTTGATCGACGCTTATTTGAACCCAGCATCTGATTTCAATTACAAGATGCATAATGCTTTGTTTAGAAAGACGGAAAAAATTGAACTACAAACGAATTATAAATTTGTTTGGATGCATGTTAAAAATAAGTAAGAGTATTGTGTGTTTGTATTATTTTTTAAATTTCGTATTGTAATGTTTATTTTTATTCAAAGGAATTGAAATTTATTTTCTAGTATGAAGAACCAAAGTATAATACGAATTTTTATTCATTAATCAAGCAAAGCAGAATATAACATTGAAATAAAAATAAAAACTACGATATAGAAAATAAAACACATAAGTTCTTCAGCCGTAGATTAATCTGGATATTCCCCGGATGCAGAATCACAATGAGGATACTCCCCACATTCCAACCTGAAATACTCATCCTCAGCTTGTTCTTTCCTAAAGAACTCATCTAACTCTTTTTGACGCCTTGCGTTTTCTGCATCAACCCTTGCTTGTTTTTTTTTTTATGTTTCTCTTAATGCCTTTTCATCTAGAAGAAGTTGTTCTTCTTGTTCCTTATTAAGAAATCCATCAGCATTTTCATAACTTTCAGTTTCATATTAATCACCTATCTCATGTTCATCATCTGGTTCCTCAACCGTTGGAAATGAAGAATCAATTGACATGGATTGGTGCATATGTTGTTGTGATGATGAACCGTAGTCGGGGATTGAGGGGGGGGGGGGGGGGGGGGTATTTCCAAGAATAACCGTTTCTTCGGGTGTCGGGGAATTGTTTCCGGGAGTGTTTTCTTTAGACAAATTTTGTATAAAATGGTGAAGTTGAGAGAAGTTGTGTGCGTGAGATTTTTTTTTTTTTTTTTTTTTTTTTTTTTTTTTTTTTTGAAAATGTAGTGGATATATATAAGGAAAAAAGATAGTGTTTGTTTTGTAAAAATAAAAAAGTAGGTTTTTTTTTGGAAAAAAAATGAAAGTCACCCTTACTGTTGCAAAAAAATCGCATGTAGATCGCCGAAGATTGAAAACTGATGTGACAGGTAAAATGTAGGTTGATGATGTTCGTCATTACTGTGGGCAGCCATACCAGTTACCGTTTCCATTATCTAACTTTGTATTTTCACATTTAAACCCTTTTGTATACATTTGTTTGCATGCTTTCGTACTAAATAAGAAATTCCAGTCTAGTCAAGCTCAAAATTAAATATCAAGTCAAGCTATATATTTTTTAATAAATTTGTTATTAATATTTATAATACTAGCAAGCAAGTCGAGATATTTAAACAAGCATAAGCTCAAGCAAGTCGAGATATTTAAACACGATTTGGCTCGAGTTGAGTTTCGAACTTGACACTTCTCGACTCAGCTCAACTTGTAAGAGATAATGAAACCCATAGGTATAACTTTATTGATAACAATTATTTATAATGGTAAAACCCTAATTCCAAAACCAACAAACCGGGCTTGAGCCTAATTATCCACTAATACTCTCCAGCAGTTCGAGTGACGAAATCGCTAAAGTTCGAACTAGAGTAATAAACTAAGAAAGCAAAATAAAACAATAAACCAAAATAAAACGGGATAACCTAGGTTATTTTTATTTTATTTTTATTATTTTTATTTTTTTTTAATTACGAATAACCAAAGTATCCGAAGGATAAACCAAAGTATCCCAAACTGCCGTCTCGGGAATAAGAACCCTAGATTCGACACCAACAAAAGTCGTCACGGGGAACTCTTGATTCGACACAAACAAAAATTCATATCGGGAATAAGAATCCTAGATTTGACACCAACAAAATTCGTCTCAGGAATTAGTACCCTAGATTCAACATAAAAAAACAAACAATTAAATAACTATATATTTTTTTCTTTTTTCTTTTACCTTTTTTTTCTTTTTTATTATTTTATTTAAAGAAAACAAAAAAAATCCAAATAGCCAAACAAGTGTCGTCTTCCTTGCTAGCTTCGAATCACAACTTGGTCCCTTATTAGCCGAATTGAATAAATGTCCTACACCCTTTTATATATATATATATATATATATATATATATATATATATATATATATATATATTATTCTCAAAACAATGAGAATAAAATATATATACTTCTTGTCTCTTGCTTCTTTCGAACCAACAGGAACCAAGTGAATGTTTTATTTATTTGCTTGCGTCAACCTAGCAGCCACCAAAGTGGACCGAATATTGGATATAAAGTTTCGTACTTGTTGTGCTACCTTCGAGCTAAGCGGCACACAAGGACTTATTTTGTGAAAAAGATGACATCGGTTAATGTTTAAAGGGAGCCCTCCGAACCTCCGCCGTGTAGCCGGCGGCCGGAGGCGGCGGCGGCAGAAGAGTTTAGGTTTTGTGAATCTTAATGGCCAGATACCATGTAAGAGATAATGAAACCCGTAGCTATAACTTTATTGATAACCATTATTTATAATAGTTAAACCCTAATTCTCAAAACCCACAAACCGAGCTTGAGCCTAATTATCCACTAATACAACTTAATTACACTCTTACCCAAGAAACGTAAGAAAAGCTCCTAGATCATTAAGCTTGAACATGACATGTATGAAACTAGAGACAATCGATCAAACCAAGTATGTGAAGTCAAATCCTAAGCTCTTAGATCATTAAGATTGAACATGACATGTAATGGCTCTTTCTTACGTAGTAATGTATTCAGTTCCTCATCCATATTAATTGTGTTGGGATTCATGGTATCAGGAAGGAACCAATCAAAGTTCCGCACCAAAGATGCAACTATTAGTAATATCGTCTTTGAAGCCATTGATTCCCCGGGACACATTCTTCTTCCCGATCCAAATGGTAAAAATTCAAAGTCCTTCCCTTTGTAACTCATATTTGTTCCCATAAATCTTTCAGGTTTGAATCTAAATGGATCGTCCCAGATATTAGGATCATGACAAATTGCCCAAACGTTAACCATAATTTGGCTACCTTTTGGGATGGTGTAGCCCATCACCTCACATGTTTGCATAGATTTACGCGGTACAAGAAATGGTGCTGGAGGGTGCAATCTTAATGTTTCCTTATAACAAGCTTCTAGGTAGGAAAGACAACCAAATCTGAATCTTTCACTACTTTTCCATGTATGTGTTGCGTGATTTCATCCTTAGCCTTTTGCATCGCATCTTGGTTTTTCAGAAGCTCGGCCACAAGCCACTCAATGGTCAAAGTTGTCGTTTCAGTGCCCGCAGCAAATATCTCCTGAGAAGGAAAAGGAGAAGCATAGACAAGTCAGAAAGTGTACACGGTGGAATCACTTAATATCCTACGAGAGAAAATATAAAAAGTAAGCAAAAGTAGCGTACCTGCATCAAAGGATTAATCTGTTGATTTGTAAATCCTTTGTCAATCAAAATATCAGTAAAATCTTTTGGGACCGAGAAAATATATTCTCCACTTCGTTTCTTCTCGAGAGTATCCTGCCATATAGAACCTAAATCTTGTTCAACGATGTTCATGATCTCCTTATACCAACCTTGTAAATCCCATTGACCCAATATCGGAAACATGTCTGCTAATTGTGGCTTTGCAACCAACTTAGTAAGTTTCCTAACGGATTCCATAATTGTTGCACCTATACCATTTCCTTCAAAATCCACAAGATCAATCGATAACGTTGTGTTGCCTATAATGTTTATTGCGGTCGCAAACACAACATCCTTTATAACTATATCTTCACCCTCCTTTGATGCTAAGTACTCCACCATCTCCATAACCTTAGTCTCCCTCATCTTTGCACGCGATTCCAAAGCTTTACTGGAGAAAAGCTCCGATCCATATATGTTTCTTAGAACCCTCCAACCATCATCGCACTCTGATGTAAATACAAGGTTCATGTTATGAATTGTTGGCTTTTTGTTTCTGAGTAATATTGATACATCCCGACCTGAAAGAGCATGATCATGGGTCTTGAGGATTTCACAAGCTGCGATGGATGATGATCCTATGATTAGGGTTCTATGTCCGAGACGAAGTGACATGAGTGGTCCATGGATTAAGGCCATCTTGGCTAGATGAACATGAGCATTTTTTCTTATTTGGAAAAGGTTGCCTATGAACGGCCATGGTGTTGGACCCGGTGGAAGATGTCGCTCTTTTGGAGAAAAGTGATTAAGAATCAAACGAAATAAGAAGAATACAAGTAGCCCAATAATCAAGAGAATTGACATTATTAGAGAGGTAAACTTTGGCTCTTCAAACGTATGTAGGAGTTGTTGGCCGGCTAAACATAAATCGAGTAGTATGTCACCGTCGATCATCTGATGTTTATTAGAAAATTTTGGCATGTCTTTAAAGATTGCATCATTCTGTCGGATTTTTAAATATATTTGAATGCTACATATTTGTGTCTTGTTTTTAAGAAAAACTAAGATGTTTATGAATTCTTTATTATTTTTGATAGACCGTAGTTCGATCATGGCTCGATTTGATTTCTGCAAGATCTTCGATTACTCCATTTTGTTTCCTAGTTATGGCTTATTATAAACAGAAAAACAAAGCAAATAATTGTCTTTAGAATATAGTTGTTAACATGACTGACTCTTGACTCTACAATTTCTAAAGGGTTTATTAATTAGCTAATTTAGCTGATTAGTGAATGATATCATAATCTATCATTTATAGGTGCGTTTGTTTGCGTGTAATGGGCTGAGATTTACTTTATTAATTTTTTTATTTTATTTTTTATTCTTTACGAGACAGCATGGCCCGTGCGATGCACGGGCTTTGTTCATCATGTTTAAATCATACTTGTAATTTGGGTAAAAAGTGTTCGGGTTATGTTGACACGTTGATTTTTTCTGTATACACTCTTAATCTTCACTCATCATGTATACCATCAAATTGTTGATGTTGCTCTTCCGTTTACGCTACTTCGCATTCCCGTTGCCATGAACTTTGTAGTGCGAGATTTTAAGTAATTTCTTTTATCGCTATAAAGTTTAGCGTGTCGTTTACAATATAAATCTTTGTGCAAACGACACCTGGTCACAAACATTTATGAAAGTAAAGCGAATATATAATCCCGTGCTAACGTTCAACCCATGCATCCTGGATAGTTAACAAATTTTCTTTCTCTCGTTATATATTATTTTAACCGTGATTGTAAAAAAATCTACTCGAGTATTCTAAAAACAATATAGCGTCGTGCGTAGTATCAAATATATCATTAATAATAGCACGACATATAGTTTTGCAAACCACAAAAATATATTGGGAATATTTTGACAATATGTCAAAACTATAACAGATTTTACTTTAAAGGGCAAATGACATTTAAATACATTCAAGTTGACACTTTTTATTGTTGTGTGTAGGCAGCTTTTTTTTTTTTTTTTGCTATTGTAACATAAACCTTTTGAATTTCGTCTATTGTGTGTATTTTGTGACCATTTTACCCTTACTTTTTTCAAAATTTGAGGGGTAAAATGGTCATTTTACATGAAAAAACGATCACAAAATACACACAATAGACGAAATTCAAAAGGTTTGTGTTACAATAGCAAAAAAAAAAAAAAAAAAAAAAAAAAAAAATTGCCTACACACAACAACAAAAAGTGTCAACTTGAATGTATTTTAATGTCATTTGCCCTACTTTAAATGTAAACCTGAATGAGATACTATGAAGACAACAAAAACTTAGTTTATCTTATAAAGTATAAAAACAAAAAGTACAAAAACATTTTCAATCATGTTATAAAAAAAAATACTAACTTTTAGATGTACCTTTTAATACATAATATAGATAAGGATTTCATATAAAACAAAAAAGTATTAGGAAGCATACATAAAATTAACTTTCAAATACATTTTAATCACGTTATACACATTAGCGTAAAAGAATCATGCATGTATTTTCGGGTAAAAAGGTGTTCGGGTTAAGTTGACACATTGATTTTTTTTAATACAACATTTAAATCCATCGGTTTAATCATTATAACCCATTACCATGCGATAAACAACACATCACAAAAAAGTTATAAATCACAACTCTTAAACAATAGTTATCATGCATTGTATTCCTTGAGGTCTTCATTCAAGTGAGATTGTGTCCAACCTCACAAAACTTTATTTTCATCCTACAATCCTAGGCAATACTATCCTAGGCAATACTAATAGCTATATAAGAGATCCAAGAATGAGTTGCTAAACTTTTGGTCATCATCGATCCGAAATATGTCAAAATTATAATGAAAACATTAATCATACATGGTATGCATAATTTAGAAAACACTTGCCCAAATATGATTAATAGATATTGATTATATTCTTTGTAACATAACGTTCTTTGTATCCTACTAATAAAAAGCAAATATAAACACAAAAGAAAAACATAACGTTCCAAAGGATTACGGGAGACGAAATCCAGGACAGTTAGATGGGTTCTTTGTGATTCTTTCATATAACTTGCTCCAATATCTAATCCTTTACCAAGCAAAACCACATGCATGTTCTTATAACCTTTTTAGTTTTGATATCATATATGATAAACCTTTTGACAGTTACATATGATTGTTGTGAGATGTTATTATCAGATCTTCCACGCATATTTTTAGTCCAATGGAGGAAGTATGATCTTTTAATTTTGAAAAGAGCATGCGGATAAACTTTGTGATAAATTTATTACGCATGGCGTTTTATGCTTGATATATCTTCTGATGGGGCATTGGGTGATGTTCCTTCTTGCTATGCCATATCTTTACTACAATGTCAGATTGTAAGTATTCTTCACCGCCTAATTAATAGATATGTACATCGGTTGATATATGGTGTTTCTTGGAATCATCTAGCAGTGTAGTTTAAAAAAGTTAAAGTTATCTCAAATTAGTTTCTTACGACATGGTGCTTAAAATAAAGAAGCATAATTGTATAAACACATATTGTATAAAAGAAATATTCTCGCAAATTTCATCTATATATTATATTGGTCAGAACATCAGGTTATGCTTCTTTCTTTATAATATGGGTATTGTTTATAGTTTATACTTTATAGAACTATAACAGTAAAATTATTTAAAGGCCATTCATTTATACGGTATGTTTTAAGTATATCATAGAGTTTGCTCCCCTTATTGGTATTCATGGTCGAATGCCCTTTTTCCTTTGCTCCAATGTTTGCTTTGCATCTGTCATGAACATTCAAATGAAAAAGATAAAGGGCTGTTTTTGGTCTAAGGCACATTTAAGCAGATAATATATCTTTTTTATTTGTTTTTTTAAAGGTGTTAGATTTTAATATTCTTTTTTACTCTGCAATTTTGCATTGACTTTGAAAGAAACTTGCTTCCAATGAAGATCTACTGTATGAACAATCACTCTGAATAATTCAATATCGTTTATGTAATTCATTTGTGCATGCATGTTTTATATAATTTGAGAGGAATTACCTTTACTTGTAAGCTTTAGAAGTTCTTCCCCTTTAGAAACAAAGTTCAATGCTTCCAATACGCTTACATATTCACCCTGTTGTTCACCCAATGCCATTGTTGTAGTTCCCTTTTGTAACCGTGTGCGTAATGTAATAGAGTTAATCACCTGCAAAAACGTGCAAGTTAATAGAGTATTTCAATCCAAACATAACATGTAAGAGGTTATAATTCGTTGTCGAGTGTCATGAGTTATAAAGAGACGTGCATGTGGTTTTAGGAAATTGATTACAGCAATCCGTGTTTAATTATTCCTCGCAGTAGATAGCTCATACAAACATCTAAACACCTCCTAATAGCGCAAAGTAGATAGCTCATACATAGAAAACAAATTCAAAACAACATAAACCAAACAGTTTATGAAAGGGAGACACGTACCTTCCCATATATATTGGTCTTCCAAGGAAATGTCTTGATAGAAAAGCAGATACAACATGTTGAAGTGGAATCATCTTTTGCTATTGTTGCACTCAAACTTAAGCCCAACCTAAGCAAAATGAAAAACTGCATTAGCCAAAATTCAGTTTCAAAAGGAAAATACTGTCTCATAGCATCTCTGAATGTACGTGGGTTTTAGGTACAACATTACCTTTGTGGCCCCTTTCAAAATTGTGGCTTGTGTGTAATTTATAGGAACCAACACATTCAATGATGAGGAGATGAAAAGAGGTGTTGATGCAACATGGAAATATGAAAGGGCTTGCATCAATCGGTTTTAATTACAAAAGACTCTTCGGGTTCTTATAGTTAGACTTTTAATGAGGATATATATTTATGCAACATTAAAAGCTCCAAAAGCTTTATAAGAAGCTTACATTAGCTTAAACCACTTATTTGAGTTTCTTGGCTTGTTGCATTAATGCTAACATTCAATATGGGAACTCATTCTTTATATATATATAGATAGATTTTTTTAATATATTTTACCGGGAACCCTTTACAAAAAAAAAATAATAATAAATAAAAAAAAAGAAAAAAAATCATTTCTTGAAACATTAATATATCTTAGATTCAAATCTATTAGATGTTACCCTTTTTTCCTCTGGCGACTTTTAGCGGTACAAAAAAAACCCTAACATTCTAATCGACTTCCAATTATCACTGAATTCCAATATTGGTTTTCTTGAATCTGTTAATTTGTAACTGATCTTTAGGTTGATTACATATTGACTGTTTCATCAAACATCGATCTAGGGTTTAGTGATTTATTCTGATTCGGGGTTTTTTATCTATCACAGATTAGGGTTTCGATTTACTGCTGCAATCATACTTAAACACTAATCTTTTTAACATTGGTTCCTTGTCGGCGTTGATCTTGCTTTGCGGTTGTGTTTCGTACCTGGTGGTGGTTTGAAGGTCGACTTGATGTGATTTGTTCTTGATGGGGGTTACAAGAGAGAGGGATAAAGGTGGGGGAACATTGGTACATGATGATGGTATGAAGGGGGGCAGTGCTGCATCTAATGTTGCTGCTGTTGGTTCGAATGAGGGTATTAAAACCCCTATGTTGGTCGATGGGAACATGGGTAATAGATGAGGTTTTGGAGAGATGATTAACAAAGGTTTTTTTAATACTAAGAATGCGTCTGGTATTAATAAGTCTGATGATACATATCCTCAACAAGTGAAGCCGGTTTCACTTGATTATTCCACTACTTCTCACTATCCTTCTATGCCGGGTGTAGGAGCTCAAGTGAGTACTAGTGTTGATTCTGGTCGTGTAAAGGTTGGAAGTGACAATGTGGCTGATCCATTGGATAAACATGTGGATGATTTGGTTAGTCCGTGGAATTCTAATGATGCGAATACTGGACATTATGAGTACCTTGGGTGAACCGTGTGGTACTTTTGTCTGCACACCTCTGGTTCCTGTTACCCATGTTACTGATGTCGAACCTAATGTGAACTTGGTGGATAATGATGTCAACACTTCTAATGGTTTGAAGCAGCCACATCTTGCTGATGTATCACATGTGAAGCATAATACATATGCTAGTGCTACTTCTAATGAAACTAAAAAGAATAAATCTAACTTTCGCAGGTTAGAGTGTAGCCAGAATACCAATGGAGTGGATCTTACTGTGCCTATGAATTTAATTGAAGATGTTAATGCTAGATTTGATAATACTCTTTATGGCTACTTTTTTGGTAAACGGATTACGTTTCCGGTTGTTGACTATTATGTACGTAATGTATGGGCTAAGTATGGTATTCAGAAGGTCATGATGAATGCCATGGGTTTTTTCTTCTTTAAGTTTGCTACGAAGAAAGGTGTTGATGATGTTATTGAAAATGGTCCGTGGATGATTAGGAATGTTCCTATTATTCTTAAACATTGGACTTTGAACACCAACCTACTTAAAGAGGACATGACTAATATTCCGGTGTGGGTTAAGTTTCATGATGTTCCACTTGATATGTTCTCTGACGATGGTCTCAGTCTTCTAGCCACATTGATTGGAATGCCAAAAATGTTAGATGCATACACTAGTCAAATGTGCTTGGAATCATGGGGACGTAGTAGCTTTGCCAGGTGCTTGATTGAAGTTAAGGCTGATCAAGTGCTTAAGGACAACCTTACTGTTGAGATTCCCTTACTTGATGGGACGGGTTCAAATATTGAAAAGATTCAGGTTGAATACGAGTGGAAACCACCTCAGTGTAACACGTGTAAGCTTTTTGGTCATACACTGCTTGATTATCCTAAATCTGCTCAACCTACTACTCAGCCTAAACAGAGTGTTAATGATGGTTTTCAAACGGTCAAGAACAAGAATAAGGGTAAGAATGGTGGTCACAATGCTCAGGGTAGAGGAGGTTTTACTAAACCTGCTATGGGTCCTATGTTTAGGTATCAACCTAAAGCGCCTCTTCCTGAACCCAAGAAGGTGGATACTACAAAGAAGAAGGCCACTGATGTGGCTAGTACGAGTGGTACGAAGATTGCTACATCAAACCGGTTTGATGCTCTTCATATGGATGATACTGATGACTTTGGTATTCCTACCAATGAAGTGACTAATGATGTGAATTCTGGTATTCCAAAAGAAGCTAAGGAGGATGGGTCTTTAAAGACTGGTAATGCATCACAAGAACCGCTTGTGAGTGATACAATGGGAACAAAGGAAGTTGGTTCTACTCCTATAGTTGAGAAAATTGGGGTGCTTGAAAAGCTACTTATCGATGGGAAAGCTACTCTTGTGGATGATGATGGTCATCCTATTCTAAAGGTTGATTATTCAGGGTCTACCTCTTCTACTAAAAGGGTTAACCCATTCTCTAAGGTGGGAGAAATTGTTGTTTCAGACAGTGATGAAGACGAGGTTGTGAATACGTTTGATGAGTCCATGAACCTATTTGGTGGTGGTCATGATCGTGAAGATGATTATGATGACTATGCGGATCAGGTCTACGATCTTCCAAGGAATTTGGATGGTTTATATGACACTTATGGTATCAAGCTTCAAGGTCTTGGTAGAAAGTAATTTTGTTTTCAATGGAGTCTAATGGTATCTTTTGAGTAGTGGTTTTTCTTATTTAGAGAATTGGAAGTATCTTGTTATGTAAGCTTTTCCGCCTATGTAACGGGCTGAGATATGGGATTCACCCATATCCTTTGTACTTAAACGTTTTTTGGAGTAATATATTTAACGGGTCTTTTGACCTTTTACCAAAAAAAAAATCTATTAGATGTTATGTGTGTTATACATTCATTCTCTTGTGATCACAGCATTTTTCATCATAAGTTTTGAGTATCGAAACTTGTACTACAATGGCGTGTTGTTTAATTTTTGTTAAATGGACATAGTATTAGGACAACGAGTAATACGATCTGTAACTCATTTTATGTGGGTTTGTGTTGTAATATAGCATCCATATTAGCAAGTATTAGTAAGTCTTGGGGGGGGGGGGGGGAGGGGTCATTGTACCGTTTATTCTTTTCTCGTCTCTTAATAAACGAAGCATTAAGAGCATATACGTGTAGGTTTTACCTTATTCGATTCACGATTTTTTGATGTATGTTTTGCTGGCAACTATATTGGAGTTATTGTGATCGCGTTATCCGCTCTAGCTCACGGTTGTTGGTTTTATACAACAAGTGGTATCGGAGCCAGGTTCGGGTCTCGGGTGGCAGCTAGGTCGAACAACATAACTTGGGCAACAAGTTGTCGAAGGTCAATAAGGTGGCAATGGGTTTTCTGTTTAGGGGATTTATTCTTGAACTTGATCGACATAAAGGTATCTTGGGGTTTCGGGTTTGAAGCTTAAAAGGTGTCGAGGGTTTCTAGCATTCTTGGTACGCAAAGGTTCTCTTGAAGATCGAGACTTCGGCCACAGGTTTTGGTGTCCAAAATTTTTTATTGTAAGGGTTAAAGAAATAAACAATAGGTTGGTTGGGAGGTCTTTCCACACCATTATTCGATATAAAGTTTCTTTGAAGACAGGTTCTATTGTGCTTCAAAAGGTGTCAAAGGTTTTCTGCTTGTTTTGTTCACACCAGGTTATATCGACTTAAAGGGTCTTTCTTGGAGGGTTTTGATTGTTAGGGTTTTGCGACAAGGTATGGAAACGCTTGAGGGTTCTTGAGTTTTATGGTTAAAGAAGATTCAAGGTTTGTCGAGGCTTGTAAAAAGGTTTTGGTTTAAAGTTTTATTTAAATCAAAAGCTATCACAAGGTTGACGTGTATTTATTTTTGTTAAAGAAGAAGAATTACGATAGTTGTTGTTAATAGAAGAATATATCTACGCCAATAGGTGTTTTTATTTATTATTTTTTTTTCACATGCAAAGTTAAATCGAGAATTACTTAATTCAATGATCTTTTGTTTATAAAAAGGTCAGCGATTTTTGGAAAGGATTTTCCAAGGTATACTCGTTTTTAAAATAAAACAAATTTAAAAAAAATTACGTTTTTTGAAGGGTTACACACGCGTACTTTATTTAGTTCGTTGTTGTGAGTTTTACATCAGGAAGTTATAAGAATAAACAAATGGATTAAGGAATGGTGACGGGCACCAAGTTTGACATCGTGAAATTTGACGTAATTGGGGTTTCGCACTATAGGAAATAAAGATGAAAGCTTTATTGACTCAGTATAAATGTGAGTCTGTGTTGTTGGCTATGAAGCCTACATGGTAGCAAGTAAGCCTACT
The DNA here is from genome assembly GCA_030686995.1 of Artemisia argyi. Lineage (NCBI taxonomy): Eukaryota > Viridiplantae > Streptophyta > Magnoliopsida > Asterales > Asteraceae > Artemisia > Artemisia argyi. The sequence continues at coordinate 192,738,702 of CM060692.1, read as the reverse complement.
CAAAAATTCGCATAGTGTATTGATCTTGTGTTTGGGTGATCGGGTCCTATGGGAGATCAACAAAGAGACGACTGTAACGGGAATTTGTAAAATGTTAGAGACTTTATACATGAAAAAGTCTTTAGCTAATTGTTTGTACTTGAAAAAGAAGTTATATACTTTTCACATGCATTTGGGTAAGTATCAAACTGAGCATATTGATGAGTTTCACAAGCCGGTAGGTGACTTAGCGGCTATAGGTACTGCTATATCGGATGAGGATCAAGCATTTTTATTACTCACATCTTTACCATCTTCTTACAGTAATTTTGTGGATACTTCGTTATATGGTTGGAATTAATTAAAGCTAGAAGATGTGGTCGCGACACTTCATTCTAGGGAACTTCAGAAGATGACGGAAGCAAAAGGTTGCTGGTTGTGAAAGGTTTTTTGTGAGGAGGAAATTTGATCGAAGTAATATGTAGCCAGGTAAAGGTAGTGCGTGGTCAAATTCACTAGGAAGATGTAGTAGACTCAAGTGTTATATATGTCAGTCCGAGGAGCATTTGAAGAGGGATTGTCCTAGGTATAATCACAAAAAATCTCAAGGTTTTGTTAGCAATGAAAACCATTCACTGTGAAGGCTATGAGTGTTGAAAAGTTATTGGACTAGATCATGGATTCAGGGGGCTTATATCATATGACATACATGAGAGACTACTTGTATGATTTTGTAGAATATGACAGTGGTAATATATTGCTAGGTGATGGCAGAGAATGCCGTGTACTGGGGACAGTTAAGGTTCATGTACAGATAAGGGATAGGTCAAGTTTCGTTTTTGACAACGTCAGGTTTGTTCCGGACATAAGGCGACACTTGATATCGCTGGGTACTCTTGAAAAAGATGGTTTTACCGTTAAGATGCAGTCGGGCAGGATCAAGTTCATAAAGGGCTCTTTGGTAGTTTTATCAGGAACAAGGAAGGCTAATTGCGTATATACCTTGGACAGTCAGGCAGTGACCGGGAAGACATTGAAGGGTAGGATGCATTTAGGAGAATCTCATACTGGAAGGAAGATTAAGAAAGGTAATTTTCTTGAGTCTTGTAATCAGAGGTCTACACAATAATGTATGAAGAGTGGGGTTGCCAAACATTTAGATGTTGCAGGGATACAGCAGTAGGATGGGTTGGCTAAGAAGACGAACGTGACACTCTTGGCTAAGATATATTGTTTTCTGATTCAGTCTGGTATGTCCAAGGTTTTTTGGGCAGAGGATACATCCATGTCTACATATCTCATGAATAGGTCACCATCATCAGCAATTGGAATTGAGACACCTATGAATATGCTCAGTTTGTATAAAGCAAGGGATGCTTGAACCGGGTAAGGTCAAGTGCATATTTCTGGGATAAGTTGAAGGTTTGGTAAGTTATCATCTTTGGAGGTTTGATGACGTTGCTTCAAAGGAAGTGCTTTATAGGAATATAGATTTCAATGAGAGTGGGGTATACAAGATAACTTACATTGGTTCTGGTGACGGGTTCAGTGCAGGTGTTGCAGGGAGTTGAGTTTGAGGTGGAACCGCTTGGGTATCATACATTTGAGGTGGAACCTCAGGGGAATGTCGATCAGGTTGCTGGTTCACAGGAAGTACAAACTCAGGATTTGATAGACTATCATTCAACACGTGATAGGGAGCAATACTCAACACATGAACTATTTAGGTATAGAGAAGACAGTAATGAGGTTGCTTTTGCGGTTATTGTAGTGGAAAAGATATATACACATGAGTCATTGACTTTCAATGATATAGTTGCTTGTGAGGTGATTTCCAGGTGGAAGGCTGGATTAAAAGAAAATATGGATACTCGGTTAGATGTGTATGTGCTCAGCAACAGTTGCAGGAAAAGCAGTGACGACAGCAACGACTATTACTGCGAGTATACATCAGGTATGTTCATACATCTATTTCTCTATATAGATGGTATGGTTTTTTCTTACGGATGCAAGGCTGAGATCTGGGTTACCAAGGGTTTGCTGGATAATGCAAAAGGAAATATATTTGGTATGGAGATCATCAAGGAACAGAGTGGTAATACTCTGAGGGGGTCACAGTCCAGGTTTCACAACGGAAAGTTGGTACAAACTTTGTTGGAGGGACACTCCATACTGTCATTGGAGGGTAGTCTATCACGGAACTGTGATGTGGAAAAGAATGGTAAGTGGTCATGTATAAATGCGGTTAGAAGCTGGGAGTATTAGATGGTCTGTACGAGACCCGACATAGCATCTGCAGATGTGGGTATGTTGGATGGGTTTGATCGTGGATTACAGACAGACGTACAGGTTTTTGTGGACTTCAACTATGCCATGGGAAGATCGATGATGTGTCATTTTATTGGTGATTATTCCTTTTCAAGTTTTAATATTTATGTTTTGCCGACTTAACCTATAACAACACTAACGGGCAGTGTACCCGATCAATGTAGCCTAGTTGGTAAGTAGGGTGTCGATCACTAAGAGTTAGATTTCTAATATACTAATTCTAAAGGTATTCGACTCTACTAAATTAACCTAAACTAAAACAAAGGGGGGTTCAGCCTGAGAGACTGGCACGAGTTTGGTTTTATGCTAAACTAATTAAACTAACAAACAATAGAAGCTTGAAGATATCAAATTTAAGAAGAACGTGTTAACTAAGTTTAGTCATATATGATTAAGTTCTGATAAGTTCCTAAGACATGTAGCGATGGTGCTCAAGACTAGGCGTGGTCAATCCTACGTCTAGTTTCCCTAGAGTCTAGATTCCATTATAATTAATCCTGTCACAATTAATTGGAACCCGCATAAAGTTGCTTAATAATTACTATGTTTATGATTAAGTAGCTTGTCACTTGTTTTATTGCTAGTTTTATATGAAGTGTATCGTAATCAATTCTCTCTCGTTGGATCGTATTATATCGGCGAGTAAACCCTTAATGATCACTTATGTCTATCCTACTTATCTAAAGGCGTTAGATTAAATAGGCGGGGGGCATATATGGTAGTCCACGGGCTCAGCTAGACACAGAGGTTATCAAAGCACTAATATAAGTCACCAAAGACATCAACATATAAACTTTAATTAATGGGAAAGCAATTTTAAGGGGAGTGTACGATGTTCCGTAGTCACATATCACAAGCCCATCAATCCTGATGAATTAAAGCGTACTATTACAATAAAACAAAACTACTTAACATAAGCAATTAAAACGAAGACTGAGCAACCAATCGAATTAGAAACAAATCAAAACATCAAATAATCATAAACTTGGCTAACACATAAGGGTGTTAGCCCATAATCTCTGTAACAAAGTACATAAACATAATTAAAACGAATAGAGTATGAAACATAGTGAATACGATACGCTAACCGAATGATTAAGCTATATAACAATGATTAGAGATGTTATTCAAGGATAATTGGGTCTTCAAGGTTGATCTTCTGCTGTTTGGAGAGCCTTTGATCGTCTGGGAATGGCCCTAAGGGTTCCCAAGGATAATTGGGTCTTCAAGGTTGATCTTCTGCTGTTTGGAGAGCCTTTGATCGTCTGGGAATGGCCCTAAGGGTTCCCAAGGATACCCTAATTCGTTAATGAGTTTGGTATTTATAGATTCTGAAATCTGGGTCGATACGGCGCATCTGGAGAGTTAGATGCGCCGCATCTATAAGTAAACGTAGCCTCCAAGTCTGAAACTGACAAGATATGGCGTATCTAGAATTCTGATATGGAGCATCAGCCAATACGGCGCATCTAAAGATGCAATGCGCCTCATCTCCTTCAGAAACAGATAGCTTTCCTTTTTCTCTTTCCGTGGCCGCTTAAATCAACTAAAACGGAGTCCGGATGAAGATTTTACGGCCAAAATACGAAAGCATCTTCAAGTGTCGACATGTAATCTTTGACTTCTTCTTTAAGCTTCTAATCTTCACTTGATTTCTTGGTAAGGATTGCATATGGCCAATACGGTGCATCGGATTGTAACGATGCGGCGTGTCAAGATAACTTCGCGTGGGGTCCAAGATTATTATATTCCAGAATATTCGTACACCGCCTTTAGATGCGGCGTATCTTCAATCTCTTATGCGGCGCATGTTCTTCTGTGTCTTGGATCATCTTTTGGTGAAGTCTTAAGATTGATATGTCGTATGTCTGGAATGTAATATGGCGTATCCTTCGTCAGTTCAGTGGACTTTTCCATATTGATCCATTTTGCTCCAATTTACGTCCAAAATAGCCAACTTTCACCAAATGCTTGTTTATAACTGAGAATCACAAAAGTAAGTGATTAAGTATCGATTCTCATATAACATAATATAGAACAAGCGAATAACATAGGATAAATGATGCCAATAAAATGTACATATTTGATGTCATCAATCGATCACTGTCATCGATAGATCAATCACAAGGTACGGGTTCATGATACAAGGATGTGCAGGAAGCTGGGAAGCTATGATGCTGCACATAGAGGTTTTGTCAACAACTGAAGCGGCATATATGACATTTACGGAGGCTGCAAAGGAGACTATTTGGCTAAAGGGACTCTCAATACAGTCAGGAGCTAAGCTAATGTTAGTAGCGGTTATTGCTACTAGTGTGTGGATGAAGGCACACCCCTATCCGAGGTTCAAGTGCTGGTTGAAGCCGTTGCGTATCAGAGATGGCTAATATAATACTAAGAAGGTGGAAATTGTTGTAATATAGTATCCATATTACCAAGTATTACTAAGTCCGGGGGATGGGCGTCATTGTACCATATCATTCGACCGTATCATTCTTTTCTTGTTTCTTAATAAACAAAGCATTAAGAGCATATACGTGTAGGTTAGTCGATTCACGATCTTTTGGTGTGTGTTTTGTCAACTACTATATTGAAGTTATTGTGATCGCGTTATCCGCTCTAGCTTGCGGTTGTTGGTTTTATACAACAGTTTGTTTCTTACTTAATCCAAAAAATCAAACATACAACAATTTTCTGGCTTCCAGAGTTACTCATCTTTACAACTTATGTAAAAGTGTGAGTCCTCTACTCATTTGCTTCATTTGAAAAAAATAAAAATAAAAATAAACATCTTGTGATTTTTCGTAGATTAATAGGCGTTGTAACTTCGACTGTGTTTAATGCTTTTTTCTCAACTTCCCAACATGTGCTTTTACACATAAGTGACTTACATTTTGATAAACCGATTTCTTCACATACAACAAAGTAGGAAAAGGTTTAAACAGTTAATCAATTTTCTAAAGCAAGACTTCAGAAACAGTTTATACAAACATTCCAAATGAGAAATATAATACATTTTTTCTTATTATGACTTACGTACATAACGCCTTTTTATATTACTAAAACAGGCTTAGTTTACGCAATGAAAACCAAATCCATGATGTTAATCATTGTGCCCCTCACGAAGTTTGAAATTTAAATGCAAAGGTTCTTTCTTATACATTGGTGCATGCATTTCTTCTTCCATGTTGATGTCATCGGGATCCATGTCTTTGCTGGGAAGGAACCATTCGAAGTTCATAATCAAAGAAGCAACGGTTAAGAGGATTGTCTTGGAAGCCATTGCTTCCGCAGGGCACATTCTTCTTCCCGACCCAAATGGTAAGTATTCAAAGTCATTCCCTTTATAACTCAACTTTGATCCGATAAATCTATCAGGCTTAAAACTTAAAGGGTCATCCCAGATTTTGGGATCACGACTAATAGCCCAAACATTAACAAGTATTTGGCTATCTTTTGGAATAGTGTATCCCATCACTTCACATGTTTCCATAGCTTTATGAGGCAAAAGAAGTGGTGCCGGAGAGTGCAATCTAAGTGTTTCCCGATCCAAATGGTAAAAATTCAAAGTCCTTCCCTTTGTAACTCATATTTGATACCATAAATCTTTCAGGTTTGAAGCTAAATGGATCGTCCCAGATATTAGGATCATGACTAATTGCCCAAACGTTAACCATAATTTGGCTACCTTTTTGGATGGTGTAGCCCACCACCTCACATGTTTGCACAGATTTACGCGGTACAAGAAATGGTCCTGGAGGGTGCAATCTTAATGTTTCCTTATAACAAGCTTCTAGGTAGGAAAGACAAACCAAATCTGAATCTTTAACTACTTTTCCATGTATGTGTTGCGCGATTTCATCCTTAGCATTTTGCATCGCGTCTTGGTTTATGAGAAGCTCGGCCACAAGCCACTCAATGGTCAAAGTTGTCGTTTCGGTGCCCGCAGCAAATATCTCCTGAGAAGGAAAAGGAGAAGCATAGACAAGTCAGAAAGTGTACACGGTGGAATCACTTAATATCCTACGAGAGAAAATATAAAAAGTAAGCAAAATTAGCGTACCTGCATCAAAGGATTAATCTGTTGATTTGTAAATCCTTTGTCAATCAAAATATTAGTAAAATCTTTTGGGACCGAGAAAATATATTTTCCACTTCGTTTCTTCTCAAGAGTATCCTGCCATATAGAACCTAAATCTTGTTCAACGATGTGCATGATCTCCTTATACCAACCTTGTAAATCCCATTGACCCAATATCGGAAACATGTCTACTAATTGTGGCTTTGCAGCCAACTTAGTTTCCTAACGGATTCCATAATGCTTGCACCTATACCATTTCCTTCAAAGTCCACAAGATCAATCGATATCGTTGTGTTGCCTATAATGTTTATTGCGGTCGCAAACACAACATCCTTTATAACTATATCTTCACCCTCCTTTGATGCTAAGTACTCCACCATCTCCATAACCTTAGTCTCCCTCATCTCTGCACGTGATTCCAAAGCTTTACTCGAGAAAAGCTCCGATCCATATATGTTTCGTAGAACCCTCCAACCATCATCGCACTCTGATGTAAATACAAGGTTCATGTTATGAATTGTTGGTTTTTTGTTTCTAAGTAATATTGATACATCCCTACCTGAAAGAGCATGATCATGGGTCTTGAGGATTTCACAAGCTGCGACGGATGATGATCCTACGATTACGGTTCTATGTCCGAGACGAAGTGACATGAGTGGTCCATGGACTAGGGCCATCTTGGCTAAATGCACATGAGCATTTTTTCTTATTTGGAAAAGGTTGCCTATGATTGGCCATGGTTTTGGACCTGGTGGAAGATGTGGTTCTTTAGAAAAAAAGTGATTAAGAATCATACAAGATAAAATGAAAACAAGTAGTCCAATAATCAAGAGAAATGACATTAGAGAGGTTAAAACTTAACCTCGCCAAAGGGAAATAAGAGGGGGTATCGGATATCTGCATTATTGAGCATGAGGCTCTTAAAACGTACGTAGGGTTGTTGGCTAAACATAAATGGTGTAGCATGTCACAGTCGATCATAATGTTTATTAGAAAATTTTGGCATGTTCTTAAAGTTTGCATCGTCACATTTTGAATTTGACAATATTTGCTCATATTTGCGTCTTGTGTTTTATTATATTATAAGAAAAACTATAATGTTTATGAATGCTTTATTATTTGGTAGACCGTAATTAGATCTTTCATAATATCATGGCCCGATTTGATTTCTGTAAGATTTTTGATTGCTCCATTTTGTTTCTTAGTTATTGCTTATTAAATTCAGAAATACAAAGCAAATAATTGTCTTTAGAATATAGTTGTTAGCATGACTAACTCTTGACTTTTCAAAATCTAAAGCGTTAATTAGCGCTGATTAGTGAATGATCTAATGATCTATTATTTCTTGAAACATTAAAATATCTTAGATTCAAATGTGTTAGGTGTTCGACGTGTTGTACATTAGTTCTCTTGTGATTACGACATTTTTCATCATAAGTTCTGAGTATCGAAACATGTACGATAATAGCGTGTTGTTTAACTTTTGCTACATGGACATAGAATTAGGATAATGAGTTAATATGATCTACTCTTCTGCTTTTAATGCTTTTATCAACGTTAGCTTCTTCCTAGCATGTAGTTTTACACATAAGTGACTTACAAATTGATAAACCAACTTTTTCACAAGTACATATACAACAAAGTGGGAAAAGGTTTAAACAGTTGATCAATTGTCTAAAGCAAGACTTCAGATCCAGTTTATACAAACATTCCAAATGATATACATTTTCTCTTATTATGACTTACATAACGCCTTTTTATATTACTAAGACAGGCTTCATTATTTGATCAAACCGAATCCATGATGTTAATTATTGTACCCCTTACGAAGCATGAAATTTAAATGCAAAGGTTCTTTCTTATACATTGGTGCATGCATTTCTTCTTCCATGTTGATGTCATCGGGATCCATGTCTTTGCTGGGAAGGAACCATTCAAAGTTTATAATCAAAGAAGCAACGGTTAAGAGGATTGTCTTGGAAGCCATTGCTTCCGCAGGGCACATTCTTCTTCCCGACCCAAATGGTAGGTATTCAAAGTCATTCCCTTTATAACTCAACTTTGATCCGATAAATCTATCGGGCTTGAAACTTAAAGGGTCATCCCAGATTTTGGGATCACGACTAATAGCCCAAACGTTAACCAGTATTTGGCTATCCTTTGGAATAGTGTATCCCATCACTTCACATGTTTCCATAGCTTTATGAGGCAAAAGAAGTGGTGCCGGAGAGTGCAATCTAAGTGTTTCCTTAAAACAAGCTTCTAGGAAGGGAAGGCGAACCAAATCGGACTCTTTGACTATATTACTGCCTATTTCTCTTTTAACTTCATCCCTAGCCTTTTCAAATACTTTTTGGTTTTTAAGAAGCTCAGATACAAACCATTCAGTAGTGAAACTTAAAGACTCAATACCTGCCGCAAACAGCTCCTGTTAAGAGAAAAGAGGAACAATTTATGAGCTAAATGATTATACGATTAGATCTCAATTCACTACAAGAAAAATATGTCTTAAAACTTCTATAACATTTCATCCAAACAAAGATATTTTACTCACTGAAATGAAATGACTTACGGATGTATGATAATTGAATACTGGTATAACATAGTGAAATTCATAGCTCTATATAACTAAATTTCCTAAAATACCTATGCTTCAATGAAATAGAGTTTTTACGTGTATCAAAAGAGTTTAAAGAACTAAGTGATCGAAAAAAACTAGTTATATATACTGGTTGATCAATGAGTTAAGCTTGAGAAAAAGAGAGATAGAGAGGGGTGAAACTTAACCTCCATCACAGGATAAATTTGTTGATCTGTAAACCCTCTATCAATCAAAATATCCATGAAATCTTTTAGATTCAATAAATCCCTGCTTCCATTTCTTTTACTCTGGAGAATATCCTCCCATATAGTTTTAAACTCACATTCCATTATATACATGACCTTCTTATACCAATCATGTAAATCCAATCGGCCCAATATTGGATACAAGTCTGCTAATTGTGGCTTTGCACACAACATAGCAACTTTTCTAACTGAATCCTTAATGCCCGCACCTATACCATTGCCTTCAAAGTCCACAATATCGATTGACAATGATGTATTGCTTAGAATGTTAATCGCGGTAACAAACATGACATCCTTTATAACTATATCTTCACCTTCTTTTGAACGTATGTACTTCACCATCTCCATAACCTTATTCTCTCTCATAGTCACGCGCGATTCCATAGCTTTGCTTGAAAATACCTCAAATTTGTATATATTTCGTAGACTCCTCCAACCATCGTCACATTCTGATTTAAAAACAAGGTTCATATTGTAAACGGTTGGCTCTTTATCTTGAAGCAAAATTGGAACATATCGAGCTGAAAGCACGTGATCATGAGTCTTGAGAATCTCTGAAGCTACGATGGGTGATGAGCCGACAATTAAGGTTTGTTGACCGAGGCGAAGTGACATGAGGGGTCCATGCACTTGGGCCATCTTGGCTAGTTGAACATGAGCATTTTTTCCAATTTGGAAAAGGTTGCCTATAATCGGCCATGGATATGGACCTGGTGGAAGATTTGCTTCTTTTGTAAGAAATATATTAAGAGTCATGCGAACCAAGAAAATAATAAGTGGCCCAACAATCAAAAGAATAATCATCTTTTCGAAATGATAACAAAAGATCTTAAATTCGAACATGAGACATCGTCTAACACTAATCGATATATAAGGGACTCACGCAACTGACTAAATAAACATAAGTAGTGCTAGTAAGTAATATGTCACAATCAATTATAAAATTTTTATTTAAAACTTTTGGCATTTTCTTATAAAGTTATTGACATCTTGTAATCAAGTAAAGGTTTTCAATGGATCACATGTTGAATTTGATGATCATTCCTTGTCATCCTATTTGATTTTTTGAAGATCATAATCAGATTTTCTCCATTTTGCTTCGTATGGTTTACTATAATAAGAGACACTAAAAGTATCATTTTTGTACTGAATAGAGTAATGTTTAGGAATGTTCTACGTTAAAATTGATGAGCCCGTAGGTTAAAATAGATCTTACATCATTTGGTTAGATTTTGTTTTAGAAAGATATTTGATTGCTCCATTTTATATTAAGGAAAAACGAAGCGACACTCCTACAAAACAACCTAAACCAAACCAGAACACAACCAAATCAAATAATGAGAGAAAAACTGAGGAGAGAACATCTCTTAAGCGATGGTACAAGGTGATAATAACTGGAAATCAAATTGAAATCATATCAATTATCCTAACAATATGCTAATCAATATTTCTATATGTAGATCAAGTTTTGCAAGCCACACATACATGTTAGGACATCAGGAGTGGGAAGAAGTGGTAAGATTTTATCAAAATTTCACGTCAACATTACATTATTCCACTTCATAATTACTCCCAAAACAAAAAAATCCTATTAGTTGGTGCCAATACTTATATATTTCTAGGGATAACAAAACAAAATATATGCACAAAGAACCTTTTTAATATAGCAATTATTCAGCAGTAGGTATAATCATTGAGTTTTTCTTAATTTTTTTCATATATGTTTGTTATTTTTCTCTTTTTATGACTAAGAGTGAAAAATTATATAATGGTTTTGGTGTGATACGACTATACTCACCGTCGCATAAGCAAGTTCATTCATAAACCCTAATCAGAAAAGAAATATATGAAGATATTTAGTCAGTGTTTTTACTTCTATTTAGGTAACCTGGAAAGTTAGAATTTGAAGGTAATTTCTGACCTAACTCTCACCGGTCACGTGTAATTAAGAATCGATATTCTGAATTTGTGATGGTAACTCAGTCTTAGGAACTTCCCCCATCATGCAATGTAATTGTTCTTGTTATGCCCCAGCTTCTTGCTAGATTTAACCTTTTTATTTTGAATTAAAGTATTTTCATTAAGAAAATAAGAGACGTACAATAATTAAGTATCATCATAGAGTATCCTATGCTAGTTAGTGTTTTCAACGTTTTACAAGTTTTAATTGATCTTAAATCGATTAGTTAATCATCCATTGTGGCCCAATTATATTTCCAAAAGATCTTTGATTGCTACATTTTGTTTCTTATGGCTTTTAAGATGAATTGTTTTCTCATAGCACGGACCCAACATTCTTATCTGTTACTAGGTATAATTTTTCCTTAATCAAACCTAACTACTCCACCGCGCCTCCATAATGTTATGCTCTTGCATGTTTGCATGCGGTACAAGGCTTTGTTCAAAAGAAAATCCACATACTTTGAATTCGCACAATCCTCCAATAATCATAATCGTATTTTGATATCTTTGACGTTCACAAAATCGTCATATATTAATGTAGACACGATATCCATGTTATAAACTGAATTTATGAAACAAATCCATGTACCAAAAAATTAAATTTATATGATTGATTATCATAAAAAATAGAAATTTTGTTTGAACTTTCTGGTTTTGAAAATGAAAGGATAACTAAAAAAAAGACTTAAGGACATATAGAGGGCGATTATTTATAATTTCTTTATTTTTTTAATTAAAATCTATTTGGTTTTCAATGACGATTATAGTTTATATATAACGTTTTCAGGGTGGTCGTTGTCTCAGGTTGAATTAGATTCGCAATAGACCTTAGATTTGTTTTAGAAAGATGATTGATTGTTGTATTTTTGTTTCTTATTAATGAAGAAGGCCCAAGAGTGTCATTTACTTGGAAGTTTTATTATTATTAAATAGGCAAAAGTAAAGTGGTCGCATCAAAATAGATATCTAATTTGGGCTATCTTGAACGTTTTATAATGGGCAAATAATAAAAAAAATGTAATATACTTGCCACAACTTCATCGAATGGGTAGTGAACTATTTTTTTTTTTATTTTGAGGGTGATTTTTTTTCAAAATCATCATCTTTAGGGTATTTTGTAAAAATTTTGGACAATTTTGCCCCTCATAGCTAATACAAATTTTTTTTTCCCGAAGGGCAAAATTGTCCAAAAATTTTGCAAAATTTGAAAGAAAATTACCCTCAAAATGAAAAAAAATAGTTCACTACCCATTCGATGAATTTACCTTTTAATATCATTTGCCCTTTTATAATTTGTATGACACATAAACAAATAATCTTTTACTTGTTTTTTATGGTCATTAGTTCATTAATTTATGAACTAACCTCGATAAATCAGATAGAAACCAAAAACTGAAAAACCAAACTTATATATAACCGAAATTGAACGATTTCTAAAAAAACAAGAAACCAAAATTTTATGGTTTGGTTTTAGTTTCATGACGTAGAACGGAAGTATGAAATGATAATAAAACTGAATTGAGATGAAAGTGTATGTTACTGAATGAATTTAGTTTTACACAATAGCCCATTAAAAGGGGAGAATATATTTTTTGCAGGTGGCAAAACATCTTGAAAATTAAATCACTAAACTCTAGCTAAGAGATTGTGTGATCTGGGTAAATCCCTTACGCAATTTACATTTATTATTGACTCAAACTAATAATGGAAGATAGCTCAAATTCAAGGAAATTTGAAATTGAGGGTTAAAAAATCAAAATTATCAAAATCTGTCGGGGCAAGCCGTCAATGTTCCTTTTATTTTTGGCCGTTTTCACCCGTTTATCCCATTGCTCCATCCAATCTGCTAAATCTTGCACCACATAATTTATGCCTAAAACCATGTCAAACCAAACCAAGTCATGCTCACCACTAATAATTTATAAACGACGACCTTATAGAGCTACTACTAATTTTTAGCATATATTCTGTAACATTTTCTAAGCGTAAATGATGATCAGATTACGATGTATAAAACCACATCTTTTTACTTCTTAATTTTCATAATATATGCATGTTAGCTTTAGTGATGATTGCTGCATATGTTTGGTTTAGCTGCGTGTTGTTAATTTGCTGTTAAAGAAAAGAAAATGCTTTACAAATAAAAACTACCATGAACACAATTATACAAACACGATATATTACATACAAAATCAATATAGAAAACACAAATGTACTTAATTATACAAACACAAAACATCTTAATTATTTGACTACAAATAATCACATACATAAGGCCTTTAAAATACCAATGGAACATATTAGCTTGATCAAACCATTATGATATCGATGTCAGTGTTTTAACTGCTTGCGAAGCTTGAGAATCACGTGTAGTGGTTCTTTCATATGCATCGACATATCAAATTCTTCATCCATGTTAATCTCGTTAGGATTCATATTGTCTGGAAGAATCCAATCAAAGTTTCGAATGAGGGATGCAACGCTTAAGAGGATTGTCTTGGAAGCCATCGCTTCTCCTGGACACAATCTTCTTCCTGATCCGAATGGTAGGTATCCGAAGTCTTTCCCTTTGTAACTCAGATTCGTTCCAATAAATCTTTCAGGTTTGAAGCTCAAAGGATCATCCCAAGTTTTAGGATCACGACTAATTGCCCAAACATTAACTAGTATTTGACTACCTTTCGGAATGGTATGTCCCATCATTTCACATCTTTTAGTAGCTTTGTGAGGCAAAAGAAGTGGACCTGGAGGGTGCAATCGCAGTGTTTCCTTGAAACAAGCTTCTAAGAAGGGAAGACGAACCAAATCGGACTCTTTGACCACACTTCCATCTATCTGTTTCATAACTTCATCCTTAGCCTTATGCATCACTTCTTGGTTTTTCATAAGCTCTGCAATAAACCACTCTATGCTCAAACTTGTGGTTTCAGTGCCTGCCGAAAATAGCTCCTACATAGGAAAAAATTGGAACAAAAAGATAAGTGAGTGACAACATTTTTGTCAAGTGCAAAGAAAACCCCTAATCTGAAAAAGCTTATTTTAAGACAATTTTGGCGAGCTACTTGTGTTAACATTTAATCATTGAACCGAACATCGTGTGGGCTGATGGTGTCGCAGCTTGGTGAAATCTGAGGGTTAGCGATCTAAACAAAGTTAAATTGAAATTAGAATAGAGAAGCAAAAAAGAACCTGCATTATTAGATTAATTTGTAGATTAGTAGTGCCTTTTTCAATCAAACTATCGGCAAAATCTTTAAGATTTGAGGAAATATTGCTTCCATTTCTTTTCATCTCAAGAATATCCTTCCAAACAGATCCAAACTCGTCTTGAATGATATGCATGACTTCTTTATACCAACCATGTAAATCCCAACGACCCAATTTTGGATATATATCAGATAATTTTGGCTTTGCAGCCAATATATTTAGTCGTTTTACCGTATCCATAATGCATGCACCTATACCATTGCCCTCAAAGTCCACAAGATCGGTAGAGAATACTGTATTGCTTAAGATGTTCATAGCTGTTACAAACAAGACATCCTTAATAATAACATCTTCACCTTCTTTTGAACCTAAGTACTTCACCATCTCCTCAACCTTATTTTCTCTCATCTTCGAACGAGATTCCAAAGCTTTACCAGAGAAAAGCTCTGACCTATAGAGATTTCTTATAACCCTCCAACCATCATCACACTCAGAAGAAAAAACAAGATTATTATTGATAATAGATGGCTCCTTGCCTTGAAATCGTGACACTTCTCGGCCCGAAAGAACATCATCATGTGTTTTGAGTATCTCTGAGGCTACAGCGGATGATGATCCGATTATTAGGGTTCGTTGACCTGAACGAAGTGACATGAGTGGTCCATGTACTTGGGCTAGCTCGGCTAGATGAACATAAACATTCTTTCTAGTTTGGAGTATGTTACCTATGATTGGCCATGCATATGGACCCGGTGGAAGTGGTAACTCTTTTGAAGTACCATGCATATTGATCATACGAAATAACAAGAAAATGAATGACCCAAAAACCAACAATATGATCATTTGTTGTTTCGTAAAATAATGTTCTCTCTGCTTATATTTTTTGATACAAAAACGAGTAGAGGCTTAGCTTTATCTATTTGAATATATACTAAGAAGGCAAGAACATTTGAAACATTTTAATAGTCAATGTACTACTCCCTCCGTCCCAAAATATAAGTCCAGTTTGGCTTTTTTAATTGAACTTTGATATTAAATATTTTTGGTTGTATTGTATAATATTTGATGCAAAATATATAGATGGATAGTGTTTTATATGTATTTTCATTTGGTATAATTTTCATCAAGTGATATATAATACAATCAAAAATATTTAAGGTCAAAGTTCGATATATAAAATGAAACTGGACTTATATTTTGGGACGGATGTAGTAATAATTGATATGGACATATGGACTTTTTAGCTTTTTGGGAAAATAGTGAAATAATAAATTAGTGGGTACAAAATTTCAGTCGATAAAACTTCATTGTCGTTAATAATTCAAGCATAATTGTAAATTCACGTTTCACACGCACCACCCATGCGGAGTATCTGATAATAATATAATAGAAAAATCTTTCTAATAAATTTAAAATTGAACAAGAATAAAACTGATTCTTTATATAATACTACTAATGGTAATAAACCAACCATTAAAAGAGACACCACCGTCAAGGCGTCGTTGAACATTTTTTAGCGCAAGTCGGTTATCCAAACAACCAACTTTTTTTTCTTTTATTTTAGGGAAAATTGTCCAGAAATACATCAAACTTGTCATCTTTTGCTTTTGTATATCATGAACTTTTTTTTTCTATTGTAACTATAAACTTTTTTAATATTGCTTTTGTATCCTAAAATGCCCAATTAGCTGACGTGGCATGGATTATTGATCCTAATTACCCTTACTTAATCAAATTTCACGTTTTTTATACTTTGGGTGTGTTTTGAACATATAACAAACTTTGGGGTGTTTACCCTTACTTAATTCACTTATAAACGTTTTACCCCAACTTCATTTTCCCCCAATTCCACAATCGTGATATTTTCACACATAAACCCTAAATTGACCTCATCAAATATTTAATCAGATTATTCAATTAATGTGTGTTGTCATATTTCAGGTATGTATTTGTCACAATATTTTGTGTTATTATTAATTTGTTCACAAACCCTAAACACGTTATTGTTCTTTTTGAAACAGGATGATACCTGGTACGAATTTGCATCAATTTGATGTTTGGAATGATGGGTACTTTGCACATTTACCTTTAAGGTGTAAAGATGGTGTTATTCTTAATGTGGCTGTTGTGAGAATGTCGTATGAAAAGTTTGCTGAAATTTTGGAAAAACAAACTGGTAATTACTTTCAAGGTTTGTACTACAGAGTTCCTAATGTTGAATTGGAGAAAGGTTTAGTTAGAGTAAGTAATGATAAGGAAATAGCTTACATGTTTGATGTTGCTGAGTTGTATGGTAGGCTAGAACTCTATCTTGATCACTATGACATGAATCTGTCAGAGTATTTAGAAAAAGCAGAAACCTCTGTGATGGATGAATCTGTTTATAAAGCAAAACTCCCCATCAAACATAGGTATTGCAATGAGTTCTCAGTACAGGAGTTGGTTGATTAGGCTGAGATGGAGGTTGAGTATGAGGGTTCATCTTCTCACCATCATAGAAACCTAGATGTTGATGTGGGTGGGAGTAGTGCAGCTGGTGATGTGGGTAGGAGTAGTGTACAAGATGGTCAGGCTGGTAGTACTAGTGTTGATGGGGAGAATATTGGGGACAACAATGTTGATAAGGGCAAAGAGAAGGTTATGTATGATGAAGAGGAGAGTGATTATGATTCTGAGGTGGATAGCGAATATGATTCAGATAAATCAATTGACTATCTCAGCCCTGGTGAAGAGAGTTGATAGAACTTAGGAAGAGGATTAAAGCTAGAAGAGAGATGGAACATGAGTCTTTGCCAGATATGATGGAAGTAAATGATAATGTACCCACTGAAAACATTGGTAATCATAGAAGTGAGACTTTCAGAGAGCATGATGTGTACATGAGTAATTTGATGAAAACTCTTCAATCATCAGATGAGAATGGAATTCATGATGATCCATTTGTATGTGTGGAAAAACATGCTGACAGGTATCCAGTGTATGATGAAAGTACTCATTGGAGATTGAGGCATCCAAAGGTATGTTTCCATTTATTTGATATTGTTATAAAGTATACAAATGTTGTTTATAAACTCAACATGCTATGTTTGAAATGTAGGTTGATGAAAAGTATCCGACTATTGAAAAGTTTAAAGAGGGTCTAACATACTATGCACTGTCAAATGGATTTTCAATTTGATATGAGAGGAGTGGAAGCAAGTATGTTACTACAAGATGTGGTCAGAGGAAACCAAGGCTGACTGATCCCGACAAAGGTAAACAGAGGAAGAATAAAAGGTATCCTTGTGTTAATGAGTCTGAGTTACCTTCATGTCCTTGGAGATGTTATGCTAGGTGGATGACTCAAGAGAAAACTTTTCAAATCCAGACACTAAATGCTGAACATACATGTGTTAGGAATTTTGAATTTGGGTCTTTAGTGAAAGTCCAAAACCATTGAAAGTGTCTTCAAAAAGGGCTGATAGCAGTTCCAACTTGACAAAAGAATATGAAGATAAATTGGCTTTTGTTGCTAGGAAGAAGGTATTGGGTCTGGCAGCTCCAACAAAATGGGGAGACTTTGGTATCAAAGTATGTGAACCAAAACTTCCCAATGATCCAAAAGGGAAAGGGAAGAAAAAGATGGGTTAAATTGATGACTCTCATGAAGCTATGCTATTTGGTTACAAGATTTGTATGTATTGACCATGGTTTAGGTGTATAACTTAAACCATGCCCTAAAATAAAACACTTGTAGCCCCTACTTTGAATCAATGAACTCTTTTTCTAAATCTTATACACAGAATTCATACAGGAAGCAAGACAGATAAAGGATTTCATTTCAAACTAAGTTAGCATCCAAAGTTACAAAACACTACATTAAAGGGATCATGGCTTCCTTATCATCTACCTACTACATCTTACATTCCCATAATCAACATACCATGACCACACCTGTCCTTGCTTACACTACTTGGATAGTGACAAACCTATCCCAACACAGATTATGCACAAACATCATAACATTACCATAAATAACCTATCATACAATTCTAACTTTGCCTTCCCAGTCATCAACTCATGCTCCAAGGTTGACTTTGTAGCCTTCAACTCTTCCTCCAACCTAGACTTCTCCAAAGCAATTGCCTCGATCATTGGTCTATTATCCCTTCCTCTTTGCCTTTGAAAAAACCCAAACACCAGGTCTTTGTAGTATTGGCTAGGAAGGTCATCATCTAGAAACTCATAGACTCGACAAATATCACATTTCACATACCTCTTACCTGGATTTGCACGTGAGGTTGATGTTTGAACCCATAACTGACGATTGCAGTTGCAAAAGAATTCAAGGTTGCCTCCAATTAAGCGCGATTAGGCAGAACTAGAAGTACTCATTTTTTAGGGTTCTTAAAAATTTTTTGTGGACCGTTTAGGATTTGGGGGGAATGGGGAAAAGGGGATTAAGTGATGTGTTAGGTTACAAGTTATAAAAATGTTTGTTATTCACCCCACAAAGTTTGTTACATATTCAAAGCACACCCAAAGTATAAAAAACGTGAAATGTGATTAAGTAAGGATAATTAGGATCAATAATCCATGCCACGTCAGCTAATTGGGCATTTTAGGATACAAAAGCAATATTAAAAAAATTTATAGTTACAATAGAAAAAAAAAAGTTCATGGTATACAAAAGCAAAAAGTGGTAAGTTTGATGTATTTCTAGACAATTTTCCCTTTATTTTATGTGTGTGTGTGTTTGTGAAGTATATATGTGTATAAATGCGGTATATTTGAGTGGTAGATCGCAGTCGCTATTATCACTAGCCTAAGATTCTACTAAACATACGGTCATCTTATATCCTCCTCGAAATATTTTTTCTAAAAATCTTTTTAATTGTTTGGCCAATTCAGTGCCTAATGATATTCTTCTATGATTTGAATAGAAAATACTCTAAGTATAATCGTAGTCCTTTGAATGTAAGAAAACTTTCATGGAATCATCTTCAGAGTTTATCAAAGTTCTTCAGAGTCTAACTAAAGACTCATCACTTTCTGAGGTGAAACTCAGCATGTGAAGTCCCCTAACCGATAAAAGGATGATGGAATCAAGAATGATGACAATAGCTCACGATGTCTCTTTTGATCCCCTCATCAAACCAAGTCCCTAAAACAAACAGGCGGGACTTTATTGAAGTGATAAGTGAAAGGTACATATCAAGAAAGGGAATAAAGTACAAAAGTTGGTATAAAAAACGTAAACAGTTGTCAGCACTGTACCCGAAAGCAAGGTTGGGTGTATTCCTAGAATAGAAATATTTAATGCAGTAAGTTAAGGTTACAAAAATTGCTAGGCACTAGCCAGGCGGTCGGGTATCGCCTAGTGATTAAGCGATTAGGCTGGGATTAACGGAAATGAATCGGATTGGATTTTTTATATATATATTTACAAAATTCTGAAACTATGTGCCTGATTTAACCAATTTCTTTTCGATTTGGTTGCCAGATTTGCAGATTTCTATCTGTAACTGAGTTGGCCGATTTATCCGTTTTTATTCTGATTTGGCCGATTTATCCGATGTTGGTCCGATTTGGCCGATTTTTATCCGATTCATCGGTATGTTAATCGACTTTTTACCAAACCGATTAATAAGGTTTATTAATAAAAATCCGGGCAGTTAATCCCCTTCTAGCGCATAGGCGCCGATTTTTGCAACAGCTTACAAGTGTACCTTCCTAGTAAATGCTTGACACTTTACTTTTAACCCACGGGTATTCACCTCGCGTTTGCCGATATAAAGGAATGTTGTAAAGGGGTAAATAACCTCATACAATTAAGGTGTTAGCATTAACTAGAGTATTTACTCCTCTTAAAACTAAGTCCCTAAACTTACTCAGTTATTAGCATATTTCTTACTTAAACATATAACTTTGGTTTATGTTTAAGAAAGTGAGGATATCACATTACACTATGCCATTCATCTTTAATTGTTATTCCGCAAATAGTCATGGTAAATTCTTTGATTCATTCAAATAAGAATTTAAATGTTGAAAAACTTTCTTGTGTTATTTTGTGTAAACTGTTTTAAATATTCTTGTTATTTTTAACTCGTTTAAACATACATTAAGTTGACATAATGAAGTGATTTAACTTAGTATTTAAGCTTATAATCCTTCAAAGGTAACAAAAATAATATTACATATTAGCAAGAAAAAGAAATGGACTCATTCTAATTTATTCACAACTTGACAGAGAGATATATGTAGTTTTATCAAAGTTAAAATAGATTCAATGATTCTTGATCATTCTATTAAACTTGAAAATTACATGTAGTGGTTCCTTCTTGTACATTGCTATATCCATTTTCTCCTCCATGTTAATCTCCTTCGGGTTTAAGTTGTTGGGAGTGAACCAATCAAAGTTTGCAACCAAAGAAGCAACGGTTAGTAAGATCACCTTAGACGCCATTATTTCACCAGGACACATTCTTCTTCCCGACCCAAATGGTAGGTATCCAAAGTCGTTCCCTTTGTAGCTCAAATTTGATCCAATAAATCTTTCAGGTTTAAAACTCAAAGGATCGTCCCATATCTTGGGATCACGATGGATTGCCCAGACGTTAACTAGAATTTGACAATCTTTAGGAACAGTGTACCCCATAATTTCACATGTTTGTGTAGCTTTGCGAGGTATAAGGAGTGGTCCGGGAGGATGTAATCTTATGGTTTCCTTGAAGCAAGCTTCTAAGAAGGGAAGACGAACCAAATCCGACTCTTTTACAATATTATTTTTGCCTATTTGTTTAGTGACTTCATCTCGAACCTTTTGCATCACTTCTTGATTTTTGAGAAGCTCGGCAATAAACCACTCGATAGTCAAACTTGTGGTTTCGGTTCCTGCCGCAAATAGTTCCTAAGAAAGAAACTTAAAAATTAGACAAGTTACATAACACCGCACTATGCTACAAACATGCGGAATATACAGGCGAGAAAAAGGTGTATACTTTAAAGTTTCTCCTTGAACAGCGGATTATTTTATTAGAAAACTATCAAGGTGCACGTTATTATCACTTGTAAAGTGTGTAAAATAGTTTTACATTCATATTGGTGTGCATTAACAGATTTAAGCACTTACAAAAATTAATTAAAAAAATTTACCGACTGTTTTAGTTATAGTAAATGATTATTGACAGACTAGAAAATGTCACTAGCTGATAGCCACCACTGAGACTTAAGAAAATGTAGTAACATTCTTACTTTTATTATTATTTTTTACCTCCACAGTTTCTCAAAGATTGTGGAAAAAAGTTTTTGAGATAGTGTTGGTGACAAGCCCCAACAACACAGACTGTTTTTTTGTTACTCAATAACGACAGGTGAAAATAGTTTAAAACTTTTAGTGACACTTTTTGTGTGTCACTAATATACAATTTCTTATAGTGTTTTTTCTTTAAAATAGTACTGTATATATTTTTGTGCTTAATTGTACATGTAAAAACAATTTGGACTTTAATAGTAAGTGACAGAGAGCAAGAGAAAGACCTCCATCAAAGGATTAATCTGTTGATTTGTGAAGCCTTTTTCAATCAAGAGATCAACAAAATCTTTTGGAGATGAAGAAATATTGCTTTCATTTCTTTTCCTTTGAAGACTATCAGCCCAAATACCACCTAGCTCATGTTCTATAATATGCATAACTTTTTTATACCAACTTTGCATATCCCATCGACTCAATATCGGAAACATATCTGCTAATTGTGGCTGTGCAACTAACATTATAACTCTTCTTACTGCATCCATAATTCCTGCCCCTATACCATTCCCTTCATAATCGACAAGATCCATGGACAACGACGCGTTTCCTAGGATGTTCATCGCGGTTACAAATGCGACATCCTTTATAACTATATCTTCACCTTCCTTTGAAGCTAAATACTTCACCATGTCGTAAACTTTGTTTTCTCTCATATTCGCACGAGACTCCAAAGCCTTGCCCGAAAGAAGGTCAGTTCTGTATATATTGCGTAAATACCTCCAACCATCATCACATTCTGATGTGAACACAAGATTCATATTGTGAACGGTTGGTTCTTTGCTTCTTAGCAATATCGATACATCTCGACCAGAAAGCGCATGATCATGAGTCTTGAGAATCTCTGAAGCCACGTCGGGTGATGACCCAACAATAAGGATTCTTTGACCGATACGAAGTGAGATTAGTGGTCCATATACTTGGGCCATTTCGGCAAGACGGATATGAGGATTCACTCTTCCAATTTGGAAAATGTTGCCTAAGATTGGCAAAGGATGCGGCCCGGGTGGAAGTGGGAGCTTGTTTATCGAAGAACTACGGTTGATGATCATTCGAAAGACGAAGAATATGAGTGGCAATGGAATTAAGAATATGATCATCTCTTTCATTGTAGTTGCTCCCAGATTGATTGCGCCCATGCTTAATTTGTGAACAACCATAACCTCACTAGAGATCTCAAATAGCCGAAAGTCAAAAGGGTACAACCACAAGCGGATGTTAACATGTTATTTAATTAAAGACACGTTCTTTAAGCTATAATTATAAAAATTATCTATTGCATTATTGAATACAGGGTGTTGTTTTTTTATTTGTTTATGTTGCTTTATTAAGTAGTTAAATTGATGTCGCAGAATACGATAAATGATCTTGACTAGGTAGCACATCCAGTATTTCACATGAGAATATGTGCCCATGAAATAGGGTAAATAATTAAAAAAATATTATATGTCATTATTATTTTTTTTAGCGAATAAAATCTTTTACTTTTGTAGTATTTTTTTCTTTTATTTTTTTTTTTTAAATTCATCATTTTTAAGTTAGTATGTAACATTTTTGACTTTTGAGAAAAAAAAATTTATTAACTAAGATGGGCAAAAATATTCAAAAATTTCGCAAAATGCCTTAAAAGCAAAAAAAAAATTTCGCTACACACAAAAAAAAATTGTGACAACTATAATATTTTTTTTAATCATTTGCTCTACATAATATAAGTCTAACATTTATATTTATTGGAAGAAACAACATCTATCATCAGCCGGTTGCAAATAACTCTGCTTCACTCTTCTGAAAAAGAAGAAAAAAGCTTAACTCAGTGTGATTTTGTGTGATAGATGAGTTTAAACACCATAAAATAGTCCAACAAAAAAAATATATCAGAACCCGTGGTTACTTAAAATAAATGTTTTTGAGTAAGAAAATGTTTTTCTTACTATAAGAAGACACTTTCAATCACACGGAGATGCACAAACACCGATAAATACCTCATCTTATTTTATTACAACTTACATATAGCCCTTAAGTTACTAATGAGGTATATTAACTCGATATATAGCAAGCACAATCGAAGAAATCAATTCTTAGACCGCTCGTTGAGCTTAAAGATAACATGGAGGGGTTCTTTCTTTAGCAATGATACTTGGAGATCCTCGTCCATGTTAATCTCCTTATGGTCCATATTATCGGGAAGAACCCAATTAAAGTTTAAGATCAAAGAAGCAACGATTAGAAGAATTATCTTGGAAGCCATTGCTTCTCCGATGCATATTCTTCTACCCGATCCAAATGGTAGGTATCCAAAGTTGTTCCCTTTGTAACTCAAATCTGTTTCGATAAATCTTTCAGGTTTGAAGCTCAAAGGGTCATCCCAGATCTTCGGATCGCGATTAATGGCCCATACGTTAACAAAAATCATACTACCTTCAGGAATTGTATATCCCATTACCTCACATGTTTGCATAGCTATACGAGGCAACAGAAGCGGTCCTATAGGGTGCAATCGTAGTGCTTCCTTGTAACAGGCTTCTAGGTATGGGAGATGAACTAGATCCGACTCTTTCACTATATTTCCATTTATATGTTTCATAACTTCATCCCGTGCCTTTTGCAACACATCTTGATTTTTAAGAAGCTCGGCAATAAACCACTCGATAGTTAAACTCGTAGTATCAGTACCAGTCGTAAATAGCTCCTATATACGATAGAAAATCAACTAGATCAAAAATAAGTTAGACAAAAGGGTATTATGATTATACAAACCAAAAACAAAATACTGACTAAGCAAGTTTTGGCATTAAAATGCCATTTTCTAGTTAAAATTTTAAAAAGAGAGTGATACCTCCATCAAAGGATTGATTTGTTGATTCGTAAACCCTTTTTCTATTAAAATATCAGTGAAATCTTTTGCATGTGAAGAATTATTGCTTCGATTACGTTTACTTTGAAGACTATCTACCCAAACATCACCAAGCTCTCGTTCAACAATATGCATGACCTCTTTATACCAACCTTGTAAATCCCATCGACTAAATATCGGATACATGTCGGATAATATTGGCTTTCCACCCAACATATTAAATTTTCTTACAGAGCTCATAATCCCCGCACCTACACCATTGCCCTCAAAGTCGACAAGATCAATCGATAAGGATGCATTACCAAGGATGTTCATGGATGTTACAAACACAACATCCTTTATAACCATACATACACCTTCTTTCGAAGCTAAGTACTTCACCATCTCTAGAACTTTATTCTCCCTAATATTCACACTAGAGTCCAACGCTTTGCCTGAAAGAAGCTCGGTTTTGTAGAGATTGCGTAAATTCCTCCAACCATCATCACAATATGATGTGAATGCAAGATTCATATTGTGAATCGTTGGTTTCTTGTTTTGTAACAATCTTGATACATATCGAACCGAAAGAACATGGTCATGGGTCTTGAGAATCTCTGAAGCAGCAATAGATGATGACCCAATAATTAGGGTTTGTTGACCAAGCCGAAGAGACATAAGTGGTCCATGCACTTTAGCCAACTCGGCTAGACGAATGTGTGAGTTCTTTCCAATTTGGAAAATGTTGCCAATAATCGGCCATGGGTATGGACCGGGTGGAAGTGGTAGCTTTTTAGAAAAATTTCGTTTTGTAATCGTTCGAAAGAAAAAGAAAATGAGTAGCAAAGGAGCTAAGAGGACGATAACCTCTCCCGTCGTAAACATCTTGTTCTTTTTTTGAACTACAAGAAAGAAGGGAAGAAATTTAAAGTTAGGTAATGATAAATGTGCAAATGGAGGAGCTACATATATAGGGCTAACTTCATTTAACTAAAGTAGCTCAAACATTACTAATTCTAGTTATGAACATGATGAAGATTAGTTATGTCCACGTGAAACATGATATTATGAACATGATGAAGATTAGTTATGTCCACGTGAAACATGATATTATGACTAATCTTTCTCAGTATCAACTCAAAAATTAGAAAAAAAAAAAAAAAAAAAAAAAATGATGTGTACCTTTAATACAAGGGTTGTTCTTATAAGATACAAAGTATCATAATAAACTTATATAAGCTCACAAGTCTCAAAATAAGACGAAAAATTAAGGCTTATGATATATAAGCTGAAATCAAATAAGCTCAGAAGCCCACAAAAAGCCGAAACAAACATCCCCTAAATGACATACTACCTTTTACATGGTATCAAAGCTTTAGATTCAACCCACTATAAAATACTTGTTCTCCGGTCATCAGCTACTTGCCAATGATTCGGAAGGATCCCGATCTATTTACTTTTTTCTCTTTATACTTTTGTTTTAGTAGTTTTTTTAACCAATTCAAATCAAAAATCATAGAACCCAAAAACTCTAGCCGTCATAACATCCCATATTATGTTGATTTAGCCATTAATCAACAAAATTTATCTCATCGGCATTATTCTTTGTTTTAACGCCGGAGATCATTGTCATTTTTTGCAAATAGTTTATCGGAAAATCGACGCTCCTATCTAAAGGCAAAACAGCCATGAAGTAAAAAAAAAAAAAAAAAAAAAAAAAAAAAAAAAAAAAAAAGGAGGAAGCCACAAGTAATAAACGACTATGCCGCAAAATTTGATTATGCTTTCGTTCAAACAAAGAACAAAGAAGGTGACAAAAGAAAAGAAAAAGTGGCTTTCAATATATGTTCCAGATTTTCTGTTCAAAAATCTCTCATTCAAACTGCGGGAGAGTGTTAGAGAGATTAACTGACCTAAACCTAATAGTGGGTTTGGGTCGATTAGGTTTAGGATTTGTATCATGTTGCTTATTATCAAAGCTATGTATTTAATATAAATACATACTCCCTCCGTCCTATTTTATAAGTCCATGTTTGAAAAGTAAAAGTCTTTTTCTTTAGGGTTTGACCGTAATTATTTTTTTTCGTATTATATAATACTTGATAAAAAGTATACCAATGAAAATACATTTAAAACACAAATCAATTTATATATTTTGTATCAAGTATTATATAACACGCAAAAAAATAATTACGGTCAAACTGAAGAAAAAGACTTTGACTTTTCAAACATATACTTATAAAATGGGACGGAGGGAGTATTTTACATATCTCATATGTAAAGCATTCAATCAACATAATTATTTTGTTATTTTAAAGTTCTTTGAGAAATGGTTGAGAAGAAGGATAAAAATGGTACGAGTTATACAGAATAAAGAGAAAGGTGTTTTATGTAAATTGGCGTAATCTAATATGAATCGGTACTCTAATTTAAATGGGTAAAGAAAGGTTTCTACGGATAAAGTTACTCGGAGAAAGCGACTTTCAGACTCAGATTATGTGGTATCACGGAGATATCTTCATGATCGTTTCCTTACCATGTACAGCGAACTGGGGAGTTTCGAACCTGAAATCTCTTGTGAAGACAATACGCCATCTTGGCTGTGGGTAAATAGCGTACTTTAATATATTTAATGAAAATGGAAAAGAATTTACACTCCAAAACCTGATAACTTATTGGTACCGTGGCTTTTCTTTTCACAAGTTCTATACTCGATTCTAAAATGATACAATAGTATTAAACGATCCTCAACCAACCAGAGTGATGGGATGAACGTAAATCATTGAAGCGCAAGTGGCCTAAAAGCAAAAGTGATCGCACTATCGATCCAGTAATAGCCATTTCCTAGACATCTAAATATCTATTTCTTAAAAAATAATGTTTTGAAAGTTATACAAGACCAAATAGGCAAACAAAGTAAACTGATGAATACAAAACTGGCTTATGAGTTAAGACCATAACCGAAAAAAATACTCAGAATGCAGAAATATTATGCTAGTAATTATTATAAGGGATAATTACTAATATGCTCCGATTGCTCTAAGTGATTTGCTTTTTTGACCTTGAATTCGGAGTTTCCCGATCTACCACAGGGCAATCTATAGTTTTTGGACAACTGAAATCTGCAAGTGACAAGTGTCACTTTTCGGATTATTTTTTGGCCAACTTGTGTATTTTTTAGGCAACTTGTGTACTTTTTGGCAACTTGCGGCTCTCATGTTGGACACTTGGCGTCATATGAGTCGAGTTGCCAAGTTGCTCTGAAAAGACTTGGAAACTCCGAATTCAGGGACAAAATAATAAAACACTTGGGCAATCTCAGCATATTAGGAATTATCCATTGTTATAACATGGTGTTACGTTTCCTACCAATTTTGGCACCCCAATAAAGTTATGATATCTGATTTTGATTAAAGGAATCTAAGTTGAAAAAAAATCACCATGGGGCCAACCTCAACGAGTACTATGTCATCATGAATCATGATCGACAAGTCCCACTCACTTCGTCCTCTAAACGTTCAACCCGTGAAGGATTGTCCCAAACACAAATGATGTCATGTACTCGTGTACAAATTTCTTTTATGAATTTAGATAAATTTTAGCAAAGTTTTTTGTATTGAAAATGTAAATTTGATCGAAAGATTCTCAACTATGCACCTTCCAAGACATATGTGCTCCAAAGATGAACCTTTTTAAAAACAACATTTTTCTTTACTTTCACCGGAAAATGGCGTTTAATTTCTTGATTATGAAAATGTCATTGAAAATCAATTTTTTGTCTCATTAAGTTTCTCATTTTTTTTCCCCCCAAAAGGTGAATGATAACATCAAATTAGCTTGATATTTTATATATCAAATTCCCATGTTTATGGCCTCATTTATATTAATATGGTACTTAATTCATTCATATTTGTTCGTATTTAAATTTCAGGATAAATGAGGCGTTTAAGCGAAAAAGATACGAGAAAAGGTCAAAAAGTACCAAACATATTCAGAAGATAGTTACGGCGTAAGTGGGACAACGGACTTACGCCGTAACAAATTATAAAGGCCAAGGAATTTTCTAATGAAGGTTACGCCGTAACTATCTAATATGGTTACGGCGTAAAAATGGAAGAAAAGTTTACGAGAGTTTTACGGTCGTAGCCCACTCTTGAGGTTACGTCGTAATTAATAAATATGAAGGTTGCGACGTAACTTGGTAATTTAGTTACACCGTATTGTGGATATACATATGGATAAGTACATGCTGACGAAGACTTACGGCGTAAGTAGTTATTGGACTTACGTTGTAATTAATAACTTGGGCACGAAGGATTTAAAGTTCAAGGGCTGAAAGCGGCATGTTGATATATGGTTTATTTAATTCGAGGACTAGAAGTATAAATAAGAAGTACAAGGAGGGGCTGAAAGTGTTAAATTCAATTAAAGTTTCAACACAGTAAAATCTTTTGGTATGCACTAATGGAGAACAAAATACCACATGGACTAAGTGTGAAACTTGGCGCAAGTACAGGGGCTAAAGGTGGACAAGGCCAAACTTCATACTTATTACTTCCTCCGTCTCAAAATTATTGTCAGGAAACAAAAATTACAAAGTTTAATAAAAGTGGGCCTACTTTAATTTTCAACCATTTAAATATAATATTCTTCCACTAAATTATCTAGTTTTTACTTAAAAAAGAAAATGAAAAATTATTTTGAGATATCCTAAAAAGGAAATATTGACTATTATATTGATACGGGGGGGGGGGGGGGGGGGGGGGGGGAGTATAAATAAGGAACATGTGCGTACAGTATTATAATCAATTGGTGTAGCGTTTCTTTGTGGCGCTCTATAGCCAACGCAGACAAAGGAGGAAAAAGACAGCAGGCGGCTGTCGAAGGTTTTTAACATAGGCAAACCCTTCGGAGTTATGCCACGGTATTCAACTAAGGGATCAAAATCATTTATCTAGCACGATATGTAATCATATTCCGACGCTTAATATTTTATTCATCTTCATTATTTATTTATTATAATTTGGATTCTGCTTTATTTGTCAATACTTTGATGCCTATTTTATTTTATTTAATTATTTTTGTCTTTTAATTAATTTATTATTAGTAGATTAATTGTTTGATTTTTATTCTTAGTTATTTATTGCTTTATGTGTATGCTTTCTTTGCTTATTTATAGACACTCTTTTTTTCGTAGTATTGAAGCTCGGTAGTACCTATAAAGCTAGGAGAATTGACCATAGAACCCTAGACGAGTAGGTTGCGAGGATTTGTAAGAATTGAGCATATGACTACCAAACTCCTTGTGTACGAATCGATCAAAGGATCACCTACTGATTGGATATGCTTAAGAAGTTAGGGGAAACCTAAGTTCCAAGAAGTCGGGTTTCGTTAGAATAAGTCTAGATTGTAGGGGTGCTTAATGACTTAACATAGTCTACCCACGATCTCTGTCGATATAAAGGTCTGTGATCCAGAGCTTTGAGCTGGAGTAGGATTCAATGCGAAATAAGCTAGATAAATTGACCATAGGAGTTTAGTGACTTTTACCCTCATATTACGATAATAGACACTATATGAGAATTAGAACACAATAGTTATCATCCCCATTAGTTGTTTGCTTGATAACCATCCCAATTGATCACGTAGGATAATTAAATATAGTTTACCAAACAAACTATAAACCCTTTATTAAAGTGACAATCATTTTAATTAGATAACTAGAGATCAGCCGTTCCTGAGGACGACCTCAGACTTATCATTTCCTCACTGCATGCGACCGGGTACACTGTCCGTGGGTATATGTGTAGATCATAAGGTAGTCGAGTATTATAAATGTAAAACCTAATCTAGCGTATCAGTTAAAATATATTATTATTTAAACAACTTACAAACAATTGAGAAACATATACACTGAAATAGACATTCCCATTCAACTAACAAAGACAAACATAATAAAGCTTGTCACATCTTTTATATAATAAAACAAAACCTCAAGTGGAGACCTAAAGCAGACAACTCTGATAAGCTGCCTACCATGTCTGATGTATCACAAAACCAGAAGAAGTGGACAGCTTCATATAATCTCCTCAACAGCTACAACTACCAAGCAACAAACAGCTCTGAATTCACCCTAAATGCACCAAGACCATAGCTCCATCTATACATTTCTCAACCAACTCTTATCTAATACCATTCAACCATCATCTACAATAATCTAGGAGTGAGAAGGTAAGGCATCAATATGCAAGCTACGGCCACCCAACCTCTCCAAATAGGGGCTAAACCAGATACCTACCTTTACATTTTAGAGAACTAAAAGGCATCAGTATCTGGGAACACACATCAATTTTTTTTTATATGTCATGTAGCAAGTTTTTTTTATTCTTGGTGATATACTGATATTCGTATAAAAATAAATTACCAAATTGAACAAATATCCAACTCAATTTACAAGAATGAACCAAGTTTTAGTTATTTACAAAAGCAGACCACAACACTGCTCAAAATGTTCATGCGCGCTTCAAAGGTTCATGTGCACTCCCATGATAGATTAAGACATTAAAATATAAGCGTCAGTCACCAACTTAAAATATTCAAAGCAAAGTAAGAGCATCCATAATGCAAAACTTTTGCAATAGCTTTTTACTATTTTAAAAAAGTCTTTGAATGAATTTTTACCATTGTAACACATAGCTTTTCAAAAAGCTTTCCTCAAAAACCGGTTAGATCAAGAGTTTTATAATTATTTTAGGCTATTTGTAGGGTACTTTTTTCCTTTCAAAAAGCTATTGTAGAAAACTTAGTATTGGAGCAAATTTGTAAAATTACATTTTGAAGGAGTATTTATTGAAAATTTTAATGTAATAAATTAAAAAATAAAAATAAAAATCTTTTATAATTTGAAGCTTTGTGGATGTTCTAAGCTACTTAGAGTGCATTTGGTATCCCCCAATCACAATGGGTCTACGGATTTCATTCCGATTCAAAGTATTTGTTTAGTTGGCCCAGGAATGAAATAGGTATATCATAGCCATAGATTCCTTACACATTGATTTGGTGTCTATGAAATATATTCTCGTGAGCCTCTCTCTTTTCAACCACAAAACTCAAGCATCTATACACTTTTTTATACCATATTTTGTCATCCAAACATAAACAATCATAATGATACACTTTTTCATATTCATTGTCATTCTACCACATATTAAATCAGATATCCATTGTCATTCTTAAAAATAAACCAAACGGGCCCTTATTCTTTTTAGTAATTCGAAAATCGATCAATAAGACAAATTTTGCATTTAATGAATTTTGTAAAAAGATATTGTAAAAATAAAAAAATAAAAAAAAGGCATACAAAGATGATTGATTGAAACGAGGACAAGACATTTGCATTTAATGAATTTTGTACTATCTAATGAGGACAAGACATTTGTATTTAATGGATTTTGTACTATATATATCTTTATGGCTAACGATTTGCACGCTCTTAAAAATTATTTGCACACTAAATGTACAAGCAAATGAAGCAGAATATTTAATATTATACAAGTATTTAATGCATAGATAGAGTGTCCGAATCAATCTCCAAAGTGTGCAAATCAATTCCCTATCTTTATGGATTGCAATCTAAGAGTTAATTACGTACTTAAATTGTCTATGTGGTTCATCGGGTATTACGAGTTTAGTCCCTGAACTTCTTTTTTGCGAATCTTCTCCCTATGATTTTTACCCGTTACAGGTTTTTTTCTTTGAGCAATAATTCTATTAGTTGACCGGTAAACCATAGGGTATTTTTGTCCTTTCACAACCACACCCACTACACCCTTTCACTTACATACATCAAACTGATAAGTCAATCCCATCTACATAAAAGAAAAGGGAGTTGATATGCACACCACAAAAAACACATTAGTGATACATAGTACAACATCACATATGCATGAGTGTGGTATGCACATCACTTTTAATGGTGTGCATATCACCTCCCAAAAAAAACTTATGTTTTCAATCACCAAAACAATTTTACACATTTCTCATTTTTTCACTACAGTTCCCAAACAATCTTATAATGGTGTGCATATCACCTCCCAAAAAAACTTATGTTTTCAATCACCAAAACAATTTTACACAATTCTCATTTTTCCACTACAGTTCCCAAACTTTCAAACACCATATTTCATGAATGATTTTACTTAATAACCATCAACATTAAAAATCTTATAAACTATACAAAAACACAAATCAATTTATGTGAAAAAGACCACATACAAAAACCCTAATTCCATTTCTACATGAGCCGCATACGAAAACCCCAAATTTGGAATCGGACCCTGCCTGAAAACAAGAATTTAAATAGTTAAATGCTTGTATACTGGCTGTTAAAACATAGGTAGTCGATGCCAACAACGAATATACTTGGGGAACACCGACGAAGCTCCATCATTGATAGACGGTGTTGTTGCACCACCAAGTACAGATATGAGATAAATTTATTTGAATGCAAATGGGTTTTATAAATTTTTAGGATTTGTTGTTTTTTTATTAGGGGTTGTGATTTGGATCTAAATGTGTTTTAGAGGTTTTTGACATTATGCATTTTGATGTTGGGTTTTCGGGAGGGTGGCCTTGGTTCTGAACTTGGGATTTCTCCAACGCTAGCATACAATAGTGGAAGTAGTGTGAAGTCAAGTTTTTGAGTTGAAATGGAGGGAAGAAGACAAGCTTTTATTTTATTTTATTTTTCTTTTCTTTTTTAAAAATAATGTGATGTTTTAATAATAATAATAATGATAATAATAATAATAATAATAATAATAATAATAATAATAATAATAACAACAACAACAACAACAACAACAACAACAACAACAACAACAACAACAAAAACACTCAAATAATGCTAAGAGATGTGTCTTTATCTTTCATAAAGTTTTTGTATTCAAAAAAGAGTGGGAGCGCAGCTTATGTGTCTTTATCTCTCATAGAGTAAGTTTTTGTAAATTTATTATGTTTCAAAAAATAATAATAATAATAATAATAATAATAACGATGATGATGATGATGATGATGATGATGATGATGATGATGATGATGATGATGACAACGACAACGACGATGGTATTGTTATCATTTTACATCATAGACATTCACTTTTTAACCAGTGAATTAACAAAATTAGTGATCAAATGACCAAACACATAACAGGTCAAAACCACAGAAAGAGGATCCAAAAAAAAGGTTTGGGAAATAAATCCATGATACCCGACAAATCACATGGACGATTTAAGTAATTAACTCTTAAAATAAAAAGTGGGGTCACTAACAAAAGAGTGCGTGTGTCTTTCAACAATTATTCAAAACGCACTTAAGTTTGATATGCGCTGATAAATTTGATGTGTTTGGAAGAAATTTATGCGCACTTAACTATGTGCGTCCACTTTGTAAACCATTAGATATGAAAGTTGTATTACATCTAGCGAATCGTCTTTCAAAAGCTCATTTTCATAAAATATATAAATGCGGTTTATTTTGGTAATCTACTACTCGAAAAGTTCATAATATATACAGAGTAACGAGGAGTAGGAGCCCGCCGCATTGCGGCGGGGGTGTTTGCTATATTTTTTGACACGTTTCATTAGCCATCTTTTATATATCGCTCATCCCTACATATTAAATCATATTGAAGCAATTAACAAAAATTTACATCAATAATTTTATGCGTTAGACACATAAGATGTTTCTAAATATCCTGCTTGTACTTTGGCAGCTTAAATGGTGAAAGGTGTCTAAGTACCTTAAACATAAATATCAAATTCGTGAGAACTCGAGATTCAAAGAGGATCTGAAGCTGAGGTTCCAGAAGACATTAGACTGAGATACCGATGGCATATTTGAACCTCAAAAGCCAGTTCAAAATGTTATATCCTAAGTCACCTGAAAACAATTAATGGAAATTGAGCTATAACTCTTGGAAATGCACATCATGATTAAATAAACTACAAACGCAAACAAAAGCCAAACACTTTAGTTAATCTCCTACCAGGGCATATTTAGTTTTCTCATTAAATTGACCAATTACCTCTGAACCCCTGCGGTATTCATTTCAAACTAATTACATTTCAATTGTTATAAAAAAAAATAGGCTCTCACATTATCAGACGATGGTGTGCATGATCTATTACAATCCCCTTTTGATCCTTCGTTTATACCTACAATAACAACATACGTCGGCATATTAGAATCAAATATTTTATAACTATACGAACGAAATATTTGATAATCAAAACTGACCTTTGGTGAGTGCCTATTCACTCACCTTTTCTAAGCCAAAATTGGACCAAATAAACCAAAAACTAATCAATAATGTCAAAGAATGTGTGTTTTTGTGTTTGTGAATGTGCAGGAACAGATATTTAAGAAAAGACGAAAAATCACGAGAAAATGACAAAACGGGCACGAGATTTGGAAAAGTTTAAATAAAGCCGGAGCCGGGGAAGCTAGTGGTCAAAGTAAAGTTCATATGGTCAATTGGAATCCTCAAAGTTTCAAGAATCACAAGAATGACCCTTGGTCATAAGTTTGAAGAAAGTTCACATATGGTCCCTTAATTTTCAGAAGATGTCACTTTTGGTCCTTATGAAGAAACTTTGGAAGATTGGTAACTCTGGCCCTCCAAATATCCAAGAAAAGCCACAATGAACCCTTGGAATTATTTTTATGAAGATTGGCAGTTGGGTCCTCACAATTTCAGATTGTGCACTTTTGGTCCCTTGGTTTGATTAGTACATACATCCGGATCCACATCCAAACTAATCCTAAATCCCTAGCCCAAAACAAATACAACCCCAACTTTAATACCCAAGCCCAAAAGAATACAAGCCCTTCACCACCCCACCATCCAAACCCGACCCACACCAGTTAAAATAAAATAACGCGCCTAACATGTACTGTTTATCTCTTTCACCTTGGTTTACCCTGCACCCATCCTTTTCACCCAAAGATTCTAGTACGAGGATAATCTTTCTAGAAGCCATCTGACACGTTGTCAGATGGTGTCATATCACCTCCACGTGGCTCTACTTTGCCCCCTGATTGGTCTATGATAAGTGGACATGAGGATAAGCTTAATCCAACGGCTATAACTTGGTGGGATGTCGACATACAGATAGGAATTGAAGATATGTGGCCACAATTGAGTTTCTGGATCCTTCCTAAACCCTAGTCTCCTCACCTTGGGCTCCCCTATAACCCCCCCCCCCCCTGTATACGTTATTAGTGTGTAGATTTTAGGTAAGGTTACTCTGCAGAAATTTGTACTCAGCTTATTAGTTTTATTAATCTCAGTTTGTAATTCAGTTTTAGTTCTAATAAAATTCTCCTTTATGTTTATTTCAATATACTCTACTGTTTCCTTGTTACTTCAAATTAGTATTGCTAATTAGTTTCTTTAGTTTTCAAATCTGTTTTCATAAGTTTTCAAAAGCTTTATCAATTAATAGTTAAAATTTACTTTATAATTAGATTTATAAGAAAATATAGAAAATAAATAAAAATCAGAAAAAAAAAAAAAAAATGTTTCAAACTAGCTTCTATAGTTTTTAAATCAGCTGCAGTAGTTTATACATCAGCTTAGACAAGCTTTCTAGCTTAGTCTTAGCTGTTTTCATTTCAAATACTCAAAAATTCCACTTGGTCAACATAAAGTCAACTATTCATAATCCGGTGAAGAAGGTGATTGTTCATGTGATTTTTGGAGGTTCCTGTGGTTTATTTGAGGCCTACCTAAAGGTAGGCAAGCTTAGTGAATCCCCTCTGTTTGAGCTGAGGGGAAGGTTATTGTAAGTTTATCATTTTAATTTTTAGTACCTTTATTGCTTATTTCATATTAAGTAGTATAATCTGTTTAGAATAGCATTAGATTCTACTTGTTGTTGTTCATGTTAGTGATTTGTAGCTTGTTAAGTGCTTAATTGATGTTTATGTACGATTTAGTACCTTGTTGTGTTTTAACTGCCCATATTTAGTCACATTTGCATTTGCTTGTTCTTGATGTTCCTTGCTGAATTTGACAGTCTCATCAGTCTTAATATGGTTTAGGTAATGTGTTACAAGCAATAAATCAGTAGGTGTAAGGTAATAATCAATACTTGTAGTGAAAACCATAGATTAAAGGACTGTTTGGTATAATCTATTTCAGGGTGCTCTTGTTGTTTTCCTGCTGATATTCTTGCACAAACAAACCACACTAGGCATAAGTAAGTCATATTAGTCTTAAAATTGGTAGCTCACAGGTTTAAAGTCAAAATTGAATGTTTGATAAAAATTTTGCTTGCATTTCTGAAATCTGCTATTGTCACTTGTTTGAACTTGTGAATTTGGGGTTTGTGAGTGTGATTTAAGAGGTTAAATAAGTTCAATATACATCCAGAAGTTGATCAGATCTGCTGAAACTCATTTTAGTCAAAGTCAGGAAGTAATAAAAAAAGTCAACTGTGCAGCCTTGCTTGTTTTGTTCACTGCTGATCTAGGCACTAATTGGAGTTCAATTGGTGGTTTAAAATTAGGGCTTTTGTGATTTTTGTGTTCTCTGCTGGGTGGTCTAGAAGTTACTACCTTAACTTTTCAAAAATTGGCTTATTAGAGTGCGGCAAAATTAAGCCCAAAGTAGGGGATCTGAACCTGCATTTTCTGTCTTAATTATGCAACAGCCTATGTGCTTATCTTTGTTCCTATGCATCATAAGACCTGAATTTTGTTCTAATAAGCTCATTTAAGTTTGAAAAGCATTTTGTAAAAGTTTGGTCAAAGTTTGGTCAACTGTGCTTATAAATAAGCACTTAAATAAGCTGTTTTAAGCTAATAAGCACTTACAGTGCTTATCTTTCATTTTTTCTATTTTTTCTAGATTCAAAATAATATTTTAGATTTTCCCTGAAATTTTCATAATTTTCTGAATTTATTTGCTACTTTTCTTAATTAATTTTCATTTTTAATCACTTTTTATTACTTTTTAATTATTATAAAATCCAAAAAAAATCAGAAAAACTTCAGAAAAATCCAAAAATATTTTAGAAAATAGTTTTTAGTTATTTCAGAATTTTAGAAATTAAAATTGCATTTTTCTCACCTTATTTACATTTTCTTTTAATTATTAAATAGTTTAATTAGTTTTTAATTCATAAAAAATTATTAAAAAGTCTAAAAAATATTTTTATTTTTCTTAAAATTTTCTTTTATCATTTTTAACTTTTTAAAATTATTTTGAAGTCCGTAGGATTAGTGTAGCTTAAAACTCGCGTTTTATTGCGCGCGTTACGTTTACTAATCGCACATGTATTCCCGTTTTTGCGTTTTAGACCTTGGTGCATTACTAGCTTGTACTCTTTGCATGTTTAATAATTGTTAGTTGATAATTGAATTATTTGATCACTATTTGCCTTTTTCGCCACTTTTCAAATCACGATTACACGAATCAATATTCTTGATTCCATTCACACCTTCACTTGGAAACGACTCGGGTGATTCGTATTTCTTGCGAATCATTTCGATACTATACTACTACTATATACTAAATTGAGTTGCATCAACCTTGCCAAGGGCGGATATATTATTGACAAACTTGTTTACGTGCCTCGATTCCCATAGGCTGGCTCCCAAAATAAGACTCTGCAACAAAATCTAAAAATATCTTATCTCTTACTGCTTTATTAAAAGTATATCACACTGTCTTAAAAATTTAAGTAATACTATAATCGATGCATACAATACAACATATCAAGTACAAAATTTGGTTTTCGGTTTTGACCCATAACCGAAACGAACTTCGGTTTGGTTCTCGGTTCGGTTCGGTTTTCGGTTATGACAAAAACAATTAACCGAACAACCCAAACTGAATAAACCGATTAACCAGAGAACCGATGAACACCCTTACTTTGGTACACAAAGACATAGCTTAACGAGCCTAGATCTAGTTCTTTAAGTAGATACAAAAGCCCAATTGTAAAAGGCTCGGCATCTCTTATATGATAGATCAAATGTATAATTTTTTGGTAACACAAAGTGACAAACATTTACACCACTTTTGTACATTTCATGCACGTCTCCAGTGAACTTCTATTGATTTGTAAAGTTTCTCTTGATATGTGTAAAAATATTTAATCTGGAACTAGCATGACACAAGAGTGATACAGCGGTATCAAAGCGAGAGAAATCAGTTGTAATTGTTAAAGCTAGACGGTAACAAAGACATGACCTCGGTAGTTGTTGTTGATCTCGAGAACATTAAAAAGAAATTGTGATTTCTTTGACTTGCCTTCACATAATGATATCTTTCATTACGTGGAGATGAGTTCTTTTATCACAGGGGACAACATTTTTTATACTACATCAAAAAGACTACATTCATCTTACCAAGACCCCAACTGAATAGATACTCATAATCATAAAAAATCTAATATATAATAGAAAAAATACATAACTGAAAATTCAATATACATAAAAGAATTTAAATATAGTCATATAGCAGTTTTCGGTTCCAATAGTAAATTTTCGTTCAAATGTTTTTCAATGAGGTGTTAATTGCATTATAAGAAAATATTTATTTAATTATCTCGACTTGTTTGATTCTTCTGACCGGTTTTCAAATTTGCTTCTGTTATTGAAAGATGCTTGAGATATGTTGTATTGTATGCATCGATTATATTATTACTTAAATTTTTAAGACAATGTGATATACTTTTTATAAAGCAGTATTACCATTTCATTTGCGATGAAGGATATGATCACTAAGCTAGCTTTAGTTCGATAATATGCATGAAGTCTTAAAATTAACCTTGTATATCACACCAAATCAGTATCAGATACGTATCTGCTAATGTTGGCTAACCAAATGAAAACTATTTTATCGAGTCTGTGAAAGAGTTTAATGAAGCCTTCTAAGCCACACTAGTTTAAAGACGTGTTACAAGTTTAAATATACTAGACGAGTACTTGTACATAGTGACGAGAATTTATAGTGGCAAATAATTATATTTGGGATACTTTGGTTAGGTGTTTTGGGTAAAGTTTATGCGTACAACGTAAAATAATCAAAATATAATTGAAATTGTTTTAACATAATATAATTCAACTGAAAATGAAACATGACAAGAATTATTTAAAACATTTATTGTTTTCTACAAAAAAATTATTTTCAGGTTTTTTACAAATGATTTGTTACATATATAGTTGAAATGATAAATATATATAGTATATGTTAAATGTGATTAATAAACTTTTTAATGATAGTAATAAGACAACATATTTAAAAACAAGTCACACTATTTATTGTGAGAAAGTAATGATAAAATAGTATTTTAGATATAACACATTGCTAATTTTTAAGTTTAGAAAAATTATTCACTCTGTATATGTAGTATAGATATAGATATAGATAGAGCAAGCATGTACCTTTTTTCTTTTAAATTGACAAACACGTAGAGATTTGACCAATATTAAAAGGTTGTCATTTAAAAAGTTGGCATTTTAAAAGTAGTAGAGATTGGTATTGATAGAGCAACCGTGAGACTTAAACTTGTTTTGAAATCAAAAGTAAAATAGTAAAAATTGTCATTTAAGTTTTTAAGTTTAAACTATATTATAGGCAATAAATATTGCTAAAGTTTTAAGTATTCAAGTTTAAAAACGCAAATGTATGCATTATAAATCTTTTATATAATAAAAGAATTACATCATTTCGAAGTTTTTTTGATAAAACAATCTTATTAGAAAAAAATTGGACCAATAGGGAAGCTCGATTTTGACACATAGGCGAAATCAAGCAATATGATTGGCCAATAAAAAGTCAAAATTGAATTAATTTTTGTCAAACTTTAAAAAATTTGGTGGAGAATTTGATTGTGGGAAAAAAAACACATGAAAATATAGGTGTCAAATTTATGAAAATAAAAACTTAAAAAAAGAAGGGGTAATTAATAAAACATTGGTGGTTGAATTTTAAATATGTTATATGAGTTATGTGTAAAACTATAAATCTCCATGTTTTTTAATAACTTTAGATAATAAACAAATAACCCCTTACACTTTATACCCCCTACACTTTATAATATAAACTTTGTTTATAATTACATGAGTATTAGTATTGGCTTGAGACTTCCATCCACTAAACTTACAAAATTTTATAAATATATGAATTAGGTTTAATACAAGTTAAATATTTTTAAAATAAATATTAGTTTTAAACTTTCATCTATTAAAATATTTTTTTACTATGTCGTTAAATAAAGACTCATGTTATCCTATGTAACACCCCCAAAATTTGATACAGCGGAAGACTCAACAAGCTTTCGGGGTGTTACGGGGATTGGTATCCAACACAAGACGTAAAAGAACGAGATAAAGTAAACATAAGAAAAACACAACCAAAACGGGGTTTTAAAGTTTACATTTATCCCAACATTCATTCAGAGTCAGGCCCAAAAGAAATAAATGTAGGTCCAAAATTTAATATCAGATTTTTAGAAAAATAGATCCATAAACCAGGTGCCATTGCCAAGCCTTCCAATCCATGCATCCAAATTATCACTTAATTACCTGAGAAAACGTGCTAAAAGTCAGCTTTCGCTGATGAGATCATAGGTTTAAATTCATAATTCAATATAGTGGTCATATACGCAAAACGCTTGCTAGCTAGACCAGGGATTCACTAAAAACCTGCGGATACCCTCCGCTCCATCATAAATACACGGATACCCTCCGTAATAAACCTGCGGATACCCTCCGCCACAACATAGATACACGGGTACCCCCCGTAATATCATAAATACTCGGATAACCTCCGAAGTATTAATAACCTATAGGTGCACATTATAGTATCTAAATAAGCCAACCTTGAATAGTACACACGAAACTATGTGACTAAGGTTGACAATTCATCCTAGTCCATACGCATAGCAACTTTTAGAAAGAATACAAAAGCGATAATAGTCCACATAAAATAATTTGCACGTTTCTCACCCCAAGTATTGAAAACATAGTTCAAGAGTAAAAAGTGGGGCTATGACTCACCTCAAGTCCAGAAATCAGTAAGAAGAAATCGGTAGAAGTAAGACGTATAATAAATCAAAAGACGGCAACTACGGACTCGGCACGACCTAACAATATCAACTCGT
Source organism: Artemisia argyi (assembly GCA_030686995.1). Lineage (NCBI taxonomy): Eukaryota > Viridiplantae > Streptophyta > Magnoliopsida > Asterales > Asteraceae > Artemisia > Artemisia argyi. Next base: position 192,697,003 of record CM060692.1, on the reverse strand, counting down.
TTAGACATCATTTCCTCAAAATCGAATATTCCCAAACCCGAACGTATTCCATTTTACTTTCCGAAAATCCATTTCTCGTATTATCTCGTATTAGTTTAGAGTTTGGCGTTTGGTATCCATACGGGTAGTGGGTCGACACAACTCAAACCAAGAAGTCACAACAAAAAGGATAATAAAATAATCTATAGGTCTAATATTAGTCCCATACATTATTTAAATAAATCATCGAAGTTTATCAAATCCGTCGATTTGTTAATCCCCCATATTTATTTACTTAATATACCATTCTAAAATTATACCCGAATCCTAGGCCACACATTGCACATAAAGTACTATATGGTATATATCAAAGGTTAATAAATTCACTAATTATGCCGTTAAGCTTACCAAATTCATCAATTTGGCAACCTCACGAGATACTTAGTAACTTATTATCCTCGTACACATATCACAACCTATGGGCGTCGTAGGATACGATGCCCATTAATACACTCAATTTAAATAACTAAATAGCTCTTATTTAACCCGTCGATTAAATAAGTTTTTAGTTATCGAAAGTGAATGTATTAATCGTCATATATATGTGACAACACAACGTCACAAATAATAATCCACTTGGGCTCGAGTGACCACGACCCAGTATAACTCGATAGTTTTCCTCGTTTATTTAAAAGAGATTATTTTATTAAATATAATTATTCAACGTTAAAGATTTCGTCGTTATTTATATTGTTTAATTATAATAACGTTCCTGACATTATTACACTACTTTCATAATATAATATTTATCGTCACGTTATTGTTATAATATTACTCGTGATCGTTTTATTTTTAATATACGCATTTATATATTTATATATACGTTATTCACGTCTATATATTTATATAAACGTTTATGTTACCAATAATATTATTACGAGTTTTATTATTTGCGTTTGATTATAAATATTTATCGAGTCATACGAAATGGTCACATGTCCGAGTCATCACTCTTGGCTCATTGTCCAAGTCCATCATAAAAATAACCAAGTCATAATCAATCAATCCAACTCCGTCCAAACAATACCCATATCACGTGCTACAACAATAGGGTCCGACTACGGCACCCGACTAACCTATCTCCGTCATTTTAGTTGACCGTCTCACAATCGGTCCCCAATGCCACTTTCGTCAACACAACTCCAAGATATACCTCGAGTCCATATAACTCGCCATTCACTTCAACATAATATTAGTAATCATACTAATATTCGCCAAAAACATAAACCATCAAATATATACGCGACGCATATCAAAATACAAATTCACGGGTCGACCTACCAAGTCAAGCCCGAGTCAAAGCTTCACCACAACTCGTGTGGGTCCCACCCGAGACCTCTATGGTCTCGGCTAGCTCTTGAGAGCTCGAACCAAAAACCAACCGACCTATATGGGTCGTCGGCCTCAAAGCAACCAACGAAAAAAACTCCAATCATCCCACGTATCCAAAAATCAACATATCAATCCCAAACATCCACAAATCAAATACAAGGGCCAAAATAATCATCAAGACCAAGATTACTCCAACAAGAACACAAGCCGAGAGCATTGGCTCTCGGTCGTGTCTCGACCCAATCGACCAAACCAAAAACCCGGATACCAAACGCATTAATATTATCAAAACAACATTTCCCATGTGTTAATCTTCAAACCCAACAAGAATATAGCTCGTGTAGCCACGGATCTAAGCTAAATCGAGGCACACGACAAAGAAACTGTGGCCACTCACCTCCAAACGATTCCAAATAACGTTTTCTTCAAAAACCCAACAATGAAATGACGGAAAAAATGGTGTTTAGGTGGCGCTGGTGGTTAAAAACAAAGGTTATGATGTTAGTGAGGCGCGTGGTTCACACTAGTAGATAGATCGGAAGATGGTGGTTAAGATGGTGGTGTTAGTTTTGTGGTGAGGGTGGCGGTGCGACGGCGGTGGCCGGCCAAAGAGGGCGGCGACTAGGGGTTGTAGAGAGAGAGAGAGATGAGAGATGGAGGAGTATATTATTTTGATTGTGTTTGTGTGGTGTGAGAAGCAAATACCACAAGGACGATTTTTGTAGTCATACTCTTTTTACTATTATTTTTTTATTATTTTTTTTCTTCTTTTACTTAAACAATAATAATAATAGTAATAGATAATAATAATAAAAGTATTATTAATCTTTAAGGTTAAGGTGGCTAGGTGTAAAATACACGGACCATAAATAAATATATATATAGTCGAATCCGTAGACTCAAGACATAAAATTTCTGTTAGGTTATCCTAGTGCCGGAGTCAACGTAGTGCCAAATGAGAAATTTCAAAGTAAATCATCACATATATTTCCATATAGAATCACTGAAATAAATCTTCAAATCTCATAAAGATTTTAAAATATAATCAACCATAATGTAGGTTTCACAAGTTCGTTACGAATAAAACTTCAAATAAAAATTTATAAACAAACTTTAACATAATGCGGGTTTTTAAAATGACTCCCTAATTTGTAAGTTGTCACATCCTCCCAACCTCAGAAGAAACCCGTCCCGGGTTTCTCTTGGAACAAACCATCTACGAAGTGAAAAGCTTCGGATATCTCTTTCGGAACTCGTCCTCACGTTCCCACGTAAATTCCGGTCCATGTCGGAAATTCCAACGAAGCTTGATGTGTGGAATGCGACTTCGCTTGAGTCGCTTAATCTCACGATCCAAAATCTCGATCGGCTCTTCCACAAAATTCAATTTCTCATCAACACGAATATCTTTCATCGGTATAACCGGCGTCTCATCAGAAATACACTTCTTCAAATTACTAACATGAAACACATCGTGAACTTTACTCAATTCCTGTGGTAATTCCAACCGATAAGCCCCGGGCCCAATTCTCTCCAAAATAAGAAATGGTCCAATGTAGCGGGGGTTGAGTTTCCCACGTTTCTCGAAACCTCCCACGTTTCTCGAAACGTATCACATCTTTCCAAGGCGAGACTTTCAGCATCACTTTGTCTCCAACCTGGAACTCTAGGGGTTTACGTCTCAGATCGGCGTAACTTTTCTGCCTATCTCTAGCTGCTTGTAATCGATCACGAATTTGAGTCACTTTCTCAGTAGTTTCCAATATAAGTTAGGGGCCTGTGAGTTGGCTATCTCCAACTTCAGCCTAACCAATAGGCGAACGGCATTTACGACCATATAAAGCTTCAAACGGTGCAGCTTTAAGACTTGTGTGGTAACTATTGTTATAGCAGAATTCCGCAAGGGGTAGATACTTCTCCCAGCCTTTACCAAAGTCTATTATACATGCACGAAGCATATCCTCCAAAGTCTGAATGGTCCTCTCACTTTGACCATCAGTTTGGGGATGATATGCAGTACTCATATCAATCTTCGTCCCCAAAGCGGTTTGAAGTGATCGCCACAAAGCTGACGTGAAGCGGCTGTCGCGATCAGAAATAATCGATATCGAGACTCTATGACGAGAAATAATTTCCTTCACATATAACCTCGCAAGTTTGTCAACACTATCATCTTCACTAATCGCCAGGAAATGAGCAGACTTAGTCAATCGATCCACAATTACCCATATAGCGTCACAACCGCTAGCTGTTTTTGGTAATTTGGTAATAAAGTCCATTGTAATCCGCTCCCATTTCCAAACTGGGAGTTCTAGCTGCGTCAATAATCCTGACGGTCTTTGATGTTCGGCTTTAACCTTAGAACATGTCAAGCACTTACTATCATACAACGCTATATCTGCCTTCATGTTTGGCCACCAATATAACTTCTTAAGATCCTGGTACATCTTGTCAGACCCAGGATGAATAGAGTACCTTGACTTATGAGACTCATGCATAATCAACTCTCGAATTCCTCCATATAATGGTACCCAAATCCGATCTCTAAAACATAATACTCCATCAGAACGCTTAACAAATCCTTTCTCATTTTCAGCCATCCCAAATATGTTCTCAGCAGGTCGGTTTTCTACTTTCAACGCTTCTGTTTGAGCTTCAAATATTTGAGACGGTAACCTCGATACGATAGTCATTCCCAATGACCTAACTCCTAACGGTGGTATCTTCTCATTTTGACTAAGAGCATCAGCAACAATGTTTGCTTTACCAGGATGATAGCGGATTTCGCAATCATAATCGCTTAGCAACTCAATCCAACGTCGTTGTCTCATGTTGAACTCTTTTTTATTCAAGATGTGTTGTAGACTTTTGTGGTCAGTAAATACAACACACTTGGTTCCGTACAAGTAATGTCTCCATATCTTTAAGGCAAAAACCACAGCACCTAACTCCAAATCATGGGTGGTGTAGTTCTTCTCGTGCTTCTTGAGCTGTCGGGAAGCGTAAGCTATTACTTTCTCTTGTTGCATTAACACAGCTCCCAAACCTTTATTCGAAGTGTCACAATAGACGACAAAGTCCTCATTACCTTCAGGTAACGCTAAGATAGGAGCACTACATAACATCTCCTTAAGTAATTGAAATGCTTCCTCTTCCTTATTTCCCCATTCGTATTTAACACTCTTTTGAGTCAATTTGGTCAACGGTTTTGCTATCTTTGAAAATCCCTCAATGAATCTTCGGTAATAACCGGCTAAACCCAGAAATTGACGAACTTCAGTCGGGGTTGTCGGTGCAGCCCAATCTTTAATAGCTTCAATCTTGGCGGGATCTACATGAACTCCTTGACTATCAATCACATGACCCAAAAATTATACCGTCGGAATCCAAAATTCACATTTGGAGAACTTGGCATATAACTTCTCCCTCCTGAGCAATTCCAAGATAAGCCTTAGATGCCCCTCATGCTCTTTCTCACTCTTCGAGTAGATTAAAATATCGTCAATGAACATGATCACAAACTTATCTAGATATGGTTTACACACTCGATTCATGAGGTCCATGAATACTGCTGGTGCGTTAGTCAACATAAACGGCATCACTTGAAACTCGTAATGCCCATAACGGGTTCTGAAAGCCGTTTTCGGAATATCCTCCTCGCGAACTCTAAGTTGATGATATCCCAATCTCAGATCGATCTTCGAATACATACTCGATCCTTGGAGCTGATCGAACAAGTTGTCGATCCTTGGTAACGGGTATCTATTCTTCACCGTTAACTTGTTCAGCTCTCGGTAATCAATACACATACGAAACGATCCATCCTTCTTCTTCACAAATAAGACCGGGGCTCCCCAAGGTGAAGAACTTGGTCTTATAAATCCTTTTTTGGCTAACTCCGCTAATTGTTTCGACAACTCTTCCAGTTCAGTGGGTGCAAGTCAATAAGGCGCTCGTGTCACGGGTGCAGCACCAGGTATCAACTCAATCTGAAACTCCACTTGTCTAGTAGGTGGGATCCCCGGCAAATCATCGGGAAATACATCAGGAAAATCACGAACTATAGACACATCTCCAATGCATCTTTCTTTCTTCTCCTTCCCTCCTTTCTCAAAGATTTGAGCTAAGAAAAGACAACATCCTTTTTCCATCAACTTCGGTAACTTAGTGCAAGAAATGACCGCTAATCGGGATGGGCTCTTCGAACCTTTTCGATCTCCTTGTATATTTAGAATATCCTTTCCGTAAGGCACACACACGATCTTCTCATCGCAAAGCATGTGAGCACGATACTTCGACAAGCAATCCATATCAATGATGACATCGAAACTTCCTAACGTGACGGGTAGAAGATCTATGTTGAAAGGGTGATTCAAGAAATTTAACGTGCAACCGCGAATGATAGTCTTAATCCTTTCTATGTTCCCGTTAGCTAACTCTATATCATACCTAATTCCTAAGGTCATCGGGGGTTTCTCTAGTAATGGTGCAAACGTAGTGCACACAAAACTTCTATCGGCACCAGTATCAAATAGTATGGAAGCATAACAATTATTGAGAAGGAACGTACCAGTAACGACGTTCGGATCTTCTCCTCTCTCGTTCCAGAGTGCATACACTCTCCCATGAGCAGCTCCTGCTTCCACACGTTGGTCCTCATTGTCTTGACGTCCACGGTTTCCTCAAGCTCCACGATTTCCATGATTGTACCCATTACCACCCGAGCCTTGATTTCCTCGGTTCCACGATCCTCTACACTCACTCCTATAGTGTCCTTTCTTTCCACACCCAAAACAAGTAACATCCGCCTTACTTCTCACTTCAAGAGTAGCTTGAACCATAGCAAGAGGTCGAGCCCTACAATCCTTAGATGTGTGTCCCTTCTTTGAGCAGTTCTGACATATTACACTACACCATCCCGAATGATTCTGGTGGCAACGACCACACTTGGATGTATCACCATTTTGGTTCCTTTTATCTCCATTCCCAATAGCATAAGCCTTAGCAACAGCTTGTCGCTTGTTTCGGTGATCCTTACCCTTGGAGTGATGGTCTCTCTTTCTCCTCCCATTCTTATCCTTATCGTCTCCTTCCAATTCCAACGAATCCATTAATTGTTGAGCGATTGTGATGGCCTCATGGATATTTGCAGGTCTAGCAGCAATCACATCATTCCTTTTAGCCACAGGCAACCCTTCGGTATACCGCTCAATCTTTTGAGTCTCGGTCCTAACCATATCTGGGCAAAGCAAGGCCAACTCCTGGTAACAACGATTGTAAGTCGCCATATCAGTGCCCTTCACTTTGTGATTCCAGAACTTAATCTCCAGTTTCTTAACCTCATTTCTTGGGCAGTAAGTCTGAATCAGCAAAGACTTAAATTGCTCCCAAGTCATAGCATAAGCCACATCACTCCCAACCGAATTTCGGTAATTGTTCCACCAAGTTAAAGTTTCATCCTTAAAGGTAAAAGAAGCAAATTGTACCTTAGCATTCTCCGCATAATTGCTGACATTGAACACCGACTCAGTTTTCTCTATCCACCTGACCAAGTAGACCACTCCTTCAGTTCCTCCAAACTCAATGGGTCCACAAATTCGAAATTCCTTGTAGTTACATCCATTAGCACGAACGGGTGGAAAAGTTCCAGTAGAGTTGTTGGAATGATTTGACTCAGCTAGTAGCTCAGCAACTCATTGCTCCACAAGTTGGTTGATCATTGCTTGATCCACAGTAGGTGCTTTAGGTGGAACATGATCATTGTCTCCCTGAACATCAACATTTTGATTCCTGTTGTTGCGGTTAGTAGTGTCCAGGTTATCAGGAGTAGGGGTTTCAACATTTCGAGTAGGACGGCGTCCTCGGCGACCAGGGGTAGTCGCGGCAGTTCCAATTCGGGTAGCTCTGACAGGGTTTCATCGTACAGCCATTGATCAACATAATACCAACACGATATCAACCACGCAATTAGAAACATAATTCTCCATGTACACCAAAAACCATAGAATATCATACGAAATCACCATCATTAATACATGTAGCGATCAATACATCGTTCCATACTACCAAAAGACATAAGGGATATAATAACTAGCTCTACTAACCAAGTACTCCCTGGCTTATGTAGCAACACAACAACACAAATCCAAATTGATTTAGCCACGATGCTGGCGTAGACTCCTCAACTCTGATCTCAAACCATCTAAATCTCTCCACAATGATCCCAACTCCACACTATGAGTGTCGCTATCTCTCTTGAGGTCTGCTTCCTCCTTCTCCGGCTCGGTGTTTCTTTGCCACAGCTTACGATCTGCCTCGCGAGCCATGATGAAACCTCTTTGCAGACTCTCTATCTGCTCATGTATCTCCATCATACCTCTCCTAATCGCTATCGTCCTGCCCACAATAGTAGTCAAATCAACTCTTAACTCAGCAATAACCAAATCAAGTCGATCAGCCATCTGCGAGATCCTCTTGCCCTGCGTAGTAAGCCGAGTCCAAATCCTACCAGTCTCACCCAAATCTGCAAGCTCAGTAGATATCTCAGACGGCGCGTCAGGCGCTACAGGACTACCTGGTGGTGAATCAAACAAAACGGGTGATTAGGTGAAACAGGCTCTATCGGATGTATCGGGGAATCAGGCTCCTCAGCCTGAGCTGAATGTGCTGGCGAACCATCATCAGCATGCATCTCCTCCTCCTGAGGATCATCATCCTCCTCATCTTGAGGGTCATCATTCTCTTCCTCATCTTGAGGGTCATCATCCTCCTTCTCACCCTCGTACTCCTCGTTGAAGGGGTACTCCATCAATCGCCGTCTCCGAACAGGTAAACCATGAGGCGATAAAGTCGGTGACTTAGGGCAACAAAGGGAAGACGAAGTAGTAGTGGCTGAATGCATGACCATCTCGTGTATGGGTCATCAGGGGCCATAGTGATCTGTGCTGAGCTAGGCGTGCCAGCATGAACATCCTCAATAACATCGAACGTGCGAATAGGAGGTCATGGTTTGTGACAACGGCGTAGGGTAGGTGTAAGTGTTTCAAAACAAATAAACCGCGAAACTCAAAATACTATATCAAAATCATCATAAAATCTCAATTATATAATATCAATAAAGAATTTCAAATACCGCTGATGAGGCGAAAAATGATCCGTTTGTAAGGGGTCATTTAAGCCCGAATCCGACTTTATTTGATCAAATATTGCCCTAAATCGTTCCTTTTGTGATTTTAGGTGTTTGGAGAGTGAATTCTAGAAAAGAAACCATTTTGGATGTGTTTGGAGCATAAAAGTGAAGAAAACGGCAAAGTATCAATTTTCCATGCTGAAGACACTAGGTGACGGCGTCAAGAGTTATACCCTGACGGCGTCAGACATCATGAATAAAACACCGTAGTTGATGACGGCGTCAAAAGTCATCCTGACGGCGTCAAAGTACCAAGAATAAAATACTGTGGTTGGTGACGGCGTCACATAGGCCGTCATAAGTAGATCAAGACCGTCCGAGGAAGTATTTGGTGGCGAGGTGATGGCGTCACATGGTTGTCTTGACGCCGTCAGCCCAGTTTTCCTATATATAGTTTTCTAGTTTTTTTCATTAAAAAGAGAGAAGTTTTGGTGAAACCCTAAAGACGAATTTGGTGTATCTTTTACAGGTTTTTCAAGGGTTCCAAACCCTTGATACCTTGCATTGTAATTGAGATAAGTGTTCTTCTAATTCAATCAATATGTCTATGTGTTGGTTGTTTATATCTTGTTCTTGTCTCAATTCCATTATGCTATGCTAGATCTCTTTTGTGTTTGCTTAGATCTAATGAAACCTAGATGTTGATTATGTGTTGATTACTTGTCTATTCTTGTCTTGGATGAATGATTTTATATGTTAGGCTTAAGAAAACTGGCAGATCTCCAAATGGTAACATGCTTGAACGTCTTAAGAAACATGAACCGAGGCGTACTAGGTCTTTATTGGTTGTATTTAATGCATGAGCCACTGTTTACAATCCCTATAGTTGTGCTGGGTCATGGTGTAGGAGGAGATAAGAGCTCATAGAGTTGGGGAGTTATGTATGCCACCCCATGAATGGTATTAAGGAATACAATCCGTCATCCATACAAGTAGAACAAGTAATTAACCTGTAAAAGATATCTAGGGAGTAGTGAAGTCTAAGTAAACACAATTTCTCCAATTACTGCTCACAACCTTAGTATAATTTAGTTTAATTTCATTTTCAGTATTTTATTTTGATTATATATTAGTTTTGGGTTAGTTGAATAGCAACTAATTCCGCCCATTCCTCCAAAACCCGAGATTTTACTTGCTTTCATAAAAATACAAAAACACAAAAATAATCATCCCTCACCTCTAGAACTAGTAATTAGGTTTTCTAATCCTAGCGACACTATTCCTAAGCTGAATGATCAATCCCCCGGTACTTGTCACTATACTATACTACAACGATCAGGTACACTGCCTGGTGGGGGTTGTAAGCTTCTCGAGATCCCTCGAGAGGTAAAGCCTGTTGCGATTCCCACGCATCAAGTTTTTGGCGCCGCTGCCGGGGAATAGTTATTGTCTAGGTTAAGATTTCTTTTTATTAGGTCTACTTGCTAGATTCCTTTCTAGTAAGATTTTTATTTTTATTTTTAGATCTTCTTTAGTCTATCTTATTTCTTTGTGTCTTTGTTCGTAAACTGTTTCGATGGATAACAATAACATTGATCGTTTGATTCCTGTTATTCGTGTTTTCCGTCGTAGGATGTTCCAAATGCCCGCCCCCGCTTCCTTTAGCAGAAAATGAGAACCCACCTAACCTCTCACCCAACCACCATTTTGGCAATAATTCTGAGCTAGAAGAGTCTGATCATGATGATGATCGTAGGGCTAGTCCTTTTTACTATTCAGACTCCGATGAGGATCTTGATGATGGTGACGTAATTAATGAGGATAGAATGGAGGAGGAGATAAACCCCCTTAGGTATGTTGACCCTAGAACTAGAATCGAGTGCGATAGTTCATTTAACATGCAATTCCCTTGTAAGATTGGATTTAAGAGCTTTAACGCCTATCTCAACTCATCCCTTCCGATGAACATAATTTCACGTAACGAATACAATAAAATCATGGTAGATGAGTTAGAATACAAAGGAGACAACATTATTGCTAAGGCAATACCATTGCACGTGTTTGTAGGAAGGTTGGTTTATCTTGTTGAGTTCATGGTTATGGAAAATCTAGGAGAGTTTATTGATAATAAATTGACCCAAGTTGTGTTTGGAAAACCCTTCAAACGATTGACCAACCTCGATGAAAAACTCATAGAAGGGCTAATTACATTCTCGGATGGGGATGAAGATTTTGTTTATCAAATGCCACGCGCACACCCCAGGTTCAAAGATTTTTCCATGGAAAAGTGTAGTAGGTATCCGCCCATGGAAATGCTAAGTGAGAATGATAAGAGAAAGGGACTTAAGTACACGTACGAAAAGAATAAAAAATACTATCGCGGGTGCTTAGAGTTAGGAGAAGAGTATAAGAAGGATGAGGCGACTATTAGATGGCTCACACTTGGTTATGTGAGCATAAGCGATACACGATAGCCCATAACTTTGAGTCTAGCTACAAGACTCGTAAATAAAGAAAAGCGCTTCTTGGGAGGCAACCCATGTTTTGTGTGATTTTATTTGTTTGATAGTTATTTGCTTCCGTATGCATGTTTTATTTTTATTGCTGGATGATCATGTTTCTCAATTGAAATGTGGAAATACTTTATTATGTTGTTTGGCCTAGTCTTAACTTCAACCTAAAGGTATTTTTGCAAAAGATAAGTGTAAGGGGAAACCCCAAATATGTTTTTAAGAAACAAACCGATCATGATTCTCCACAATATTAAATGAACATGTATATTCGTATTTGTTAGAGTCAAATGCTTGTATTGAGTCATAATGAAGTTTTGCAGGATTTTCCAGGAAGTAGGACAAAGTTTTTCCAGAAATTTTCCGGAAACTTAACATAAGAATTTCTGCAGGTCCATTCTGACGGCGTCATAGTATTACTCTTGACGGCGTCAGGAGTTAAAAATCTGGAAATTTTACCGGTTTTGTTTTTCTAACGAAGTCTTATGGTTTTTGTGAATTATTAAGTTTTATAATCTCCAGGAAATATGCAAACTTCATTCCACAACCATTATATCTTACTTTGTTTTCTAGGATTTAGTAACTTATATAGGATGCTGCCGATTTTACGCGAGGTTGTCTTGTCTATTGTTGTCAGGATTTACAGGTTATGTATGACAAGAAGATGATTTATATTCTGGAAGGGAAGCTTTGATTGTTCATTTTCTTGGAGGAAGATTTAACCTGGCCAACCTATAATCCATACCGAGTGAATCAGGGGAGTATTTGATTTCATTCTCTTTACTTTTTCACTTTTACATTCTTTACTTGAACATTGTGGACAATGTTCATCTTAAGTGTAAGGGGAGGGTAAAAAGATGATACCTTACATATGCACTTTCGCTTGAGTTTGTTTTGTTTGATAGTAGATGTGTAATAAAACTATGAGAAATACTTGTTAGTGTAATTTTAGCGCCAAATTTAAAATTTTTTACAACACTTAGGAGTGAAACTTTAGCCATAGCAAGCGTCTCATGGATAGGAGGTTGTATGACTAGCACATAACCGTATATTCAGAAAAATTTTCCACCCAAAAATGTGAGGTTCGCCTTTAGATTTGATAGGAAAAGCATTCATTATTGGTGCTTATGAGTGTACCGGTAGCATTTAGATTCTAGAACTTGCGTTAGTGATGCATCCCGAGACCGCTAGTGAGACTACATTCGTGTAGTAGGATTTACTACATGATAAGAGGCATTAGGATCACCCTTGTGTTAAACCCGTTTTTAGGGGGTCATTTAAGCCCGAATCCGACTTTATTTGATCAAATATTGCCCTAAATCGTTCCTTTTGTGATTTTAGGTGTTTGGAGAGTGAATTCTGGAAAAGAAGCCATTTTGGACGTTTTTGGAGCATAAAAGTGAAGAAAACGACAAAGTATCAATTTTCCATGCTGAAGACACTAGGTGACGGCGTCAAGAGTTATACCCTGACGGCGTCAGATATCATGAATAAAACACCGTAGTTGATGACGGCGTCAAAAGTCATCCTGACGGCGTCAAAGTACCAAGAATAAAATACCGTGGTTGGTGACGGCGTCACATAGGCCGTCATAAGTAGATCAAGACCGTCTGAGGAAGTATTTGGCGGCGAGGTGACGGCGTCACATGGTTGTCTTGACGCCGTCAGCCCAGTTTTCCTATATATAGTTTTCTAGTTTTTTTCATTAAAAAGAGAGAAGTTTTGGTGAAACCCTAAAGACGAATTTGGTGTATCTTTTACAGGTTTTTCAAGGGTTCCAAACCCTTGATACCTTGCATTGTAATTGAGATAAGTGTTCTTCTAATTCAATCAATATGTCTATGTGTTGGTTGTTTATATCTTTTTCTTGTCTCAATTCCATTATGCTAGGCTAGATCTCTTTTGTGTTTGCTTAGATCTAATGAAACCTAGATGTTGATTATGTGTTGATTACTTGTCTATTCTTGTCTTGGATGAATGATTTTATATGTTAGGCTTAAGAAAACTAGCAGATCTCCAAATGGTAACATGCTTGAACGTCTTAAGAAACATGAACCGAGGCGTACTAGGTCTTTATTGGTTGTATTTAATGCATGAGTCACTGTTTACAATCCCTATAGTTGTGCTGGGTCATGGTGTAGGAGGAGATAAGAGCTCATAGAGTTGGGGAGTTATGTATGCCACCCCACGAATGGTATTAAGGAATACAATCCGTCATCCATACAAGTATAACAAGTAATTAACGTGTAAAAGATATCTAGGGAGTAGTGAAGTCTAAGTAAACACAATTTCTCCAATTACTGCTCACAACCTTAGTATAATTTAGTTTAATTTTATTTTCAGTATTTTATTTTGAGTATATATTAGTTTTGGGTTAATTGAATAGCAACTAATTCCGCTCATTCCTCCAAAACCCGAGATTTTACTTGCTTTCATAAAAATACAAAAACACAAAAATAATCATCCCTCACCTCTAGAACTAGTAATTAGGTTTTCTAATCCTAGCGACACTATTCCTAAGCTGAACGATCAATCCCCCGGTACTTGTCACTATACTATACTACAACGATCAGGTACACTGCCTGGTGGGGGTTGTAAGCTTCTCGAGATCCCTCGAGAGGTAAAGCCTGTTGCGATTCCCACGCATCAACCGCATTACTAAAACATTTATAAAACAATTAAGCCATATAATTCCTCAAAATGCCATCATATCACATAATCAATATATCCCATATTCTCAATCATCTCAAAAATTACATTTCAAATCATTATCTCATAATACCTCAAAATAATTGAAGATGCTTCGGCTTGGCGGGCTGGCGGGCAATGGTCGAGGATCGCTTTCTATAAAAATCGGTTATAGTTTGGGTGTTTATTTACCTAGTTTTCTATAACCTGGCTCTGATACCAATCTGTAACACCCCCAAAATTTGGTACAGCGGAAGACTCAACAAGCTTTCGGGGTGTTACGGGGATTGGTATCCAACACAAGACGTAAAAGAACGAGATAAAGTAAACATAAGAAAAACACAACCAAAACGGGGTTTTAAACTTTACATTTATCCCAACATTCATTCAGAGTCAGGCCCAAAAGAAATAAACGTAGGTCCAAAATTTAATATCAGAGTTTTAGAAAAATAGATCCATAAACCAGGTGCCATTGCCAAGCCTTCCAATCCATGCATCCAAATCATCACTTAATTACCTGAGAAAACGTGCTAAAAGTCAGCTTTCGCTGGTGAGATCATAGGTTTAAATTCATAATTCAATATAGTGGACATATACGCAAAACGCTTGCTAGCTAGACCAGGGATTCACTAAAAACCTGCGGATACCCTCCGCTCCATCATAAATACACGGATACCCTCCGTAATAAACCGGCGGATACCCTCCGCCACTACATAGATACACGGGTACCCCCGTAATATCATAAATACTCGGATAACCTCCGAAGTATTAATAACCTATAGGTGCACACTATAGTATCTAAATAAGCCAACCTTGAATAGTACACACGAAACTATGTGACTGAAGTTGACAATTCATCCTAGTCCATACCCATAGCAAGTTTTAGAAAGAATACAAAAGCGATAATAGTCCACATAATATAATTTGCACGTTTCTCACCCCAAGTATTGAAAACATAGTTCAAGAGTAAAAAGTGGGGCTATGACTCACGTCAAGTCCAGAAATCAGCAAGAAGAAATCGGTAGAAGTAAGACGTATAATAACTCAAAAGACGGCAACTACGGACACGGCACGACCTAACAATATCAACTCGTTCAGAAATCATTTCCTCAAAATCGAATATTCCCAAACCCGAACGTATTCCATTTTACTTTCCGAAAATCCATTTCTCGTATTATCTCGTATTAGTTTAGAGTTTGGCGTTTGGTGTCCATACGGGTAGTGGGTCGACACAACTCAAACCAAGAAGTCACAACAAAAAGGATAATAAAATAATCTATAGGTCTAATATTAGTCACATACATTATTTAAATAAATCATCGAAATTTATCAAATCCGTCGATTTGGTAATCCCCCATATTTATTTACTTAATATAACATTCTAAGATTATACCCGAATCCTAGGCCACACATTGCACCTAAAGTACTATATGGTATATATCAAAGTTTAATAAATTCACTAATTATGCCGTTAAGCTTACCAAATTCGTCAATTTGGCAACCTCACGAGATACTTAGTAACTTATTATCCTCGTACACATACCACAACCTATGGGCGTTGTAGGATACGATGCCCATTGATACACTCAATTTAAATAACTAAATAGCTCTTATTTAACCCGTCGATTAAATAAGTTACGTAGTTATCGAAAGTGAATGTATTAATCGTCATATATCCGTGACAACACAACGTCACAAATAATAATCCACTTGGGCTCGAGTGACCACGACTGTGACAACTGGCAAATTAGAGAGCCGTTTTTAAAACCCGCATTACATTAAAAATTATAATTTTGGAATATTTGAAAAGTTTATCGAGACGAGATATTTTCTGAACGTGGAATGTGATTTTTATCGTACGTTATTTATGGAATTCGATTATTCATTTATGGTTTGGTTTGGTTCATTCGTGATGATTTATTTTTGAGATCATTATTTTGGCACTACATTGACTCCGGCACTAGGATAACCTAACAATTTTAATTATTTTAATATTGGTTCAGATATTTATATTTTTGGAACGTATCGCGAGGTTTTGATTATTTTGGAACGGTTTCAGTTCGAGAAAGTTGATTTGTTATTTAAGGTTTCGGGTTTGGTCCATGTATTTACACCGGGCTACTTAACCCACTTTACCCCTTAATATTATTATTATTATTATTAAAAAGTTTTTTTTAAAGAGTAAATTGAAAACCGTCCTTGTGAAAAACCTGATAAAGCAACACAACCCACCAACACCTTCACCAACATTACAACTCTCTCTCTCTCTCTCTTTTAACACACCATCACCGCCACCCTAAACCTCCAATAGCGCCACCATCGCCACTCTCACACCAAAAATAACACCACCATCTTAATCATCTTTTCCCGATCTATCTATTGGTATAAACCATGCGCGATTTGGACCACTTTAACACCCGTACGAATTTAATACCATCACTTTTCATCTCTTTTCTTGTTGGGTTTTGAAGAAACATGTTCTTGGAGTCATTTTGAAGGTGAGTGACCACGAGTTCCAACTCGTGTGTCTCGATTTGTTACCCAAATTGTGGGTACACGATTTTATTTAATGGGTTTTGATGAAATATGGATTATAAATGATGGGGAAATTAATATTTTTAATAAAGATATGGTTTGGTATCCGGGTTATTGATTTTGGAGTGGGTCGAGTTGGAACCGAGAGTTTTCATACTCTCGGCTTGTGATTTTGTCGAGTTTGGTAGAGTTTTGATTTTGGGTTCTTCCTTTTGGGATGTTATCGAGGGTATTGGTGATACCTTGTTGGGTTATGGTCGATTCTTGACCAAAGATTATTGTGGTATTGTTGTTGTTGGAGTACCGTCGACCTCAAGGATCCGTTTGGTTTATTTGTGGCTCGATGGAGCCTAACCGAGACCCCCTTGGCCTTGGGAATTGCCTCGTGGCTCTTGGAGCTTAGCCGTGACCCGAGTGGGTCTCCGGATTCTTGTTGATTGTTAACCTTTGTTGTTGAGACTTGAGTATCATTTTTGATACATATTAATATTGTTTTTGTTGCTTTAATGGCATGCATGGCATTGGTAATTTTGATGTTATTACGGTCGTTGTTTTTGGAGCCGAAGATGATTGGTAGTATGATTTTAATTGTGGAGTTGTGTTGACGAGTTTGAATTGGGGACCGATTGTGAGACGGTCACTTAGAATGACGGAGATAGGTTAGTCGGGTGCCGTAGTCGGACCCTATTGTTGTAGCATGTGATTGGGATTGATTTGGACGGAGTTGGTTATTTATTATGACTTGTTTGTTTTATTTTGGACTTGGACTATGAGCCGAGAGTGATGACTCGGACATGTGACCAAATTCTTATGACTCGATAAATATTTAAAATCAAACATTAAAAATAATACTCGTAATAATAATATTGATAATATAATCGTTTATATACGTATATGGATGTGATAAACGTATGTATATATATATATATATATATATATATATATATATATATATATAAATACGTATATTAATAATAAAACGATCACGAGTAAACGTTATAATAATATAACGATAATTATTATACTATGCGAATAGTGCAATAAATGTCAGGGTATTATTATAAATAATAATTATAAATAATGTCAAGAACTAATACGTCGGGTAAGTAATAATTAAAAACATGACTTTTATAAATTTGGAACACTTATCAAGTTATACGAGTTGTGGTTACTTAAGTCCAAGTGGACTTTATTATGTGACTTTTGTGTTGTCACGGATATATGCCGATTAATATATCCATTTTCTATAACTACGTAACTTATTTAATCGACGGGTTAAATAGGGTTTATTTAGCCATAGAAAATGAGTATATTAATGGGCATTGTATCCCATGACGCCCATAGGTTGTGGTACGTGTATTAGGATAATAAATTACTATATATCTCGTGGAATTGGCTAAATTGACGAATTTTGGCAAATTGGACGATATATATAGGGAATTTATTGGACTACGATATTTACCATATAGTATTCTTTGTGCTATGTGATTTAGGTTGGGTATAATCTTGGAGCGATATATTACGTAAATAAATATGGGGGATTACCAAATCGACGGATTTGATAAACTTCGATGATTTATTTAAATAATATATTGGGCTAATGTTAGACTTATAGATGGTTTGTTATTTCTTTCGTTGTGGCTTCTTGGTTTGAGTTGTGTCGACCCTCCGCCCATATGGATACCAAACGTCAAACTTCAAATTAATATGAAGATAATTCGAGAAATGGATATTTTTGAAAAGTTAAATGGAATACGTTCGGGATTGGGAATATTTGATTTTTGAGGAAATGATTCTGAACGAGTTTGATATTGTTAGGAAGTGCCGAGTCTGTAGTTGCCGTTACGTGAGTTACTTGAGTTTGCTTACGTCTTTCTTCTATCGATTTCTTTTGAGGATTTGCTGGACTTGAGGTGAGTCATAGCCCCACTTTTATTCTTGAACTTTGTTTGCAATACTTGGGGAGAGAAAACGTGCAAATGTTTTATGTGGACTATTATCGCTTCATTTATTTAAAACTTGCTATGCTTATAGAACTAGGTAGGATTAAGCGAGGCCTAGTCCCGAACTAGGTAAGCTATTGATTTGGTTATTGAGCGAGGCCTAGACATGAGCTAGGTAAGCTATTGATTTGGTTATTGAGCGATGCCTAGACATGAGCTAGGTAAGCTATTGATTTGGTTATTGAGCGAGGCCTAGTCCCGAACTAGGTAAGCTATTGATTGGTTGTTGAGCGAGGCCTAGTCCCGAACTAGGTAAGCTATTGGATTGATTATAGAGCGAGGCCTAGACTTGAGCTAGGTAAGCTATTGATTGGATTGATTTGAGCTATAGCATGCACCTATAGGGATGATTTGATTTGGTTGGATTATATTGGTTGGATTAATTTGGTTGGATGATTCTCGGGATAAATGTAAACGTTAAAACCCGTTTGGGTTGTGTTTTTCTTATGTTTACTTTATCTCGTTCTTTCATGACTTTGAATGGATACCAATCCCCGTAGCACCCCGAAAGCTTGTTGAGTCTTCCGTTGTATCAAATTTTGGGGGTGTTACTGATTGGTATCAGAGCCAAGGTTATAGAGAACTAGGTAAATAGACACCTAAACTATAACCAATTTTTATAGAAAACGATCCTCGACCATTGCCCGCCAGCCCGCCAAGCCGAAGCATCATTGTTTATTATTGAGGTATTATGAGATTATTGAGATGATAATAGATTTGGGATTTCTTGAGATGAATTGAGGATTTGAGATTTATTGATTTAGTGATATGATGGCGTTTTGAGGAATTATATGCGTTTTGAGGAATTATATGGCTTAATTGTTTTACGAATAATTTTAGTAATGCGGTATTTTAAATCTTTCTTGATATATATGATTGGGAATTATATGATGATTTTTGATATGGTATTTTAAGTTCGCGGTTTAGTTGTTTTGAAACACGTACACCTAACAAATCATAGCCTCCTTCGCACGTGTTGTTATTAAGAATTGTTATTGCTAGTACGCGTCGCCCCTCGTAGATCACTATGGCCCCTGATGACCCATACGTGTTGGTCATGCGTTCGGCCACTACTTTATTGTCTCATTGTCGCCCTAAGTCACCGATTTTATCGCCTCGTGGTTCATCTGCTCAGAGATGACGATTGATGGAGTACCCCTCCGACGAGGAGTATGAGGAGGAGTACGAGGGTGAGTAGAATGATGACCCTCAGGATGAGGAAAAGGATGATCCTCAGGAGGAGGAGATGCCTGATGATGATGGGTCGCCATCACATTCAGCTTATTCTGCAAAGCCCGATTCCCCGATACATCCGTTAGATCCGGTTTCACCTGATCATCCATTTTTGTTTGATTCACCACCTGGTAGTCCCGTGGCATCGGATGCACCTTCTGAGGTTTCTGCTGAGCATGCAGATTTGGGTGAGACTGGTAGGATGTGGACTCGGATTACTACGTAGGGCGAGAGGATCTCGCAGATGTCTGACCGACTTGAGATGATTATTGCTGAGTTTGTTGCTGAATTGAGAGTTGATTTGACTACTATCATGGGCAGGACGACAGCGATTAGGAGAGGTATGATGGAGGTAGTAGACTTTAAGAGAGATAATGATACTCGCAGTGTCGAGTTAGGATCGTTATGGAGAGATTTTGATGGTTTGAGATCGGAGTTGAGGAGTCTACGCCAGCTTCATGGCTAGATCAAATTTGGATTTGTGATGTTGTTGTGTTGCTTCCTAAGCCAGGGAGTACTTGGTTAGGAGAGCTGGTTATTCTATCCCTTAAGTCATGCTATTCGGATTGTATGTTCGTCTCGTATGGAACGATTAGTATTTATTATGTCTTTTAGTATTTTGGAACGAAGTATCGATCGCTACTTTTATGGATGATGGTGATTTCGCATGATATTCTATGGTTTTTGGCATACATGGAGAATTGTGTTTCTATTTGCATTGTTGATATCGCATTGGTATTATGTTGATCAATGGCCCCACGAAGAAACCCTGTCAGAGCTACCCAAACTGGAACTGCCGCGACTACTCCTGGTCGTCGAGGACGCCGTCCTACTCGAAATATTGAAACCCCTACTCCTGATAACCTGGACACTACTAACCGCAACAACAGGACTCAAAATGTTGATGTCCAGGGAGACAATGATCATGTTCCACTTAACGCACCTACTGTGGATCAAGCAATGATCAATCAACTTGTGGAGCAACGAGTTGCTGAGCTACTAGCTGAGTCGAATCATTCCAACAATTCTGCTGGAACATTTCCACCTGTTCGTGCTAATGGATGTAACTACAAGGAGTTTAAGATTTGTGGACTCGTTGAGATTGGTGGAACTGAAGGAGTGGTCTACTTGGTTAGGTGGATAGAGAAGACTGAGTCAGTGTTTAATGTCAGTGGTTGTGTGGAGAATACGAATGTAAAGTTTGCTTCTTTTACTTTCAAGGATGAAGCTTTAACTTGGTGGAACAATTACCGAAATTCGGTTGGGAGTGATATGGCTTATGCTATGACTTGGGAGCAATTTAAATCTTTGCTGATTCAGACTTACTGCCCAAGGAATGAGATTAAGAAGCTGGAGATTGAGTTCTGGAACCGTAAGGTGAAAGGTACCGATATGGCAACTTACAATCGCCGTTATCGAGAGTTAGCCTTACTTTGTCCCGATATGGTTAGGACTGAGACTCAAAGGATTGAGAGGTATACCGATGGGTTGTCGGTAGCTACAAGGAACGACGTGGTTTCTACTAAGCCTGCAAACATTCATGAGGCTATCACTATTGCTCAACAATTGATGGACTCGTTGGCATTGGAAGAAGCTGAGAAAGACAAGAAAGGAAAGAGAAAGAGGGATAATCACTCTAAGGGTAATGATCGTCGAAACAAGTGACAAACGACTACTAGAGCTTATGCTATGGGAGATGGAGACAAGAAGAACTACAATGGAGATGCACCCAAGTGTAACCGATGTTATATCATTCTGGGCGATGTACTGTGATGTGCAAGAATTGCTCTAGGATGGGACACATAGCTAAGGATTGTAGAGCTCGACCACTTGCTATGGTTCAAGCTACTCCTGAAACTATGAGTACAGCAAATGTTACTTGTTATGGATGTGGAAAGAAGGGACATTATAGGAATGAGTGTAGGGAATCGTGGAACCGAGAAAATCAAGGATCGGGTAGTAATGGGTACAATCATGGAAACCGTGGAGCTGAAGGAAACCGTGGACGACAAGATAATGGGGACCAACGTGTGGAAGCTGGAACTGCTCATGGAAGAGTGTATGCACTTGGGAACGAGAGAGGAGAAGATCCGAACGTCGTTACTGGTACGTTCCTTCTCAATAATCGTTATGCTTACATACTATTTGACACTGGTGCCGGTAAGAGTTTTGTGTCCACTACGTTTGCACCCTTACTAGAGAAACCCCCGATGGCCTTAGGAATTGGTTATGATGTAGAGTTAGCTAATGGGAACATAGAAAGGATTAAGACTATCATTCGCGGTTGCACGTTAAACTTTCTGAATCGTCCTTTCAACATAGATCTTCTACCCGTCACACTAGGAAGTTTTGATGTCATCATTGGTATGGATTGGTTGTCGAAGTATCA
Source organism: Artemisia argyi (assembly GCA_030686995.1). NCBI lineage: Eukaryota > Viridiplantae > Streptophyta > Magnoliopsida > Asterales > Asteraceae > Artemisia > Artemisia argyi. The sequence goes on along the minus strand of CM060692.1, from coordinate 192,675,145 downwards.
TGCTCATATACTTTGCGATGAGAAGATCGTGTGTGTGCCTTACGGCAAGGAGATTCTGAACATACCAGGAGATCAAAAAGAATTGAGAGGCCCATCTAGATTAGCGGTCATATCTTGCACTAAATTACCGAAGCTAATGGAAAAAGGATGTTGCCTTTTCTTAGCTCAAATTTCTGAGAAATGAGGGAAGGAGAAGAAGGAAAGGTGCATTGGAGATGTGCCTATAGTTCATGATTTTTCGGAAGTGTTTCCCGATGATTTGCCAGGAATTCCGCCTACTAGACAAGTAGAGTTTCAGATTGAGTTGATACCTGGTGCAGCACCTGTGGCACGAGCGCCTTATCGTCTTGCACCTATTGAACTGGAAGAGTTGTCGAAACAATTAACGAAGTTAGCCGAAAAGGGATTTATAAGACCAAGTTCTTCGCCTTGGGGAGCCCCGATCTTAGTTGTGAAGAAGAAGAATGGATCGTTTCGTATGTGTATTGACTATTGAGAGTTGAACAAGTTAACGGTGAACAATAGATACCCGTTACCGAGGATCGATGATTTGTTCGATCAGCTACAAGGATCGAGTGTGTATTCGAAAATTGATTTGAGATCGGGATATCATCAGCTTCGAGTTCGCGAGGAAGATATTCCGAAAACGGCTTTCAGAACCCGTTACGGGCATTACAAGTTTCAGGTGATGCCGTTTGAGTTGACTAACGCACCGGCGGTATTCATGGATCTCATGAATCGGGTGTGTAAGCCTTACTTAGATAAGTTCGTGATTGTGTTTATCAATGACATTCTAATATATTCGAAGAGTGAGAAGGAGCATGAGGAGCATCTAAGACTTATCTTAGAATTGCTCAGGAAAGAGAAACTGTATGCTAAGTTTTCTAAATGTGAATTTTGGATTCCGACGTTACAATTTCTGGGTCATGTGATTGATAGTCAAGGAGTTCATGTAGATCCTGCTAAGATTGAAGTGATTAGAGATTGGGCTGCACCGACAACCCCAACAGAAGTTCGTCAATTTTTGGGATTAGCCGGTTATTACCGAAGATTCATTGAGGGATTTTCGAATATAGCAAAACCGTTGACCAAATTGACTCAAAAGAGTGTTAAATACGAATGGGGAGATAAGGAAGAGGAAGCATTTCAATTACTTAAGGAGATGTTGTGTAGTGCTCCTATCTTAGCGTTACCTGAAGGTAACGAGGACTTCGTCGTCTATTGTGACGCTTCTCATAAAGGTTTAGGAGTTGTGTTAATGCAATGAGAGAAGGTGATAGCTTATGCTTCCCGACAGCTCAAGTAGCACGAGAAGAACTACACCACCCATGATTTGGAGTTAGGTGTTGTGGTTTTTGTTTTGAGGATATGGAGACATTATCTGTATGGTACCAAATGTGTTGTATTCACGGATCACAAAAGTCTACAACACATCTTGAATAAAAAAGAGCTCAACATGAGACAACGACGTTGGAATGAGTTGCTAAGCGATTATGATTGTGAAATTTGTTACCATCCTGGTAAAGCAAAAGTTGTTGCTGATGCGCTTAGTCGAAAGGAGAGGATACCACCGTTACGAGTTAGGTCATTAGGAATGACTATCGTATCTCCGTTACCGTCTCAAATATTAGAAGCTCAAATGGAAGCGTTGAAAGCAGAAAATTGACCTGCTGAGAACATATTTGGGATGGCAGAAAATGAGAAGCGATTTGTTAAGCGTTCTGATGGAGTATTATGTTTTGGAGAGCGAAGTTGGGTACCATTGTATGGAGGAATTCGAGAGTTGATTATGCAAGAGTCGCATAAGTCAAGATACTCTATTCATCCTGGATCTGACAAGATGTACCAGGATTTGAAGAAGTTATATTGGTGGCCGAATATGAAGGCAGATATAGCATTGTATGTTAGTAAGTGTTTGACATGTTCTAAGGTTAAAGCCGAACATCAATGACCGTCAGGATTATTGACGCAGCCAGAACTCCCGGTTTGGAAGTGGGAGTGGATCACAATGGATTTTATTACCAAATTACCAAAGACAGCTAGCGGTTGTGACGCTATATGGGTAATTGTGGATCGATTGACTAAGTCTGCTCATTTCCTGGCAATTAGTGAAGATGATAGTGTTGATAAACTTGCGAGGTTGTATGTGAAGGAGATTGTTTCTCGGCATGGAGTTCCGATATCAATTATTTCTGATCGCGACAGCCGCTTTACGTCAGTGTTGTGGCGATCACTTCAAACCGCTTTCGGGACGAGACTTGGTATGAGTACTGCATATCACCCCCAAACCGATGGTCAAAGTGAGAGAACTATTCAGACATTGGAGGATATGCTTCGTGCATGCATAATAGACTTTGGTAAAGGCTGGGAGAAATATCTACCCCCTTGCGGAGTTCTCCTATAACAATAGCTACCACACAAGTCTTAAAGCTGCACCAATTGAAGCTTTATATGGTCGTAAATGTTGTTCGCCTATTGGTTGGACAGAAGTTGGAGATAGCCAACTCACAGGCTTTGAACTTATTTTGGAAACTACTAAGAAAGTAACGCAAATTTCAGATCGATTGCAAGCAGCTAGAGATAGGCAGAAAAGTTACGCCGATCAGAAACGTAAACCCCTAGAATTCCAGGTTGGAGACAAAGAGATGTTGAAAGTCTCGCCTTGGAAGGGTGTGATACGTTTTGGGAAACGTGGGAAACTTAATCCCCGCTACATTGGACCATTTCTTATTTTGGAAAGAATTGGGCCCGTGGCTTATCGGTTGGAATTACCACCGGAATTGAGTAAAGTTCATAATGTGTTTCATGTTAGCAACTTGAAGAAGTGTCTTTCGGATGAAACGCCGGTTATACCAATTAAGGATATTCGTGTGGATGAAAGTTTGAATTTTGTGGAAGAGTCGATTGAGATACTGGATAGAGAGATTAAACGACTTAAGAAAAGTCGTATTCCACTCATCAAAGTTCGTTGGAATTCGAGGCATGGACCGGAATTCACGTGGGAACGTGAGGATGAGTTTCGAAAGAGATATCCGAAGCTTTTTACTTCGTAGATGGTTTGTTCCGAGAGAAACCCGGGACGGGTTTCTTCTGAGGCTGGGAGGATGTGACAACTGGCAAATTAGGGAGCCGTTTTTAAAACTTGCATTACATTAAAAATTATAATTTTGGAATATTTGAAAAGTTTATCGAGACGAGATATTTTATGAACGTGGAATGTGATTTTTATCGTACGTTATTTATGGAATTCGATTATTCATTTATGGTTTGGTTTGGTTCGGTTCATTCGTGATGATTTATTTTTGAGATCATTATTTTGGCACTACATTGACTCCGGCACTAGGATAACCTAACAATTTTAATTATTTTAATATTGGTTCGGATATTTATATTTTTGGAACATATCGCGAGGTTTTGATTATTTTGGAACGATTTCGGTTCGAGAAAGTTGATTTGTTATTTAAGGTTTCGGGTTTGGTCCGTGTATTTACACCGGACTACTTAACCCACTTTACCCCTTAATATTATTATTATTATTATTATTAATAAAAAGTTTTTTTTTAAAGAGTAAATTGAAAACCGTCCTTGTGAAAAACCTGATAAAGCAACACAACCCACCAACACCTTCACCAACATTACAACTCTCTCTCTCTCTCTTTTAACACACCATCACCGCCACCCTAAACCTCCAATAGCACCACCACCGCCACTCTCACACCAAAAATAATACCACCATCTTAATCATCTTTTCTCGATCTATCTATTGGTATAAACCACGCGCGATTTGGACCACTTTAACACCCGTACGAATTTAATACCATCATTTTTCATCTCTTTTCTTGTTGGGTTTTGAAGAAACATGTTCTTGGAGTCATTTTGAAGGTGAGTGACCACGAGTTCCAACTCGTGTGTCTCGATTTGTTACCCAAATCGTGGGTACACGATTTTATTTAATGGGTTTTGATGAAATATGGATTATAAATGATGGGGAAATTAATATTTTTAATAAAGATATGGTTTGGTATCCGGGTTATTGATTTTGGAGTGGGTCGAGTTGGAACCGAGAGTTTTCATACTCTCGGCTTGTGATTTTGTCGAGTTTGGTAGAGTTTTGATTTTGGGTTCTTCCTTTTGGGATGTTATCGAGGGTATTGGTGATACCTTGTTGGGTTATGGTCGATTCTTGACCAAAGATTATTGTGGTATTGTTGTTGTTGGAGTACCGTCGACCTCAAGGGTTCGTTTGGTTTATTTGTGGCTCGATGGAGCCTAACCGAGACCCCCTTGGCCTTGGGAATTGCCTCGTGGCTCTTGGAGCTTAGCCGTGACCCGAGTGGGTCTCCGGATTCTTGTTGATTGTTAACCTTTGTTGTTGAGACTTGAGTATCATTTTTTATACATATTAATATTGTTTTTGTTGCTTTAATGGCATGCTTGGCATTGGTAATTTTGATGTTATTACGGTCGTTGTTTTTGGAGCCGAAGATGATTGGTAGTATGATTTTAATTGTGGAGTTGTGTTGACGAGTTTGAATTGGGGACCGATTGTGAGACGGTCACTTAGAATGACGGAGATAGGTTAGTCGGGTGCCGTAGTCGGACCCTATTGTTGTAGCATGTGATTGGGATTGATTTGGACGGAGTTGGTTATTTATTATGACTTGTTTGTTTTATTTTGGACTTGGACTATGAGCCGAAAGTGATGACTCGGACATGTGACCAAATTCTTATGACTCGATAAATATTTAAAATCAAACATTAAAAATAATACTCGTAATAATATTATTGATAATATAATCGTTTATATACGTATATGGACGTGATAAACGTATGTATATATATATATATATAAATGCGTATATTAATAATAAAACGATCACGAGTAAACGTTATAATAATATAACGATAATTATTATACTATGCGAATAGTGCAATAAATGTCGGGGTATTATTATAAATAATAATTATAAATAATGTCAAGAACTAATACAACGGGTAAGTAATAATTAAAAACATGACTTTTATAAATTTGAAAAACTTATCGAGTTATACGAGTTGTGGTTACTTAAGTCCAAGTGGACTTTATTATGTGACTTTTGTGTTGTCACGGATATATGACGATTAATATATCCATTTTCTATAACTACGTAACCTATTTAATCGACGGGTTAAATAGGGTTTATTTAGCCATAGAAAATGAGTATATTAATGGGCATCGTATCCCACGACGCCCATAGGTTGTGGTACGTATATTAGGATAATAAATTACTATATATCTCGTGGAATTGGCTAAATTGACGAATTTGGCAAATTGGACGATATATATAGGGAATTTATTGGACTACGATATTTACCATATAGTATTCTTTGTGCTATGTGATTTAGGTTGGGTATAATCTTGGAGCGATATATTACGTAAATAAATATGGGGGATTACCAAATCGACGGATTTGATAAACTTCGATGATTTATTTAAATAATATATTGGGCTAATGTTAGACCTATAGATGGTTTGTTATTTCTTTCGTTGTGGCTTCTTGGTTTGAGTTGTGTCGACCCTCCGCCCATATGGATACCAAACGTCAAACTTCAAATTAATATGAAGATAATTCGAGAAATGGATATTTTTGGAAAGTTAAATGGAATACGTTCGGGATTGGGAATATTTGATTTTTGAGGAAATGATTCTGAACGAGTTTGATATTGTTAGGAAGTGCCGAGTCTGTAGTTGCCGTTACGTGAGTTACTTGAGTTTGCTTACGTCTTTCTTCTATCGATTTCTTTTGAGGATTTGCTGGACTTGAGGTGAGTCATAGCCCCACTTTTACTCTTGAACTTTGTTTTCAATACTTGGGGTGAGAAACGTGCAAATGTTTTATGTGGACTATTATCGCTTCGTTTATTTAAAACTTGCTATGCTTATAGAACTAGGTAGGATTAAGCGAGGCCTAGTCCCGAACTAGGTAAGCTATTGATTTGGTTATTGAGCGAGGCCTAGACATGAGCTAGGTAAGCTATTGATTTAGTTATTGAGCGAGGCCTAGTCCCGAACTAGGTAAGCTATTGATTGGTTGTTGAGCGAGGCCTAGTCCCGAACTAGGTAAGCTATTGGATTGATTATCGAGCGAGGCCTAGACTTGAGCTAGGTAAGCTATTGATTGGATTGATTTGAGCTATAGCATGCACCTATAGGGATGATTTGATTTGGTTGGATTATATTGGTTGGATGATTGAGGCCTAGTCTAGCTAGCAAGCGTTTTGCGTATATGTCCACTATATTGAATTATGAATTTAAACCTATGATCTCACCAGCGAAAGCTGACTTTTAGCACATTTTCTCAGGTAATTAAGTGATGCTCTATGGATGCTTGGAATTGGAGGCTTGGCAATGGCACCAGTTATGGATCTATCTTTCTAAAACTTTGATAAACTATTGTGGACCTATGTTTATTTTTTTTGGGCCTTACTTTGGATAATTCTCAGGATAAATGTAAACATTAAAACCCGTTTTGGTTGTGTTTTTCTTATGTTTACTTTATCTCGTTCTTTCATGACTTTGAATGGATACCAATCCCCGTAGCACCCCGAAAGCTTGTTGAGTCTTCCGCTGTATCAAATTTTGGAGGTGTTACAGATTGGTATCAGAGCCAAGGTTATAGAGAACTAGGTAAATAGACACCTAAACTATAACCGATTTTTATAGAAAACGATCCTCGACCATTGCCCGCCAGCCCGCCAAGCCGAAGCATCATTGTTTATTATTGAGGTATTATGAGATTATTGAGATGATTATAGATTTGGGATTTCTTGAGATGAATTGAGGATTTGAGATTTATTGATTTAGTGATATGATGGCGTTTTGAGGAATTATATGCGTTATTCACGTCTATATATTTATATAAACGTTTATATTACCAATAATATTATTACGAGTTTTATTATTTGCGTTTGATTATAAATATTTATCGAGTCATACGAAATGGTCACATGTCCGAGTCATCACTCTCGGCTCGTTGTCCAAGTCCAACATAAAAATCACCAAGTCATAATCAATCAATCCAAGTCCGTCCAAACAATACCCATATCACGTGCTACAACAATAGGGTCCGACTACGGCACCCGACTAACCTATCTCCGTCATTCTAGTTGACCGTCTCACAATCGGTCCCCAATGCCACTTTCGTCAACACAACTCCAATATATACCTCGAGTCCATATAACTCGCCATTCACTTCAACATAATATTAGTAAACATAATATTAGTAATCATACTAATATATCAAAATACAAATTCACGGGTCGACCTACCAAGTCAAGCCCGAGTCAAAGCTTCACCACAACTCGTGTGGGTCCCACCCGAGACCTCTATGGTCTCGGCTAGCTCTTGAGAGTTCGAACCAAAAACCAACCGACCCATATGGGTCGTCGGCCTCAAAGCAACCAACGAAAAAAAATCAAATCATCCCACGTATCCAAAAACCAACATATCAATCCCAAACATCCACAAATCAAATACGAGGGCCAAAATAATCATCAAGACCAAGATTACTCCAACAAGAACACAAGCCGAGAGCATTGGCTCTCGGTCGTGTCTCGACCCAATCGACCAAACCAAAAACCCGGATACCAAACGCATTAATATTATCAAAACAACATTTCCGATGTGGTAATCTTTAAACCCAACAAGAATATAGCTCGTGTAGCCACGGATCTAAGCTAAATCGAGGCACACGACAAAGAAATCGTGGCCACCCACCTCCAAACGATTCCAAATAACGTTTTCTTCAAAAACCCAACAATGAAATGACGGAAAAAGTGGTGTTTAGGTGGCGGTGGTGGTTAAAAACAAAGGTTATGATGTTGGTGAGGCGCGTGGTGCACACCAATAGATAGATCGGAAGATGGTGGTTAAGATGGTGGTGTTAGTTTTGTGGTGAGGGTAGCGCTGCGACGGTGGTGGCCGGCCAAAGAGGGCGGCGGCTAGGGGTTGTAGAGAGAGAGAGAGATGAGAGATGGAGGAGTATATTATTTTGATTGTGTTTGTGTGGTGTGAGAAGCAAAAACCACAAGGACGATTTTTGTAGTCATACTCTTTTTATTATTATTATTTTTTTTTTCTTCTTTTACTTAAACAATAATAATAATAGTAATAGATAATAATAATAAGAGTATTATTAATCTTTAAGGTTGAGGTGGCTAGGTGTAAAATACATGGACCAAGACCCGTAACTCGTTTCAAATCGTTTAATATCTCACGAGACGTTCCATAAATAAATATATATATAGTCGTATCCGTAGACTCAAATTTCTGTTAGGTTATCTTAGTGCCGGAGTCAACGTAGTGCCAAATGAGAAATTTCAAATTAAATCATCACATATATTTCCATATAGAATCATTGAAATAAATCTTCAAATCTCATAAAGATTTTAAAATATAATCAACCATAATGTAGGTTTCACAAGTTCGTTACGAATAAAACTTCAAATAAAAATTTATAAACGAACTTTAACGTAATGCGGGTTTTCAAAATGGCTCCCTAATTTGCTAGTTGTCACATCATATTTAAAAGTTTAATCTATGCGTATATTGATTTGAATATTAAATACGGGTAAATTATTATTAACGGTAATATAAATATCAACAACTCATATAATTATTATTTAAAGTTTATATATGGATATCCTGAAAATATTTTTTAAAAAACTTTACGGAGTATATTTTAACTTCATCAGCTCATTATGTGCTACTAAACTCGCATATTTCGTACAACATGAAAGCAATTGTTAAATGTTAAACAACAACATCGACCATAACATCTATGTCTGCTAAATAAAAGTTTATATACGTATATATTTTAAATTATAACAACGACAACGCTCATGCTACTAAACTCGTATATTTTGTATAACATGATATCAAATATACGTGATTGTACTTATAACAATGACTCATTTAATTATTATTTAAAGTTTATATACGGATATCCGGAAAAATATTTTTTAAAAACTTTACGGAACATTAGATTATTAAGTGGTTAAAATCTAGCTTAGGTTGATAATTTATAGGTTAAGATTTGATATTAATAAAGAACACATCTTTTTTAAATTTAAGATTTTGAATTTAAATTAAGCTGAACTGAATTTGGTGCATCATATATATGTGAATTGATGTTTGATGATTAATTTGAAAACCCTAATTTGTTGTTGGAGTAAATTTTGAATTTTGGATTTTAATTAATGTGTTTTACTGATCATTTCGATACTTTAACAATATTTGAGAAGCCAGAACTAATAGGCAACGAATAAGACACTAAATGTTGATGTAAGTTGTGGATTTACAAACAAAAGGTTCGAATTTCTAAAGTCAAAATTAATGATCACATTTGATCTAATTCTGTGTTTAAATCTTGAATATTTATTAAGTTCTAAGTTTGATCGGGTTATGGAGATTGGATTGTTTTATTTTATTTTATTTTTTTTATGATAATTCATCTATTTTGAGGTCATTTGTAAAAGGGTGGGTTTTAATATTTTATCAATGTTCCTTGCGTTAATTTTGGTCTTTATATAGACCGGTAGAAAACGATGAGTTAAATGCAGGTTTTAACTTGGAATACTAATGTGTGGGCTATGGGACTGGAGCTACATCTTTGTACGGTTATACCAGTCACATCCTTCTTCCTAATGGAGAGGCATTCGGGAAAGGCACCAGAGCACGTGAAACGACATTCAACATCGAGCAAAATAAGTTTAAATGATCTATGTTATAATGCTAAACGTGTAAAACGAGAATCATATATCGCAATATCTAACAAATAGGGCCAGGAATTTAAGTTTTTTATGTTTTTTTATTGATAGAGGCTGTCATTGCAAAATGATGGTTACGTTGGGATAAGTCGAAAGATGTTCCGCCAAAGGTACTTCTACAAAAGAATACATAAAGCCTTACATTTTACTTGAAGTTGCATTCTCGATGTATCTTAAGTGAAGTGTGAAGTTCAGTATAGTTTGTAAAACAAAATTTAATTTCAAGAGGTGATATTAGTGAGTTTTTGAAAGTATAATTAATATTTTTCATATACTGTATATTGATATTACAATTTTCAAAATTATAACAACCACACTGTAGGCATACATTAGATTTATTAGGTCCATTCTGATATGGTCTAAAAAGTTGTATAAGTCAATACTGAATCGAGCATAATTTTTTATGTAAATATTTGTAAATGATAGTTTAACTTTCCCAACCTGTTTCATAATTGTCAACTTTATTGGTGCTATTGCTACATTTTCAACTTACAATAGCTCAACATATTATACAAGCGGGATATAATGGTCCACAATATAACTAACAACATAATATAGTATTACCAAAAGCTTCACTCTCTGTTTTTGTTTAAGAAATTAAAATAGAGACTTAATTTATGGGTGGTGATTAACAAAATGGCAGCAAGGCAATTTATACAAATCACCATTGACGAATAAGACCTTATCACTCTATGTCACAAGTCATCAACACTCCCCTTCTATTCATTTTAGTAAAAAAACTTATTTCTAAAACTATTAGTTATACAAGAACCCAAACATAACAACTTTAACAGACTAACAAATAATTGATAGAGAGATCATCAAATGGACCGCATGACTTTAAAAAAGTTACAATAAAATAATATGTACATTTTGTAATGGTATCATCAAAATGCAAGTCGTGTTATGCTATTTGTTTACATCAATAAAAACAAATAACGTGTAAAAAAAAGGAAGATACGAGGGTGAAAATAGAAGATTCATAAGCAGTGGATCGTAATAATTTTGTATCAAGTCTTTAGATGCATCACTGATATGAATTATTTAAAAAAAAGAAAAAAAGAAAAAAAAACGGACAATAACATCTAAAGTATATATGATCCATCTAAAAGTTCCTTGTGTTATACTAGATGAATAAATGTAAAGTTAAATTAATTATATAGTATTATCATTTAAAAACAGAAATCTTATGTATACTTTAAAAAGTTGGAGCATCAACATGGGTGAAAGTAAGAAAAATAGTTAGCAGAAATTGTAAATATAACCGTGGCATCGACCTTGTATTGGATTCTTGAACGTGTCTCCTTATAATATTATTGGGTCAAAGGTTCTTTAATCACATGGGTTTACACATAAATCAAATTAATTTTTAATTTTTTGCTTACTATATGGACATATAAGAATTTAACCGTGAAAATTGTAATATAAACTAATAAGTTTGCATGAGTTTTTCATTATGTATTAATATCAATTAATATTTTGTAAAAATTTTATTGGATGAAAGATTTAACTTTGTTTAGCTGACATAAATATTAATGTTGAGGTTGATATTGTTGTTTAACTTTAAGTATTGATATCATGTTGTACAAAATGTGCGAGTTTATTAGCACATAATGAGCGCTGATGAAGTTGAAATATACTCCGTAAAGTTTTTTAAAAATGTTTTTCCGGATATCTGTATATAAACTTTAAATAATAATTACATCAGTCGTTATAAGTACAATCGCGCATATTTATTTTCATATCACAGTAACTCGTACTTACCATTTGATATTTTTATTACCGTTAATAGTAATTTAACTGTATTTAATATTCAAACCCGTGTACGTATAGATTAAACTTTTAAATATGATAACATGAGCCCTTATTTATATTTAACGTACATAGTAAAAAGGTATTTTAATAGATGAAAGTTTAAAGCTAATATTTATTTTAAAAGTATTTAGCGTATATTAAAACTAATTCGTACATTTATAAATTTTGTAAGTTAGTCTCATACCAACACTAATACTCATGTAATTATAAACAAAGTTCATATTATAAAGTGTAGGAGGTATAAAGTGTAAGTGTTATATTTGTAATATCTAAAGTTATCAAAAAACATGGATATTTATAATTTTACACTTAACTCCATATAATATATTTAAAATTCAACCACTAATGTTTTATTAATTACCTCATTTTTTTTAAGTTTTTATTTTCATAAATTTGACACCTATATTTTTATGTGTTTTTATTTTCTAAATCAAATGCTTCACCAAATTTATTAAAGTTTGACTAAAATCAATTCAGTTTTGACTTTTTATTGGCCAATCATATTACTCGATTTCGCTTATATGTCAAAATCGAGTTTTCCTATTGGCCCAATTTTTTTCCCATAAGATTGTTCTGTCAAAAAAACTCTGAAATGACATAATTCTTTTATTATATAAAAGATTATAATTCGGTATATGTCACATAGAAAATCCCTATAACTTGGCCCAGCACATAGTAACATTTAATAAATAGGACACCAAAATGCGTTTTTCAAGTAAACGATAGGATAAACACAATTGTGCTTATCTTTTTATGGTTAAGAATCCACTAATCTCATCTCTCAACTCAACTCATTAAGGATACCTAACATTTATATTGTTAAAATATAAATGGCTTGTGTTAAACACTTTTCTTTATAGAAACTATTGCCATATAAGTATTGAATATTTTTGTTTGATTTATAGAAACTATTGCTATATAAGTGTTAATATAGATTAATAATTTTTTTTGTACATTTATGAGTCATTTCCTCAAGTTATATATTTTTACTATATTGTTATTATTATTGTGAAATTATAAAAATTGTTCAAGAAATTGGTAGAAGAGATTAGGATAGTTTTGGAGTTGATTTGAAGTGATTTAGTATAAAAAATGGATTATTGAAAAATATGCGTGGAAGTGCTGCCCAAATTTCTAATTTTCAAAAAAAAAGTTGATTTTACAAGATTTAGTCAAAGAAATAGAAAATAAATTTTATAACGAAAACATGGTCGTTTGAATGGATAAAAACGGATTTATAACGAATGAGATTCGATAGTCTAAAGTTAATGACGAAAACTATTTTTCAGAAAATAAATATACATGTTGTTGGGATTTTCAATAAAGTAAAACCGAGCTTTAAAAGATAAACCGAGTCCCCAAAACCTTAAAATGTTTTGGTGTACTTAAATACCTAAGCGGGGATAGGTAGAACTTTGAAAACAGAATTAACACGAGTAAGTTATGACACACCGAAGTTTTGGTCGAAAAATATATAAAAATACTATTCACAGCATTTTACTGAAAGCTGTCAGAAAATTTAAAAGTCATTTTTAAGGGTCTTAATGACCGAATCAGGAAAAATGGACCAAACAAATGACGCAGCGCGCGCGCGGGCACCCACACACACAAATATATATATATATATATATTGGTCGAGTCGGAAACTTTTCAAAACATATAATACCGAAACATTCCTTCCGTAACTACGAACTATACTTGTTAAAATTCCAAAATAGTATATTTTGACTATTGATAGAAAATAACAAAGTGATGTTATTTTTATAACTAAACTTACAAACAAACATGTGCGGGTGATATAACTTTTATAATTACATACACGACATTATTACGATCTAAAACACATTATTACTTAAGGTTGCGATTAAAGTATCGCACATCGTTTTCGGTGACTTACTTGTAATGCATTACTCATGATTTGAGGTGAGAATTCACGGGCCCCCATTTTAATTGTTTTAATCGTTTTGGGGTGGAATGCATGAATCATAGTTAAACTAAATTGATTTCGATTTTATGAAACTTTTTACTTGAATTCTTTAAACTTTTTTTGAACCGTAAGATATATTTTGAACTTGTTTCACTTAATTTTGAACCCTTTTACTTGATCTTGAACCCTTTGACTTAATTTGAACTCTTTTGACTTGTCTTGACTTTATAACCTGTTTTGAACTCTTGAACTTTTGAACTCGACTTATTGAACCTAATTATGAACTTATTACTTGTTTTGAACTAAATGTACCGTACATACTATAACCTAAAGTCTCCCTTTTTTGGAACATGCAAAGTCTCCCTTCTTTGGAGCGTACTTGACAATAATTCTCGCCATGTCGGTGGAGTGACAATAATTCTCGCCTAGGTGGTGGAGTGACATAAAGTCTCCCATGTTAGGAGCATTCTTAATTGTACATAATTGTTGTATAATGTCCTGTTCATACATTCTCATTGTCAGTCCCCAGTTATATGTACTGTTCGTACAACCTCCTTGTCTGGGGCATTAGAGGTCGGCCAATCTCTTGTTCACTATGTTACGGGACGCATATTATTTATTTTAGGGGCTTTCCTGGCATACATTATTATATACGTGGTGCTTATATTGTAAACTAATAAAACAGCCTATGCTTGAACATAAACTGTACTATTTTTTATGCAATGCTTTGTGAAGATATAGGTTACAAGTCTTGTATGGGCGGGATTTGCAACTGAATTGTTTGACAGAGCCTTTGCCTTTTGGACCTTTCTTAAAGACGTTTGACTTACTTTTATTATGAAAATATATGTGAACTTATATGTTACAAGTCTTGTATGGGCGAGATTAATTTGTAACAGGATAAGTTGATAGGATATTTGCTGTATGAACTTTCTCAAAAAGGTTTTCATATTATAAAAAATGTGTATACCCCCTCACCAACTATTTTCATAGTTGACCCGTTTTCTCTCATGCATTTCAGGTGATCGTCAGTAAGCTTTTTCTTTAAGGTTTTTGCATAAGGAAGTTTTCACGTGTCATTACTGGTCATTATGTATTAAAATGCTATCTTTTGGGAACTAAAGTTTATATTTTAATTGTCGATGTCAGCTAAAACACTATTGTAATGTTGTACTCTTTCCTTTATTTTAAATGATAGTATGTTCTATTATCTTATGCCTGTGCCCCTTTCCAGTTACACCTCGTGTTTCTGCTTTAGCGGGGTGTGACACATATAGTACTTTAAAAATACATATATTAAAAGCAATGGCTAATTTAAAGAACTACTTAGTACAACTTTTCTCTCAAAATATGTGAAAATCATATTTTTCACATCTCTTACATATTTAATTTCTCAATCTTTGGCGCCATCATCGAAAATAGTTTACAATAACCGAAAACTATCATCCATTAGGACCGAATCTAAAAAATGAAAACCGTTTTAAAATATCCATTTCCCGCCGCTTTGCACGGATACTATACTATTGCTCATAAAAATATTTTCAATTACAGATGTCTGTTATCGATTTTATAGTTGCTATCATTTGATGTTTTCTCAAGGTCATCATTTTTGTGGTCAATAATCTAATCGGGTCCTACTATACAAACCCCCCTTGGATGTAACATAAGGGGGGTAAAGTACAAAATATTTCCCTTGTCCTCTCAGTTTATAGTATAATACAATTTTTTTATCAATTTGTGTTTCGTGTTTTCTGTCAGTTTTAAGCTTTTGACTTATTAAACTTTATATTTTCTGTTATATACTTTTAGGTTTACAGTGTTTTAATAAAAACAAAATTATAAAAATAAAAAAAACACGGGGGTTCCGTTTGGAAAAAGTGGGGTGGCCCCTAATCTTTTATAAAGCATCTCTTTTGGGGTGGCACCTCAGATTCTAATAAGATAGCTTGGATTGCATGGATAAAGTAATCTCTCCTCTTAACCAAGGTGGGGTTGGTATCGGGAGTCTATGGGTAAGTAACCTTGGCATGCTTGCTAAATGGTGGTGGAGATTACTTGCTAGTGTTATATTTCATTTGCCGTTAAAAAAAATAAATAAATAAATAAATAAATAAAAATAAATAAATAAATAAATAATCGAGACGTCATAATTGGTTGATTAATCATAGTATCTTATTGCCATCCGGAGGAAAAATCAAAGTTGATTACAATCGAATATTGGTGGTCTAAGAGTTTCTGGAAGTTGACTCCTCCCATGATGGCCATAAATCAAGCCTACGATTTGACTCTCGTAACAAATTTTTAGAAGAAGAATAAGTCAATAATACGGCAATTCCAATACTTAGGAAATGCGATATGTTGTCTACCTTTCATCGGACAAATAATATAGCACAACTATGAATTTAAGATCCCTCCATGGCTCCATGTTAGAAAAACAAAATAAATAATAATAATAAAATAAAAATAAAAGACGAAATTTTTCCTAGAAGAGGCAATTTCATTAGGATAAATAATATAAACATACAAATGAAGAATTGTCCAGTTGACCATAAACGTCAAGAGGACTTTAGGAGAAATAGTATTTCATAAGTGCAATCATAACTTCTGCCTAAAGGTTATTGTACCAGGTGCTCGTTGAGTTAAAGTTACGTCTTTGAGGATGGGTCAGTCGGCACCCAAAAAGATGCATAAAGTAACGGATTTTTTGGCCGATTTAAGAATATTTTGTAGAATTGTACAAATGTACAATAGCTTAAAAGGCTAAAAAACGTACAAGAATCAATACAAAAAAGTTCGCAAATAGCTAGACAACAAGCACATGACATGCACCTACAATTCAAATTACTCTCTCTGTATCAAAATAATTGTTCACCGATACAAAACATATAATTTTAGAAAAACACCGTCATTATATTTTTCTTTTTCTTACTTTTTGTAGAATGACTATTTCACCAAAATAATTAATGTATAACTTCTTTAATATTTCTAATAATAACATCAAGTGACGGTAATGTGGTAAACTCGATCTAAATTTTCTATCTATTTTTAGAAGTAACAATTAATTTGGAACAACTCGAAAAAAATATGGACAATAAGTTTGAGACTAAGAGAGCATATACATTGACCAAACATGAGCTCAACTCTACGAACACCCAACAAAAATACACCTCAAAATGCACAAGTTTTATGAATATTTAAGTTATAATCGATTCATTCAAACATAGACTCGAGTTCTCCAACCGATTCAACCACACGAACTTCTCTTTACGTTACATGTTAGAAGTCCACTCGATACTTTCTGATTAAATTAATCTAAATAAAGCATTCATTGAAAGCACCTTTTGCCAAAGACTTGAAAATTATGATTTTTCATATGTAGTATACCGAAATTTATAAAACTGCTTACCAAATTTCCTTTTTATAAATTAGAACCATGTTAGTACCATCATCTTGAAGGAGAAGGATTCTTTAAAGTTGTTTTTATAACTTTAGTGAAGTTACGGGGATGTGAGCAATTAGATTTTACCTGGTTACCAATTCTAGCAACATCAAATGTGCAAGCAAAACGACAATTTGCGAGCAAAAGGTCCAATTTTTTTCCCTGTTACCGAATCATCAGAGCCATCCCCACTTCGAATCTCTAAAAAAGGCATTTTGAACAAAACGCCAGGAGAACTGGAAATGTATGATTCGTAGTGGGATTGAGGTGTACAGGTTAGGCACCTAAATACTATAAACAGTTATTTTAGATATACCAGAACAAAGAATATTCTTATTTTCTTCCACAATGACATCATTCTAAGAACCAAAAGCCTTTTCATTTTTAGTTTTATGATGTTATGGAAGAAAATAAGGACCCTCTTTGTTCTGATTAGAGTATCTTGGTGCAAGTGACTTGTAAAACATGCTCCTCTTTTAAATCGATTTCTTCCATCTCCTCACCTGGGCATTATCATGTCCAACCGAAAATTCTTGTACAGATTGAATACAAAAAAGAAAAGTCTATTAATAATTGAACCAGCAAAGTTCTTGACACGACAAAATTAAGACTAACTGCGAGACCAAAATCAACATAGAAAATGAACAAACGTCTAAATTAGACTAAAAAAAAAAAAAAAACAAAATGTATGAAGTATGCAAAAAACTAAATCAACCAAGAATAACATTTAATAATTTAATAATATAAAGCATGGAGTTCAAACTAAGACATCCAATCCTAAATAGAAAGATCAGTTTCCCATGCTAGCTAATATCACTTATTAAATCAGCAATTACGATTACATCTTACAAAGAAAGACATAAAACCACACATCGAACTTTAAAGGAAATCACGAATACCTATTTTGCACAAGCAAAAAGTGGCCCGTACAACTTACAAATGGTAATACTCATTACCATAACTTATTCACAGCTAACCACATATCGCACTTTAATGGTTATCACAAAATAACCGGGACCGCATATTATACACATGTATAAAACCAGAAAACGTCGCCATATATCAGACAGTAAAAGAAATCAGAACCCTTAAACAAACAGAAACACACGGACGATGCCTAATCAGGTATCACCTCATAAAATGTAAAACATTAATTAAATTAAAAATAAAACCTGTACATGCCTTGAAGATAAAATGTATGTCGAAAACCATTGGTTGTGCCATGCACAGAACTCCAAAGATAACAGCATAACTGGCAAGCTCAAAACAACAATTCATATAAGAAAAGACCCTTAATACAATCCAAATGAGATCATCATCAAGAACACCAATTTTTTCTACTGTCGAAATAACGTATAAAAACTAAAGCTAGGCAAGCTAGATACCTATGAGCCATTAGTTATACTACTTGATGCGCGATGCATATCTTGCATATTTTCTACTAATACCGAATATATGTGGCACATCAATTGTCCCAACAAACGTTTCACATAACTACTATTTCACGTTTAATTTTCACACAACTACGTGGACTAAATATAGAACCTGCTGCAAACCACAATCACATTTTATAGCATATGGTCTTTGCCGTACCAAAAATATGATTAGCATTCACGTTAGAGAAAACCCAAAAACATCAAACACCCCAAAAAACCAAATTAATTTTGCTTATTATTTTAGTAATGCAAAACAAGTCTGTAAAATCAGTATCAAAACACCATCATTCTCTGCTGTCCCAACATATAAAAGCTGAAATTGGGCAACCTAGATACATATAGACATTCATTAGACTACTTAATATGCCACTCATGTCCGCCATCTAGAAATCCACTAATAGCATACATAGTAGGTAAACAATTTTGAAAGGCCATTAAATAAAACACAACTTGTAACACACCATAGCATAAACACAATTAAGCTGAGTAATCTTGACAAAAAAGCAAAATTTCAAAGATCATTACAGCAAAATAAAAATTAGAACGTAAAACGTATGAAATCAACACTTACAGATCCATCAAACATTCTAATGGCTTCTTTAACTTCCTGAATGCATGCCATTGTAATAAATGCCAATCCCCTACTCGTATCTACAAATAATATTTTCAGATTCTTTAAAAGAGTGTTATATTGTTTGCACTAATTCAAAGACAGGGGAACTCGTTTTTAATTAATTGAATTTTGAAGCTTACCATTTCGTTCATAGAACTGATTACCTTATTGATACATTTACAAATATAATGTTAAAAAGTTTAGGCATAAATTACTACACCTTGATAGCTTCTGTATTAACTGGCCCTTTGGTAGTTTCCATAATCACCACAATTACCCAGTTGCCCCTACTTATTATAATCTAATCATGCAAGCATTTATCCATGAAATGCTACACTGAATTGTCAGAAAATATGATTTAAGGAAAGATACCACGTACCAACCTTCGACCAAATACTGCTTTCACATAAGAACTTGCTACTCATTTTTCTATCCAACTGCATTAACAATTGGGATGTAAGTGCCAACGATGATAAATCTTTAACTCTACCTGGTAAGCACAAATAACTGAAACACCATAATCAATTTGGCAACTTTAAGAGAAGAAACACTATTTTATCCTCTTTAATCCAAAAAATTCAAAGAACGCTTACAAATTTAACCTTTTTACATCACCTGAAACAACGAAAACTCATAAACACATTAAATCTAATCATAATTCACAAAAATACATCCCAGTTCTCTAATAGTTATCAAAACTATTACAATCAACCTAGCAACTTTAACATACTTTTTAACCCCAAACATCATACAAACAAAAAAAGCACACACTTTTTTTTACCTCAGAACTATTAATTGAAATACCGAAAACTCATTAACATATTCAACTCTAATCATAAGTCACATAAATAAAGTTATGTCCTTTAATAATTAACAAAACCATTACAATCAAGTTAGCAACTTTACATTTTTTACCTCAAAACTATTAACTAACAATAATCAAAACCACATTTGTTTAATACAAAGTTCACACAAAAACAAACTTGTGTTCTTTAATAATGATCAAAACCACTACAATCAAGCTAAGCAGCTAGCAACTTTAGCGTAAATTAAACAACATTACTCTCATTTTTTTTGGGTAAAGGGTATTCCACCCGGTAAAATATATTACTCCAAAAAAACATTTAAGTACAATAGAATGTGGTTGAATTACCACATTAACCGCAAGCAATCGCTTGACACAACTACTAACTCATTTATGACAGACCATAAATGACAACTAGCTACAACCAACAAGACCACCAAACAAAAACCATCATAAAATAAGAAAATTTTATGCAAAAAATAGAAAACAACCTAGTTAAGATAAAAATCTTGAATTCCTGCAGCCTTTAATTGTGGAAGAGATAGGCCAAAATCATCATCATAATTGTTGTCGTCACCTGTATCCGCTTTCCATTGTTTATAAAGACTTTGCTCCTTACCTCCACTTCCAGAATACAACGTCCCAATGTGATAATCCAAAACTTCATCATCATCGCTGTCAGAAACTACCACATTACTCTCATTTTAACCCCAAACATTATACAAACATAAAATTAAACGCTTTATTTTATCGCAGAACTAACCAACCAAAACACATTAATACAAATAACTCAAATCACTATAAACCTATAACCAACAAAAAGTAAACATACCTTAGTATCACCATCAATAGAATTAAACTTGCACAACTCAACATAAACAAATTTCTTACACAAAACCTCAGCATCGTCACCAAAAACCTGAAAAAGCACACATTATCATAGATGAGCGATTAAATTCGACATGCAAAATTAGCATAAAATAAATTTCATATATAAATTTCTTACCGGCACCCATTGTGTGTGCGAGAGTTTTTGTATAAAAAACCCCAAAAAATGAAAAAACTGGCCTAATTTTTGGTATAATAGCACCTACAACCGATTATGAAAACAGGTGCACAACATGCAGCAAACCCTTTTAATTAGGTACCACCTTAGTGAAAACCCACTAACAAACCCACTAACCATTATTTAAATCCCTCTAAGCCATCGGTTCAGCTCGGCTCGGCGTATGCACAGTGTCGGCTCGAGCTGCGGCTCCACGATGCACCCAAGCCGCCCCACTTTCTCAAGACTACCCTCCAAACGACGACTTCAGAATAATGCCAGCTCCCCAAACCACTTCAATGAATGTAATATGATATAATTATGTTAGTGTAAAATAATTTGGAGTTGAGATTTGTAGAGCAAATGGTTGGATAAAAAAGAATTTGAATAACCAATATTCTTGAAAGATGCAATTCTTTTTATATATTTGAATAATACGAAATCTAGAATGGTTGAAGATAAGCTTATCACATGGAATTAACCCATGGTAAGCAATTTTCACCACATCATCACATCTCAATCATAATAAACAGTCAACGTCAGTACAGACACACACACACACACACACACACACACACACACACACACACACACACACACACACACACACACACACACACACATATATATATATATATATATATATATATATATATATATATATATATATATATATATATTATCACATTCGACCTTAACTGGTAATCTCTCTTTGATTGCCCTCCTTACGAGTAGGGGTGTGCAGAATTAGGGTTTTACTACAAAAATTGAAAATTGAAACCAAAACGAACAAAAAAAAACCGAAATAAATTTGTAACCGAATCGAATTAAATATTCGGGTTTTGGCTCGCTAATGGTTTTGGCAAAATAAAAACTGAACCGAACTGAAAAACGGATTCATATAAATATATATTTTTATATATTTATATAAAAAAAAACATTAAAACTCTATAAATATAACATTTTTTATACTTGAATTAATAAATAATTTACATTATGTAATTTGTTTTATTCGTTCGGTTGGATTAGGTTTTCGGTTTTACCCAGATTTTTTTTTACCCAAAATAACCAAATCGAAAAAACCGAACAACCACTAACCGAATCGATGAACACCCCTACTTACGAGTACTTTAACCTCTATTTCTTTTCGCTTAATCTTATCTCAAACTTTTTAGTGATTAAAATCACTACTTATAATACATTTTTCTAAGGGTTTTTTTACATAAATATCATTCTGAAAATGCATAATTGTGTATATATATATATATATATATATATATATATATATATATATATATATATATATATATATCCAAAGCATGTATAAAAATTATTGTATTATTTACATAAAAAACTTGTACAAAAGATATATATGCAATTATTCACTGTAAGAGGAATATATATGTTATTTTGCCTTTTTCTAAAACGAAAAAATAGTTGGTATTCAATAACTAACCGAAAAGATAAAATAACTTTATCAATAAATAACTGTATATTAGTATAGATATACTGTTAACATGAATTAAAAACTTTTAACAAGAAAACTACATGAATTGACATAATTAAATAGAACAAGTTGAATGAAAAAAAAGTCAAAGATCTAGACGTGTTTGAATACTCAACTATTCTTGAGATATATGACCCAAAAAAAAGTCAAAGATCCCCCCATTTTGTCACTATTTATATCACCTTTCAAATACAAATATCCCACATTTACATAGTTGTCGATTATTAACCAAGTAAAATTAAAAAATGAGAACAAGAACACGTTCAAAAAGCCAACTCTTGTGCATTATTTGCGTATTTGCTTTGTTCTTCATCTCCAATGGAAGAACATTACTGCAAAGCAAAACTAATCAGAAGATCAAAGCTGTTAATCTCGGTGGCTGGCTCGTAACCGAAGGATGGATGAAACCTTCTCTCTTCGATAACATCCCGAACAAAGATTTCTTGGTTCGTTTTCATTTCATGTCTATGTGCTATACGTACAAGAACCAAAAGCTAGAACAACTTAACCAGTTTTAGCTTTCAGTTCTTCTAATTCATTTGTTTTTCTTATCTATATTTACGTTCATTTTCTTGTTAAATTAATGTAAAATATTAATAATTTAATGTCACTTCTTGTTACTAGGATGGAGCTCAGCTTCAGCTTAAATCCGTTACGATTGGTAAATACCTTGCTGCTGAGCTCGGTGGAGGTACAATCATTGTCGCAAACCGTACATCTGCTTCAGGCTGGGAAACATTTCCGGTAAATTTCATACAACGGTGAAAAATTGTCATGCCATAGTGCCTAGTAAAGTTTTTTTTTTTTTTGCTGCTGCTGCTGCAAAAGGAGAATGTATTATATTAATCGCCAACAAATGTACAACTTATATAGTAGTTGTTCACTAAAGAATAGTTGTTCTTTTCATTATATAGTAGTTGACATGATTTGATATTTTTTATGCAGTTGTGGAGGATTAATGAGACTAGTTTTCGCATGAGGGTGTTTAACAAACAATTCCTAGGACTTGACGGGATTAATTTAGTAGCTACTTCGACAGATTCTGAAAAATCGGGTATTTTTGAGATTATCAGAAAATCGGATGATCCTAGTCGTGTTAGGATTAAAGCACCAAATGGGTTGTTCGTGCAGGTTACTTCGCACCCAATTTGTATTTATTAATGCATTTAAGTCTCAACGATGATACTTACAAGAAAAAAAAGTTTAGTGATTCTTGTTTTTGCGTCTTTTCGCTTGGAAATATATAATGTAGGCAAAAACCGAAGTTCTTGTTACTGCCGATTCCAAGGGAGACGGGCAATGGGGAAACGATGATCCTTCGGTTTTCAAAATGTCGATTGCCCAAAGGTTTCAAGGAGAGTTCCAAGTGACTAATGGTCACGGTCCTTTGAAAGCACCACAAATTATGAAAGTAAGATTTTATTTAGGTGCAGTGCTTTATTTATGTTACTACTATTCTTGTTATTATTTATGTTACTACTATTCTTCTTATTGTTAGTTCGTTATTATTGGGCCACCATTCATCAAGCATATATCATCAACGACCTTTAGGCATATATCAATAAATAACAATAAATTAGGTGGTCATCAATTGCTGCCTCCAAAGTCAAATTATTATACAAGTCAATATCATGCTAATAAATTTTAAGGGTCAAAGCCTAAGAGGTATTGACTATTCAAAAGGTTCCTAAATGGCTAAATGTGACACTTTTAACTAGGTTGCATACCACTAAAAATGTCTAATAATTTTGGATGATCTTTTGTGCTTTGCCCTATTGTTCTACAGGAACACTGGAAAACATTCATAGTGGAAAAGGATTTCAAGTTTATTGCCGAAAGTGGACTAAACGCTGTGAGAATCCCGGTAGGGTGGTGGACCGCTAGTGACCCAAGTCCGCCAAAGCCTTTTGTAGGAGGATCTTTGCAATACCTTGATAAGGCATTCATGTGGGCAAAGTAAGCATATGTTCGTTTGCTTTAAGCATATATGCCTCAATGAAAACAGTATATTGAGTAACATTTTTTTTGACAATTTTCGTGCATAGGAAATATAAGCTGAAGGTGATATTGGATTTACACGCAGCTCCAGGGTCT
Source organism: Artemisia argyi (assembly GCA_030686995.1). Classification (NCBI taxonomy): domain Eukaryota; kingdom Viridiplantae; phylum Streptophyta; class Magnoliopsida; order Asterales; family Asteraceae; genus Artemisia; species Artemisia argyi. The sequence continues at coordinate 192,650,657 of CM060692.1, read as the reverse complement.
CAAAATGGTTGGGAGCATAGCGCAACTAGGGATGGTTTTATCGAATGGGGCTTAACAGAAGAAAATATTCAAAAAACAGTCCGAGTCATTGAGTTCTTTACTGCTAGGTAAAATTTATATTAACCCTTAGAATGAATGGTGAATATTATGTTACAGGGGGGTTATTACGCCAACTATGTCAACTTTTACCCTATAACATGTCTGTACATGAGGCCTACAAGTTTTATTTAATCTAATCACTAAAGAAAGAAGGAAAAAAAAAATAGCACAGTAATGCCTGATGCATGTTACCATGCCGAAGACCCTATAACACAATGGGATGGTGCACCTATAGCATTCAAGGCGTCCTTATAGGCACAAATATGCACCTATAACATGCACATAACCATTTGCACAGCTTACTCTTATAACTAGGCAACCAAAAGAACCTAAATACCACATTTGTTTTTGTCCTTATTGACATATGCATTGTGTACAGGTACACGAAAAATCCAAGTTTATATGCAGTTGAGCTCATAAACGAGCCCCGTGAATCAGGGGTCCCGCTAAGCATACTTAGCAAGTATTACGATGCTGGTTATAAAGCTGTAAGAAAGCATGCTCCCAATGCCTTTGTTATCCTAGGAACTCGAATTGGAGGTGATGCAAAAGAGTTATTTCCTCTTGCAAAGGGAATGCAGAAGGTCGTCATTGATGTTCATTACTACAATCTCTTTTCGGATATTTTCAATGATATGACCGTTGAACAAAACATTAATTTCATCCAAACAAACCGCTCTAATGAACTACAAGATATCACGACCTCAGATGGACCTCTAACTTTTGTTGGTACGTATATATATTCATATTAACACGTTCTAATTTTGATGAAACAATGTGCTAATATGTGATTTTGTAGGTGAATGGGTGGCCGAGTGGCAAGTAAGAGGAGCTAGTAAAGAGGATTATCAAAGATTTTCAAAGGCTCAGTTAGATGTGTTTGGACATGCAAGCTTCGGGTGGGCTTACTGGTCGCTAAAAAATGTGAACGACCATTGGAGTATGGAGTGGATGATCAAGAACGGTTACATTAACCTTTAGAAAAAAAATTGTATACTTCCAATTGATAGAAACATACAAGCATACATAGTACCATAGGCTTATGCTCGAAAAGATCGACAGCTTCTTTACTGTGTGCATTGAGTTAATAATCACAATAGAATGTATTCACTAACCAGTGAAAAAGTTCCATTAATAACATTTCAACAATAGCTTGATCATTTATAAGTGGTTTCTTGAATCTTTTGTATATTTGGTAAATAACAAATTGTAGTGCAGAAGGACCAAACAATGAATCGTGAAATATATGCAAGTTGGAAGGCAACTAGGCTAGTGTGAACTTTATAGTTGGCCATTGGCCCATTTTGACAAATAAGTTATTGCACGCGAATTTGTTAGTCCTCTTTTAAGCTTCGATTCAAACCTTGATAGGTGATAGGCACTTATTTTTCCGCTTATAGAAAAATCGTGAACATTGTCTTTCCGGGGGACCATTTTGACAAATAAGTTAATTGGACTGCTCGTTTTGTGTCTTTTTCCATTTTTCTTTTTAGTTTGGATGTATCTTTTACTCTGAACTTAGAGCATCTACAATGAAAAAAACCTTAAAAGACTTTTTGCATTTAATGCTTAACTTATTTAATGATTAGAGCTTTTTGCAAAGACTTTTAGTTTACAAAATCTTTGTTAAAAAGTTATTCAAAAAGTCTTTTATGCAATGCAAAAAACCTTTTTAAATAGCTTTTTACAATAGTAAAAAGCTTTTATTTGGTTTACCCATTGTAGATGCTCTTACCTTGCTAATGAGGTGTGATGTGTATGATTCTTAACTTTAATATTAGAGCACTCGGTATGATCTTCAAAAATACGCCAAATGCATCAAAATGGAACGAATGGTGCGCCATTCGTTGTACCGAGCGAAACGCCAACAACATGCCAAATGGTTTTGAGTTGCTAGACTGGCACACGCTATTCGTGTATATATATATATATATATATATATATATATATATATATATATATATATATATATATATATATATATATATATTTTAATGTGTGTGTGAATAAAAACTATCAATCTTTGCTCTAATAAATCATCTTTGTGGCATATAACTGAATTAGTTAAAATAAATCTTCTATAATAAGTCCAGTTCACTTTTTTTTTACACCGTTAATCCTTAGTATGTTTGCAATTTTAGTCCTTAAGTTATTTTTCTTATATTTTTAATCTTTAAAACATATAATTTGGTTTAAATGTATAAAATGAAATGTGTTTGTTTTAAAATAAAATGAAAAACAAATAAATGTGTGTGGTTTTAAATAAAATAAAATGAAAAAAGTGGGACTCAATAACATGTAAGTGGTTTGTTATGAGGGAGAGGTGATTGAGTGATTAGTGTGTTATTGGGAGGGACGGAGGGGTATGATGGGGTGCTGAGATGGCATACCAATAACGTGTTAACTGTCTCAACGATACATAGTGCTCTTATACTAGTTTGTTTGCTGGAGAAATAAAAAATAATCTCGTTAGTGTGGAGGGTGTGAACTCACATGTTACATATTTGATACTCACATTTGGGTGGAGGGCGTGAAATCACATGTTACATATTTGATACTCGTATTTATTAGAAGTTCATGTAAACGTTTGCATCAGTTTCCCCTGTATTTATTTGCTTGCTAATAAACACTGCAACACATTATCAATCCTCCCCTTATTTTATTTTTCACTCTTGAATTAAACAAAAACAACAAACACGCACAAACCGATAACGCTCAAATTGTACATGTTTTTAAAAGCATTGTCCGTACTTTTGTGCTTATTATTTGGTTGATGTGATAAACATTTGGTACTTAAAAAGAGTAAAATTATGTTTCCAGGCTCATGAACAGCCAAGTAAAGGAAAGTGAAGAAAAAGATAATGAAATGACGAATAAATGGATGAAAATGCACGTACGAGGATTGCCAGACAAATACACGTCTTGGGGGAGTATATTTTAGATGAAAAAGTCATGAAGTAATTGCTCCCGAGACTCAAGAAAAAGAGTTTGAAAACTTTGAAGTGAAGAAAACAAGTTATGATCAAGAGAATAAACAACCGACGGTTCAAATGAAAACAAGAAACACGCGCGCAGAAAGATGCCTCATAACCGCCAGGCGTGGAGCTCCAACCGCCTATGGCTTGGAACCGCGTAGTCTAATGGAGCAATCACATACACCACGCGACTTCCCAATATGGACTTGGAACTGCGCACTTGGACAAGATTTAAGTTGAAAGGTTTCAATTAATGAATTTAATCACCTTCATTAACTATGCCAATCATTACTTGATATTAACTAATTCACCTTCATTAACTATGCCCAATCATTACTTGATATTAGGTCTTTAGTAAGAGTCTTTAAGCCTATATCACAGTGCCTTGGGTCAAAAGCTAATAGAAGTTATTATCCTTACAACTAAGGCTAATTTTCAACATATTCTCACTCCCAAAAGACAAACAACTTTTGCTATTTCAATGGAGTACAAAAGCTAACAATGACGGGTGGTTAGAACAACTGTTGTCAATTGGAGGCGTAAGGAGTGCTTTAATTCTTCGATCTTTACTTATTTGTAATTCGTACAATAGGTAAACTTTATTTCTTTTGCAAAATGATGACTTGAGTTATTATGTTATTTGGTTTATAATGAAGTTTACTATGGAGTAATTTTGTTTACTTGCATGGAATCATGTAAACAAGTAGCATTGAGTGTGTGGATATTTAAATATGTTTGAAATCATGATTTTTCTAACGAGTTCGTTTAAATAAAACCATGTCTAATTAATTTGTTGGTAAAATGTAACCGGATTTATAGGGCAAATCGTTATGTTTTTATTCAGAAAGGTTAGTGGACGAACATATTTGGTTCCTTATACTTGACACCTATAAAGTAAACTTGTTAAAGGGACTCGTAACAATTTAATCACGAGTATAGGTCGAAAAGGGTCATAGGAACGAATTGGTTAAATTCGGATTTCTCACAAATGATACATAATGACTTGGTTTTTATTATTGCTCATAGGTCGAAAGGGTTCGGTAATATAAACCATTATATATGCAAAATTCATGATATGACCAATTGATTTAAATTTATTGTGAATTTGATTTGTAAATCATCCTAGTCTCTTATCCAAACATGTCCAACACTCCATAGGAATATTGAACAAAATTCCACGCAAGTGTTTTCCTTACCATTGGTTCTTGTTGATTCTGTGTTTACCCATTGGGACGATCTCGACCTACCCCAAACCTTTGCTATAATCGAATGAGTATACTTGCTCGTATGTGTTCAAAGTAATAGGCTGTGTAATCATATTTTTTAAATTTAAAACTTTCACAACATGAGCACATCAAGTTTTGACGCCATTGGAAAATTGATTTTAATAGTGGTTATTCTCTGAAAACAATGGCGTAAAGTGATTTTATAAAAATTGGACGGAGAAAAATATAAAATTGTTGGTATGGACATGTTCCAACCGCACGGTTGGTGGCTTAAACCGTGCGGTTGGAGGCATCTGGTAAAAAATTAATTTGTGTTTCTTGTTAGTTTAGCACTATTATTATATTTTTTTTTTATCATTTTTGTGATCCTTGGCATATTTCCCATGATGATCTACTTTTGTCTAAGTTTAGTTTAACAGGTTAGTATAATTTTCACTTTTTTCCTCGTTAAATTTTGTGAAAATAATTAATTGCATTTCTTGTGCTTATGGTTTTGTCGTGTGTTTACATCCTTTTTGGTCTTCTGTGATTCATGTCCTAGTCTAGGCTTGTTATTATTGTTTCTATTATGTTTATATCATCTATGTATTTACGTGTTTCATTTGTTTTTTTTAACATATAAAAATTTTGGAAAAAAAAAATTCAACTGCATAGTTGAGAGTCCATACCGGGCGGTTGAAATAACCTAATAAAAAAACTGTTTTCCAACCGCATGGTTAGAGTTCCCAGCTGCACGGTTGGAACAACCTGGTCAAAAAATGATTTTCCAACTGCGCGGTTAAAACTTTCTGAGGTCAAACTTTTGCGGTTAATATTTTGTTCTTTTGTGTTTACATTTAGCTTATTTGTGCTTAAATGTTTTCTGAGATCATTCCTAGAGTGTTTAGACATGGTTTTGTTTATCACTAACCTTAACCTTAACCATTTTTGTTGTGTGTTTTGTTTGGTTTTAGTATTTTTAGATACCTATATAATTGATTCTCTATGTGATGTATCAGAATACTAACCTGGAAGTTTTGCTTAGTGGAGAGGTAGATGCAATTGATAATTGGAAATGCTTGTTGAGATGAAGAAAATGGAAATTGGAATAATGGAGCTAATGATGTCGTTTGCAATGAGCCCGAAAGGCCTAAGGTGATCATTTTCACCAAGGCAAAACCATGTGAACATAATAAACCTTTCACGAGGTATTCAATGCCTTGTGGAATTAATTGTTTTGGTGCTTGGGATGCGGAGTGCAATATTGCCCGAAAAGATAGTTACATAACGAATGAGTTGTTTAAAATTTGGGCAAAAAACTTTCGTTTGGACAAGTATGGCAGGAGAATTGCCGCGAATGTGAAAATTTACAATAATGGGTATGTTTTTCCCATGGATTTGGTAATTGATGAATATGAGGACCCTACAGATCCTTCGGTTGTGTTTGGACGGAATTTTTTGGTGTCTACTAAGTGTACTCTAGATTTTGGTTTGGGGGAGATGCAAATTATATTGGTGTTTGCTAGATGATAAAGATGAATTGTGAAATGGTCGAAATGGGAAATGCAAGTCTCCTTAAAAACTTAAACTACCCTTCAAACTCCCACTTCACTCCAAAAAGATGAAGCAAGCCCATCTCGAAAACCACCACAACCAAAATTACCACCACTTACACAAAGGAAGAAGCCAAAGCCATTGAGGAGATTACCAACCATTTCAAGGATTTATTGGAAGAGAAACCAAATCTCCATGTTTTAAAGAAGTACACCTACTACCGTAAGTTTCTTGATGAAGTAACCATAGATAGGATGAAGTTGGAAAAGAGGAAGATTGTTGAAGAGCAAAAGGTAGCTAGGATTATGGAAGACGGGTTGCCTAAGAAACTGGATGACCCGGTTTGTTTTGTGTTACCCCTCAAGGTGAACAATACTACCCCACCCAATGCCTTAGCCGATATCGGGGAAAGCGTGAGTGTGATGCCATAAAAACAATACAAAATTCTTAGGGGTAGCAAAAGCTATACCTACCAATGCGGATCTTGTGATGACGGACTATATGTTTGCTAAAGCTATGGGGAAGGTTAGGAATGTGAGGTTGCAAATTGGTTTTCAAATATACGTGTGTGTTTTCTTGGTTTTGAACATACCGGTTGATCGTGAGTTACCCTTGGTAGTAGGACGTCACTTTTTAAGGACGTGTGGTGCTATTATAGACAATGGGAGAGGAACTTGGTGATATATGATGGTGTGGTGAAACATGTGTACCACGCCAAGCTAAAAGGCAATGTTGTAGAAGAAGATGAAGGGTCGGAAGATGAGGATTTTATGGATTCATTAGAAGTTGGAAGAGATGAAAATGGAAATCCAAATTATGGGCCTCTTGCACCATCATTTCTTGAAATTGAATATGATGTGGAAAGGGATTTAGCAATGGAAGCCTACTTTAATCCATTCAAAAATATTATTGTGTTTAAGAAACTTATTGATTTCTTGGGTTCTAGACCAATCCAACTCAAGAACACAACTCAAGAACATTGAATGGATCATATATAAAGGTTGAAAGGGATTATGTGTGGCAAGTGTTGGAAACAGGTGACAATATTTTTTTTTTAGAAATTGGCGTAGGAAACAGGTCCCATAACAAAATCCTCGTCCCCTTCCTTCGCGCATTATCGTTTTGACCGGCAGTATCAACATTGGGGAATGTATTAGGGGTACCAAATGTGTCAGACATGCATGGAAACGATTCCATTATATTAGCTTGACCATCAGCCTTCGAAGGTTTTAAAGGTACCCCATCATCTCCCAACAACACGAGCTTATCTTCAAGCATTTGTCGTTTAAAATCCTAAATCTTTGCAATGGTTTTCTCGAAACTCGTCACATTCGACCCACCCTCAACACGTTTTTTATGACGCGTACAAGTAGGCTTGTTCACATAGATTCAACCACATAAGCCTCTTTTTTTCTAAAAAAACCCTTTTGCATTTTTACATCAAAATCAGACCAACAGTTCCCGACGATTAACTTTAGGTTTTTAAAAGCCCTACTCCAACCAAACTAATGATTTACAATATGTACCATCAATAAAGATCAAAGGAATGTTTTTAGCCAAAAAAAAAAAAAAAAAAAAAAAAAAAAAAAAAAAAAAATCAAAGGAATGTAATAAAGATTAATAATACTGAATGATAATAGTGCATAGACATCCATCGTTTAACTTTAAAAGCCTAAATCGTAGAAACGAAACCATAACCCTAATCTGCAAAAACGACAAGTAACAATTAACCTGAGGAATTAATTGCCAACGAGACATAATCAGACAACGTTAGGATCAACAAGACGAAGAAGAATTGATGGAGAAAAAGTTTGGTCAATTTCTAGAGATTTGGCCAAAGTCGTCAATATTGGGAGAGAGACATTTGCTTCTTTGGGTAAGTTGGATAAATAGATGTTAGTTTTATAATGTGTTAAAGGTTAAAAAAAAAAAAAAAAAAAAAAAAAATCTATATAATGATTTTTTTTCTTCTACGGTCATTTTATTTTCCCACTCAACTCGTAAAGGATATTAGTAGATCTTGAATTCTTTATGGGGAAAATTACAATATAAATGTATAGTTGCTATCATATGATATTTTGTCTCAATGTAAACACTTTTTGTAGTCCATAATCCTTATTAAATCCATATACTAATCTAAACGTCATTAATAATTAAGTATTCATAGCCTATTGCTTTATTGGAGCAAAAATCCAATTTTGGTACGACCAAATATTGGCGGTCAAGAGTTTCTGGAAGTTGACTCCTATAATGGCCATAAGTCAACCTTACGATTGACTCTCATAACAAAACTAGGGGTTTGTTTGTTTGTTGGTTTTTGAATGTTGGATTTACCATTAGGAATTAGGATCACAATTCTTTTGTTTGGTTGCTATGAAAATATACAGGGATAGCTCCCTCTCACATTAACCTGAGAGGAGGGGAGAGGAGGGGAGGGTGCTTGAGAGGAGGGGAGAGGAGGGGAGGGTTTAGAGCACGGGGTAAGTTGTCTTCGACCCCGAGTTAAGTTATAACTCAGCCACTTAACGTGGTGCGTTAATTTACCGCTTCCCATGTTAAAAGGGTGCGTTAAAGGGCCGAGTCAAGCTTATAACGTGCGTTAACAATGATGTTGAGTAAAAAAAATAAAAAATAAAAAGTAAAATTCATAACAACCCCTCAACGGCTATGAATTAAAAAAATAATAACTCCTATACTTTTATGACCGTTTATCAACGGCTATTTTATTAAAAAAATATATAATAATCAAAAAAGAAAAAAATATATTTTTGAACCCATTTTCTTACCACTATAAATACCCAGCTCACATACATTTTATTTTCACACTTACACAACTCAAATTCAACTTACATACTTCCTCTAAAAAAAAAAAAAAAAAAAAAAAAAAAAAAAAAAAAAAAAAAAACTTTCATGTTCACAATGGATCCGAATGAACATAACCAAGAAGAAAAGAGTTTCTCCTATATAGATGATGAAATTGACATGGAGTTTATGATAGCCCCGTTCAAATATCATCAACATTTGGAACAACAAGAAGCAGTAGCAGCTCGACAACGCATTCCGCGTACACGCATCCACCGTGAGTTTGAGATTGCCGAGGAACGTTTGCGTAGCGACTACTTTTATCAACGGTGTAAGTATTACAATTTAATTTATATAATTATATAAAAACAATTAATTTTGTGGATCCCATTTCTCTAATCAATTTCAAATCCTAAACTAAATCCAAACCATATCACAAACCCATCTATACACCAAAAGCACTGTAAAAGAAGTCAACACGGAGATTCCAGCACTTTAAAAAAGTGTCATATATCGTCATTGGACAAATAGCATAACTATGTAACAATATAAATGATAAAATAACATATAAAAACTCATCATTTTTACTGAATGTTTGATTATGCATACCCTCTTAAGTTATACTTTTATACCCTACTTTATTGAATAGATTTACTTTTTCGTTTGTTAGTGTGGAAAAGAATATCTTAGATAATAAAAAATAAAATAAAATAAAATAAAATAGTTGATTATATTCTGACCATTCACGACTAGTCCCGAATAATATTCAGCTGTTTCTTAAGAACCAGAGGAGTTGAGATTAAATATAAACCTGATTTGATAGTGATTTGACTTATTTATCATATAAAAATCACAATAAAATACAAAAAATTAATAAAATTTTATTAACATCATATTAAAGGGGGTAACCGCAAAAGGATATGTATAACAACACTCTTTTACCGATAAATTTAAATTAGTATGCATATACTTTTAGAGAGATGATTGGGACACTCATAGTTTGATTGAGACACTCAACTGTACAAACAGTTACAACATACTGTAAGTGTTGTACAAATATCTAATGCATACAGTGAAGTGTCTCAATCAAAAGAGTAAGTGTGCAAATTATTTCCTTACTTTTATTGCATTTATCGCATGCATGAGCTAGAACATGAATTAAGAAATATAATAAGAAAACTAATTATAATATCATATAACACTTGTGAATGCACCAAACTATATTAATCTTCAACTATTCTAGAGCTAGATATATCAATAATATCATATATTCATTTATGAAAAGGGAAAAGATAAAATTACCCGCCATTTTGGTACCACTGCTATGTCACTATATATACCACTTATGATAAACAAATGTCTCACACATTTTGCTAATTGTTGACCAAGTAAAAGTCAAAAATGAGAACATCACGTTCGGAAAACCAACTCTTGTGTATTGTTTGTGTTTTTTCTTTGTTCTTCATCTCCAATGGAAGAACATTATTGCAAAGCACAAATAATCAAATGATCAAAGCTGTTAATCTCGGAGGCTGGCTCGTAACCGAAGGATGGATGAAACCTTCGCTCTTTGATAACATCCCAAACGAAGATTTCTTGGTTCGTTTTCATTTCATGTCTATTTATAGTACAAGAAAAGAATGCTTTTGTGGTCCGTTTTGTTTCTCTTTTTCATATTTACGTTCGCTTTCTTGTTCTAATTAGTGCATGAATACCAAGTTGAATTAATGCAAAATTAATTTTATGTCACTTCTTGTTACAAGGATGGAGCTCAGCTTCGGCTTAAATCCGTTACGATTGGTAAATACCTTGCTGCTGAGCTCGGTGGAGGTACAATCATTGTCGCAAACCGTACATCTGCTTCAGGCTGGGAAACATTTCCGGTAAATTTAATTCAACGGTGAAAATTTGTCATGCCTTAGTGACTAGTAAAGTTGTGACTAAAGAAGTGACAAACACATTTATGTTGTGAGGATAGTTTTTCTTTTCATTATTTAGTAGTTGACATGATTTGATTTTTTTTTTGTGCAGTTGTGGAGGATTAATGAGACTAGTTTTCACATAAGGGTGTTTAACAAACAATTTCTAGGACTTGACTCAACGGGGATTAATTTAGTCGCTACTTCGACTGATTCAGAAAAGTCAGGTATTTTTGAGATTATTAGAAAATCGGATGATCCTAGTCGTGTTAGGATTAAAGCACCGAACGGGTTGTTCTTGCAGGTTATTAATTTCTCACTCAACATGTATTTATTAATGCATTTAGGTTTCAACCATGATACTAGCTTACAAGAAGAAAAAAAAAGTCTACTGATTCTTGTTTTGGTATCTTTTTGTATGGAATATAGGCAAAAACCGAAAATCTTGTTACTGCCAATTCCAAGGGAGACGGGCAATGGGGAAATGACGATCCTTCGGTTTTTGAAATGTCGATTGCCCAAAGGTTTCAAGGAGAGTTCCAAGTGACTAATGGTCACGGTCCTTTGAAAGCACCACAAATTATGAAAGTAAGATTTTATTTAGTTGTACTGCTTTCTTTTCTGTTACTACCTTATCAATGGCGTGAGGCGTGGCGTGGCGGTAAGGCCACGCCTCAAGCCTTACGCGCCATGGCGAAACCATGGCGTTTTTTGCGGCGTGACTAAGGCCGCGAAAAAATATTTATATATTTATCATTTATGTTATAATATCATATTTTATATGCATATCGAGTTTACAAAAGGTGAGTTTACAAAAGGTGAGCTTACAAAAAGTGATATGCATAAGAAATAAAGTGAAAATTTGAACTATGTTTAGATATTACTAGGCCCAAAATTTAAGCCCACATCATCCCCTTCTAAAAATGGCGCCACGCCATACGATAAGGCGCGCCTTGGCACGCCTTTTCGCGCCTTATTCCACGCCTTTTCACACGACGCCTAGACTTCACGCCTTGGTCCATTTCGTGGCGCCGAGGCCACGCCTCACACCTTGGTGATGCCTTGGCGCGCCTTTTAAAACCCTGGTTATTACTATTCTTGCTATTGTTAGTTCGTTATTATTGGGTCACCAGTCACCAATCATATATGATCAACAACATATAGGCGTATAGCAATAAATAATAATAAATTATGTGGTCATCAATTGCTGTACAAGTCAATATCATTTTAATAAATCTGAAGGGTCAAGGCCTCAAAGGTATAGATGGCAAAAAAAATCGAACCCAACGGGAAACCCGAAACCCGAAAGTTTTGGGGCGGAGTGGGCATGCTTATTGGGTTTCAGGGCATTAACACATATTTTTATTAGGTTCGGGGAGGGGCCGTGGAAGAACATCCAACCCGCCCCGAAACATACATATACATATAAACAGTATTCTCGAATTTTTGTAATTTTATATCTTTGCAAGACGCAAAGTGTGACTGAGAAAACTTCTTTTGTATCATATTTTTAAAAGAAGTTCTGATTGTTCCAGGATGGTTTATCGTTTAATTTGTCGAAAACTTATTATGGCTAGTACTTAATATGATATTTCACGTTATTACATATAATAATATTGTTAAAATATGGTTTAAAAATAATAAACGGGGAACAATGTATATTTGGTGGAGCATCACCCCAAAAAGGTGCCCCGATAACAATCCCAACGGCGATCAGAGCATGTTTAGGGAGCATCTCTTCCCAATGAGACACCCTGACAAGATCCCCAATGGGGATTGGGGTGAGTTTGGGGAGTGATTGTTAATTGGGTTCGGGATGAGGATAATCCACTGAAAATATGCTCTTTTTTGAATGTGACATTTTTTATTTTTATTTTATTTAGTTTTATTTTCTTTTTATCTTTTTTGAAATACTCCGTAACTCACTAGTTGCATAGTCCACTGAAAATATGCTAATAATTTTGGATGTTGTTTTGTGGTATGCTCTTATGTTTTCTAGGACCACTGGGAAACATTCATAGTGGAAAAAGATTTTGAGTTTATCGCAACAAGTGGATTAAACGCTGTGAGAATTCCGGTAGGGTGGTGGACCGCTAGTGACCCAACTCCGCCAAAGCCTTTTGTAGGAGGATCTTTGCAATACCTTGATAAGGCCTTCTTATGGGCACAGTATGCATATGTTCCTCTTTATTAAGCATGTATTTCTCGACAGACACAGTATGATAAGTAACATTTTTTTTTTTTTACTATTTTCGTGCTTAGGAAATATAAGCTGAAGGTGATATTGGATTTACACGCGGCTCCAGGGTCTCAAAATGGTTTTGAGCATAGCGCAACTAGGGATGGTTTTATTGAATGGGGCCTAACAGATGAAAATATTCAAGAAACAGTTCAAGTCATTGAGTTCTTTACTGCTAGGTAAATTTTATATTAACCCTTATAACTAGGCACAAAAAGTAAGGAAACTGGCACAGTGTTTTCCGGATCTTTATTGAAATATGCATTTTGTGTAGGTACTCGACAAATCCAAGTTTATATGCAGTTGAGCTCATAAACGAGCCTCATGCATCAGGGGTCCCTGTAAGTGTACTTAACAAGTATTACGATGCTGGCTATAAAGCTGTAAGAAGGCATGCTCCCAATGCCTTTGTGATTCTAGCAACTCGACTAAGCGGTGATGCAAAAGAGTTTTTTCCTCTTGCCAAGGGAATGCAGAATGTCGTTCTTGATGTCCATTACTACAATCTCTTTTCGGATATTTTCAATGATATGACCATTGAACAAAACATTAATTTCATCCAAACAAACCGCTCTAATGAACTACAAGATATCACGACCTCAGATGGACCTCTAACTTTTGTTGGTACGTATCTATACTCAAATGACACATTCTAATTTTGATGAAACAATGTGCTAATATGTGATTTTGTAGGTGAATGGGTGGCCGAGTGGCAAGTAAGGGGAGCTAGTAAAGAGGACTATCAAAGATTTTCAAAGGCTCAGTTAGATGTTTTTGGACGTGCAAGCTTTGGGTGGGCTTATTGGTCGCTAAAAAATGTGAACGACCATTGGAGTATGGAGTGGATGATCAAGAATGGTTATATTAACCTTTAGAAAAGAAAGTAATGTATACTTCCAATTGATTGAAACATACAAGCATACTTAGTTACATATACATATTGTTCAAACGAGAACTTATAGTCGACTGCTTCTACATTGTGTGCATTGATTTAATCACAAAATAATGTTAGGATCAAATTAAAAGGGTTCATCAATAAGATGCATTTCAACAATAGCTTGATCATTTATTTATGGTTTCTTGAATCTTTCGTAGATAAATTATAGTGCAGAAGATAAACGCACTATTCATTACAAAATCTAGATCCCATTCTGTTATAAAACTTTCATAGAACCCCATAAAATATGGTGGTTATGTTATGATTTACAAAAAAATAATTCTAAACTTCTAAGTTATTAACCAAAAACCTTTTAAAATTTTCATCATTTAACTCATACTAAATGAAATTACTTACTTGTTATATACCTTGACCAAACATGAGCTCAAATCTACGAGCACCCAATAATAAAGACACCTCAAAAATACACAAATTGTATGACTATTAAAGTTCTAATCAATTCGAGTTCTCCAACCGATTCAACCACACGAACTTCTCTTTTTGTGACCTGTTAGAAGTCCACTCAATACTTTCTAATTAAATTTAGAGTTAATGTCATTTTTCGTCCCTGTGGTTTGCCGGGTCAATCATGTTTAGTCCCTGCCGTTAAAATTCGTCGGGTTTGGCCCCCATGGTTTACAACCCATACGGGTTTTGTCCCTTGACCGTCAAATATATGCAAAAAGACAAAAACACCCTTAGCTATATATATATATATATATATATATATATATATATATATATATATATATATATATATACATACATATATATATATATACATATATACATATATATATATATATATATATATATATATATATATATATATATATATATATATATATATATATATATATATATATATATATATATATATATATGCAAACCACAGGGACCTATCTTGATTAAAAAAAATTTTAATAAAAAAATATTCTAAAAAAATTTTCTTAAAAAATTCAAAAATAAAATTTAATAAAATTTTTTCTAAAAAATTCGAAAAACATTCTAAAAAAAAATTTTTTGACGAAAAATTTTTATTCAAACAAAAAAGTTTTGAAAAAAAAATTTCTGATAATGCAAACCACAGGGACCTATCTTGATTAAAAAAAATTTTAATAAAAAAATATTCTAAAAAAATTTTCTTAAAAAATTCAAAAATAAAATTTAATAAAATTTTTTCTAAAAAATTCGAAAAACATTCTAAAAAAAAATTTTTTTGACGAAAAATTTTTATTCAAACAAAAAAGTTTTGAAAAAAAAATTTCTGATAAATTTTTTCTTAAAAAATTCGAAAAAATTTCTAAAAAAAAAATTGACGAAAATTTTTTTTTTCAAAAAAAAATTAATTTGAAAAAAAAAATTCTAATAAATTTTTTTCTTAAAAAATTCGAAAAAAATTCTAAAAAAAATTTCTTAAAAAATTTTCAAATTTTTTAATAAAAAAAATTCTAAAAAAAAATTTTAATAAAAACTTTTATTAAAAAATTCGAAAAACATTCTAAAAAAAAAATTTTTATTAAAATTTTTATTAACATATTTTTTTAGATCGATTGATTTTATTAAAATCTTTTGGTTTTATATCGAGGCTTATGTGTGGGTTTAGTGTGTTTAGATCGATTGGTGGTCGAGTCGTGGTCAAGCCGTGAGCATAAGCTTACGGCCGTAGCTTGTTGCTTGCGTTTGAGTTTACAGCCACCCAACACCACCACCACCTAACACCACCACCACCTAACACCGCCACCATCCACCAACACCGCCACACCCACCACCACGACCACCACCACCCAACACCACCACCACCTAACACCGCCACCATCCACCACCACCTAATTGGTGGTGGCGGTGTTAAGTGGTGGTGGTGGTGGGCGGTGTTAAGTGGTGGTGATGGTGGTGTTAAGTGGTGGTGGTGGTGGCGGTGTTAAGTGGTGGTGGCGGTGTTAAGTGGTGGTGGTGGTGGTGTTAAGTGGTGGTGGTGGTGGCGGTGTCAAGTGGTGGTGGTGGTGTTAAGTGGAGGTGGTGGTGTTAAGTGGTGGTGATGGTGGCGGTGTTAAGTGGTGGTGGTGGTGGTGGTGTTAAGTGGTGGTGGTGGTGGCGGTGTTAAGTGGTGGTGGTGGTGTTAAGTGGTGGTGGTGGTGGCGGTGTCAAGTGGTGGTGGTGGTGTTAGGTGGAGGTGGTGGTGTTAAGTGGTGGTGATGGTGGTGGTGGTGGTGGTGTTAAGTGGTGGTGGTGGTGGGGGTGTTAAGTGGTGGTGGTGGTGTTAAGTGGTGGTGGTGGTGGTGTTAAGTGGTGGTGGTGGTGGCGGTGTTAAGTGGTGGTGGTGGTGGTGTTAAGTGGTGGTGGTGGTGGCGGTGTTAAGTGGTGGTGGTGGTGTTAAGTGGTGGTGGTGGTGGTGTTAAGTGGTGGTGGTGGTGGCGGTGTTAAGTGGTGGTCGGTGGTGGCGGTGTTAAGTGGTGGTGGGTGGTGGCGGTGTTAGGTGGTGGTGGTGGCGGTGTTAAGTGGTGGTGGTGGAAGGCGGTGAAGGTGGTGGTTTTCTGGGTCAATCATGAATAGTCCCTGCCGGATCAAATGACAAAAATACCCTTCAGCATAACAGTCAAACTTGGTCAAGGGACCAAACCCGTAGGGGTTGTAAACCACAGGGACCAAACCCGACGAAATTTAATGGCAGGGACTATTCGTTATTGACCCGGAAAACCACAGGGACGAAAAATGACATTTACTCTTAAATTTATCTAAACTGCTTGCCAAATTTCCTTTTTTAAAACTGGGATCATGTTACGACCATCATGTTGAAACATATCTAAAGGAAAGATCATTTTTATTTGCATTCTTTCGATTTACATAGAGGTGTAAGGCAAACGAGCAACAAGCTGCGCCGCTAGTCCTTTTTAAATTGCAAAGCCAATTCTTTTAAAAACTACATTTGTAGATCTAAAGGCAAAAATGCATTTACTCTCTCAAAGCCCTACCACCTGAAAGATATACCCCAAACTTTCATGGCTTTCATCATCTCTAAATTTGGAGGTTTGGAGAAGAACTTATGAAGTAAAGCTTACTCAACTAATACTCTATTTATGTAGATAATTTTGGAAGAAGTTACGTTTCCTCCAAATATGGAGTAATGGAGACACGCTAATCACATCTCCAAAAAGTTGATTTATCATTCTTACCTAATTTATATATGATTTTAACATTTTAACATATTAATGTGTGTAGATAAATTATGTTAGTGTAAAATAATTTGAAATTGAGATTTGTAGAGCATAATATTGGTTGGATACAAAAAAAATGAAGGACGAATGTTCTTGAAAGATGGAATTATTTTTGTATATTGAATAATAGGAAATAAAGAATGGTTTAAACTGCTACTATCAATACATTTTTCTTGAACGAAAAAATTATTGGGTCTCCATAACTTATTGAAAAGATAAAATAACTTTATTAATAAATTATCGTAAATTATGATAGATATACTTTTATTGCTTGCATCGTATGAACGACAACATGAATTAAGAAAATGTAATAAGAAGACTACATGAATAGATAAAATTAATAGAACAACTTGAATGCAATAGGTATGAAATGAAGCATTTATACGTGTTTGAATATTCAACTATTCGAGAGATATACTATTCATATCATATATGACAAAAAAAAAAGACAAATATCCGTCCACTTTGTCACTATATACTTGCCTATTGTTGACCAAGTAAAATTAGAAAATGAGAACAACACGTTCAAAAAACCAACTCTTGGGCATTATTTGTGTATTTGCTTTGTTCTCCATCTCCAAGGGAAGAACATTATTGCAAAGCACAAATAATGAGGGAATTGCAAAAATCGTCCCTAAACTTTGGCCAATTTGCAAGTTTCGTCCCAGAAGTGTCGAAACTGCAAAAACCGTCCCTGTGGCAAACTTTTGGGGCAAATTTCGTCCCATGTTCCAAACGCTGTTAACTTCCATCCAAAAACCGTCCCACGTGATTTGCACACGAGGACACTATTGTCTTTTTACACCATATTAATATTTTAAAAACCCACCCAATTTATAAATCCGATCATAGTCTTTGTTTAATCAGAAACCCTAATCCCAAAACACTATACATCCTTAAAAAATTAACACAATATAGTTCTAATCCTTAAACTTTGATTCTCAAATGTATAACGTATGGTATTTTCGAAAAAATCCCAAATTTGATCTATACGATGAATATGGTAAGAACATGTTAGTAAAATAATTGTTTTTGTGTTTATCCTAATTATTGCTTTTTATGTGTTTATTCTAACTATTGTTTTTTTGTTTATCAAACAGCTGGTTTTCCCTTAGTCTTCTCAATGAAGGTTTTTCATGGTGGAAGTTTCACACCAACACCAAATCGTAGGTATTTTGGTGGTAAAGTTCAATATGTTGATTTGTTGCATATGAAGCACTTTAAGATTGACATATTACATTCTATAGTGAAAAGGTTAAAATATGATCCTAGGGAAATCATGTATTATCACTTTAAGATACCAAATCAGACATTAGACTGTGGATTAAGGGCTTTGGGAAGTGATTATGATATTGTTAACCTAGGGAAATATGTCAATGATAATAAGGTTATTGAAGTTTATATTGAACATGGTGAAACCATTGTTGAGAGTTATTACATACCCATCAATGTTGAATTCAATCAAGAGTTGCTATGTGGTGTTGAGGCTGATATAGGTGGTGATGAGGCTTATGTAGGTGGTGAGACTGATGTAGGTGGTGAGGCTGATGTAGGTGGTGAGACTGATGTAGGTGATGAGGCTGATGTAGGTGATGAGGCTGATGTAGGTGGTGATGAGGCTGATGTAGGTGGTGATGAGACTGATGTAGGTGATGAGCAAGTAGATTTGGTGGATGATGAACACATTGTAGAGCAAGTAGATGTGCCAATGGCAGGGTTTAGGTTCACTCTTGATTCAGATGATGAAAGGGAAAGGGAATCAGTTGCAGATCCTCTAAGACCTAAGTTAAGTATAAATGAGGATGACTTAGAAGTTATTGATTATGATTCATATGAAAGTGAACTTGGTGAGGATGAGGATGACACTGCAACTACTATAAAATCTTCACTTAGGAAAATAAAAAAAATGGGAAAAAAGGATAATGAGGGTGGAATTGTGAACTTCTTTTATCCAGGCCAAGAATTTGGTAATAGGGAGGAAGTAAAGGCTAGGATTAAAGCATATTCTGTGGAGACAAGAAGAGATATAGATATTGTGAAAAATGATAATGTAAGAGTGAGGGCTAAATGTGTAGGTATTGTACCAACTTTGGGAGATGGGGTAATGGAATCTTTAATGGGAAATAGTCAACATGGCAAGAAAGATAAAGTGGTCCAGGGCAAGAAAAATAAAGTGGATAAGGGCAAAAAAGTAATTTCAGCAGAGGTAGATGACAAAAGTAAATGCCAATGGGAGGTGTATGTTGCTAAGACAAAGGCAGACAAATGGCAAGTAAGGACTTTTAAAAAAGACCATATATGTCTACAAACAAGAAAAGTAAGACATGCCACATCTACTTTTCTTTCACAACATCTTTTAGATAAGGTTACACTAAACCCACACATCCCAGTTAGAGCACTTCAAGATCAAATGCAGAAAGATTTCCAAGTTGGTATTTCTAGGCATAAAGCTTACAGGGCTAAAGCTAAGGCAGAAGAGACTGTGAAAGGTGATGCTCATTTGCAGTATGCACGTTTGAGAGACTATGTCATGGAACTTAAAAGATGCAATCCAAATACCACAATAAAGATAGATGTGTACAGGGATGGAGATCCAGATTCAAATGTTAAGATGTTTAAGAGAATATACATCTGTTTAGGTACACTAAAACAGGGCTTCAAATCTGGTGGCAGAGACCTATTAGGCTTAGATGGTGCCTTTATGAGAGCACCATATCAAGGTCAACTTCTTACCGCTGTTTCTGTTGATGCAAACAATGGGATCTACCCTGTAGCTTATGGGATTCTCCAATAATCACTGCCCTTGAGTATGTTAGAGAATACCTGTTGAATAGGATAGTAGTTGTTCAAAGTGTCATTGATAAGTCTCTTGGGCCATTAACTCCAGCTGTTACTAAGATTTTTGAGAAAATCAAGAATGCAGCAACTCAGTACACTGCCCAATGGAATGGTGCAGATCAATATCAAGTCAAAGGGCCATGGGGTGACCAAGTGGTAGTTAACTTAGAACAAAGGTCATGCTCTTGTAGGAAATGGGAAATATCAGGGTTGCCTTGTAAACATGTGGTGGCTTGCATAAACAATTTGAATGAAAATGGTGGGAAAGGTGGTTTGCCAGAGGATTGGGTTCATGCTTCATACAGACTCAGCACTTGGAAGGAGCAATTGATGCGTGGGAATCGCACCTTGCTTTACCTCTCGAGGGATCTCGCGAGGCTTACAACCCCCACCAGGCAGTGTACCTGATCGTTGTAGTATAGTATAGTGACAAGTACCGGGGGATTGATCGTTCAGCTTAGGAATAGTGTCGCTAGGATTAGAAAGCCTAATTAATAGTTCTAGAGATGGAAGATGATTATTTTTGTGTTTTTATATTTTATGAAAGCAAGTAAAATCTCGGGTTTTGAAGGAGTGGGCGGAATTAGTTGCTAATCAACTAACCCAAAAACTACTTTATAACTAATTAACTAATGAAAATGAAATTAAACTAATATTAAACTAAGGTTGTGAGCAGTAATTGGAGAAATTGTGTTTACTTAGACTTCATTACTCCCTAGATATCTTTTACATGTTAATTACTTGTTACACTTGTATGAATGACGGGTTGTATTCCTTAATACCATTCGTGGAGTGGCATACATAACTCCCCAACTCTATGAGCTCTTATCTCCTCCTACACCATGACCCAGCACAACTATAGGGATTGTAAACAGTGGCTCATGCATTAAATACAACCAATAAAGACCTAGTACGCCTCGGTTCATGTTTCTTAAGACGTTCAAGCATGTTACCATTTGGAGATCTGCCAGTTTTCTTAAGCCTAACATATAATATCATTCATTCAAAACAAGAATAGACAAGTAATCAACACATAATCAACATCTAGGTTTCATTAGATCTAAGCAAACACAAAGGAAATTTAGCCTAGCATAGTAGAATTAAGATAAGAACAAAAGATAGACAACCAACACATAGATATATTGATTGAATTAAGAGTATACTTATCTCAATTACAATGCAAGGTCTCAAGGGTTTGGAACCCTTGAAAAACCTGTAAAAGAGGCACCAAAATCGTCTTTAGGGTTTCACCCAAACTTCTCTCTTTTAATGAAAAAACTAGAAAACTATATATAGGAAAATCGTCCTGACGGCGTCAAGAGTTAAATCTGACGCCGTCAACTCGCCGCCATACACTTCCTCGGACGCCCTAGATAAAATCGTGACGGCCTATGTGACGCCGTCACCACCCACGGTAAATTATTCTTGGCCACTTTGACGCCGTCATAACTCCATCTGACGCCGTCACCAGCTACGGTAATTTATTCTTCATGTCTGACGCCGTCAAGAGCAAACCCTTGACGCCGTCACCTTGTATTTCCAGCTTGGATTTTTGGTACTTTGTCGTTTTCTTCACTTTATGCTCCAAAAACGTCCAAAATAGCCTCTTTTCCAGAATTCGCTCTCCAAACACCTAAAATCACAAAAGGAACGATTTAGGGCAATATTTGATCAAATAAATTCGGATTCGGGCTTAAATGACCCCCTAAAAACGGATCATTTTTCGCCTCATCATATACCCTTACACTTGAGATTTGCTTGTCCTCAAGCAAATGAGCTTTTATTCTACTCAAAAGACAAGTTAGGGGTCATTTAACACTAATATAAAAGTAATTACAACAAATAATCGTTCCACTAAAGACCAATAGACAAGCACGGAGGTCATACACAAGCACCTCACAAATAGTGTTTAGATACTCACATCTCTCGGGTGTAATAAAGTAATATAACATTATGGAAATGGAAGATATCTCTCACTACCTGTCATAGCAAAATAGATTACCATAGGCTTGGGAAAGGATCAAACCTCCACCACATGGCGTAAGCACCTAGGATAAACTATCAAAGAGGTCTTTTTAAAGGGTTATAACGTTAGGTGTAGGGATATGAATCACACGGTTTTGTTGGATAAAGGGGATTTTACTGGTGGCGAGTTAACAATCTTAGTTAATTACATGTACAAGATGGCGTTGCTAAGCCAAGACTAGACTCGACTTAAGCTAATAAATGAAAAATAACTAAAACATAAAATAAACATAGAATGAAAACGGGATGGTAGTCCGTATATTTTTTCTCTCTTTTTTTTTCTATTTTTTTTTCTTTTTCTTGATTTTTTCGATTTTTTTTTTTTTTTTTTTTTTTTTTTTTTTTTTTTTTTTTTATACACTCTTACCCTACCATCCAAAATAATACATCATAGGGGTTTGAGCACTCCCCTTACACTTGAATCTTTACATACTTTACATTAAACTATTCTAATGACTCGAATTAAGAAAATCAAAACACTTGGAGCACTTTTAAGATTAACGTACATATGGGGGTAATAAATGTTGTTCTTCCCCATTACTCCATAAAATAAGTACTTACCCATGAGTCCCAATCGTCCCAAAACAATATGTACAAGGATATGACTCGACTTAGCAACCATGTAATCAATTAGAAAGTTAACTTAGGGTTTAACAAATAACAATAATGCACTAAAAATGAGCGCATACACGGAAGGCTAAGGCGATTTGGGTGTACATTTAAGTGGGGTGTAACAAATTCTTCCTTTAAGTAAAATGCTTAAAGTTAGAAACGAAAAGATAGGCTCGGAGGGGTGTACTAGGGGTTTCGTGTACTAAAAATGAGTACAACGCAAAGGGTGTGGGAAAAATTAGTTGACTTAACTAGCCAAGTAATATGACTTAAATGGTCAAGTAATTATAATACGGGTTTAACACAAGGGTGATCCTAATGCCTCTTATCATGTAGTAAATCCTACCACACGAATGTAGTCTCACTAGCGGTCTCGGGATGCATCACTAACGCAAGTTCTAGAATCTAAATGCTACCGGTACACTCATAAGCACTAATAATGAATGCTTTTCCTATCAAATCTAAAGGCGAACCTCACATTTTTGGGTGGAAAATTTTTCTGAATATACGGTTATGTGCTAGTCATACAATCTCCTATCCATGAGACGCTTGCTATGGCTAAAGTTTCACTTCTAAATGTTGTAAAAAATTTTAAATTTGGCGTTAAAATTGCACTAACAAATATTTCTCATAGTTTTATTACTCATCTACTATCAAACAAAACAAACTCAAGCGAAAGTGCATATGTAAGGTATCATCTTTTTACCTTCCCCTTACACTTAAGATGAACATTGTCCCCAATGTTCAAGTAAAGAATGTAAAAGTTAAAAGTAAAGAGAATGAATTCAAATACTCCCCTGATTCGCTCGGTATGTATTTTAGGTTGGCCAGGTTAAATCTTCCTCCAAGAAAACGAACAATCAAAGCTTCCCTTCCAGAATATAAATCATCTTCTTGTCTCAAATAACCTGTAAATCCTGACAAAAGTAGACAAGGCAACCTCGCGTAAAATCGGCGGCATCCTATATAAGTTACTAAATCCTAGAAAACAAAATAAGATATAATGCTTGTGGAATGAAGTTTGCAGATTTCCTGGAGATTATAAAACTTAATAATTCACAAAAACTCATAAGACTCCGTTAGAAAAACAAAATCGGTAAAATTTCCAGATTTTTGACTCCTGACGCCGTCAAGAGCAATTGCCTGACGCCGTCAGAATGAACCTGCAGAAATCTTTATGTTAAGTTTCCGGAAAATTTCTGGAAAAACTTTGTCCTACTTCCTGGAAAATCCTGCAAAACTACATCATGACTCAATACAAGCATTTGACTCTAACAATACGAATACACATGTTCATTAAATATTGTGGAGAATCATGATCGGTTGTTTCTTAAAAAACATATTTGGGGTTTCCCCTTACACTTATCTTTTGCAAAAATACCTTTAGGTTGAAGTTAAGACTAGGCTAAACAACATAATAAAGTATTTCCACATTTTAATTGAGAAACATGATCAACCAACAATAAAAATAAAGCATGCATACGGAAGCAAATAAAATCAAACAAACGAACAAACAAACAAATAAAAACACACAAAACATGGGTTGCCTCCCAAGAAGCGCTTGTTTTTGTTCGAGTCACGAGCCTGACTCTACCCTTATTTCACGGATAAAGGTGAGGTTTTCCCTACACTTAGGATTAAGTGCGGGTGAAAGTAGCGATACACACCCTTAGGGTGGAAATATGTCATGTGAGGAAAGAGTGGCAGATGAATTATATGCTCAAAAGGGTGTGCTCCTATCATCATAACCTTACCAAATTCAATCGGGTTAATGGGTGGATTAAGGTTTTCTCCTAGAAAAGGATCATTCTCTATCAACTTCAAGAGACTACTAGTTGGGGATCCATCTTGACCTAATAAACCCGGTTTAAACCCATAATGTTTCTTGTGATCAGTCATAAATGGGTGATTTAAGCATGTAAGGTCATGTTCCACTCCTATGTCAGCTTCCTCTCTACAAGGCTTAAAGTCTACTACCTTTGTCCTAAGACTACCCGGACTATATGGTTTGATGGGTGGATCGGGACCTATTTCAATTCCTAAATTCACATCCAAGGATGGAAGATTAGGTAATGGTTTTGGTTGAGGCTCCGGTTCATCAAAACTAGGAACTTCCCTAGAACTAGGAGTAAGGTTATCACTACAAGTGTTCAAACCTGTATCCTCTGGTGGTGCTTGGTCCAAGGGTTCTACCTCAATTGGGGTTCCTATAGTCTCTTCTACTTCTTCCGGGTAAGTCACGGGCGGTGTATGTGCCTCAAATGATGGTAGGACTTGTGGGGTACTTTGTGGGCTTGGATTATCCACCTCATCCTCCATTTTATCTAGATTACCTATGTGTTTGCTTTGCACTATGGCTTTAGGTGACATCCACACAGGTATCCCAAAGTAATCATCCCCAGATAAACTTCCTGTTTGCTCTATCAAACTTGTTTTTGATTGATTTGTGATGTTGTTTATTGGGTTGTCTACTCTATAATAATATTGGGCACAGTTTTCTATGGTATCCCATGCTTCTTCATCAGTTAATTCCCTAAGGCCCCCATTGGCAAAATCGTCGATGCAAAATTGGTCACTTTGGCTGACACGATAGTAAAAGGTTTCGGTTAGGGATGACAAAGAGAAACTATGATGAGGGAATTTTTGAAGTAAAATTTTAAAACGAGTCCATGCATCATATATGGGTTCATCTCGATATTGTTTGAAATTCAAGATGTCAATAGGGTAGAATGGCCTTTTTGGTTGGTGGTATGGTGGATTCGCGTACTCCATAATGGTGAACGGAATAGTCAATGGAAATTACGAACAAACACACAAAGAAAAAGATAGACTAAAGAAGACCTAAAAATAAAAATAAAATCTTACTAGATAGGAATCTAGCAAGTAGACCTAATAAAAAGAAATCCTAACCTAGACAATAACTATTCCCCGGCAACGGCGCCAAAAACTTGATGCGTGAGAATCGCACCTTGCTTTACCTCTCGAGGGATCTCGCGAGGCTTACAACCCCCACCAGGCAGTGTACCTGATCGTTGTAGTATAGTATAGTGACAAGTACCGGGGGATTGATCGTTCAGCTTAGGAATAGTGTCGCTAGGATTAGAAAGCCTAATTAATAGTTCTAGAGATGGAAGATGATTATTTTTGTGTTTTTATATTTTATGAAAGCAAGTAAAATCTCGGGTTTTGAAGGAGTGGGCGGAATTAGTTGCTAATCAACTAACCCAAAAACTACTTTATAACTAATTAACTAATGAAAATGAAATTAAACTAATATTAAACTAAGGTTGTGAGCAGTAATTGGAGAAATTGTGTTTACTTAGACTTCATTACTCCCTAGATATCTTTTACATGTTAATTACTTGTTACACTTGTATGAATGACGGGTTGTATTCCTTAATACCATTCGTGGAGTGGCATACATAACTCCCCAACTCTATGAGCTCTTATCTCCTCCTACACCATGACCCAGCACAACTATAGGGATTGTAAACAGTGGCTCATGCATTAAATACAACCAATAAAGACCTAGTACGCCTCGGTTCATGTTTCTTAAGACGTTCAAGCATGTTACCATTTGGAGATCTGCCAGTTTTCTTAAGCCTAACATATAATATCATTCATTCAAAACAAGAATAGACAAGTAATCAACACATAATCAACATCTAGGTTTCATTAGATCTAAGCAAACACAAAGGAAATTTAGCCTAGCATAGTAGAATTAAGATAAGAACAAAAGATAGACAACCAACACATAGACATATTGATTGAATTAAGAGTATACTTATCTCAATTACAATGCAAGGTCTCAAGGGTTTGGAACCCTTGAAAAACCTGTAAAAGAGGCACCAAAATCGTCTTTAGGGTTTCACCAAAACTTCTCTCTTTTAATGAAAAAACTAGAAAACTATATATAGGAAAATCGTCCTGACGGCGTCAAGAGTTAAATCTGACGCCGTCAACTCGCCGCCATACACTTCCTCGGACGCCCTAGATAAAATCGTGACGGCCTATGTGACGCCGTCACCACCCACGGTAAATTATTCTTGGCCACTTTGACGCCGTCATAACTCCATCTGACGCCGTCACCAGCTACGGTAATTTATTCTTCATGTCTGACGCCGTCAAGAGCAAACCCTTGACGCCGTCACCTTGTATTTCCAGCTTGGATTTTTGGTACTTTGTCGTTTTCTTCACTTTATGCTCCAAAAACGTCCAAAATAGCCTCTTTTCCAGAATTCGCTCTCCAAACACCTAAAATCACAAAAGGAACGATTTAGGGCAATATTTGATCAAATAAATTCGGATTCGGGCTTAAATGACCCCCTAAAAACGGATCATTTTTCGCCTCATCAGCAATACTCACATAAAATCAATCCTATTAATGGGAAACATCTATGGGTGAAACATGAATGGCCATCTACTTTAATTGCACCAAAAGAACATCCACAGATTGGAAGACCTTCAAAAAAAAGGAAGAAGAGTGTTGTAGAAGTTGAAGACATGGTCAAAGGTGGAAAATTGTCAAAGAAGGGAACAACTATCACATGTCAAAACTGCAAGGAAAAGGGGCATAATAAAAGAAGTTGTAAGAAGAGTTCAGTTACTACAAATGCAGCTGCTGGGAGAGTTCATGGTTCAAGTGGGAGTAAAAGTGCAGCTGGGAATGCAGGTGTTGGGAGGAATGCTGGTGCAGGTGGGAGTGCAAGTGTTGGGATGAATGCTGGTGCAGGGAGTTCAGGTGGTGGGAGTCAACAACAACCATCTGCAACTCCAAATAAAAGAACTAAAACTACAGCTTCCAGGAAAACACCAACAAGTATCTGATGTATTATGTTTCATGTTTAAGACTTAGTAATATCTGATGTAGAACAAAAACTACAACTCTGTTTCATGTCTCTTTTGTATGTACTAAGTTAAGATGTTTATGACTTAGTACTATCTGATGTAGTAAACTTGGTATTTTGTTTGATGTTAAACTTGGTATCTGATGTAGTAAACTTGGTATGTTTGATGTTAAATGCTATGTTTAAATCTCCTTTGACATTTTTCATTTGCATTGTTTGGTATACTGTCATGTGCATTGTTTGGTATATTAAGTTCATTTCATTGAATAACATATGCAAAATACTAGTATTCTAATAACTTCATTCCATTGAACCACACAAACCTTACATCAAAATTCATTGACCATAACACATTTTGGTCAATGTATAGGTTCAACTACTAACATAATACTAGTACATAGCCTAATACATCATAAAAACAAGGAAAACCACCCAAGTACAAACCAACCAAATCTTCAATCTTCGATTTGCAGCTCTTAATTCATTCACTGATTCTTGAAGCACATTCCTTGACATTAACAATCCTGGGATGATCTCAGTTGAACGGGCACACATGGGTGGGTCATACCAAAGAAAAAATCCACAATTAGTACCCTACAAACAGATAATTGTTAAGCATGAATGTGAAGGATGAATGTAAAAGATGAATGTAGTTTGCAACTTACACCAGTTTGGGGACAAGAATAAAAACGACGGCCTGGGTTACGGGGAGTCCATGAACATCGAATCAGAGCTTGTTTATTACACAAGCAAAGCACCATTTTGACTAATTTGGGTTGTTCCTAAAAATTAGGTTTAGGGTTTATTAATATAATTAGATATGTGAGTTTTGGGATTGATGGGTGGGATATTGAAATGGATGGGTGGGTGGGGTATTAAAGGGTTGAATATAGTGTAAAAAGACAATAGTGTCCTCGTGTGCAAATCACGTGGGACGGTTTTTGGATGGAAGTTAACAGCGTTTGGAACATGGGACGAAATTTGCCCCAAAAGTTTGCCACAGGGACGGTTTTTGCAGTTTCGACACTTCTGGGACGAAACTTGCAAATTGGCCAAAGTTTAGGGACGATTTTTGCAATTCCCTCCACAAATAATCAAATGATTAAAGCTGTTAATCTCGAGGCTGGCTCGAAACCGAAGGATGGACAAAAGCTTCTCTCTTTGATAACATCCCAAACAAAGATTTCTTTGTTCGTTTTCATTGCATGTCTATGTGCTATACGTACAAGAACCGAAAGCTAGAACAATATAACCAGCTTTCAGTTCTTTTAATCCATTTTGTTTCTCTTATCTATATTGACGCATGCTCAACTTGACAACATGTCATTTATTACAAGATGTTACTTGTTTTAAAAATGTAGTTTTTAAGTGTCTTCTAAGCATCAAGTGGTGTTATAAACTCCACTTTTTTCGTAAGTTTACACTGAAAAAGTTGAGCTAAAGATTAAGATATTAAGAAAACTTATATAACTGGGAAAGAGACAAATAGGTTATTCACAGTAATAAAATGCAAGTTGGGAGACAAATGTAGAGTGGACATGGTTGGACCCATTTGTGCAAATAATTGACACCCATCGGTGTTTAAGAGTCCCACCAATACGAAAATAACTACATCTATGTAGTCTTAGTATACTCTTAAGAAATTTATACAAATGATTTTTTTCTTCTTCGAAAAGCAATAGTATATATAAAAACCACATTAAGCTACAGAAAGTTTACACATAGCCTACGAGTCACAGACAATAGGCCTTTAAATCATAAACAAGAAAGTTGTAGTAAACTAAACAAAGTTACACATAAAACACAACCAAAAACCCCGCTGGAAATGACCCCATTACAAACTGGCCATGAACCCGAATTAAATCAAGAAAAACACGAGCTTTTGTACCAATCCACCCACTAATACCAAGTTTTTCAAATATGGGTGAAATCCAAAAGAAACAAGTCAACTGAAACTCGAAGAATATATCAGCAGCCACCATCTCTTTAGACCCAAAAACTTTGCTATTGCCAACTTTCCATATGAGATACAAAGAACTCCAATTGACGGTTTGCCACACATACTCAAGTTTCAATGACACCAAACCATTAGAGGATAAAATATCTAATAAAGATAATCCATTAAAACAACCAATATTCCACCACAAAAAAATCTTCAACAGAAGAAAAAGAACATTGAAATATAATGTGATTAGTTGTTTCAACGGCATTCTCGCAATTTATTGAGTTAAGAAGTTGAAGTGGTAATTGTTTATTTAAGGGCTAATGGCATCAAAATATATCATAATTGTCATGATTTTCTTTTATATTTATCGAACAAATTTTTTTGGCTATTCTGTGTATTAAACTGGATTTTATGAGTTTTTTTGTGTACTTTATAACTGTTTTGCTTCTCATTTTATTAACCCAAGAGGGGCAAAATGGACACAAAGTATCCAAAAAAAACCCAAAAATTCAAGTTTAGTACACAAAATAACAAACAAAATTGTTCGATACATATAAAAGGAATAAGTGACAACTACGATACATTTTAGTATTAGCCCTTTATTTAAATTTGTATTGCTACCTTTTGTACTATATTAAAAACCTCCATTCATTAGTTGACTTATTATCATAACCAAGTTACTATGATAGTCAAGTTATTAGTCCACAAGGAATACCAAAGCCTGTGGCATCACTTCTTAGAATATGAAACGCATGCCTAAATCATTATCAATAGTTCAATAAATGAAATACTCCGTATACGATGACTTGGATCACTAAACATTGTATGGTGAGGTGTTGGTGTAGTCAAGTGATTTACTAGCTATTTTGATATGATAAATATGGGAAAAATGTACCATTTGAAATTTGGTTTTTCGGTTAACAATTTGTTAACAAAATCGAAAAGGCAGAAGTCTCAATTCCGTAAAATTAAAACTAGTGCAAATATTGGATTTCAAATAATATAAGAACCCGTTTGTCCCAGTAAATTGTAGCGGTGCAGCTTGTTGCTCATTTGCCTTCAACAACTATGTAATTCTATTTTTATTTTGTTACCAATCATATTAACACTTCTAAGATAACGGCAAAATATGGAAAAAGAAAAAGAAAAAATGGCACTTAGATTGATTATAAAAACACAAGTATGTTCAGATACGTGTTAGTAAAACTTCGTTTGTATTTGTTAATTTTAAATTACGTACAAACAAAGTACTATTCGTTTAAATTGTCTTTACCATATACTCAACTATCCACTTGAAAATAAGATATCGAATACTATAATTCAGATATCGAAGGTGTTCACCAACCGGCCTTTATAAATAATTGCAGCTAGAGAACATTATAGCAGAGCACAAATAATCAAATGATTAAAGCTGTTAATCTCGGAGGCTGGCTCGTAACCGAAGGATGGATGAAACCTTCTCTCTTCGATAACATCCCAAACAAAGATTTCTTGGTTCGTTTTCATTTCATGTCTATGTGCTATAAGTACAAGAACCGAAAGCTAGAACAACATAACCAGCTTTCAGTTCTTCTAATCCATTTTGTTTTTCTTACGTATATTTACGTTCATTTTCTTGTCATAATTAGTGCATGAATACCAAGTTAAATTGATGCAAAATATTAATTTTAATGCCAGTTCTTGTTACAAGGATGGAGATCAGCTTCAGCTTAAATCCGTTACGGTTGATAGATACCTTGCTGCTGAGCTCGGTGGAGGTACAAACATCGTCGCAAACCGTTCATCCGCTTCAGGCTGGGAGACATTTCCGGTAAATTTCATTCAATGGTGAAAATTTGTCATGCTTTAGTGACTAGTAAAGTTGTCACTAAAGAATAGTTTTTCTTTTTCATTATATAGTAGTTGACATCATTTGATTTTTTTTATGCAGTTGTGGAGGATTAATGAGACTAGTTTTCGCATGACTGCATGAGGGTGTTTAACAAACAATTTCTAGGACTTGACGGGATCAATTTAGTCGCAACTTCGACTGATTCTGAAAAATCCGGTATATTTGAGATTATTAGAAAATCAGACGATCCAAGTCGTGTTAGGATAAAAGCACCGAACGGGTTGTTCTTGCAGGTTATTTCTCACTCTACATGTATTTATTAGTGCGTATAGGTCTCAATGATGATACTTACAAGAAGAAGGAAAAAAAAAAGGTTCACTGATTCTTGTTTTTGTGTCTTTTTTTATGGAATATAGGCAAAAACCGAAAATCTTGTTACTGCCGATTCCAAGGGAGATGGGCAATGGGAAAATGATCCTTCGGTTTTCAAAATGACGATCCTTAAAAAATTTCAAGGAGAGTTCCAACTGACTAATGGTCACGGTCCTTTGAAAGCACCACAAATTATGAAAGTAAGATTTTATTTAGTTATACTGCTTAATTTCTGTAGCAAATATTTTTGCTATTGTTATCCGTTATGTTGGATGATTACGACAACAAACTCAAAGCTCGATTGAGAAACATTGGATCGCGGACTGTATTGAGCACAAATAAGTTGTACCGCTTAATTTTTGTAGCTAATATTTTTGCTATTGTTATTCGTTGTGTTGGATGATTACGACAACAAACTCAAAGCTCGATTGAGAAACATTAGATCGCACAAATAACAACCTTCAAACAATACTCATTGAATATGATCAACCACAGTAAATAATTATAAAGTGGTCATCAAATTGCTGCCTCAAAGTCAAATTATTATATAAGTCAAAATCGTTATAATACATATTAAGGGTCAAAGCCTCAAAGGTATTGACTATTCAAAAGGTTCCTAAATGGCTAAATGTGAAGTTTTTATACTTTTTAGTTTTTTTTTTAAATAACTTACTAATGGCTAATAATTTTGATTGTTGTTTTGTGGTTTGCTCTTATATATTCAAGGACCACTGGGAAACATTCATAGTGGAAAAAGATTTCGAGTTTATCGCAACAAGTAGATTAAACGCTGTGAGAATTCCGGTAGGGTGGTGGACCGCTAGTGACCCAACTCCGCCAAAGCCTTTTGTTGGAGGATCTTTGCAATACCTTGATAAGGCCTTCTTATGGGCAGAGTATGCATATGTTCCTCTTTATTAAGCATATATTTCTCGACGGAAATAGTACGATAAGTAAAATTTTTTTTCTTCTATTTCGTGCTTAGGAAATATAATTTGTAGGTGATATTGGATTTACATGTGGCTCCAGGGTCTCAAAATGGTTTTGAGCATAGCGCGACTAGGGATGGTTTAATTGAATGGGGCCTAACAGATGAAAATATTCAAGAAACAGTTCGAGTCATTGAGTTCTTCACTGCTAGGTAAATTTTATATAACCCTTACAACTAGGCATAAAAATCAAGGCAATTGACATTGCATTTTCCAGATCTTTATTTAAATATGCATTTAATTTGTATAGGTACGCGACAAATCGAAGTTTATATGTTGTTCAGCTCATAAACGAGCCTAATGCATCGGGGGTCACAGTAAGTGCACTTAACAAGTATTACGATGCTGGCTATAAAGCTGTAAGAAGGCATGCTCCCAATGCCTTTGTAATTCTAGCAACTCGACTTAGCGGTGATGCAAAAGAGTTTTTTCCTCTTGCCAAGGGAATGCCATATGTTGTTCTTGATGTCCATTACTACAATCTCTTTTCTGATATTTTCAATGGTATGACCGTTGAACAAAACATTTATTTCATCCAAACAACCCGTTCTAGCGAACTTCAAGATATCACGACCACTGATGGACCTCTAACTTTTGCTGGTACGTATCTATACTCAAATGATGCATTCTAACTTTGATGAAACGAAGTGCTAATTTTTTATTTTGTAGGCGAATGGGTGGCCGAGTGGCAAGTTAGAGATGCTAGTAAAGAGGACTTCCAAAGATTTTCAAAGGCTCAGTTAGATGTCTTTGGACGTGCAAGCTTCGGGTGGGCTTATTGGTCGCTAAAACATGTTAACAACCATTGGAGTATGGAGTGGATGATCAAGAACGGTTATATTAACCTCTAAAAAATGATGTATACTCTCAATAGATTGAAGAATACAAAGCATACATTTACACACATTGTTCAAACAACATCTTATTGGCTTATGCTTGGAAAGAATTAATAAAAAGGGAATTGATTTGCAACCTCTCACTTTTTATTGGCACACTCTAATGTGTGCATTCGACAGTTGTACTTTTATTATAATTTACTTTAGAGTAAACTGCAAAAATTGTCCCCGAGTATATCTCATTTTGCAAGTTATGCCACTGAAAAGATAATTTTGTAAATTATGCCTCAACTGTGGATGTATCGCTGCAAATTGTGTCCCTCGACCTAACGATCGTTAGAATTTCTCGTTAGTTAATATTCTAACAATCTAACCCGTGCGAAATGGCTTCTTCCCGAGCACACAATCAAAGTGACCCCAGATATTCAAAGTGAACCCGAAACATCAAAATAAAACTCAGTTCTCCAACACTACCATCACCCACAATAAACCCATCCTCAAAAGATCATCACATCACATCTTCAACCTGTCAAAACCACAAACTGGTTCACTACTCCATCTATATGAACTATACACCATCATCATAAAATTGATCATTTTCTATTCATCATATTTATTCTTTCTTTTAAGCCTATCATTTCTAGTTTTGTTTTACTTCCATAACTATCACTAGTTCACTACTGTATAGTATCTTTTTATCTACCCTGCAACCAACCACCACCATCCCCGCACTAGTTTTGCCGTCACCGTCTTCTGTTACAAGATAAAAGACCAAACTAATAATAACCGATATAGATTCATGAAAACCCACTTCAAGTATCCAAAAGATGTAGATCTGTCACCACTCGTTGCACACAGATTCGTTGCACACACTAAGTAGGTTTCTTCTTTTATACAAAGATGTAACATAAGTCAAAACCCCTATATTGTGAAAGTTTAAAAACTATATACCTGGCCGCCGCCACCGCCACCCGCACCACCAGGGTACTCCACCACCTACACCACCACAATAACGCCGGAAAACATATGAAATGTGGTTTTGAAGCATAAATTCAAGGATGTTTTGGATAGATGAATTGTGATTCTGTTGTGGATTCTTGTTTAATTTGATGTTTCACAATAAAAGTAAAGAACAAATTTGTAGTTTGCTGATGAAAAACACAAATAAATGAGTGATATCTGAAGTTTTTACTTGGTTTCGTACTAATGGTCTATGATGGTTTAGTAATGTGAAGTGTGTACATGCTTGCATTGCAGATACCTCGCATCGGCTAACTTGACTGTTGGGCAGTTTATTTATGTGGTCCGTAAGAGAATCAAGCTTAGTGCCGCGAAGGATATATTTGTTTTCGTTAAGAACATGCTACCACCAACTGGTGAGACCCAAATCTTCTTTTGTGACTCGTGAAAAATACAACAAACCCAAGTTTTGCTCATGAGTTATTGAGATAAAGGAATCTCAAGCTCGGGCTAGGCTCACCAACAGCTCAATTCTTGATCATCGTTCTTCATCCTTAACTCATTGTTTCTGTTGGTGTCTGATTGTTAACATCTGCTTTGATTTCTGAAATTTATGAGGAAAACAAGGATGAAGACGGCTTCCTCTACATCAGCTACAGCGGAGAAAACACATTTGGATCTGATCTCTAGAAATGCATTTTGGTCAATATGTCACTAATGAAACTTGCAAATGTAAATTTCTGTTCATACACAATTATACACTTCATTTTAATTCAAGTATATGATTACAATGTGAAAGGTTCAAAAAAGCTTGTCTAAACCTACCTGAAAGATTCAAAAAAGCTTGTCACTAATGAAGCAAGCTATGTAAGAACCTTACTCTGTTTACAAGTATTCAAAAGCTTGAAATTTGGTACAAACTAGTTGGCTTATCAGGTTTTACCAATGTGGCCAGGTGCCAATCAGTCTCATTCTCAATTGGTTGTCTCTTGTTTAGTTTCAATCTAACGAGAAATTCAAATGATCATTAGGCCGAGAGACACAATTTGTTGCGTAACATCCACAGTAGAGGCATAATTTGCATAAGTATCTTTCCGTGACATAACTTGCGAATTGGGATATACTCAGAGACATTCTTTGCAGTTTACTCTTTACTTTAACTGTTTATAATTTAGAGTGTCTTATCATTTCCCTAATAAAAAGGGTTCATCAATAACATCTCAACAATAGCTTGTTGGTATTTTAGTGTAAAATAGATTGAGTTTAATATGCATATAAGGGTCGACACTTATATGAATATTATTGGTGGGGGTTCGGGGGCAACGCCCCTGAGAGAAGCAGGGTCCAAGGGGCGGCAGCCCCTGGCAGGGGTAAAATTTTTTATTTCCACTAAGTTGCTATGTCAAAAATTCCTCAGAAAATTAAATTTTCGGAAATTGAGGGACTAAATTTGACAGCTTGAAACCTTGAAACTGCCAAAAGGCAGTTAACCCTAAAACCCGTTTTCATCAAACATAAGGATACAGAAAATTAAATTCTGTTATACAGAAACATAATAACATACACAAACTTGAATCAATTAGATTTTATCCGGTCGTTAATTGGTATCCACTCCAATTTAATCGATCTGAAAGCGTTCATACTCGTGACTTCTAATTGCTATCAGGATACCCTATTACCCCACATACGACACATAAACAACATAGCTTTGATCGTTTATGTGTGGTTTCTTGAATCTTTTGTATAAAAGTTCACACTTGCCAAGTTGCCTTCCAACTTGCATATAATTCATGATTCACTTATTTAGTCTTTCTGCACGAAAATTTGTCATTCACCTTATTTACAAAAGAAGATTTGTTAACATTTGAATTTCATTAGGGCAGAGGGTGTTAAAGCACTTTCCACTGATTTTATTTCAACATCACTTCAACTTTGTTTTTTTTAAGAAAACAATGCAACACCTTTTCTATTCCCCTCAACCTTTTCCAGTTTTTAATGAAATATAAAAACCAAAACACACACTATATACTGCTAAGAAAGGAATTTAGGAGAGTTTGCCGCCAGAAGAAATGATGGAGGGTTGCCACTTTTGCCAAAAGCCGCTAAGGTAGCTCATTTTGCCTTGCTAAAACGCCTTACACACCTTATATATATATTCTTATTTAAGATCTCGGACCCTTCAAAACATTTGCCTTGCCAGAACTCGTAACAGGCTTTGAGGACTAAATTTTCAGACCCTTTATTAGTTTCCTCTACCCTGGTGAGTCCAAATTGAAGCCCACTAGAATCAACACACAAAATAAACAATTTCTTTTACACTCTTTCCAACTCGATAACATGCTATTGATAACTATGCACTCTTTCCTTTCCCAAACCAAGGACGACAACGTAAGATTTACAACTTGTTTAAGCACTTCTAATTGGTTGTTGATCATCCTTTTATTATTATATTTTGTCTTTTTTCGAAAGGGAAATTAACTAATTCATATTTTAAGTACTGGCTTTTCCACATGGAGACACTAACTTTGAGATTTTCTATGCATATTAAGACGATGATAGGAAATGAGATAACATAAATTAATCATTATATAACCTCAACTTGATACACTTAATTAAAGAAAACTTAACAAAATAGTTAGGTAATCACTCTCCATTTTAAAATCTATGAGTATCTATATTCTTTTCCTACACAAGACCTCTTTGATTTCTGTGTACATTTCAAATAGTTGATTAGGAAAGGTCAAAAATCAAAATGATAAGTCCATACTCAAGTAGTCAACTCTTGGGGACTGTTCTTGTGCTTGCTATGTTCATAATCTCAAATGGTAAAACATTGAACTCAAACTATCCGAAGGTCCGAGCAGTTAATCTCGGAGGCTGGCTCGTAACTGAAGGCTGGATGAAACCTTCTCTCTTTGATACAATCCCAAACAATGATTTGCTGGCTTGTTCTCGTTTAGTTTTGTACTTTTTTTCATCATAGTGCACTCGTTTAATGTGTTTTCAAATGAACATTGTATGTTTGAGTTGTTTGTTTCGGGTTGTGTTGTTTGTTGAGTTTTTATTCAGTTATAGTCTTTGTTTTGTCCTTAATTAAGGCATGTTTAAGTTGAGCTTTTTTTGTGCTTCATTTTAAACATTGTATTTAGTCTCTTTTAATGAAATATTGAAATTTACCAGGGATAATAAACCCTTTCCCGAAAGAAAATATGCCAACTAATTATTTTTGCGATGATTCTTATTCGTTATTTATGAATCATTACTAGGATGGAGCCGCACTTCAGTTCAAATCGATGACGAGTGGGAAATATCTTTCAGCAGAGCATGGTGGAGGCTCGATCATTGTTGCAAATCGTACTTTTGCTAAGAGTTGGGAAACTTTCAAGGTATTTTCATTTAACTGCGACTACCATCAATGTTTTTGCAACTAAAATGCTTGTCAAAAAATATTAGCGACACTTTTATTGGATGATAATCCATTAATCCATGTTCAAGGGGTCGTTATGTAATTAGTAGTATTGTATTTAGAGTCGAATGTAAAGAGTATAAGTTTAGGGGTCTAGAATGTCAAGTAGAAAGTTAGTAACTGTATTTTCTGTAAAGTAGGATAGGATGTGTCGCTTGGAACATATCTCTTAGAAGAGTCACATCGGTTCATTCATACCGATTGACATAGTATATATAGATATCAATTGTAAACGTTTATCAATGTGGAATATATTAATAAAGTGTCGTTTACATAAAGTTCCCACCTTCTCCCTGTTCTCATATCGAGTCACTGTACAAATTCTTGTGCATACTCTTATCAATGTATTATTCATACAAGTAGCATGATTCTCGAAACAGGAAAGCTCAACAACTTTTAGTTCCCTAAATAATGAGTTTTTTTTTTTTCAGCTGTGGAGGATCAATGCGACGAGTTTTCATATACGAGTGTTTAACAAACGGTTTCTAGGACTTAACTCAAATGGAGTCAACTTGGTTGCTTATTCTACTGATTCTGAATTGACGTCGGGTACTTTTGAGATAATTAAGAAATCTACTAATTCAAGTCTTGTTCGGATTAAAGCACCAAATGGGTTATTCGTGCAGGTTTGTTCGACCCTTATTTGTGTTTATTAGCATTGTTAATGATATAAAGTTTTGTCAAAAGTGAGTACCACTTAACCATTTTCGGGCATATCATTATACTTGGGTGATTATAGGCAAAAAGCGAAGAGCTTGTTACCGCGGATTCAAAAGGAGACGGGCAATGGGGTGATAAAGATCCTACGGTTTTTAATATGTCGATCACAGAAGTATTTCATGGAGAGTATCAAGTAACAAATGGTCTCGGTGCTTTAAGAGCATCCAAAATCATGAAAGTGAGTTTTTTTTTTTTTTTTTTTTTTTTTTTTGGACGCCTATAATTTCCTTCAAAGACGAATATACAAATTGAATATAAACCTTTGAGTATAAAAATCAGTAGTATTTTCACTTTCTGGTTGTGGTTAACAATGTACTCTTTATTGATTAGAATCATTGGAAAAAGTTCATTGTGGAAAAAGATTTCGATTTCATTGCAACTAGCGGACTGAACGGTATAAGAATTCCTGTAGGA
The DNA here is from genome assembly GCA_030686995.1 of Artemisia argyi. Classification (NCBI taxonomy): domain Eukaryota; kingdom Viridiplantae; phylum Streptophyta; class Magnoliopsida; order Asterales; family Asteraceae; genus Artemisia; species Artemisia argyi. The sequence continues at coordinate 192,611,857 of CM060692.1, read as the reverse complement.
TGGTGGACGGCTAGAGATCCGACACCACCAAAGCCTTATGTAGGAGGATCTTTGCACTACCTTGATAAGGCATTCTTATGGGCAAAGTATGCATATCTTCATTTCTTACAAGCATTCTTTTTTTGTTGACCAAAACATCATAATATAGTAACATTCTATTGGATCACTTCACTAATAGGAAACGCAATTTGAAGGTGATATTGGATCTACATTGTGCTCCGGGGTCCCAAAATGGTTACGAGCATAGCTCTACTCGAGATGGTTCTTTAGAATGGGGTCAAACTGAAGAGACCATACAAGAAACACTTCATGTCATTGAGTTCTTCACAACTAGGTACAATTCATGTCAGCCTTAACTAATTAAGGGACCTTGATAACAAGAGATCGTTACACAAGTTTTTTAATCATATCATAAATTTTATATAGGTACGCGAAAAATCCAAGTTTCTATGCAGTTGGGCTGATAAACGAACCTCGTGCACCAGGAGTCACACTAAGTGCATTGGCCAAGTATTACAAAGCTGGCTATAAAATAGTACGAAAACATGCTCCCAACGCTTTTGTGATTCTATCAACCCGGCTTGATGGTGACCCAAAAGAGATATTTCCTATAGCGACCGGCATGAAGGGCGTTGTTATAGATGTTCATTACTACAATCAGTTTTCGCCTATTTTTAACAACATGAACAGCCAACAAAACATTGACTTCATTAAAACAAACCGTTCTAGTGAGCTACAAGCCATGACGACATCAAATGGACCACTCACTTTTGTTGGTACGTATTCAAAACAACTTTATGACAAACTATAAATTTGGTTGATGCTGAACTAATATATGATTTTGTAGGGGAATGGGTTGCTGAGTGGGAGGTAAAAGGCGCATCGAAAGAGGACTACAAGAGATACGCGAAGACTCAACAAGAAGTGTTTGGACATGCAAGCTTCGGGTGGGCTTATTGGTCGCTAAAAAATGTGAACGACCATTGGAGTATGGAGTGGATGATAAAAAACGGCTATATTAAACTTTAGAAATGTAGTTGAAATTACTCTTTCTCTCAAGCACATTATTTGTCTCAATTCAAATGTAACAAGTTTTAAACCTATACCTAACCAGCCCATTTTGTGTGACACGTGTTCTTAACAATTTGGGTCATAAGGGCTCACCGTATCAAGCCTGAAAAGCCCACACCTGTGAGAGCCGAAAGAAACGGTGACAAGCTGTCCTTTTCGATTTTTCATGCTATAATTCTTAACCTGGATTAAATCAAAATGGTTCATAACATTTGCCATGATAACTTTATCAACTATGAAAATTTCTAAGGATTTGGCATTAATATTTAAGAAATTTAATGTGAAGCAAATAGAAGCAGATTTTGAGTTTATTGCACAAAGTGGATTAAATGCTGTGAGAATTCCGGTAGGGTGGTGGACTGCTTTTGATCCAACTCCGCCGCCTCCTTATGTAGGAGGATATAGGCAATATCTAGATAACGCTTTCTTATGGGCCAAGTATGCTTTATGTCGAGTTTGTTTAAAACGTATATTTCTTGATAAAATAGGTATAGCACAGTAAGTAATGTTATTTTCCATTTGATGATTTCTTTGGGTAGGCAAAATAATTTGAAGGTGATATTAGATATAAATGCCGCTAATTGGTCCCAAAATGGTCAAGACCATAGCTCGAGTAGGGATGGTACTATTAGATTTGGTGAAACAGAAGAAAGCATACAAAGGACAGTTGATGTCATTGAGATCTTTACTGCTAGGTAGAAGTTTAGTAAACTCTATTTAGGTCACTCAGAAAATAAGAATCTGACAACATGATTTTCTAATTCGAATTAGAATATGCATTTTGTATATATAGGTACGCGTCACACCCAAGTTTATATGCGGTTGAGCTTTTAAACGAGCCTCATGCACCAGAGGTCACGCCAGAAAAACTTGTCGAGTATTACGAAGCTGGCTATGAAGCTGTATGTTAGAATATTAGTACTAACTTAAACGTAGTTTAGGAGCTTAAGTGTACTTTGTAATTGTACAAGCTTTATTGGTATTAATAAAGGGTTCGTTTAAGGTATATCCTGTGCATATTCTTGTCGGTTCTTTGTAATCTCTCGTGTTTGCTACTTGTGCTCGATACAACTCGCAATCTAGCGTTCCGCGATCGAACTTCGGGTTTGTTGTCGAGGTATTATCCAACAAGTGGTATCAAGAGCCGCGGTTATTGTGGTCATCAAAGTTCGAGTGCTAGATCGAGGTTTCGAGTTCGTTCGAGATTATACTTTTGTTCGAGGTTTCGAGGTTAATTTGATCGAGCAAAGAAAAGGGTTTAACTGGTTCGGTTTTCTTTTCTTTGAGCTGCACTAACGAGGGGTTGAAAAAGGTTTGGGGTATTGTTTGACTCTATATTCCCACGTTTAGTTACTACAAAGTTGACAAACAGAACTTTGGTTTTTTGCTTTATATAAAAAAATTCTAAGTTTGTTTAATCGTTTTATGGTAGATTCAGTTTGGTATTTTTCTAATCCATAAACTTTGGAGGTATTCATGTTGCGTATTAATTTTCTTGTGGTTCAAGTTTCGATCATGGTTTGCTTGGGGTTCAAGTTAACGGTCGGGTTTGCTTGTTCGAAATCGAGGGTTTAGGGTTATTTTAATAATTTTTTTTTTGGTAAAATGTCAACGACCCGGTAAATATATTACTCCAAAAAACGTTTAAGTACAACGGATATGGGTGAATCCCATATCCCAGCCTGTTACATAGGCGAAAAGCTTACATTACAAGATACTTCCTATTTTCAAAACAAGAAAAAACCATTACTCACATAATAGTAGTGACTCTGACAAAAGATAAACTACTTCCTACGACCTTGGAGATTAAAATCATAAATGGCATTAAGAGCATCCAATTCCCCCGGAAGATCATAAATTTGCTTCGAATAATCATCATAGTCATACTCATCTTCACGCTCATGACCACCACCAAAAAGATTTGTTGATTCGTTGAACGTGTTAAGAACTTCATCCTCATCACTATCAGAGACCACAACATCACCCACCTGTGAAAATGGGTTAGCCCTCTTAGTGATAGAGGTAGACGGAATATGATGACCAGCATCATCCACAAGAGTAGCTTTCCCATCGATCAGTAGCTTTTCAAGCTTACTAATTTTTTCAACAATAGGAGTAGAACCAACTTCCATTATTCCCATAGAATCACTTACAAACGGTTGTTGCATATCACTCACAAGAGGGACTTGTGATGTAGTACCAGTTTTAACCGACTCATCCTTATTAACTTCCATTGTACTGCCAACATCCACATCCTTGTTAGTAACAACCTTAGGAATACTAAAGCCATCTGTATCATCCATATCAAGAGCGTCAAACTGATTAGAAGTAGTGATCTTGGTTCCACTCGTACTAGCCACATCAAAAGCCTTCTTCTTAGTTCCATCCACCTTCTTTGGTTCAGGAGGGTTCTTTTTGGGTTGGTAATGAAATTGCTTACCCACAACAGGTTTAGTAAAGCCTCCTTTACCCTGAGTTGTAGAACCACCTTGTTTACCTTTCTTTTTGTTATTGACAGCCGTGAAACCATCATTAACAGGCTTAGTAGGTTGAACTGGAGGAACAACAACATTCGGACAATCAATAATAGTATGACCAAAAACCTTACACTTATCACAACGCGGTGGTTTCCACTCATATTCAACCCGAATCTTCGCAATAGTCGAACCCGTACCATCAAGTAAAGGTATCTCAATAGTAATGTTATCCCTAAGCACCTCATCCGACTTTACTTCAATCATGCATTTAGCAAACTACTACGGCCCCACGATTCCTTGCACATTTGGCTGGTAAAAGCATCTAACCTTTTGGGCGTCCCAATCAAAGTAGCAAGAAGACTAAGCCCGTCATCCGAAAACATAGCTAAAGGAACATCATGGAATTTAACCCACACCAGAATGTTAGTCAAATCCTCCTTAAGCAAGTTTGTGTTCAATGTCCATGGTTTAAGAATAATAGGAACATTACGAATCAACCAAGGGCCATTATCAAGAACATCATCGACACCTTTCTTCGAGTTAAACTTGAAGTAAAAGAACCCCTTAGCATTCATCATAACCTTTTTTAAACCATACTTAGACCACGCATTGCGAACATAATAATCAACAACAGGAAAAGCAAGGTGTTGACCAAGGAAGTATCCGTAGAGAGTATTCTCAAACCTCATGTTCACTTCTTCCACTATTGTCAACGGGACTGAAAGGTCAACATCATCCTTCTTTTTGTTGCATTCTAACCTCCGAAAATTATATACGTGTTTCTGGGATTCATTAGAAGCAACACCCACGTAAGAGACCGACTTAACTCCATTACCACTAGTAGTATCAACCTTTGGTGAATTAGGATCAGAAGTAACACTCTGATTCATATTCTCATTAGTCCCATACATCTTGGATTGCATAGCCACATTAAAACTCGTAGGAGGAGTTTTAGTACCACTCGAATTGTTCAACTCAGAAGATGAAGCCATATTAGCAATATCACTGTTAATTTTATTCATTGCTTCATCAAACTTGTTATGCGCATTAGCAATTAATTGCTCCACATTAGGCTGTTTTGAACCATGAGATGACGAATCATGCTCCAAATCATCCAAAACAACCTGATCGTTACCCTCATTCACGTTATCAGCCACATCATCAACATCAACCATTGGAACACTAACATCCTTCTTACCAAGCTTAGGACTCAAAAAACCCCTTTCCATCTCTCACCACCCCGTTACCAAATCAAAACAGAATACGAACCAAAGAATACGAATCAAAAAATCCAGCAGCATGCGAAACCAACAAAGAAGAGAAAAAAAAAAAAACCTAATCTTAGCGATTAGGGTTTATAGCAATACGAAACAAGAATCTAACCTCCCATCATAATAATAATCGAACAGTTACAAGAAAAGAATTAACTGAATAATGATCGATTGTAATTACCAAATCAGAACCGACTACTAAGAACAGTCGATTGAAGATCCCAAGCGAAACCCTAAATAATGATCCAAGAAAATCGACAAAAAACTTGTTTAAAAGGTTTAAGGTAGATTTGATTGGAACGATTACCTAACTAAATTGATCACAACAGCAAGCCAAGTAGGCAGGAATGAAGAGATCGATTAGAGGTTAGGGTGTAAGGGTTTTGTTTTTTTTGATCACCAGAGAGAAGTCGACTTTAGGGTTTTTTAGTAGTTTTTTGCTCCCACATCGCATTTTTTAGGTTATTCTAATTAATTCGATTTGCAAGAAACGTTTATAGCAACAAGGGGAATATTGCACACGGCTTGTGAGGCTTGTCGGTAAAGTTGGTTAATAAACAACTTGACAAGGTTTTTAGCAAGGGATAAGAAGAATGGCTAGTTCTATAACTAGGTTTGACATCGAGAAGTTCGATGGGAAGAATGACTTCGGGTTATGGAAAATAAAGATGCATGCTTTAATGGTACAGTTGGGATTTGATGCTGCATTAGAGATATTATCCGCGGACATGGAAGCATGTGAAAAGGCTGCTTTGATGAAGAAGGCATACAGTACCTTGATTCTATGCTTGGGAGACTGGGTTTTATGGGAAGTTACCAAGGAAACAACTGCTGCAGGAATTTTGATGAAGTTGACTAGTCTTTATATGACTAAGTCCTTAGCAAATAGACTGTATCTGAAGAAGAAGCTGTACACGTACTATATGAGTCCAGGTATGAAACTGGGTGATCATATAGATGAGTTTAATAAGTTGATACTTGATTTAGCGAATATTGATATCGAGATTGAGGATGAGGATCAGGCTCTTATGTTACTTACGTCGTTGCCATCGTCTTATGAAAACTTTGTGGAAACATTGTTGTATGGGAGGGAATCCTTGACAATGGAGGATGTTCTTGCAACTCTGAATTCAAAGGAGTTGAACAAAAGAACTGAAGGCACAAATGAAGAAACTGGTGACGGGTTATATGTAAGGGGAGGGTCAGATCATTCTAGTAAAGCTCATTCTGGTGGAAGTTCGTGGTTTAAATCAAGGGGTGGAACTGGTAAACTCAAATGCTTCATATGTCATTCATAGGATCATCTGAAGAGAGACTGTCCAAAGAAGAAGTCAAGTGGGTTCGTCAGGAAGGGTAAGAATGATCAGGATTCCGTTTCTTCTGATGACGAGGGTAACGCCTACTTTGGAGAAGCCTTGGCGGTGGTCGGGAATGATGAGATGACTGAATTGGTAATGGATTCAGGTGGGTCTTATCATATGACACCTAGGAGGGATTTCTTGTATGACTTCAAGGATGTTGATGGTGGTTCGGCTCAGTTAGGTGATAATAGGACATGCACTATCAGAGGGACAGGAAAAGTGAAGATACAGTTAAATGACGGTTCAAGCATTATATTGGAATATGCTAGGTATGTTCCAAGGTTAAGCAAAAGCTTGATTTCATTGGGTACTCTTGAAAAAGAGGGTTATACTGTGAAGATGCGGATGGGTAGAGTAAAGGTGATCAAAGGTGTCGGGTTATGATGACTGGGATCAGGAAAGATAATTGTGTGTATACTCTTGAAGCAAAAGTGACGACTTTTGGTGTACAAAAGCATGGAGGTTCAAAAAAAGTTGGATTCAAACAACTTGGTCATAAACAAGTTGGGTTCAAACAACTTGGTCATAAACAAGTTGGTCTCAAACAACTTGGTCATAAACAAGTTGGGTTCAAACAACTTGGTCCTGGTGTTAAAACAGGAGTCTATGGAGTACAGGTTGATGAACGTGTTTGGTTTGAGGTGGAACTGCAGGGAGCTCAAGGGAATCGTGAAGCTGAGGATGTTCAAGTTAGTAACGATGATGCTGCAGTGGCTCAAAGAAAATTGGAGGACAAACAACTTGAAGAAAAGACAAACACGGGCTGCTTGGTAAAGGAGCAGGAAAAGGTACACCTTGATATAAAGGTGGGGGCAGACATTACGGTAACCGGAGTACTTGGTCAAGAGGGTGCAAAGGGTAATGTTGCTAAAAAGAAGAAAGTGAAGGTGCCTACGGAAGCTAATCATGAAAAATTACTAAAGTACAATGTTTGGTGTTGAGTATCGGTTATATTTAAATGTTACTCCTAAGGTGGAAATTGTTAGAATATTAGTAGTAAACTTAAACGTAGTTTGGGGTCTTAAGTGTACTTTGTAATTAGATTAGGTGTTAGACATAAACTATGATTAGTTAGCTTGGAGTGCAAGGCAAGCTAGGTTTCCACCTCCTCATCTCTATAAATAGAGATGAGGGGGATACTAGTTATTCATTCTTCTTCCTCAATTCTAAAAGCTTTATTGGTATTAATAAAGGGTTTGTTGAGGGTATATCGTGTGCATATTCTTGTCGGTTCTTTGTAGTATCTCGTGTTTGCTACTTGTGCTCGATACAACTCGCGATCTAGCGTTCTACGATCGAACTCCGGGTTTGTTGTCGAGGTATTATCCAACACTGTACGTAGGCTTGCTCCTTATAAATTTGTAATTCTATCCAGTCGAATTGGTGGTCAACCGCAAGAGCTTTTTGAAGTTGCGAAGGGAAAGAATAATGTTGTTATTGATGTTCATTACTACAATCTCTATAGCGATATTTTTAATGATATGAACCTTGAACAAAACATCAATTATATCTACAATAATCGTTCTGATAAACTAAAAAGTATCACGAACCCTATGAGTTTGATGAAACAATGTAGTAATATAAGATTTTGTAGGCAAATGGGTGACCGTGTGGAATGCGAAAGATGCTCAACCAGAAGACTACCGAAGATTTGCTGAGGCTCAATTAGAGGTGTATGGAAGAGCAACTTTTGGATGGGCTTATTGTTCGCTAAAAAATGTGAACAAGAACCATTGGAGTATGGAGTCGATGATAAGTAGTGGTATCGTTACACTATAGAAATGTACCAAACTACTTTTTATCGTTCAAAATCTACTATTGATCGACTGTAATATACGAACATATATACATAGCCTGTAGACAATGTTAAGGTTTCTGTTATTAGATCATAAGGATTCATCCATAAAGTTTCAACAAAAGCTTGATCATTTATGGGTTTCATTAATCTTTTAGAATTAAAAGATCATATATAGTCGATTATATAGCACAAACGAGAAAAAATATATATATAAAATAAAATAAAAAAATAGTGCTAGTAATATGAATTTTGCAACACAATTACAGTTCACAAAAATAGGTCACTCTTCCAAACTACAATTAACAGTACCCAAGAGGTACATTGAGGTATTATTGTTACTTTATCATAAATAAATAAAAACTGAATTAATCTATGAAGTTGAATTGTAAAATTATTGATACACTATGACAGTCTCTTCATTTTCATTACAAACAACATGTTAACATACCAATATAGATGTCACTGCATACATTATTAGAAATTTAGACACAATGGTAAATGAAGAATGAAATCTATTTCTTATGTTTTAGCAACCCATTTAACCGAGTTAGCCCAACGGACCTAAAACAAAAAGCAGCGTACCTACATGGCTGACATAGTGCCACATCACCATTCAGCATATCACCAAATCTATCACCTTTTACCTTTTATAGTCATCACCAAAACAAAAAATATAAAAGTACTCAACTTTATTCAAACACTAGCTTATAGACCCGTGGAATTCACGGGTTTTTAGAAGAATGAATGCATGAAGAAATTAAGCGTGTGAGTAACTAATAAATAACATTAAAAGCCACACACAGATAAGGGTGGTGCAGACCACCAATATGGTGCCAAAATCCCAACTTGGCGCGTGTTGGGTGCCTCCTTTTAAGGTGGTGCTGGTATAATGGTGGTCACGACACCCATCAAACCAGTCTTATGTAACTGCAGAAATAATTTGCTACCCCAAATATAAATGCTACTCTTTGTAATTACCCTTTTTATTGAAGACATGTATAAAGTTGCATCTGTTCATGACTTCATCTGTTACTGAAATATTTTACGACATGTACTAACTATGTAAAAAATGAAATTGCATATATTCTTATATGCAAAATGTTTTGCTCCAAATTTCAACACAAACCAACATGTTATTTCAGTTTTGTTCGACTTCAGGATCCAGTAGTTCTTTATTAGAAAAACCCCAAAAACCTTCACATGATACCAAATTTTGTGTACTCATTTGCCCCATTTGTATACATGTATATTCCGTATAAAGACGGTTTCAAACGTACCCTACATTGACATTTCAAAGTCGACTCTTGTGATGGACCATTTCGCATATGGGGTCCGACTTTGAATCCAAAAATCATTTCTAATGATTTAAACGTCCCCAAATAATTGACACTGTCTTAGTTTTATACATAGGAGCCAAATATTTGAACTAGTATATGTTGGAATTTATATATCAAGTTAACCAATTAACTACGAGTACGCAGCGGATATTAGATCTAGTTAAGCAATTATGATTAACACACAAATAATAAATAAATTAAAGGAAAAGAGAAAACATGAAAAATAAATAGAAAACTAACCCTCGTAGTCACCCGCAAAATAAATCAAATAAGTGATTAAAACAATCACCTCTACGAGTGCTCACACAAACACGTCAAACAAATACGCCCGGAGTGCTAGCCGTGTACCACGTAAACCCAAAACACAATTCGAATACAAAATTGTATACGTTCGAATGTGTACAAAATAGAAGAAGACAATAACTTTAATAATCTATATTATAGTTAATATATAACTCTTCTTGATATGTTCGAATAGTCAAACAAAGCAACAATTGTTTCTGTGATCAGACTTGACACGAGGGAAAAGGAAAACGTAGGGTGTTTTGTTTCAGCTTATGTTTCGTTCTTATTATGAGCAGGGATAGGGAGGTTTATATAGCCTCTCAATTCTCACTCATGATAAGGCTAAAACACATTTATGATAAGCTTAAAACTCTTTCAACTTTAAGCCTTATCACAACTCTTCATTTCCTCCTTATCACTAATGAATCTTGACAGATTATTCCCTTTCTAGATCCTTCTATAGCTGGCCACAAGGGTTAGGACAAGCAAGGAGTATTGTCTAGTTTATTTCGTGTCCAAACCGGGTCACATTTGAGACTTTACGTGAAATACATAACGTATTCTAAATGTTTAATGTGTGTGCCCCCAATAGGCTCACACACCTTTAGCCGTATCGTGCTAGTCCGACTCTCACATTCCAACAGCTCCCACTTGGGAGTTGGAGTAGCAGATAGCACAAACACCAACGACGGAAACGTCTAGCAACGCTCTCACTCGCTATTAAACTAAAGGTGTCTGAGATATAGTTTCATAAATCATTCTCAGTAGCATGGTCATTTATGTCTTGCTTTTATCATCCTTTGTTATAGATACCGTTAAACCATGGATATGGATCTTAACTCATTCCATATAGTTTAACCATTTAGATTCTCGTTATAGAATTTAATTAGATATACCAAATGTAATCAAGAATCATCTTGCATTACCCTTTGGGTTCGGCCGAACAATTATCTGATTAATTCTGGAGAGGGCCCATGGTATCTTTCTGCACATATCAAGTGGAGTAACAAATCCTTTGTTGACTACAAGTGTTGTGGATGCTGCTTTACATCACTCCGAAAAATAGCTTTTATAACTACCTTATTCAGGACAGCGTTTGACATATAATTACAAAAGTGATATCCACACATAACAGAACTTACTTGTATCTCAAGTCTAAGGATGACTTAACAAACCATTTCAACATTTTACTCATGACAAGGATCCAAAAGTAAATGTTTGAAAGTTGGGGTATCCAATATGCATCCCTTGTGAATACATATGAGTTTGGCGGGAACAATCCACATTCTCATAGAATATAACCAACACTCACATTTGCCTTGCATAACAATATTCCCATATTGTTAACCGACAATGGACATATTTAGAATGATAAATCATTTCATGGATTAAACATGCAAATATGGAATAACAGGTTATATGAATAAAATAACAAATACCTTGTATCTTTATATATCAGAAAATAAAACTGTCTTACAATTCCAAATTATCCAAATACTAATTACACACAGATTTACATGAGACTACTAGCTGGTATCAAACCAATATCCCTAGTCAATTTAGAATGCTTAGGATATGCTAAAGCCTTCGTAAATGGATCGGCTAGATTGTCATCTGTGTGAACTTTTGATATCTTCACGTCACCCATCTCAATGGTCTCTCGAAGATAATGAACTTTTGCGCGGTAATGTCTAGCACCCTTGGTGATTCCACTTTCATTAGCTATAGTAATGGCTCCAGTATTATCACAATACATATCTATGGGTTCTTCAATTGTGGGAACAATGCCAAGCCCAGAAATGAATTTTCGAATCCATACAGCCTCTTTAGATGCATCATAAGCAGCTATATACTTAGCTTCTGTAGATGAAGTTGCATAAATACTTTGCTTTGTGCTTTTCCAGTCAACAGCACCTCCATTTAAAACGAATACATATCCAGTCTGAGATTTGAGGTCATCAGCATCTGTCAGATATCCAGCATCAGTGTAGCAAGAAACCCTGAGCTCTCGTTTCATATCCCCTCCATAAACCAGAAACATATCCTTAGTATTGCGTAAATACTTAAGAATATTCTTAACAGCAGTCCAGTGAAGTTCACCTGGATTCTGTTGAAATCGGCTTGTTATGTTCTGAGCGAACGCAACATCAGGACGAGTACATCTCACAGCATACATAATTGATCCTATAGCCGAGGCGTAGGGAACTCTTTGCATGCGCTCTTTATCAGCAGGTGTCTCAGCACCTTGTGATTTACTCAATTTAAGCTTTTCTTGCATTGGGATAGTTCCTCTTTTGGAATTTTCCATAAAATATTTCTTCAATATTTTCTCAATGTAAGCATTTTGACTTAAACCAATTAACCGTCTTGATCTGTCTCTATAAATCTTGATTCCAAGAATATATGCAGCTTCTCCTAGATCTTTCATGGCAAAACATCTTCCAAGATAGGATTTTACATCTTGTAACATTGGAATATTGTTTCCCATGAGTAATATGTCATCAACATATAGAATTAGGAAAGTGACATAACTCCCACTAGCTTTCTGATATACACATGGCTCATCTTGATTCTGAGTAAAACCAAATTTCTTAATCTCATCATCAAAACGTTTATTCCATTGCCTAGATGCTTGCTTAAGTCCATAAATGGAACGCTTGAGCTTGCATACTCGGTTAGGATATTTTGGATTAACAAAACCTTCAGGTTGCTCCATATAGACTTCTTCGTAAAGATGTCCATTGAGGAAGGCGGTTTTGACATCCATTTGCCAAATCTCATAGTCATAGAACGCAGCTATGGCTATAAGAATCCTTATAGCTCTAATGTCTGCAACAGGAGAAAAGGTCTCTTCATAATCAATCCCGTAGGTTTGAGTGAAGCCCTTTGCTACAAGACGAGCTTTAAAGGTATGTACTGCACCATCCATGTCAGTCTTCTTTTTGAAGAGCCATTTGCTGCCAACAGTTTTACAGTTAGGAGGAAGCTCAACTAATTCCCAGACTTCGTTGTCTTTCATGGATTGTATTTCCACATTCATCGCACCAAGCCATTTCTTGGATTCAGGATCCAATAATGCAGCTTTATAGGTTTTGGGTTCACCAAGATCCCCCAACTCATGCTCCTCAGCATCGATGTATAAGCACATTCGATCTGGGGCACGGCGTGTCCTAGCGGATTTACGAATGGGATTGATATCACTTTGAGGTTCATCAATTTCTTGATCATCCTCATCATGATCTAAGCTAGTGTCTATAGAAGGATTTGTATCTTCTTCTTGAAAAATTTCAAGATCTTCTAGACTCCCACTTGCTTCTTGATCCATAAGATTACTCTCAAAGAACTCAGCATTCCGAGCAACAAATATTTTGTTCTCAGATGGAAGATAGAAAGAATATCCCATTGTTTCCTTTGGGTATCCTATGAAGATACACTTAATAGATCTGGGTTCTAGTTTGTCAGGTTTGGTAAGTGTATCACGCTTAACAAGTGCCTCACAACCCCAGACTTTTAAGTAAGACAACTTAGGGGCTTTGCCATGCCATACTTCGTATGGTGTCTTATCAACCTTCTTAGTTGGAACCATGTAGAGAATGCGTGCAGCAGACTCAAGGGCATAATCCCAAAAGGACTTTGGAAGAGTAGTTTGACTCATCATGGAGCGAACCATGTCTTGCAGTGTTCGATTTCTCCTCTCAGACACACCATTATGTTGTGGAGTGTAAGGAGGAGTGCGTTGGGCAATAATCCCATACTCCTTAAGATGATCCAAAAACTCTTGACTCATATATTCACCTCCACGATCAGAACGTAGTGACTTAATGGTCTTCCCGAGTTGGTTTTCTACTTCCTTTTGAAACACTTTAAATGTTTCAAACACTTCATGTTTATATTTCAGCAGGTAAACATAACCATACCGACTATAGTCATCAGTAAAAGTGACGAAGTAACTTGCTCCTTGTCTTGACATAATTCTAAATGGGCCACATACATCGGTGTGTATTAGTCCAAGTAGATCCTTAGCCCTTTCCACTTGATGTGAATAGGGTTTTCTTGCCATCTTACCAGACATGCATGAAACACACTTTTCAAATGACTTAATGTCAGTTGAGTTGAGAAGTCCATCATGTTGCAACTTCTCCATGCGTTTCTTGCTAATGTGTCCAAGACGACAATGCCACAAGAGAGTAGAGTCCAAGTCTAGCTTGGCTCTTTTATTGCTAACAGCATACATAGAACTATCATTTGTTTTAGAACAAGACATATCAATTTCATAAATACCATCCCTTGGGATAGCACTAAAATAAACAACATTATTCCTAGAAACTGAAATTGTATTATTCGATTCAAAGCGGTTAATAAAACCATCGTCAAACAAACGAGAAACTGAAATAATTCCTCTAGTAATAGAGGGAGCAAAATGACAATTGTTCAAAACAACTACTAATCCACTTGGGAGACATAAATGATAATTTCCAATAGCTTCAACTCCTGCCCGTTGACCATTGCCCACGTACAGACTTAAAGCTCCTGGCTTCAGCTTCTTACTTCCCCTGAGACCCTGAATAGTATTACAGATGTGAGTACCACAACCCGTGTCATAAATCCAAGATGTACTAGGAAAATTATAGAGTTCTATGGTGAAAATACCTGAAGTGCTAGCTCCTGGAGATAGCTTCTTCTTTTTCAGCAACTCGGCGAGATACACGGGACAATTCCTTCTCCAATGACCTATTTCACCACATTGGTGACAGGTCGCGTCCTTTGCAGGGCTATCCTTCTTGGGTGGTGGAGGTTTCTTGGGCTTGGAGGCATAAGATGGTTTATGCTCAGGAGCATAAGCCAACTTATACTTTCCATTCCCTTGATTCCCCTTAGCAGCCTTGAACGGTTTTTTACCTTGGTTTTTCTGGACCTTTCCTGCACGTATAGTATGAAGTGCAGGTGCAGCATCTTTCTTGGGTAGCGTCTGCTCATGTTGTTTAAGCATAGCATGTAATTCATTCACAGTCTTCCCCATGCTGTGCATATTATAGTTTTGCACAAAGCTGTCATACTCCCTAGAGAGTCCAATTAAGATTAGACTTATTCCAAGGTTCAAAGTGACGGGATGACCGAGACGCTCCAAGTTGTCAATGTAGCTCTTCATCTTTAGAACATATGAGCTTACAGATTGACCTTCTTCTTGCTTTCACGAGTGAAATTCCCTCGCGGTTTGCAGAAGTTCCTGTTCTGCCTGTTGAGCAAACATGCTTTTCAACTCCTGTAACATGCCATATGCACCAAGATGGGTTAGATTTCGTTGGATTTCTAAGTCCATGGTCATAAGCATGAAAGCAGCAATGTCCTTTGACCCCTTGACCCAAGCAGTGTGAGCTGCAAGAGCCTCGGGAAGGACTGGGTGTCCAGGAGTTGCAACAGGTGCAGTAGGAATAGGATGCTCCAAGTAATTTTCTTTATCTTCAGCTGACAGTATAATGCGAAGCTGGCGATACCAGTCAATGAAGTTAGGTCCAGTGAGTTTTTGTTTCTCAAAGAAACTCCTGAGTACCGAATAGTTTCCGACTGAGGTAGTCATCTACAATATAAGAAAAGTTCAAATAATTAGTATTTTCGATAATTAAATTCTTAATAGAATTAACTACCCAATTAATTACTAATTAAGACTAAGATCCAACTTGACCTCCCACTTAATACCAAAGGTCTGACCAATGTGTAAACAAATGGGGCAAGAGGTAAGCGACGAGCGTTAATTGCATAAAATGCAACTCTTAGACTTATGAGACTGATCAAGACATTAGTAGACAAGTAGTAATGTCATGAGCATGTTTAGTCTCATCTTATGCCTCGGGTCCAAGGTCTGACCAAGCATACTCGAAATAAGTCGACCAAACAAGAACGTGCAAATATAACTAAAGGTCTGACCAATGAGCAATATTTACCATGGATTTGGAATGGCCCTAAGGTCTGACCAAAGAGGTCAAGCCAAAAGCACGTGTCCTTGGTTGGTTGGCATAGACTTAAAATTTTCACATAGGGTAAACACATAAATGTGGTAAAATTTGTGTACAATGAAGCATGCAAAACAACTTTGTAGCACTTTATTTTAAAAACTTTAGTAATGACACTGTAGTGATCATCATGGTTCACGGTAGCTCCAATCGAACTCGCAAGGTGGCGGAGGACCAGGTCAGCGCGAGGCATTGACCGGAAATCCTTTAGGTGTGACTGTGCGCACCATCCTTAAACCCCCCTTATAGTTTGTTCTAGTGGGTGAGCCGTACTTCCCAAGTGTCCATAGCGTCCAGTTTTTAATTTCATGAAAACTTGTTTCAATAATTTAGGTCGCTTAATTTTACAAAAACAATTTTCCACGAATCAAATAGCAGGTCACAATGAGCATGATATTTAGGCGTGTAAATTAAGTCCATATTAATATCATGATTTCGATATGTATTATTCCATATTGCATGCAATTAGGTGTATAAAACATGTAACAATAATGCAAATAAAGAATCAATTACATAAACATGAACATTAATTAAACATATAACAGCCGAGTCCACTAGGAGTCTTCCCCAAATGGAGAACCATAAGACCCTCACTAGGTTTTCATCAAGTGCCTAGATCGCCACATGCATAAAAAAAAATTGATTGCGTAGGTCTTATAGCCGGAATACACACATAAAATAATCATGGCAAACAAATTAACTTTTAATATATTTTGCTATTTTATGTATCTAATTAACAATTAATTTTAATTCATTTGTGTCTAGGTATTTTTTATTAATTAATGACAAGTATTGCATGATAGTTGTCCAAAATAAAAATAAAACAAATAACTAAATTAGATTTCATGCAGCCTTTTCGCGTGTTTATTAAATTGTGTAACCCATAACTACTAAACAAGTTGACTCGTGATGCCACTGTTGGAATTTATATATCAAGTTAACCAATTAACTACGAGTACGCAGCGGATATTAGATCTAGTTAAGCAATTATGATTAACACACAAATAATAAACAAATTAAAGGAAAAGAGAAAACATGAAAAATAAATAGAAAACTAACCCTCGTAGTCACCCGCAAAATAAATCAAATAAGTGATTAAAACAATCACCTCTACGAGTGCTCACACAAACACGTCAAACAAATACGCCCGGAGTGCTAGCCGTGTACCACGTAAACCCAAAACACAATTCGAATACAAAATTGTATACGTTCGAATGTGTACAAAATAGAAGAAGACAATAACTTTAATAATCTAAATTATAGTTAATATATAACTCTTCTTGATATGTTTGAATAGTCAAACAAAGCAACAATTGTTTCTGTGATCAGACTTGACACGAGGGAAAAGGAAAACGTAGGGTGTTTTGTTTCAGCTTATGTTTCGTTCTTATTATGAGCAGGGATAGGGAGGTTTATATAGCCTCTCAATTCTCACTCATGATAAGGCTAAAACACATTTATGATAAGCTTAAAACTCTTTCAACTTTAAGCCTTATCACAACTCTTCATTTCCTCCTTATCACTAATGAATCTTGACAGATTATTCCCTTTCTAGATCCTTCTATAGCTGGCCACAAGGGTTAGGACAACTGGACAAGCAAGGAGTATTGTCTAGTTTATTTCGTGTCCAAACCGGGTCACATTTGAGACTTTACGTGAAATACATAACGTATTCTAAATGTTTAATGTGTGTGCCCCCAATAGGCTCACACACCTTTAGCCGTATCGTGCTAGTCCGACTCTCACATTCCAACAGTATAACTCAAATACTTTCGTAACAATGTTAAGGTCGAATTTTAATATATATGGCCTCGATGAACCAAGAATATAAAAACTGTATAAGCTATAGTAACTTCTAGTTTATTTCTTTTATTCTTTGAACTATCATAATCTACTTAATAAATTATTTTGCATATGACATTATAATATGTGTTATTATGAACACGAGAACATGGTGTGACTTATTATATATGTTGGCCTTGTGTCCATGCGGAGCATTTTATGTTGTCTATTTGACCGTACCGATCTTATGCTCTCTATATCATGTCAGTTTTTTTTCAGGGTCTCTCTCTCTCTCTCTCTCTCTCTCTCTCTCTCTCTCTCTCTCTCTCTCTCTCTCTCCGGTTTTCAACTCAACATTGCGAGCCGACTAATTTCAAGGCAACTATCCTTTTGAATAGCCCGGAGTCGATGCAGGTGAACCTCCATAGCTAGGTTGTTATAATCGGTTTAGAAAGAAAAAGTATATACATATCATTCTATAGTTTATACCCATATATAAACAAGGTTCATAGGCTTATATTTTTACAAAGGTTAAAATCGCATCTTTCATATCATGTATTCTTGGTGTCTATCGAAGAATTCAAGTCCAGTAATCAGATATACCTATGATCAAGATGCATGGGGTACGCTATAGTGATGGTCAGAGACAAGGCCAAGCAGAACCAGAGCTGATGGGGTGACTAGTGGGTGCTGCACCCGCTCACAACGGCCCAACTTTCACACTTAATAATGGCCCAAATTTAAATATCTATTTAGTTGGCCCCTTACAATTATTATCCTTAGTAAAACAAAATGATTGAACAATTTATCCTATTTGATTCCTCACAAAATCTAAATTATTCATCCAGCCCCTTCCAATTTTTTCTTTTTATTCTTTTATTATACTCCCTTCGTCCCATTTTATAATTCCATTTTGTTAATTTGAGTTGTCCCAAATTATATGTCCACTTTTAATTTCAACCAATGACAATGCTTGTAAGTGGGTGAGAATGAATTTTTATTGGTTAGTATTATAAGGGTCACACTTTTCTTAAACTTTGTGAAATTTGAAAGTGGACTTATTATTTGGGACGGAGGGAGTAATAGTTAGATGGTGTGTAAAATAATGTTTTCATACATTAGCATATATAACACTCAGCTTTTTTACATATTTTTGTCTTAGTTACCATTTGCATCCACAATTAATTTCGAAAAACTTATAAAACTAGAGATGATTTCACTTCATTAATCAAGGTCTACTTTAATAAAGGCGTACGGTTAAATTTTCAACATATTTTTACTCTATTTTGTGTTCGATCCATATATTCTTGCATTAACGTACAACCTTTTATATTGGAGGCTAAAATAGTTTTGAGCTAAAAAAATTCCATTGAGGAAGGCGGTTTTGACATCCATTAACGTACAACCTTTTAACGTACAACCTTTTCAACATATTTTTACTCTACTTTAATAAAGCATGTAGTGATGTTATAAACTCCACTTTTTTCATAATTTTACCCTAAAAAATTGAGCTAAAGATGAAGATATTAAAAAGTGAAAGAAAGTGAACGTTAAGGAAATTCGTAAAATGATTAAGAAAACTTGTTAAAGTGGGAAAGAGCCAAATAAGTGATTCACGAACAGTAATAAAATGCAAGTTGGGAGACAAATGTAGAGTGGGCATGGTTGGACCCATTTGTGCAAATAATTGACACCCATCGGTGTTTAAGAGTCCCGCCAATAGAAAAATAACCACATCAGCATAATTGAGGTTTTTTATTTATAAAATATGTAGTCTCAGTATACTCCAAGAAATTTATACATAAGATTTTTATTGAGTTAAGAAGTTTTTTAGGTAAAAGGTCAAAAGACCCGGTAAATATATTACTCTAAAAAACATTTAAGTACAAAGGATATGGGTGGATTTCATATCTCAGCCCATTACATAGGCAGAAAAGCTTACATAACAAGATACTTCCAATTCTCTAAGTAAGAAAACAATTACTCAAAGATACCATTAGACTCCTATTAAAACAAAATTACTTTCTACCAAGACCTTGGAGCTTAATACAATACGTGTCATATAAAGCATCCAAATTCCCTGAAAGATCGTTGACCTGGTCCGCATAGCCATCATAATCGTAGTCATCATAATCATCTTCACGATCATGACCACCACCAAATAGGTTCATCGACTCATCAAACGTATTCACAACCTCGTCTCATCATTGTCCGAAACAACAATCTCTCCCACGTTAGAGAATGGGTTAACCCTCTTAGTAGAAGAAATAGACCCCGGATAATCAACCTTTTGAATAGGATGACCATCATCATCCACAAGAGTAGCATTTCTATCAATAAGTAGCTTTTCAAGCTTTCAAATTTTCTCAATTAAAGGAGTAGAATTAACTTCCTTTGTTCCCATTGAATCACGCACAAGCGACTCTTGTGATGCATTACCTGTCTCTAAAGACCCGTCCTCCTTAGCTTCCTTTGGAATACCAGAATTCACATCCTTGGTCACTTCATTGGTAGGAATACCAAAGTCATCAGTATCATCCATATGAAGGACATCAAAACGGTTTGATGTAGCAATCTTCGTACTAATTCCACTTGTACTAGCCACATCAGCAGCCTTTTTCTTGTTGACATCCACTTTCATTGGTTCCGGAGGAGGCGCTTTGGGTTTATAATGCATCTTCTTACCCACACTAGGCTTTATAAAGCCTCCTTTCTTGGGACCAGCTTGGACACCACTATTACTCTTCTTCTTAGTATTGACCGTTTGAAAACCATCATTAACACTTGGTCTAGGTGGGACTAATTTAGGACAATCAACAAGAGTATGACCAAATACCTTACACTTATCACAACGAGGCGGTTTTCACTCGTATTCAACCCGAATCTTCTCAATAGTCGATCCCGTCCCATCAAGCAAAGGTATCTCAACAGTGAGGCTATCCCGAAGTACCTCATCCGCCTTCACTTCAATCATGCACCTTGCAAAACTACTACGGCCCCATGATTCCTTACACATTTGGCTAGTATAGGCATCTAACATTTTTGGCGTACCAATCAATGTAGCAAGAAGACTAAGGCCGTCGCCAGAGAACATGGCAAGGGGAACATCATGAAATTTAACCCACACCGGAATGTTGGTCAAATCCTCTTTAAGTAAATTGGTGTTCAATGTCCATGGTTTGAGGATAGTAGGTGCATTTCTAATCAACCATTAAATTGTGTATTTATATTTGTATTGCTCCAAAATGTAACACCCCCAAAATACCGCAGCGGAAGACTGTGTCATAGGGGTGCTACTTCATAATACAAAGTACAAGTTATAGAAAACGAACTCTAAATGAGACGTTTTGAAAAGTTACCATTCGATTAATGAATTCAAAGTTACAAACATGAGATTCCAAAGTATGATACATAAATGTATACAAAATGTTTTGAATGGTAAATGATAAAAGCGTAAGTCTTCAGAATATGCAGCTTGACTCTAAGTTCCACTCACTAGCTATCGCCTTACTAACCTGAGATAAACATGCTAAAGTGTCAACACAATGGTTGGTGAGTTCATAGAGTTTGTCTTAAAATAGTTGAAAAGCCTCAAAAGAATGTTCACACAGCAAAGGCATTGAGAATCCACTCAGTTACAAGTCCCGCCATAAGAGACTTGTAACCTGTGTGTTCATAACCCACTGCTAATATATAGTTTCTCAGGATTATATTCACCCATGGTCACGTCATTTTGGACCCATAGGCGGGAAACCAACATCCCAAATAGTACATGTCACCCAACGTCTCGAATCTTGGACTTGGATGGGGGGTGTAGGCCCATACTAGTACTATTAATACCTCTCCTTCGACAGCATAGAGTATTGTGTATGCACGTAAATACAAAACTTGTATTTAAATTAAGCAAGTATAGTATAACAAGTATGTATAGCGCAATCAAGTATAATGAAATCAAGTATAACACAATCAAGTATAAAGCAATCAAGTATAAAGGTTTTGAGTATTTGTACAAGTAAGCAAGTAGTTGAGCATGTATCCCCCCCAAGAGTTAAAACAAGTATGAAAAGAGTAGGGGCTATGACTCACCTTAAGCTTAAGTGATATGGAATCAAAGTGGTAGTCGAATCGTGAAAGTCTCTAAGAGCAGCCTATAATAGAACGTTGCGACTTAGGTTCGGAGTAACGTCTAAGATTACGAAGAATTGCCTATATATGTCTTGCATAATGTTCATGATTTAGTACTAAGTATATAGTGTAAGTCGTTTGAATATAAGTGGTCTATGAAACATGTATAGGTTGTACATCTCTTACTACCGTTCGGACCGACATAATTCAGAAGTCATGGAGTAAACGTTCGAGGAGCCAGGACACTTTAATTCGTAAATCCACAACTCACCTCGACGGCTTACTTAATGAACTCCTCACATGAGGCTCCCTACTATTGTAGTATTTGATAACATATATAAGTTTTGATCTTTAAAAGTTATATGGTCTTTGGCCGTGGCTTTTCCGTGACCTTGGTCATTGTACCATGGTCTTGAGACTCAACCTTGGCTGTAGCCATGGTTGTGGTCTTGGCTTTAGGTCATTAGACCTTTTGGTCTAAGTAAATCATAACTATAATATAGTGACTTTGGTCTAAAATGGGCTGTTAAGAATTTGAAGAAAATTATCACTCAGAAAGCGTTTTCAGGGCTCGAGCTTCTTTGATCCTGAACGAAAACGTCGTTCCGGACAACTTTCGTGTTTTAACTTTTTGATGAATCGGACCAGAAGGGTGACTTTCAAAATCAAAATTTGATCAGAATGCTATTTAGGCAGTTTTGCCGTTTTGGTTTCGCTAACTTCTTATGGCCATAACTTTTGACTCGGGTACTCGTTTTGGGTGATTCAAATTGCTATGTTTTCCTTGTTAAGTCCTCTTTAACAGTAAGTAAGTGTAAAATATCAAAGTTATATTATTTTGGTCGTGGTTCTCCATAAAAATCACTAGTTTGCTTGTTTACTTGTCATAAGTTAACATATGTATACCAATACTTGTTTTATCTATTTTTAAACATCATGAACACAATAACAAGAACATATATAGCATGAAAGGAACACAAAGAGCATGAAAATGATAATTAAGCAAGGTGTATGTTAGGGTTTGCTTACAACTTTTGGCTTTCTCTTAAGAAAGGAAGTCAAGTATGGAACTAGGACACTAAACCTAAGCTTTCAACCAATCACCACAACCCTTGCTAACCATTGATAGACTTGATATAGACCTTGTGAAAACCCATTAACTTCAGCCCCTAATCACCTTGTGTAGCTCCTAATTCAACCATGGAATCACCAAACAAACTTAAGAACTAGGTAGAGAATACTAAGACCTTGAACTTTGTAGTGTAACTTGTATATTGAAGATCAAAGGATCATGGTGCTAGGGATTTATGTTGTGGCATTTTTAGTGATGAGAAAGGAAGGAGATGAGCTTGTATTTATAGCATGAAGAGGAGGTGCAAGGAAGGTGCCTAGGAAGGTTCATTAAGGAGGTTAGTTTTTAGGATATTTAGGAAGCTTACTTAGGAAGTTTTACACATGTATGCTACCTAAAGTCCTCAAGAGTTATCACAAGCCAACAAGGCTTGTGATACACGTTCATATGGGATAAGGGGTGACTAGATGAGTAGTCATGGTCTTATCTAAGTTACGGAGTGAGTTTTGGTCCCGGTAATCGCTAACGGTAAGTCGTTAAGTCATGAAACTTAAAATTGGGTATCCTAAAAATATGAAATTTATAAATATGTTAGAACTTATTAATATAACCTATCTTAGCCTATTTAATGAGTGATAAGTTCTATCGGGTTGCTTAAACGCTGCTAAAAACTGGAAACACGGGTCTAAAACGCGTAATTCGCGTAAAACGCTGAACTGGAAAATGTAAAATTCCAAAACTTTTGGAATTGTCATAAAATGAGAGAAAATCATATTTTTATTGTTTATAATGTTTTATGGACATATCGGGATGCTGGAATGACGTTTAAACCTAAAAGTAAATCTCGGACACGGCTTTGTGATTTTTGCAGAAATGATCCGACGAGCGTCAAACTCTCGGATTATCGTTAAAATAGTTTAACTTACGAGAATATGAAATAAAAATTTCTGAGATGAATAGTGAAAAGTGAATAGTAAAAAGTGAATAGTAAAAAGTGAATAGAGAAATTTTCGGGAATAAAAGTTAACCTGAAATTGCGAATTGTTACACAAAATGTGTAAATTGGTGGGAGCATCTTGATCTCATGCGCCAACCAGACCTTTTCTCGAGGATCTGGCCACAGGCAATGAGTTTCTGTCCCAACGACCTAATTAGCCAAAAGTTAGGTTTGAACCTTGGTCATTCTCCAAAGACCCTCTATGACCGGTCAACTAAACATTTGCAGAGAAAGAATTATACCACTTAGGCAAACCACATATGGTTAAATCATAAATTTGTATTGCTACCTTTTGAACTATAATAAAAAGCTCCCTTCATTAGTTGACTAATATCATAACAAAGTTACTATGATAGTCAAGTTATTACTCCACAGGCTTAGTTTCTTAGAATATGATACGCATGCCTAAATCATTACACAAACAACAATAACAATAATATACCCAATCCCGCGAGAGCGGAGGATGTAGAATGTAGACATATCCTACCCATACCCCAGGAAAAACCTAGGAGTAGAGAGACTGCTTCCAGGAGACTTCCGGCAATTGCAAATGTGTGAGTGATAGAGAATATAAATAAGTGCAAGGAGCAAGAGAGCAACAAAGTAAAACATATAGAAGACAAAAGGAAAAGACAACCAAACAAAGCAGAAACGCAGAGAATCATCAAACAAGGAACATAAGATAAAGACAAAGCATATAAAAGCAGAACACCAATCAAAAGACAAGAGACAAGACAACCAAACAAGCAAACAAAGCAAGCAAAAAGCAAACGGGCAAAAGGAAAAGAGAACAACACAGAAACAAAGCAGGGCAACGACGCAAAAGGGCTTAAAGCTAAGGCAAAGCATAAAGGAACAGAAAGGCCTAAATCATTACCATTACACAAAACATTGGACTGTGAGGTGTTTGGTGTAGTCAAGGGGTTTACTAGCTATTTTGATATGATAAATATGGGAGAAATGTACCAATTGAAACCATTCATTACTAAATCATGAATTGAAAAGTTATACCATTTGGTTAACCAAATCGAAAAAGCAGAAGTCACAATTCCGTTAAATTAAAACTAGTATAAATACTCGATTTCAAATAATATAATTAAAAACCCGTTTGTCTCAGTAGATTGTAACAGCAAAACATGAAGAAGAAAAAAATGCCTCTAAAAAACGAAATTTATATTTTAAAAACATGCATAAAAATATAAGATACTTGGTTTTTCAGATACGTGATAGTAAAACTTTGTCAATTGAAGTGTTTGTTTATTTTATATTAGGTAGAAACAAAGTACTACGTAGTGTTCGTTTAATTTATTTTTTTAACATACACTCTACTATTTTCACTTGAAAATAAGATATCGATAGAATATTATAATTCAGATATCGAAGTGTTCACCAACCGGCCTTTTATAAATAAGTGCAGAGGACGACAGCAATAACAATAATTGCATGTAAAAGGACCAATAACAATTTTACTTTGTATTTTAATGTGAATCATAGATTGAGATTGGTGGTAACATACGAATGGCTCAAAATTTTACTTCAGGAATCTCACTTTCAATGATATCGAGACCTACATAGATGGTCCAAATGTTCCTACATTTATAAATTCATACATATTAATTTAAGGGTTATATATAACTTATAGCGATTGGTTAATAATATTGCATCAAAGACAACTAAAATATACTCGGTTTTGAGTTACCTTTTCCGTCTCAAATTAAACGTGTATCTTTATATTTTAAAATATTTTAAATAAATATTTACTTTGTGTTTTAGCCAATTAAAAATAATTTAATGATTATAAATAATATTTGATTAGTGAAATGAAAAGTAAAATTATTACTACCTCCGTCCCAATTTTATTTTCCACTATTTCTTTTTTGGATGTCGCAAAATTATTGTTCGCTACTAAAAATGGTAGTTACATTTGTTTAAGCTTATTATACTGCCCTTAATTAAAATTGTTATTTACGAAACCAAAAGAACACACTAATTAATTGTCAAAGGTTAAAATTGTCTTTTGTTGGATTTCGTAGAAACCAAAGCAGTAATTAATGTATTTTTCTTAAATTGTGTATTTTTTGTCTATGGACAATAATTTTGAAACGGAGGGAATAAGATTTTTTTAAATTTTGTGAAAGATGAAAAGACACATTTATTTTGAAACAGACAAAGTAATGTTATTTGTAAAAAAAAAAAAAGAAATGAAACAAAGATAAAAAAAATGTTTTCATGACATGCCATAAAAAGGTACTGGGATCTTCTCAAGGACGATTTACAAGTTTGTTACTGAGTTTTTTGCTACTGCCAAACTACCTCCAGGCTCTAATTCCTCCTTCATTATTGTTATCCCAAAGGTTTCCAACCCTATGTTTATCAAAGATAATCAGTTGGCTTTGGTTGTGAGTTCTTTGGTTAGCAAAGAACAATTGGTTTTCATCTCAGGTCGTCAAATCCTTGATCGCCCTTTGATGCTAAGTGAGATCATGGAATGGTACAAGTAACATAATAAGAAGATGATGGTCTTTAAAGTCGATTCTGAAAGGCGTTTGATTCGGTTAATTGGAAGTACTTAGACTACGTTCTTAGCCAATTTCGGTTTGGAGAAAAATGGAGAAGTTGGATACAATAGTGTTTACGTTCTGCTCGATCGTACTTCTATTCTTGTCAGAAGTCTTACTTCCGAATTCTCCATTAGGAGGGGATTATGCCAAGGTAATCCATTATCTCCATTCCTTTTTATTCTTATCATGGAGAGTTTTAACATAGCAATTAAGGACGCGACTCAATCAAACTTGATTAAAGGTGTTTCGGTTGGTAATCCGAGTATGCATTTATCCCACTTCTTCTATGCTGATGATGTTGTGTTAGTTACTGAATGGAACCAAGTTGACATGGATAACATCATTCGGTTATTTAGCATTTTTTTTAATCTTGCTTCCGGCCTTCGATTCAAATTCATAAATCTAACATTTATGGAATTGGAGTTTCAAATAATGTAGAGGACGTGGCTCGCGTCACTGGTTGTACTGTGGGTTCTTTGCCTTTAACTTATCTCGGTCTTCCTATTGGTTCGAGCATGAAACGGTTAAACCACTGGCAAAGCTTGATTGATAAATTTGAAGGTAGGTTATCTAGATGGAAGGCAAATCTTCTATCTATCAATGGTAGATCGACTTTGGTAAAGGCGGTTTTAGGTAGTGTTGGCATTTACTATATGTCGATTTTCAAATTTCCATAACCCATTATCGCGTCTCTCGAGTGGTTACGCTCCAAATTCTTTTGGGGTGTTGAATAAGATTGCAACAAGCTGATTATGATTAAATGGGAGAATGCTTTGGCTTCATTTGAAAAAGGGGGATTAGGTTTTGGTAGTTTAAAAGCTTTCAACCTAGCTCTTCTTTAAAAATGGCATTGGTGTCGAGTTTCTAATCCTACTCTTCTATAGGTTCAAGTAATCAAAGCTATTTATGGGGATGAAGTTGGCATCACTCATTTCAAAAGCAAAAATAAAGAGGTTTGGGCTAACATTACCGAAACCATCAACCATCTTCACTCTAAAAGTATTATTCCATCAAACACTTTGAGTTACAAAGTTGGTTGTGGTTCTTAAGTGAAATTCTGGATCGACAACTGTCTAAAGGCGCATCCTAATTTTAACATTACTGATCGGTTTTCAAGTGGTGATTGGACTTGGCACTGGACTCGCCCTATTACCTCTGGCAGATGTCTTGATATGCTCGAAGATTTGAAAGTTGAAATGAACTCGCTCTCTCTTTCATCTGATAGAGACATCCTTCGTTGTGGTCTTTCTCAAGATGGCTCTGTCATTGTAGGGGATACAAGGAAACATATTGATGAGGTTATCCTCTCGACCATCTCGATGGCAACAAATTGGCGTAACACTCTTCCTCGAAAGGTGAACATTTTAATTTGGAGGATGAGATTGGATAGGCTCCCCCACCGCTTGAATCTTTCTAGAGGAGGTTTGGATATTCAATCCATTGATTGTCCGATTTGCAGCAATGGTAGAGAGTCCAATGATCATATATTCTTCTCGTGTAATATTGCGTCAAACATTTGGCATTTGGTTCGAGTGCAGTGTGGGCTGATTTGAACATCCCCGCGGTTCATTCTCTTTTGGATTGGGAGTCTTGGTTTGACGATATTCGGGTCACTATCGAAGTCAAGAAGCGTATTCAAGTGATAACCGCGTCTATTTGGTGGATTATTTAGAAGTATCGAAATCCGATCACATTTAATTCTCAACGCATGAGGAAATGTGATCTATTTGATAGTATTCGTTTTTGTTCTTTCTATTTGTTAAATAGTAGAAGCTCTAGTCATTTAGTGTGGCAAGATTGGCTTAAAAACCCTATGTAGTTATGTTTTAGCTCATTGCTAGTCTTTTTTAATAAATCTTTGTCGTTTCAAAAAAATAATAATAATAATAATAAATAAATAAAAAAATAAAATGCCATTGAAAATAAATATTCACATTCTGAATTTATTTCATTCTGAATTGATAAGTAGTTTCTACAATAAAACAAAACCAAAAAAGGCGTCTCATGTATGATTGTATCAATTATTTTTTATTTTTTTTTTTATAATATCATCTAGATTTTATTGCAACCATAGGCAGAAGCAGAGTGCGTTTCGATGCTTACAGACATCTAAGAATTTTTGTGGCGTAATGCTAATCTTTAAGAAACCTTTATTTTTCCTAAATGCAATCTGTCTATAAAGAATTATGCTTTTAATCTTATTTATTTCTCCTTTAATGCACTTAATCACTTTTTATGCTCGTCATGTCATGAGTTTGTGACAAAAACTATATATACACTAGAAAGTTTAACACTCATTGAACAGTTAATAATTACCTATCTACATCAAAAAGATATAACATTTCATCTTTTATTCAATACCTGTCACGGTTTTAGGGGAAGCAAATTTCAACTCAACATCTATCTTTAAATCCAACACATTTTCATTGGCTATTCTTCTTACCTTGTATAACGTTCGATACTCAACTTACTCTATAAGTATTTAAACAAAGCGTTTCAACTAAGCAAAACCTAAGATGTTGACAAAATAAGAACTTATTTTAATTTGCAATTTTATATTTGAACTTTTACACACATATATTTGTTACTATCAATGCCAAAAATGGTGATGGAAGGCCGTGTTCGCGTTGTATGTGTTTAAACGTGAATTTATCGTACGTTAAACGTGGTGATCGTGATGTTAATTCTATCATCAACAATTCAATTATTGAGATCATATTTTACATCACAGAACCTCATGTCAGGATTTATAATGAATTAAAACACATGAGAAACAAATTTGGTTGAATGCAATAGATCAAGAATCACCATAAGCTAGTATATATTTCAAAATAATAACAAGATAGTTCTTAAATCACTATAAACAAATGAGTTGTATAAAATCTCAATATTTCTATTATTTTTGTAAGCGTAATAGTTCTTTAACAATTTATAGAGCTAAAATGAAGACAAGAAATTGCCAAGCTAACGTTGTCCGACTAGCCATTATTATGATCCTACCTAATAAGCTCGATCTATCTAGTCTTTACGACACATATGTATATGTTTACTTGCGTGTTTGTACGTACATCACCAATGTGTATATGCACGTACTATGTGTATAAATACACATATACGTCCAACAATCCAACATATACACGCACATACGTATATGAATGTATATGCTATACAATATAGAATAAATAGTGATGAATTATGATGGAGACTTACTAGTGGCATAGTAGTATAATATAAAGGATCCTACAATTAAAAGCAAGGGCCAAGATTCTCTCCTTGCTTTGTGGTTCCCTCTATTATCTTCTCCCACCTTCACTCCTCTCATCACCACCATCTCTCTCTAAAAACCCTAAAGTTTCTATCTCTCTACAAACATGTTGTTGGGAAAGAGACAAAGGCCTCCAATGAAGAGAACCACAAGCATGACTGAGTTCACGCTTGATCTCAATCATACCGTAGATGTTGATGGTACTGGCCCTAACAATTCAGGGCCACCACCAGCAGCATATGATCAATACCCTAATAACCCTTTTAATACTATAAACAAGCCGCCCTCCTCGCCTACTATTGCTTCCAAGATTCATCGACGTAATTCGGCTGATTATACACAAACATCTCATTTCTTGAAAGCTTGTCACTTGTGTAAACGTAGGTTGATCACTGGCCGTGATATCTTCATGTATAGGTATATATTTTCAAACCTATTTCTTATAAAAATAAAATAAAATTGATGCATCAAAGCTAGTTTAATTTCTTCTATATAGTTGCTTAGACAAATACTGGAATTCATGTATGAACTCTTTATAACTTTGTTGATTATCGCTACTTGCTAGAAAGCTTATTTCTGAATCTCGTTACATAAAAACAAGTAGTATATATATGATATATATTTTTCTCCTCTAGATTCGTAAAATGATTCTTCTCAAAGATACCTAAAAGAAAGTAGTTGAATTAAATCACATAGCAAAACTGTGGTAGATCCATTATTCTGAATTTGAGCATGTAAGAAAAGTTATATTTGGTGGTAAAAATTAAAAAAGAGCTATCTTTCAATAGGATTGATATAAAAATCTTACAAGCATACACATGTAAAAAGTAAATTTTCTTTGTAATCTTTGTTTGTTGGTTTTTTGGCTCTAGCTCCTGGTTAGAGCTCGGTTATGAAAGTTGCCGTTCAAATAAAAAAGAGTAAATTTTCTAGCAAAATTTGGTTTTTACATATATTTGAACGTTGTGTTTAGTTATCAAATACTTTTTGCACGGGGCTTTCGTTAACTCAGCTACGGCCCTGATTTTGCATGATCAAATTACATGAATGATCCTTGTACATATTTATGGACATATAGTTTTTTATTTTATTTTCTTTCTTGTGTTTACCTTTTTACTTGTGTACTTGTTCTCTATAAACAATTTAGTAAAAGAGAATCCCTATGTCTAACTGTTTTTTAATGATTTTTGCAGAGGTGATAGTGCATTTTGCAGTTTAGAGTGTAGACAACAACAAATGAATCAAGATGAGAAAAAAGACAAATGTTCAATGGCATCAAACAAACACAACACTAGTCCTGTAACTAGTGCTTCATCCACTGCTTCTGAAACTGTTGCTGCTATGTAATATTTTATTTTTTTATCTTTATTTTTACTTTGTTGTGATCGTGTATTATTCAAGAGATATGATGCCTGATGTTTGCAATATAAGTATTTGGAGAAAATATTAGTATATGATTTTAGTACAATAAGCATGTGAATTGAATGTTCCCTTGTGACACATTTTGTGAAGTCACTAGCATCTAGCTAAAGCGCATTTCGTTAAGTAATATGTAGAAATGTTAAATTAATACAAATAGCTAAAAGACTCTGGCAGGATTGAGTATCGTTCTTGCAAAAACGTGTACACGCTTCATACAATGGTTTAGCAGCAAGCGTTCGGTATTCTTGGCGAGAAGTGTTGTCCGGTTAATTTTGAGAAAGGAAAAGATGTGTGTGTTCATTTTTTGTGTGTGCAAAAGATGATTCAAATTGGTAGATCTTTAAAGTATTAGTTTGTTCTCCCCTTTTTAATAATTATTTCACTTGTACAACTTAAAGGCTTCATAATAGTATAATTATGTTTCAACGTTGTCAAACAGTTCATCCTTAACTAGATTAATTTCAATCGATGTAGAAAAACTAATACTGGTTGGAGAGAATGTTTTTATAGTCTTTGTAAGGCCTCTTATATATCTTTTTCATGCACTTAATTTCATAGCTCCTTACTAGCTATGTTATTTTTTTAAATAGTATAAATATCATCTACTGTATATTAAACCATATATTTTCTTATGTTGTTAATTACTAACTTTTCATTTTAATATTTCAACTGTAACATGAGGAATTAATTTACCTTGCTTTTACTAGGTATCTAAATTGATATCCTCGTACCAACATTCCAAAAAATATTTTTGCTTTTTACTAAATCATAAGTTTTACACCTACTTAAGAGTAATGTATATCATCAAAGTTATTAGTTATTACGTTGCAAATTACACGAACTTTAAAGTACTTCGCACTTGTATACGTAAAGTAAGTTTTTTACTTTTTTTACACTTCGATTAAAAAATAATAATATTAATAATAATAAATATATTTATTATTTTGTACTTCAAAAAAAAAAAAAAAAAAAAAGGAATCTGTTGGTGTCAAATGTGTCATGTTTCCAACAAGAGGGGTCCATATTTTAGT
Organism: Artemisia argyi; assembly: GCA_030686995.1. NCBI lineage: Eukaryota > Viridiplantae > Streptophyta > Magnoliopsida > Asterales > Asteraceae > Artemisia > Artemisia argyi. The sequence continues at coordinate 192,579,991 of CM060692.1, read as the reverse complement.
GGGTCCCACCGTAATAATGTGTGACCCCATAAACTTACATTATTGGTCCCTCAACTTTACTTTTTTATGTTGTAGGAGACAAACTTGAGAGTAGTAGGGTCTTCATAATTTTCACATTTCATGGCCATAAAGCTATTTCAACAATTGAATATCTTTTTCCAGTTTCTTATTATAACTGTTTATAAGCATAATTGAGCATGATGAATTAATTTTGAATAGCGTACTTTAGTGATGGTACTGTGCTACGGTAGATGTAATTATAATCATGTTGACTATCTTCACGTTAATGTCATATCATCTTTACCCTGTAATAATCACAACTTTTTCTTTTACAATTTACTTACACACAAAGATATCAGATACCTTACAACACACCTACAAATAGACGCAATTCTTCATTTTCAATCGACAGTAGGCACCACCGATTCTGTTTTTTTTTTTTTTTTCCTGCTTCACGCATGAGTCTCCACCATCGAAGGATCACGCGTGGTTACATGTCTCAACGTAGTTTTCTATCATTGTTACAATGTTGTGTACTAATCTTATGATGTAGTTTACATACATATACACGTTTATGTATATGTATATTATATAGTGGTGCAATCTTTTGAGTGGTCAACTAGTTCTTCAGCTTGACCAATTGGAAAAATGCTTTGCTTTAAATGGAACTTTTTCAATTTTATATAAGCTCCTTTATTCTCTTTTCCTTTTTAAGCAATATATCGATGTTCAATTGTTAAGGCTTTTGGAGTATAAAGTTGTAATGCATATTTACTTGACGACAAAATAGAGAAAGGTTAATTACACAACACGTACTGTAAGATTTGTTTAAGAAGTATGTTGTTATGAAGTTAGCTTTCGTAGCCTCTAAAAATAAAATTATGAGACTGGTGGTAACAGTGATCAATTCAACAGCATATTAACTTTTCAACATCACCAACATAGTATAGTAAGACAACCAACTTCACAACTCAAACATACCTGACTTAAAAACAAATATATATACCTCACAAAAACTAACATTACACACAACTCCTTTTCTTTTTTCCATAACTCGGTCTTGAGGAAAACCAACTTCTCCATTCCTATGACCAAAGACACGTGTAACGGGGGTATGTGTAATAAGAAAGACGCGCGGTATAAGAGGAAATTAAAGACGCGTCTTACCCCCTTCTTACCACCGGTCGAAGTCTAACTTGATTGAAATATATGTATTTCGATTTAAAGAAACATTATTGGTTCATATTTTACTACTCTTGTACCTCGTTTTATGAACTTAAAAAATGTCGTCAAACGATAATTGGGCTGTTTGTGCATGGGTGTCAAGTTATTAAAATCAAGATCCCTGCCCTAGATAAGGAGACAATATATTTCTGAAAGAATATTAACAATTAAGTACAATACATTAATTATAAATTAAGTGATACTTTAGAGTTACTTCATGAATCTCCAACATAGAAAAGAGGAAAAAGCAAGCTAGTTGACAATAAAATACTGCATTACTTTTATATGGGGTAATCAACTTGCATTATTTGGAAAAATAAATAAATATAGATTAATTTGAATGATTCAAAGTTTCAAACCACTGCATCTTAATTACTAGTATATGATATCCTCGTAAGACATTTTATGCTCTACCTTCACCAGGTAATCTCAACATGCATAGAGTGAAAAAGTTTATTCCTTTATCCCACTTTTTACTGCATTTTATCGGTCAGAAAATTAGTAACGTATATGTGGTATTTAAGAGTACGTACTCCATAATAACATATATGTTACATGTTTTTCATCCTCGTTGCCTTACTAGCTAGTACAAATTAGAGCTTTAGGACAAATAGAAAGAGACGGGAAACAAAAATCTTTTGTCTCCATTGTCATTTTTCCAAGTAAATGAAAACGACATTCATATGTATATATCATTGAAGAAGAACGACAAAATAATTGTTTCATGCTTGTCACACAAAACCAGAGGCGAAGACAGGAATTGAGGGGTGGGCATGCATGGATAGAGCCAGGGGGTTCCCACGGGTGCCCGGACACCCATGGATTTTTTATATATAGTGTTAATTTTTGAAGAAAAAAAAAACATCGATTTTTTCTAAAGTAATCTTAAATGCACCTGGTCCATCAAAATATGTTTCTAATATTATTGTTCAATTTTTTTGTGCACCCGGCCATATTCAGTCCTGGTTAATCTCTGTGGGCATGTGCCCCCTAGTGAAAAAATTGCAGTGTAATTTTTTAAAAATATTTGATAATTTTTGTAATTTGCCTCATAACGAACCAATTTGTAGTGATCTATGCTTCTAAAATTTATCAAAGTTTGTCTCATCGCCCATAAGTTTCTGGCTCCGCCCCTGCTCAAAGCTGGAATAATTTTTACTTGTGAGAGATAACCAATGAAGCAAATGTAGCACGAGGAGCTTAGTGTTCCCTCATTAGATGAGAGAACTATATTAGCATGATACGAACAAAGAAACTTAAGTTTTCGGATGCCAAAAAAAAATAATAAAAAAATAATAATAATAATAATAATGGTGACTTTGATGACTCAAAGAAAAACCTAATCGTTTTTCATAAATCCTTGTTGCATTCTTGATTCTTAATTGTTTGAAATTGCCTCATTCAAATCCCGAATCGTTTGTTTAATCTATGCGATTATCCTATTCTGATTTTAGGGTTTCTTGGTCATCATTTGAATTTTACATTCTAGTAATTTGTATCAGTGTTGTCTTTGATATACGTGATTGATATCTGTTACACCCAAAACCAAGTTTTAAGTATTAAATAATGAAAATATCATTGGAATAGTTTGACTAAGAATTTTATGAGTCAGGAGACTCGATATGATTGGTTAGTCAATGAAAGTTAAGTTGTAGTCAAACCCAATAGTCAAACTAATTGTCAAAGAAGATGTAATATGGTTATAGAAAGATTAATGTATCTCAAATATAAGAGATATAGACTTAAGAGACTAAGGTTGTCAAATGGTAAATGTGTTATAAAAGTTAATGTGGCCAAAATAGAAGCAAAGAGACTTAGGTGACCAAATGTGTAATTTAGGAGATAACTTTGTTATGAAGAAAGTCATAAGTAGATATTTCTAGGTTTATACACATTCATAATTATCCAGGAATATGTGTCGAACAAAAAAAGGAGGGAAAAAGGAAAAATGGTCTTGGTGATCAGTTCACTACAAAAAAAGTGGCTTTTTAGAACCCCCATAAGCGTCATAAAATGGTATTTTTTAAGACATTTCATTTAATAGGACCAAGGATGAAAGCGTTTCATGTAAGGCGGTTGTAATAGGTCCAAAGCGTCCTAACCCTTATGAAACCAATTTTATGGTCGTATTATATGTCTATGAACAACACAAATAGCGTCCTAATAAAACCATATTAGGACACTTTTACATTGTTTTAACATGTGATTACCTACTTTTAATCTTTTGAGACACATAAAAACATCCTTAAAAGTATTATTAGGACGCTTATGATGTAACATCATAGCTATTTTAGCAACCAAGAAAAGGGTCCTAATAACTTAAATAAGATTATGATACCAATTTTATGGTCGCATTTTAGGTCTATAAACAACACAAATAACGTCCTAATAAAAACATATTATGACACTTTTTCAATGTTCTAACATGTGGTAACCTACTTTTAATCTTTTGATACACATACAAGCGTCCTTTAATGTTAATTCTTAGGACGGTTATCATATACCATTATAGTTACTTTAACACCAAGAAAAGGGTCCTAATATCCCAAATACGATTATGAAACCAAATTTATGGTCGCATAATATGTCTATGAACAACCAAATAACGTCCTAATAACAACATATTAGGACACTTTTACAATGTTGTAAAACGTTGTTACCTAATTTTAATCTTTTGATACACATACACGCGTACTTAAAAGATAATTGTTAGGACCCTTATCATATAACATTATAGCTAATTTAGCACCAAGAAAAGGGTTCTAATATCTCAAAGAAGATTATGAAACCAAATTTTTGGTCGTATAAAATATCTATTAACAACCTAAATAACGTCCTAATAACAACATATTAGGACACTTTTACAATGTTAAGTTAATTGTTAGGACTGTTAATAAGTTTAATAGGACAATTTCAAAGTCCTAACAAGTCATATGATAGAACGCTATTTTCACCATGCACGCTCTATTATTACGATATGAATAAAACATCAACTAAATATTAAATGAATAAAACGAAATTGTATTTCAAATTAGCAATTGTCATAACAAAAGCACTAAACATAAATAAGGTAGACATAATCTAACATAAAGTCTGTTAACATTAAACAATACATTAACGCAACAAGAAGCTTAGTCCGTGGTCATCATGCATCATCTCTCTCAATCCTCACGGACCACCTACAAATAAACACCCATGTATAAGCATTAAGCTCCATGTTAGTAAAATTATTGGTATCACAAGATTAACAAAGACATACCAAGATAAAGGGACAAGGCCATGCTATGGTTGCACAAACACAGTCTTCAATTGTGGCAAATAACCCATAGGGTCTCACCAAAATTTCATCTCTTTTTGTTGGTACTTGAACGTTTACCTCACACCATCCTCGTCCAATCTCTGTACCACCAACTATATCATTTGGGTTCAAGCTCCTCACCCATCCTTTTGCTACAGTCTCGGTTGAGTTTAGAATGCTTTTAAGGACAACTTCATCCCCGACCTAGATTTCAGTTTTCAACAAACATTTATCAATTTATAGTCAAGACACATGTATTAGGTTAAACAGATGTAATACTGCAGGTATGGAGGCTGGGGTATACAAAGGAGGTAAAAAATTGATCAGTGTAATGCTGCAGGTATGGAGGCTGGTGTATACTAAATAAGTTACAAATAAGCTACAATAAGCTAAATAAGCTGTAACTACATGGGTTGTACCTAGATTAAGCTAAAAACTACCAGATAAGCTATAGACCAGAATAATCACTTGATCAAATATCACAGGCCAAACAGGCCAAAACCAACAACCTTGCAGCCCTTGTGGGTCCCACTAGGGTTGACAGGGATCCAAAGTGAGACTTGATATGAAAAGGTGACTTATTGAGGTTTCTAAAAAGCTAGTACTAAAGGTTTGGGTCCCATAGATAAGCACTTGAGGAGGGCTTGAACTTGGGTGGTCAACACTGATCAGTCAGTGTATGGGTGGAATTGGACAAACAAAAAGCTATCTGCAGACCTATCTAATAAGCTCAAAAGTTTGAAATAAGCCCTGAACTTTATAGATGAGCTTATTGGCTTTCAAAAAAACCAATAAGCTCATTGTGTGGCCCACTATTGAAGAAGCTAAGGCACATGGATAGTTGGGGTTTTGAGCTGATGCCCTGGTGCAGGGCAATGGTTAGCCCTGCAGGCCACTTTGAACTATCACCTAAGCCAGAGAAAAAATCATAAAAATAAGCTAACTGTGGGATTCAAAAGCTTAGATGGGGAATTTCAACATGCAAAAATCTCAAGACTTGAATCTCAACACAAAATTCACAAAAATTCTCCCAATATCTGAGTTTCTGACTAACATACCATTTTGACTTTTTGATTTTGAACTTAAACTTTGACTTTAATGAAACTTTTTTGATCCGTATGCACTAATTATGATTATTTAAGCTATGATAACACTAAACAAGTAGGGTTGGATCAGTTGAAAAACCCCTTGCCTCTTAACCTAGAGGTCAAGGGTTCGATCCTCACTCCCTACAAAAGGCCGGAGGTCCTTTCTACCTTAGGTAGAACCGGAAGCAGCCTCTCTACCTTAGGTAGGGGTATGGTTGTCTACATCTCAACCTCCCCCATACACCGTGGAAGACGGTATTGGGACCCATAACCCGTGGAAGACGGTATTGGGAGTTACTTTTAAGCTATGATAACACTAATTTAAGATACATGAACAAGATTTAGACCAAGTGGGTGAGATTTGATCCTCAAAGGTCCCAACAGTGGACTGTGAGAGTGAAGGTAATTTGATTTTGACTTTCTCTAGTTCAAACATTGGTTTTATAGTTTTACTAGTTCTAATATCACCTAAGAGGTCAGAGTGTGCAGATAAACAAGTGAAAAGGAAACTACCACAGTTGAAACAACACAGAACCAAACACCCCTTAATAACTGAGTTAACAAATTTAAAAGGCAAATGAGAAATCTAAATCATAATACTGATACATAAGCTTGTAGCCTAGGTTCATTAGCTATCAAAGATAAAATAAGCTATAACAACTAGAAAGGAACATACCCGTAAGCGTGGAGGTTCAGTGGTTACAACAAGAGAATGTTGTGATGTAAGAGGTGGAACAATGGAACTATCCGTCGACCCATTCTTCTCTGATAACTGGGCTCGTAACTTTTCATTTTCACTAGTAAGTTCTCCACATCTAGACTTCAATTCGTTGTTTTCTCTATGACATGCTGAATGACTTGGTATTACACCCCAAACAGCAGAAGCACGAACACCTAGACCATACATGCCTGCATCACCATTTCGATCTTTACCCATAACTGTAGAAAAAATATCATCTGGTCGGGCAGATTATCACTAAGTCGTTTCATTTCATCCTGCATTTTATATAAACATGAACAACATATAGGAAAAGCATGTATTACGAAAAAAAGCATATTGTGTTTAACTGATGCTATTAATACACTTTTGCAAACATAAAAGCATATTACTTACAATCGCATTTGCATTGTCATCATTTTTGGTATTTCCATCTTTGGAGAAGTATGCACTAAAAAGATCCAATCGAGTTGGATCTCGTCCCAAAGATGTCTGTATGAATAAAAAGAAAATGAATATTAAAAGTGGATATCGACAGGATACATTAACAATCTCACTTTCTCCATACACTTACCTTTAACTCTTCCCTTTTGCGAGCATAACTTTTTTTACCGGATCTTTGGATCATCTTCTTTTTTGCCCGATTCGCCTTGTTTTTTTCACTTAAACTCTGCAGCAGGAAAGTAAAATATCATAATGGGAAATTAAGTAATGTTATTTAAAGTGGAAGAGTATTTCACACCTTAGTGTTTTCTTTGTTCCAATACTTCACAAGCTTCTTCCATTGTTTTTTTTGCACTTGCTTTGGCCTAGATCTTATTTGTTGCTTAACTGACAAAGACGGATCATGGTAGTGTTCCTTAACTCTTGCCCTCCTGTTCTTCACCTTCCACCTAAATGATTGCAATATCCATTTTTCTCCAGCTTCCGGAATATCAAATTTTGTCTAAAAAATGTAATAGCTCACATTAGAAAACAAATACTTTATTCATTAACATACAAACTTAACATTGTGTACCTTTAAGAGTTCAAGCAAAGCTTGACGAGAGTCGGCTTCCTTAAGTCTGTTGTTCCTCAGTAGCTCAGTGGTAGAGCGGTCGGCTGTTAACTGACTGGTCGTAGGTTCAAATCCCCAAAGTCGAGAGGGAAACAGCCCAGATCGTACGGAGCGGTAGGCTAAGCCGGAAATAGAGAGAGATGTGAAGGAAGAGTCCATAGAATGCTATGCCTACCCTCATGATTAGACCATGTCCCTGAGATTTGATAAAATAAAGGTGCACAGAAGGCCACTCGCGCCACAGAGGTTCTTTCTCTCACGTCATTTCGCCCGCCCGTTTCACAGCCATTGGCGGGAATTTCGCCCGCATCCGATCCCCAATTCTTGTTCATGTTCCTTCGAGTCTCGTTTGGTTTCGAGAGCACGTGGTTCCAAGTTAATGCCAGATAAAAAGGATTTCGGTTCCGTGCGATGGCCCTTTACTAATAAAGGAAAGCTTGCCTTAATTGAAGTAGGGGCTGCGAAGACGTATAAACTTGCTTAGCCCAAATCAGTCTAAAAGTTCGGGCTAGGCCGTAGTACCTACAGAGGAAGGGACAAGCAAAGCTTTTTTTTTTTCGCGGCGTCAACTTTATTCCATGATTTATAAATCGGACAATACTTTCCACTCCTTGAAAGGGTTCCCATGAAATGAGTCAGATGACTACTTTTGTCGTTAATAGGTTGTCCGTGTTCATTAACTAAAATAGGAATTCTATCCCCTTTTTCTTGGGCCCAAACTTTTGCCATACGTGTTGGTCCTCTCTTTCTTTTGCTTACAATCCGAACTACAAAAAGTGAACATGATTTACAATAGATACGTATACATTTAAAATATTAAATAATTTGAAATGGAGGCAATATCTCAGCGTTGTTTTTTGTCTTGTTTTAATTTAACTTTATTATATATTCTACTTATATGACACAATATATGATATATGATTTTTAAAACGATGCAATCAAGTAGACCATGTTAACCTGTTTCATTTCGAGCTGTGTAACTACATGGTTTTCTTCATTTTCAGAATGCTCAGCTTGAATCTCTTCTCCGACTAGATCATTGCCGTCATTTGTTAAATCGTTCACATTCTCCAAATCATCCCCATTCTCCAAATCATCCATGTATTTATCTACATCATCTTCTGAAGTAGCTTGTTGTTCAATATCTTCATTCATAGGTATGTCTTCGATATCATCATTTTCAACATCATAAAGGTCTTCATTGTTATCTATATTAAAAAAAATAAAATAAAATAAAATAAAATAAAAAGAAAAAAAGTAAGCACCGAAAATAGTTAACTGAATATACACTTAATAGTAATTTAATATCATATATATATATATATATATATATATATATATATATATATATATATATATATATATATATATATATATATATATAGTATTTGAAATTTATGTATAGTTACCATCAGATCTCAAGTTACGCTCCCCGTGGTCATGATCATTGTCAATTGCAACTAAGTTTCTCTCAGTTGCAGTTAATCTTCCTCTCTTGACAGAAGTTGGTTGATCATTTCTCGTTTGGACTTTGTCGGACTCCTGTACCCTACTACGTATTGCCCTCCCTGTATCAATATGTTGTCCCTTTTGCGATTGAGATTCTGAAGATGTTAGCCCACTGGAGACATTCGGAGCACTCATTCGTTTTTGTGCTAAATTTTTATATCTAGTCATGGACTGTGGAGCAATGTATTTTCGATGCTGTTTCATGCAAGTAGAATTGTTAGAAAACAAACATAAAGAAAATATAGTAGCCAAATTTATTATTCGTACCTTTTTATTTGTTTGTGTAGCCACTTCTTCTGGGTTATCTTCCTCAGCATTAAGATGAAAGTCTGAACCAGACATATAATCTGCATCTTTCTCACCAGTATCCGTTGGTTTCTTTTTCTTTTTCTTTGTTTTATCACTCTCTACTAGACTTGTCAAAGACTTAGCAAGATTTTTCACTCCCAAAACTTGTAATCTCTGTTGGTTTTCTTGAATCCTTGTCCTTCTGGACATTTCATAATCATTCGTATTTCTCGTGGTGACTTGGCGTTGCATCCTGTTATTTTCCATTACTGGTGCACAAAACAAATAAAATTATTATGAGATTGCAAAGAACAATAGTCATTTGAGAACAACAAAACTGAAATCAAATCACTATCTGTTACATGTTACAGAATGAAATACATTATCTACAAACAAAAATAGACGCAAATCCTTCAGTTACATGTCACAGAATGAAATACATTAGCTAGAAACTGATATCAAATCACTATCACTATCACTACCCAAATCCTTTGACCCAACTTTACACAGGTATACCAACATTCATTTAAATTAAACAGAGCAACTAAAATACAACTTGTACCACATCACAAATAAGCAGCACTTATGATCACATATGAGACTCATCACAAGAGGTCAACCAAACACATACCCGAACCCACCATTTCACACACTTAAGACTTATCACAAAGGTTAAACAAACACTAACAATGTATAACAATAACAATGTATAACAATGATAATAATAATAATAATAATAATAATAATAATAATAATAATAATAATAATAATAATAATAATAATAATAATAATAATAATAATAATAATAATAATAATAATAATAATAATTTGCTGCCCACATACAACCCTAAACCAAAATTGAGAGTTTAACCGTCTGTGAAAAACGATTTCCATTAATAAAATCGAATCAAATACTTCATTTCCGAAAAGATATGCTTGATTTTCGCAGCGCCAAAAGTTATTTATGAATCTGAATTTTTTCCCAAAAATTTTAAGCGAGTTTATGTGAACGTGGGTGTGTAAGTTTTCCCCAAATTTTTAGATTATAATTAGATTTATAATTAAATTAACTAATAGTAGTATATAGTATATGAAATGTATTATATTATTGTATATATAATATATATAAGTATTTTATTGTATGTGAAACTAAAAATGAAGTAGATTTGGCATTCGTTTTTCCGACTTCCCGGGTCAAACAACAATATGAATGTGTTGAAGTAATCAGTCTCTGTTGTATCTTACTGCCCGAAATGGAGCGGCTCCAGATAGTTCATTTGTTTTACGCAGGCGTTATTTAAAATGTTGCTATTTTCTTACAGACGGGATTTATCCTAAGTGGTCTACGTTTGTTAAAGCGTATCCGCATCCAGTTGACCAGAAAGATAAAGTGAGATGTAGGACAGTAAACCACACTAGAGTCATATATGCCATTGGTGCATCAATGACACGGACATGGAACCCTATGAATAATGAAATGGCTCGGGTTTGAAACTGGGAGTCAGATATCATATCATAATCAGAGTGTCATATCAAAAGGTTCATATCCAATAGGTTCATATCCAATGATGCAAAAATCGCGAATCAGTAGTCGGGCAGTCGACCACCTTGTAGCTTGTAATCGGTCTGGGCGGGATGAATCGTTGATAGGGTATAATTTGATGTATAATTAAATTAATTAATACTACCTAGTATACAGTATATGAAAAGTATTGTATTATTGTATATATATATATAATATATAGGTATAGGTATTTTATTGTATTTGAAACTAAAAAAGAACTAGAGTATTACCCTGTCGTTGCTCGGGTTATCAACTAAGGGCCCGTTTGGTTGGTGGGTGTTAATTTGGATTCGGGATTGATTTGGTTAAAACATAAAGTTTATGAAATAATAACTTTGAAAAAGCTAATATGAATAACTCTCAACGGATGCGGTTATTCATTTATATCATCAAAAGTTTTTACGTAAGCCGAGTTCCCATGACGTCACATTCCGGGGATGCTTTGTAGCCTATATTGTACACATATTGAACGGAGGAATTGTCCTAGGCATTTGCGAGGCCAATATACGCGAGGTGATCATAAAGTGCCGACTATTATGATTGAATGTATTGCTTCGCATGAAGTCAGAGATAGGACATTAATCCACCACGAGCCCAGAAACATAACATATCATATCATATAACAGATAATCCACTAACTGTAGATAACAGATATAGGATGCATCCATACTCCCCTGTAGATAACATAGTGGCCAAACATATACTTGAGCTCATAACATGTAACATATAAGGGATGGTGTGGAATGTTACTCAAACACACTAGAGTCATATATGCCATTGGTGCATCAATGACCCGGACATGGAACCCCCATGACTAGTGAAATGGCTCGTGTATCAAACTGATAGTCAGATATCATATCTTAATCAGAGTGTCATATCAAAATGTTCATATCCAAAATGTTCATAACAAATGGGTCATATCAAATGGTTCAGAAAAGCATATCAAAGGTTCATAATAAAAGTTTCATAGCAAAGATTCGTCATTAAGGTTCATAGTAAAAAGAATCATATGAAGATTCGTAATTAAGGTTCATCAAGGACGACAACAGGGCAATATCACCGGTTCATATGACCCAAGTGTACTATCGGGTTGTTCGGTTAGTTTGGTTTCATTCAATTTGAAAATAATAATCATGAATATTTTAAAAATAATACTCAAATTATAACCATTTATAAAGATGGGCGGGATCTTTTTGAAATTCACGGGTTGAAAAGGTTAAACGGGTTTTGGGTTGATACAATCAACCCTTTTTTGATAAAAAAAAGTTGCCACATTAAGAAAAAAAAGCTTAAACGGGTTGGCAGGTCGACCCAATTAATTTATTCACAACCCGAACCCGCCCTGATTAATAAACGGATTAGACGGGTCGACCCAAACCCGACCCTAAATATATTTATACTCAACACCGAGTTAGTAGTTCCTCTCTTTTTAGAAATCCTTCAAACTGAAACTGAATTGGTTGAACTTTGAGTCATCCCAATTAAAATAATAATCATGAATATTATGGGAACGCGTAAGTTTTTTCTCGACCTTTGATTTTCTGCAGTCTCTTCGGTTCTCATCATTACTTGTTTTAATTATTTCATTTCTCATTAATATATCTCTTAATTTTTTCAGTTCATGCATCTACCCTTTATATATATGTTGGTTTTATTTTTATTTTTTCAGTTCATCCATATACTTTTTTCAGTTCATAACTTTTTCACTATATACAACCCTAATTGAAAATGTCTGCCAAGCCATACTTGAATGAACTGAAAGATCTTTGTGGTTCCGATAAGCTTCATGATTGTTTTATTTTTCTCAATATTCAGAAGATACCTACTAATGAGGTGAACATGAGAAATGTGGCGGCTGTGAGGGACGACATGAGAATGCAAGTGGATAAGAGAACCGAACGTATGATGGAGGTGTTTGAGTTAAATACTGATGAAGAACTGGCTGTTGAGGATGTTTATGATTCAATGCATGAAGTCCAGATCATTGAGAGGCGTTTGGTTGAATCTCTTGCAAGTGTTGTGGCTGATTTTCAGAGGTTGATAGCATTGAAGAAGGAGACCATTGAGATTCTGGAGAAGTATGATGAAGAATGAAGGTAGTTGTTGGGTCTTTTGTGGTTTTTGTGTCTGTTGGTCTCATGTTGTTGGGTTATGTACTTATTTTGATGAAAACTTATTATGTATTTATGTTGAAGGGGATGGTTTATGAACAATGGTTTCTGAAAACTTATTATGGTTAATATTTTAATTGTATGTACATATTTATGTTTAATGGCCATTTATTTTGTTATGTGCTTTGATGATAATCTGTATGTGCTTATGTTGATTATGTTGGGGTGTTGGAGAAGAGAGTTTTGTTGATTATGTAGCTGATGCGTGGGAATCGCAACAGGCTTTACCTCTCGAGGGATCTCGAGAAGCTTACAACCCCCACCAGGCAGTGTACCTGATCGTTGTAGTATAGTATAGTGACAAGTACCGGGGGATTGATCGTTCAGCTTAGGAATAGTGTCGCTAGGATTAGAAAGCCTAAATACTAGTTCTAAAGGTGAGGGATGATTATTTTTGTGTTTTTATATTTTATGGAAAGCAATTTAAAATCTCGGGTTTGAAGGATTTGGGCGGAATTAGTTGCTAATCTACTAACCCAATACTAAGATGCAATCAAAATAAAATACTAGAAATAAAAATAAACTAATTTATAATAAGGTTGTGAGCAGTAATTGGAGAAAATGTGTTTACTTAGATTTCACTACTCCCTAGATATCTTTTACACGTTAATTACTTGTTATAATTGCATAGATGACGGATCGTATTCCTTAATACCATTCATGGGGTGACACACATAACTCCCCAATTCTATGAGCTCCTATCTCGTCCTACACCATGCCCAACACAACTATAGGGATTGTAAACAGTGGCTCATGCATTAAATACAACTAATAAAGACCTAGTGCGCGTTGGTTCATGTTTCTTAAGACGTTCAAGCATGTTACCAATTGGAGATCTGCCAGTTTTCTTAAGCCTAACATATAAATCATTCATCCAAGACAAGAATAAACAAGTAATCAACACATAATCAATATCTAGGTTTTATTAGATCTAAGCAAACACAAAATAGATCTAACCTAGCATGATGGAATTAAGACAAGAACATGATATAGACAACCAACACATAGACATATTGATTGAATTAGAAGAACACTTATCTTGATTAAACATGCAAGGTATCAAGGGGTTGGAACCCTTGAAAAACCTGTAAAGTTACACCAAAATCGTACTTAGGGTTTCTCCCAAAAACTTCCCTCTTTAAATGTGAAAAATTAGAAAACTATATATAGGAAAAGGGGTCTGACGGCGTCAAGACCAATTAGGTGACGCCGTCACCTCGCCGCCAAAACAATCCTCGGACTGCCTAGATCTACATTTGACGCCGTCAAGTACAAATCATTTCTAGGCCGTCATGACTTTTACTCTTGACGCCCTACCTTCATGACGCCGTCAAATCTCTTGTGGATCGTCATGGAATTTTACTCTTGACGCCGTCAGGGAACTACTCTTGACGCCGTCACCTACTGTTCCTAGCATGGAAAATTAAGACTTTGGCGTTTTCTTCGCTTTTATGCTCCAAAAACGTCCGAATTGCTTCATTTTCCAGATTTCACTCCCAAAGTACCTAAAATCACAAAAGGAACGATTTAGGGCAATATTTGATCAAATAAATTCGGATTCGGGCTTAAATGACCCCCTAAAAACGGATCATTTTTTGCCTCATCATATACCCATACACTTGAGATTTGCTTGTCCTCAAGCAAATGCGCTTTTATTCTAGTCAAAATACAAGTTAGGGGTCATTTAACACTAATATAAAAGTAATTACAACAAATAATCGTTCCACTAAAGACCAATAGACAAGCACGAAGGTCATACACAAGCACCTCACAAATAGTGTTTAGATACTCACATCCCTCGGGTGTAATAAAGTGTAAATTACAATATGGAAACGGAAAATATCTCTCACTACCTGTCATAGCAAAATAGATTACCATAGGCTTGGGAAAGGATCAAACCTCCACCACATGGCGTAAGCACCTAGGATAAACTATCAAAGAGGTCTTTTAAAGGGTTATAACGTTAGGTATAGGGATATGAAATACACGGTTTTGTTGGATAAAGGAAGCTTTACTGGTGGCGAGTTAACAATCTTGGTTAATTACATGTACAATATGACGTTGCTAAGCCAAGACTAGACTCGACTTAAGCTAATAAATGAAAAATAACAAAAACATAAAATAAACATAGAATGAAAAAGGATGGTAGTCCGTATGTTTTTTTTCTCTTTTTCCTTTTTTCTATATATATATATATATATATATATATATATATATATATATATATATATATATATATATATATGTGTGTGTGTATTTTTTTTTTTTTTTTTTTTTTTTTTTTTTTTTTTTGCATACACTCTTACCCTACCATCCAAAATAATACATCATAGAGGATAAGCATTCCCCTTACACTTGAATTTTTATATACTTTACAATTAACTAATCTAATGACTCGAATTAAGAAAATCAAAACACTTGGAGCACTTTTAATATTAACGTACATATGGGGGTAATAATATTATGTTCTTCCCTATTACTCCATAAAATAAGTACTTACCCATGAGTCCCAATCGTCCCAAAACAATATGTACAAGGATATGACTCGACTTAGCAACCATGTAATCAATTAGATAGTTAACTTAGGGTTTAACAAATAACAATAATGCACTAAAGATGAGTGTATACACGGAAAGCTAAGGCGATTTGGTTGTACATTTAAGTGGGGTGTAACAAATTCTTCCTTTAAGTAAAATGCTTAAAGTTAGAAACGAAAAGATAGGCTCGGAGGGGTGTACTAGGGGTTTCGTGTACTAAAAATGAGTACAACGCTAAGGGTGTGGGAAAAATTAGTTGACTTAACTAGCCAAGTAATATGACTTAAATGGTCAAGTAATTATGATACGGGTTTAACACAAGGGTAATCCTAATGCCTCTTATCATGTAGTAAATCCTACCACACGAATGTAGTTTCACTAGCGGTCTCGGGATGCATCACTAACGCAAGTTCTAGAATCTAAATGCTACCGGTACACTTATAAGCACTAATAATGAATGCTTTTCCTATCAAATCTAAAGGCGAACCTCACATATTTGGGTGGAAAATTTTTCTGAATATACGGTTATGTGCTAGTCATACAATCTCCTATCCATGAGACGCTTGCTATGGCTAAAGTTTCACTCCTAAATGTTGTAAAAAATTTTCAATTTGGCGCTAAAATTGCACTAACAAGTATTTCTCATAGTTTTATTACACATCTACCATTAAACAAAGCAAACTCAAGCGAAAGTGCATATTTAAGGTATCATCTTTTTACCCTCCCCTTACACTTAAGATGAACATTGTCCCCAATGTTCAAGTAAAGAATGTAAAAGTGAAAAAGTAAAGAGAATGAAATCAAATACTCCCCTGATTCACTCGGTATGGATAATAGGGTGGCCAGGTTAAATCTTCCTCCAAGAAAATGAACAATCAAGCTTCCCTTCCAGAATATAAATCATCTTCTTGTCATACATAACCTATAAAACCTGATAAAATAGACAAGACAACCTCGTGTAAAATCGGCGGCATCCTATATAAGCTACTAAATCCTAGAAAACAAAATAAGATATAATGCTTGTGGAATGAAGTTTGCAGATCTCCTGGAGATTATAAAACTTAATAATTCACAAAAACCATGAGACTCCGTTAGAAAAACAAAACCGGTAAAATTTCCAGATTTTTACACCTGACGCCGTCAAGAGTAAACTCCTGACGCCGTCAGAATTGACCTGCAGAAATTCTTATGTTAAGTTTCCGGAAAATTTCTGGAAAAACTTGGTCCTACTTCCTGGAAAATCCTGCAAAACTTCATTATGACTCAATACAAGCATTTGACTCTAACAAATACGAATATACATGTTCATTTAATATTGTGGAGAATCATGATCGGTTTGTTTCTTGAAAACATATTTGGGGTTTCCCCTTACACTTATCTTTTGCAAAAATACTTTTAGGTGGAGTTAAGACTAGGTCAAAACAACAAAGTAAAGTATTTCCACTATTTAGTTTAGAAACATGATCTACCAACAATAAAAATAAAACATGCACACGGAAGCAAATAACAAACAAACAAATAAAATCACACAAAACATGGGCTGCCTCCCAAGAAGCGCTTGTTTTTGTTCGAGTCACGAGCCTGACTCTACCCTTATTTAACGGAAATAGGGGGGATTTTCCCTACACTTTGAGTCAAGTGCGGGTGGAAGTAGCGATACACACCCTTAGGGTGGAAATATGCCTCGTGAGGAAAGTGTGGTGGATGAATTATATGCTCAAAGGGGTGTACTCCTATCATCATAACCTTACAAAATTCAATTGGGTTAATGGGTGGATTAAGATTTTCTCTTAGAAAGTGATCATTTTCTATCAACTTCAAGAGACTACTAGTTGGGGATCCTTCTTGACCTAATAAACCCGGTTTAAACCCATAAAGTTTTTTGTGATCAATCATAAATGGGTGATGTAAGCATGTAAGGTCATTTTCCACTCCTATATTGGCTTCCTCTCTACAAGGTTTAGAGTCCACTACCTTTATCCTAAGACTACCCGGACTACATGGCTTGATGGGTGGGTCGGCTCCTCTTTTGTCTCCTAGATGTATATCTAAGGATGGAAAGTTGTGTGAAGATTGAGGTCCCGGTTCATCAACACTAGGTAATTCCCTAGAACTAAGAGTAAGGTTATCACTACAAGTATTCAAACCTATACCCACTAGTGGTGTTTGGTACAAGGGTTCTACCTCTATTGGGGCTCCTATAGTCTCTTCTACTTCTTCCGGGTAAGTCACGGGTGGTGTGTATTCCTCAAGTGATGGTGGAAGTTGTGGGGTACTTTGTAGGTTTGTGTTATTTACCTCATCCTTCCTTTTTTCAACATCACCTATATGCTCATCACGTGTTTTAGTAGAATCTAACCTAAACATGTTGCTAAGTATCTCAAATCCTTCTCTAGCCATTTCAAGTTCTAAGTCTGATTCATAAGAACATTCCTCAATAACTTGATTACAATGTTCAATTTGCCTAAAGGATTCATCTTTTTGCTCAATATGATCATGTTCGGCTAAATCCTCCTTAATTGTTTCCTCAAGTTGTGACGCATACAAACCCATCAATTCATTGAACTCATGGTTCACGGTTAGGAGGCTTTCCTCAAAATTTTTCCAAAGGGTCTTACTAAAAGGAATTGATCCTAACAATGATTGTTTAATATAGGCCACACATGCGAATAACTCATCAAACCTATGAAACTTTACACTCATCTCTTCTTGTATATATGTAAGATCACTTAAAAATTCATTGGAACAACAGGAAGCAAATCTATCCGAGTAAACTAATTGTTCCTCTATTGTTAATGATCTAAATGGAATCTCATCCGCCATGAAGACAAATGAAAATGGTTTTACAAACAAAGGGCACAAAGAAAAAGATAGACTAAAGGAATCCTAAAAATAAAAATAAAATCTTACTAGAAAGGAATCTAGCAAGTAGATCTAATAAAAAGAAATTCTAACCTAGACAATAACTATTCCTCAGGCTGCGGCGCCAAAAACTTGATGCGTGGGAATCGCAACAGGCTTTACCTCTCGAGGGATCTCGAGAAGCTTACAACCGCCACCAGGCAGTGTACCTGATCGTTGTAGTATAGTATAGTGACAAGTACCAGGGGATTGATCGTTCAGCTTAGGAATAGTGTCGCTAGGATTAGAAAGCCTAAATACTAGTTCTAAAGGTGAGGGATGATTATTTTTGTGTTTTTATATTTTATGGAAAGCAATTTAAAATCTCGGGTTTGAAGGATTTGGGCGGAATTAGTTGCTAATCAACTAACCCAATACTAAGATGCAATCAAAATAAAATACTAGAAATGAAAATAAACTAATTTATAATAAGGTTGTGAGCAGTAATTGGAGAAAATGTGTTTACTTAGATTTCACTACTCCCTAGATATCTTTTACACGTTAATTACTTGTTATAATTGCATGGATGACGGATCGTATTCCTTAATACCATTCATGGGGTGGCACACATAACTCCCCAATTCTATGAGCTCTTATCTCCTCCTACACCATGTCCAGCACAACTATAGGGATTGTAAACAGTGGCTCATGCATTAAATACAACCAATAAAGACCTAGTGCGCGTTGGTTCATGTTTCTTAAGACGTTCAAGCATGTTACCAATTGGAGATCTGCCAGTTTTCTTAAGCCTAACATATAAATCATTCATCCAAGACAAGAATAAACAAGTAATCAACACATAATCAATATCTAGGTTTCATTAGATCTAAGCAAACACAAGATAGATCTAGCCTAGCATGATGGAATTAAGACAAGAACATGATATAGACAACCAACACATAGACATATTGATTGAATTAGAAGAACACTTATCTTGATTAAACATGCAAGGTATCAAGGGGTTGGAACCCTTGAAAAACCTGTAAAGTTACACCAAAATCGTACTTAGGGTTTCTCCCAAAAACTTCCCTCTTTAAATGTGAAAAATTAGAAAACTATATATAGGAAAAGGGGTCTGACGGCGTCAAGACCAATTAGGTGACGCCGTCACCTCGCCGCCAAAACAATCCTCGGACTGCCTAGATCTACATTTGACGCCGTCAAGTACAAATCATTTCCAGGCCGTCATGACTTTTACTCTTGACGCCCTACCTTCATGACGCCGTCAAATCTCTTGTGGATCGTCATGGAATTTTACTCTTGACGCCGTCAGGGAACTACTCTTGACGCCGTCACCTACTGTTCCCAGCATGGAAAATTAAGACTTTGGCGTTTTCTTCACTTTTATGCTCCAAAAACGTCCGAATTGCTTCCTTTTCCAGATTTCACTCCCAAAGTACCTAAAATCACAAAAGGAACGATTTAGGACAATATTTGATCAAATAAATTCGGATTCGAGCTTAAATGACCCCCTAAAAACGGATCATTTTTTGCCTCATCAGTAGCTGTTTCAAGAGCCCTTGGTTGAGCCTAGGGGCAAGGTCTCATTCTTTTGTTCCAATTTTTCATAAATCTGTGATTGTTAGTTGTTATTGTTAAATGTTGGTTGATTTTGTTTATATGTGTTTAATTTAGCCTAGTACAAGCTTATGTATCAGTATTATGATTTAGATTGATCATTTGCCTTTTAAATTTGTTAAATCAGTTATTAAACAATCTGTGTTTTAAAGTAGTGTTTGGTTAGGTCTGTGTAGTGAGTATTAGTTGAACTCAGTGACTAAGGCCTATTCATACAACTTTCTTAACACCTAATAAGTCAGAAACAAACAAGGTTTTAGTGGATAGAAGCTTTAAAGTCAAAATCACCAAGATATTGGCCTAAAATCTGTCTATGTGGAAATTAGTGTGGCATAAGCTTCAAATCATCTCACAAGTAGTTGTTCTAGCACAAATTAGTCTTAGTATAGCTTAAGTCACATTAATCAATCAGTAAATTAGGATCAAATCTCACAAAAGTCAACCTAAGTTCATAATTTCAAAAAGTCAAAAACATAGTTGTTTCAGAAATCCAGAAATAGGGAGATTTATTTTGATTTTTGTATTTGGATTGGGAACCTGAGCTTTTCACAAATCATAGTCCCTCAGCTCATCTTTAAAAATCTGTGTCTAGCTTATTTTTAGGATTTTTATTGTAGCTTGTGCAAGTGCTTCTTTAAGCTTGCAGGGCAAGTACTTGGCCTGTGCACAGGAAATTGACCATTTTCAATAGACCATAGATTGTTCAATAGTGGGCCCCATAGTGTGATTATTGGCTTTTTGGAAAGCCAATCAGCTGATCTTTCTAGTTCATAGCTTATTTTGCAATTTCTAGCTTATCTAATAGGGCTGCAAGTAGCTTTTAGTTTGTCCCATTTGACTGTGTACACTGGGTGGTCAGTGTGTACTTGGTTTTTAGCCAAAGTTCATAAGCTCTTATCTGGCTTATCTGTGGACCCCAGTACACAACCTTGGGCTTTTTAGGGAGCTTACAAGTTTAGCTTATTGGATTAGTGCTTATTTTGGACTCTAGCCCTTTTGCCCTTAGCTTATTTGACTCATACTTGTGACCTGTCTCAAAACATACACTGAGTGACTTAGAGTTTGCCCACAGGTTCCAAGCACCACCCAGTGCTTATTTGTGTCCTTTGCCTTGATTCAAGTTGTTTATCATCTGTTTTTGCTCATTTGCTCATTTCATAGCTTTTTCAAAAGTGCATAAGTCCTAATAAGCTATTAAGTCAACTGTTACGCACAAGGGGGTGCACATAGCTTATTAATAAGTTATTTCAAAAGTGGTTTCATAAAAGTTACTTATTTTTAGCTTTTTAGAAACCTCAATAAGTCACCTTTTCATATCAAGTTTCGCTTTGGATCCCTTTGAACCCTAGTGGGACCCACAAGGGCTGCAAGGTTCTTGGTTTTGGCCTGATTGACATGTGATATATGGCCAAGTGCTTATTGTGGTCTAGAGCTTATTCCGTTAGATTATCTGGTAGGTTTTAGCTTAATGTAGGTACAACTCATGTAGTTACAGCTTATTTAGCTTATTGTAGCTTATTTGTACCTTAATTCCTTTTATAAATCCATTTTGGCTTAAAAAAGCATCTGTAAAGCTAAAAAGCTCATAGAGAGCTTATTTTTGAGTTTTGAAAAAAGTGTTTTAACAAAAGTTACTTATAATTAGTAATAAAAAAGTTTTGTAAAAAGAAAATCAAAAAAATAAAATAAATGGAAAAATTGCAAAAAGTGGGGTTCGAACCTAAGACCTCAAGCATACATGCACAATACCACAACCCCTTTCCAATTGCTCTAGGGCACCAGTTCCGTTTGTTATTGCATAATCTATATACTTAATATAGTCCTTGTTCCTTTTAGCTTATTTAAATGCTTATCCGTACCATTTTCCCCCTCCTCATATTTTTCCTAGGTTCCTTGTAACTTGTAGCATTCCTAGTAATTTTCCCATAATTTTTACTCTTCACTAGGTAATTTTTAGAGTTAATTTTAATTAAATTAGTTTAAATTAAAAAGCAAAAAATAAATTAGTTTTACTGTTTAATTTTTATGCCAGATAACTTTTTATAATTTTTATACCTTTTATAAGTTTTCAAGCTTATGTGAAAATTACTTTTGCAATTTTGACTATTAATTTCTAATTTTTAGATTTAAATTAGTTTATCTAGCTTTGAAGTAATAATTAAGCAATTAATTAAGAAATAGCTTAAAAATAAATTGTAAAAGTATTTCTAATTTTAAGATCCAAATCCACATCATTCCACCATCCCAAATTGCCAACAGGACTCACCACCATCATCAAGACCAGGTAATACCTCATAATTGAAACCCTAATCATTTTTGCTAAATTTTTATGAAACAACATATGTGGTTAATTGAATTAGGCTCCATTTCTTTTTGTTGAAATTATATGTGATTTTATGTGGCTAATTGAATTAGGTTTAAGATGGATACGAGTTGGATGTCTTTACCAAGATTTACCATTGAATATAAAAAAGGTCTTGACGACTTTCTTGATCATATATTCTATAATGAGGGTAAAAATGGACATATTTCATGCCCAAGTATTGATTGTGGTAATCAGATATGGGTAGATCGGACGGAGGCTACAACACATCTGTTATGTTTCGGGTTTATGAAAGGTTATACAATTCCACCTTTCAGTTCCAAATCAAGTGATGCTCCAATGTTGGATGCTGAAGATGACATGCAAGGGTTGGTGAATGATGCCTTCCATCGGTTCGGTGATGACACACAAACCGATGACATGGGAACACAAACTAAAAGTATGTGTATGCCAAACCTAAAGGCGAAAAATTTTATAAAGTGTTGGGAGAGGCAAAGAAACCACTATATCCTGGGTGTAAGTTATCAGTTCTTTCTTTTATCATTAGACTATTTCATGGTAAGTGTGTTGGGAAATGTAGTGATAATGGTTTCAGCATGATGCTGGATACAATGAGGGAAGCCTTCCTCGATGCTTCTATACCAAAGTCATTGTATGAACTAAGGAAGATAATTCGAGAGTTAGGACTTAGTTATGATAAAATTGATGCATGTCCTAATGATTGTATGTTGTACTGGAAAGAAAACATTAATAAAACAGAATGTGATATATGCCATACGTCAAGGTGTAAAGCAAGTGAAGATGATTGTGCAGATGAGTCAACCACAACTGATACACGTAAGAAGATTGGAGCAAAGGTGTTGCGTCATTTTCCGCTCATACCACGATTGCAAATGTTATTTATGTCATCTAAAACAGCCGCCTCCATGAGATGGCATGAATAGAGTCGCACGAAAGATGGTTACTTGAGACATCCTGCAGATTCCCCAGCATGGAAAGCATTTGATTTTAAGTATGATAAGTTTGCCAAAGAATCTCGTAATGTCAGGCTTGGTTTAGCGAGTTATGGGTTTAACCCTTTTGGAACAATGAGTGTTTCTCATAGTACATGGCCTGTTGTTTTGACGCCATATAATCTACCTCCTTGGATGTGCATGCAGAAACCTTATTTCTTTCTAACGTTACTTATACCTGGCCCATCTGCTCCTGGGAATAATATAGATGTCTATATGGAACTGTTAGTTGCTGAGCTAAAGGAGTTGTGGGATCGTAAAGGAGTAGACACTTATGATGCATCAACAAAAAGTAACTTTCGGATGCGTGCTTGTTTGTTATGGAAGATCAGTGACTTTCCTGCTTATGCAAATTTATCCGGATGGAGCACCAAAGGTAAACTTGCATGTCCAAACTGCCATAAACATACAGAATCAACACGCTTGAGTCATGGCAAAAAACAATGTTTTATGGGACATCGTCGATATTTGCCTACTGATCATGCTTTTAGAAGAGATACAAACTCTTTTGATGGCACAGAAGAACTAGACAGGCAACCCCGTGGCTTAAGAAGACAAGAAGTACTTGATGAGTTATATGGTTTTGAAGTTAAATTTAGAAAACTTGTGAAGAGCAACCCAAATTTACCTTTTAATTGAAAGAAGAAAAGTATTTTTTTTGAGTTACCGTACTGGAAAGATAACTTGCTACGCCATAATCTATATGTAATGCATATTGAGAAGAATGTTTGTGACAGTGTCCTTGGAACGCTAATGAATCTAGATGGGAAGACCAAGGATCATATAAAAGCACGCCTAGATTTACAAGAAATGGGCATTAGATTTGAACTTCATCCTATAGTTCAAGATAACAACAAAGTTTATTTGCCACCTGCTTGTTTCTCAATGGATAAAAAAAAGAAAGATATTTTTTGTCGTGTGCTTAAGAAGGTGAAAGTTCCAGATGGTTATGCAGCTAATATATCAAGATGCGTAGAGTTAAAACCTCCAAAACTGTTTGGACTTAAAAGTCATGATTGCCATATTTTGATGCAACAGTTGCTTCCCATTGCCTTGCGAAATGTGTTGCCTAAGCACGTGCGCTATACTGTGATGAAGCTATGTCGTTACTATAAACAATTATGCGCAAAGGTTCTTAATCCAAATGATTTGGTTCAAATGGAAACCGAGATTGGAAAAATACTTTGTGATTTAGAAAGGATTTTCCGCCATCATTCTTTGATGTCATGGTTCATCTTTCGGTTCATCTTGCTTTAGAGGCCAGATTAGGAGGGACAGTTCATTACCGTTGGATGTATCCAATCGAGAGGTGCACATTACTATTTAAGTAAATACCTTTATTAACAAATATTATTGAATCTAAAATTATTGGTTTTGATATCTCAGGTATTTAGCTACATTAAAATCTTACGTGCGAAACAGGAATAACCCGAAGGGTTCCATTGCAGAAGGATATCTAGCTGAAGAGTGTGTGTCATTTTGTTCATTGTACTTATCCAATGATGTTGAGACCGTACATAATAAGACAAGTCGAAATAATGATGACGATGGTTATGAGGATGTTTTACCTATCTTTTCTATGTCGGGTCGATCGATTGGTGCTACAAAGGTAGAAATGATGGAACTTGACATTTTGGCTAAAGCACATTCATATGTGTTGTTCAATTGTAGTGAAGTTGATGAATTTCGAACGTAAGTAATTATATTAGTTGTGAGTTTCATAAATTATATTATACGATTAATAGTTGTCGTTGTTATCATCATTATCATCTGTTAACACCGCAGTGAACATCTGGCGTTGGTTCATCATCAAAATCGGAGAAAACGTAAGCGTGACATTCAACGTTTACATAGTGAGACTTTTGAGTCGTGGTTTCAAGATCATGTAAGGCATATACACATGTTTATTACTTTTGCAAAATAATTATAATGACATAGCATTTTTGACCTACTAATAACAAAACAATTAACACATCTTGCCTTAATTCAGGTTGAGGAGCTACATGCTAGAGGGGATCCCAGAATCACAGAAAGTCTAAGGACCTTGGCAAGTGGTCCATCTGAGTATGTGAAAAAATATAATGGATTTATAATAAATGGTTTCCGATTTCACACAAAAGATGTAGAACATAATAGGAAAACACAGAATAGTGGGGTTGATCTTCAGGCCATGACAAACAGTTACTCGAGTGCTACAGATAACAATCCTATCACGGGAGATGTAACTTACTACGGGGTTTTGAATGATATAATTGAGTTGGAGTATGGTATTGACAAGAAAGTAGTTTTGTTCGATTGTGATTGGATTTCAAATGGTTCAAGGAAAAAAGAAGATGACAACGGGTTTACTCTATTGAATTTTGAAGGATTGAAGGCTCATAATGAGCCTTTTATACTAGCTTCTCAAGCACATCAAGTATTTTACGTTGCAGATAGTGTTGACAAAGGATTGCAAGTTGTGATCAAGACAGCGCCCAAACATGTTTATGACATGGATGAACAAACAAGTCTTGATGACGTGGAAACACATTTGCAGGGTGACTCATTTAAGGGTCCTCAACATGACGAAACAATGGATATTGAATTGGTTAGAGGTGGTTTCGATGGAACCGTTGTGGACAACAATGACTTACTTATTGCCGATGAAGAAGATCCAGTTGAAGAAGCTTAATGATTTCAATTAGCTAAATAGTAATAGTCCCTATTTTTATGTAAAATTAGTTGTTAAGAATCAATGACAATCCTCATTACTGTTTGTATAACTCTTTCTTATACATTTCTTATTTAAATTTAGGTAATTTTAACTTTTTAGCTTCTTGTTATTTATATTTTCACTTTGAGATCTCAAAACAACCCTGCTTAAGGGGTGTTTGGCTCAAATGGGTCAAACGGGTCAATATGGCTTATCACTGTTTGGCTCAAATACCCATATTAAGAGCTTAATTTCTGCTTATTCACTGTTGTTTCTCGTCTGTTTTTTGTTTCCTTTAGTAGCTTGTACTACTGACTAGAGAATTCTGAGCTTAATTGGGATTCTAGATCTTATCTTGTTGCTTTAATTTGGTCTGCTAATCACCCCATTAGGACTGAGATGCCCTGCACTCAGTCCTTTTTGCTTATTCATTGTAATCAGTGCTCATGTCTTAGTATAGC
Source organism: Artemisia argyi (assembly GCA_030686995.1). NCBI lineage: Eukaryota > Viridiplantae > Streptophyta > Magnoliopsida > Asterales > Asteraceae > Artemisia > Artemisia argyi. The sequence continues at coordinate 192,553,569 of CM060692.1, read as the reverse complement.
AGCTTATTCTGGTGTTTTTGAATCAAGCCTAGTTTATTTTGTGAGTGCAATTCTGGCTTAGTATAGTACAACAATAATGCACCAAATTAACCATTATCATTGATAGATAAGGACAATAAAAAGACAGATAACCCATACATAACTTCCAAAAGATTGAGACATATAATAATACAAAGACAGATAACACATTATCCTGATGGTTTTTTTACTCCAAATGTCTTATTTTTTATTGCATCCCAAGTAACATTGTTAGCAAGACCTAACACTTGTATCGTTTTACCAGGAACTTGTTCAACTTGTTCAACATTTTTGCCTTTTGACTTCTTGCCTTTTGACTTTTTGGCTTCTGACTTTGTTAATCCTTTGAATTTCCAATTAGGTGGAAAGTAATCAGCCCAAGATGATTTTGAGCTTAACTCATCTTCACAGCTTGACATAGGTGATGATTTTGAGCTTGAAATGGTTATCACTTATGCAACAAAATAATACTCATTTAGAGCTTGAAATGCTAGGAACAAGGCATTCTAGTCTATATTCTAATACTAGCTAATACTATCAGAAACAATTGCAAAGTAGTAACAGAGTATGACTATCATAACATGCTATTAACTACTCATTCTCTGCAACTTCAGTTCTCATTTAGCTTCAACTTCTTTGATAACAACTGTAAATGCATCCATTACTATCTCAGCAAACATCAACAACTGTAAATGCATCCACACATATATCCCATAACAAGCATTTCATTAAACAAAAGGTCATTACATCAAACCTACATAACAAGCATTTCATTACACAATTTTTGACAACAACATAACAGCAATAACCAAACACAAAACAACAACAATTTTCTTAAAAAAAAAACCACACTATACTTGCTTTCTTTCAACTCCAATTGCAGCAAAAACATTTCCTTCTCCATAGTTGATTTTTGAAAGTCAATCTCCCTTTCCAAATCTCTTATTTTTCCATTGAATGAGTACTTGTCTTCTTTCAAACGTTTTTCCTTTTGAATCAAATTAAAAACCTCTTGTTTGTAATAGTCATTAGGCAACTCAGGATCTAGCCAGTAAAATGTCTTACATTTTGAACCCTATATGGTACAAACAACACACATCACTAATATCAACGCATCCAATAAAACGCATTATAATACTCAACGCATCCAAGAAAACTTACATTATAATACTCAACGCATCCAAGAAAACGCCTTAAAGGGAAATCAATTGTCCGCGAAGTCTGTCTAATTACTGGTTGATCATGTTCACAATGTGTTTGTGGTGGTGGCCGATAACTTCTATTTGAGGAGGAAGACATTTTATGTTTTTATTTATTTAGGGTTTATAATTGGGGAAAAATAATAGTGGGAGTATTATTATAATAAGGATTTAGTGGAAATCCTACATGGCATAAAACTAATGTTTAAATAAAACTTTTGTGAATAAGCGTTCCATAAAACTGGTCTTTTACGACTCAAATATCAAGTGTCCTATTATGGTGTATCAAGTTTTGATACCCAAGTATCAAGTGTCATACTAACTAATGTTTAAATAAAACTTTTGTAAATAAGCGTTCTAAAAAACTGATGTTTTATATCTCAAATAAGGAGTGTTCTATTATGGCGTATGATAATCAAACCACAACAAATAAGCGTACTATAAAGGTTAATGTTAAAAGACACACGTGTCAAGGGTCCTATTAATTTTTGTTAAATTAAAACTTTTGCAATTAAGCGTTCTATAAAACTAAATAAGCGTTATAAAAAGCGGATGTTTTACGACTCTAAAAAGATGTGCCATATTATGGTGTATCATAAACAAACCATTATGAATAAGCGTTCTGTAGAGGTTAACGTTATAAGACGCTATTGTCAAGGGTCCTATTCACTTTTCTTATAATAAAAAACGTTTGCGAATAAGTGTTCCATAAAATCGATGTTTTATGACTCAAATATCAAGTGTCCTATGATGGTGTATCAATCTATGGGACCCAAGTGTCAACTGTCATATTAAGTTATGTTTTAATAATACATTTGCGAATAAGTGTTTTAAATAATTAATGTTTTATGACTTATATATCAAGTGTCCTATTATGGTGTATTGTAATAAAACCATAATTAATATGCATCCTTTAAGGGTCCAATTAAGTTTTGTTATAATAAAACTTTTGCGAATAAACGTTCTAAAATACTGATATTTTATGACTCAAAAATAAAATGTCCTATTATGATGTATGATACTAAATCCATTATGCATAAGCGTCCTATAAAGGTTAACATTATAATACCCACGTCTTAAGGGTCCTATTAAGTTTTGTTATAATAAAATTTTTGCAAATAATCGTTTTAAAAAAATGATGTTATAAAACCATTGTACATAAGCGTCCTATAAAGGTTAACGTTATAATACCCACGTGTCAAAGGTCCTATTAAATTTTGCTATAATAAAACTTTTTGTGAATAAGCGTTTTAAGTAACTGATGTCTTATGACTCAAAACTCAAGTGTCCTATTATGGTGTATTATAATACAACCATAATGAATAAACGTCTTATAAAGGTAATTTATTAGGATCCATATTTTAAGTGTCCTATTAAGTTATATGATAATAGGACCCCAAATCATCGACCATCCTATTATATACCTTTTTAGGACATCGCCTAAGTAGCAAATATTTAAAAAGGACCCTAAACACTCATATGTCCTATTAAACAGTTTTTTGGGACTCCATTATCATACCGTCCCACACAAAGGGTCCTAAAAAGCCACTTTTGTTGTAGTGGTTGATGAAGGATTGAAGCTCCAATTCAAGCAATATGTACCTAGCAATCATCCCTACAAGAAGCAAGGAAGGTTGATAATATGGAATTGATGATGGTGGAATGTTGTATTGCTTAGCTTTGAAAGCTAAGGTAAGTAAATGATACTTACATGAAGTTATGTGGATTCTAACTTGTAAATGTCATGTGCATATTATGTGTTTGTGTAGAAAGGTGAAAGATAGGATCGACCTAGTCTTGCCTTAGGTTGATCATGCTTTTAGTGAAGAATGTGGTTAAGGCGACGTTTAATGCTTAATGTTGTGAAGGTTATGTGAATTCAAGAAAGCAATGGTTAAAGGTGTTTAATGCTTACATGTTATTTGATGCATTATGGAATGTAATATCTTTTACTTACTAAGCGTTTATCGCTTACTCGTAAGATGTTAATGTTTTGTAGTTGCTTATGTGAGGAAGGTTAAGCGATTGGATTATGGCTTAAGAAGATGGAAGTATTAAAGATGTTGTTAAGTATCAAAGTGTGTTTAAGGGTCTACGGTCAATGTTTAAAGGGGTGTTTGGCAAAATGTGTAATTATACCCATTTTGGAATGTAAACGGGTCATGTGTCTATGGAATTGGTTTAATATGTTATGTTAACAATGTTGGTTAAGTTTGGTGTACAGTGGAAGTGGTAAAAATTGTTTGTTGTGTAAATGGGTCAAAATGAGTTTTGGGCACAAAACCCGTCAAGTTGTAAAGCACACATCCGAGTGTCAAGCGTAAATATTTTTGTATGGAAATGAGCCTTTGAATGTAATGAGTAAATCTGGAAAGTTTCGTGGTCTAACGAGTTCGGGACCCAAAGGCCATTCAACCGCAGGTTGTGGAAAATGGCCGCAGGCTAAATGGGTTAGCCGGCGGCTAAGTACGTCAGGAAGGTTTTGTCTTTATCCTATGTTTGGAAAACCATATCTTTTAAACTGTAAGTTGTTAGAAGTCATACCACCCGTTATTTTGAAGGTGATTGAGTCTAGTTTAAATTAAAAATGGTTTCAAGGTCTGAATGTTTATAGACTTTTGTCAATGGTCAAAAGAGTAATGGAAGGTACATTGTAGTTAAAGTGTTTTCCGCGTAAAGTTTTAATTTTTGGTCAAATCGAGCAGGGGGCGTAACAACATGGTATCAGAGCTTCGGTTTAAGTGAATTAGGTTGCCATTTTAGGTTTCCTAAACTTAGACCACTCGTAGGCGTGTTGGACGTAAGTGTAAGTAATGCGGAAAGGTAATTGTAAAATTTATAAATGGATTATATGATATGATATATGAAACTAAGATGAAAGTATTGAAAATGTTTTATAATGTTGATGCTTATGTGATATAAGTCCATGGTGGACTAGATGTGTTTAACATTAAGATTATTCGTGTAACTCGTTACTGTCGATGATTGGTATGAAATTATAAGAATGATAGGTTCATGGTATCTAAGGGATGTTTAAGTTTATGTGAATGTGTATTATAGTATGATATGAATAAATGTGCTAATTTATAGGATGGCTTATAGAAAGGCATGAATTGAGAATGGTTTTGATGATAAATTATTAATAGATAATGTAATGAATGTGTATGATTCTTGTGTGGTATTATAGACCAACATATGGTCTCATTAGTACTTCATGTCTAGTGATTGACCATTAATGTGGTATTAGAGACGGGTTGATAACGAGTTAAAATATGTAGTGTATAAGTATGAAATTTAGTAATGATGAACGTATTATAGTATAATGTGATGAAGGCAAAATATTAAAATTTGACGCATTGTTTGCCATGTGTTGAATGATATAAAATTTACGAATGCTTAAGGTATGATAAAGGTTTAAAGAATGAAGTAGAATGATACAGATTAAATGCTAATAAGTATATGAGACAAGTATGTTTAAGGATAAAACGACATTGCCATGAGATTATTATATCACGGTTAATGTGCCCCATTAGCGGTGATTATTATGATAAGAGAATTGAATAATAAAACATGGCTATAATGTGTATAATGAGATTAATGAAGGTGTTATAGAATAAACTTATGTAAGGTTTATATGTGTCAGAGTTGAACAGACTAAAGTTGTAATAGTAAGGCGATGAAATGGTCAACAAGGGTTGACGGGTAAAAGTTAAAGTGAGAGGTGTAAACACTTAAAAATTGTGTAAATTACTAAGCGCATTGGTATCATACGCCCTATGAGCTTGCCCTTAATTAAATTGAAAATAGCTTAATAGTGTGGGTATTTAAAATGTTAATGGCTTGGATCCAGTATGATGTTAAAGTAAGGTATAGTGGTCAAGCCTTACGGGGAAATACTGACTGGCCTTTGTGTTAAAGTAAGGTATAGTTGTCAAGCCCTAAGGTAAGTACCAATTTGCCTTTGTGTTAAGGTAAGGTGTAGTGGCCAAGCCCTTCGGGGAAGTGCTGACTCGCTTTTATGAGAAAAGTTGGTAAGGGTGGATCCAAAGCTACATAAGATGAAAAGTAAAAGTAAAGCGTATGAATTTTTGGGTCAATGAATGCAAAGTATAAAAAGAATGAAAGCAAAGTGAGTAATAGAAATAGGAGTGTTATGAATGAAGTGCATAAGTAGGATGATTTATAATTTCCTTATTTAAATAGATTAGGACGCCTTTTTATTTAAAAAAAGAAATTGTGAATTGCCGAACCATAAGTTTATATTTCCTTATTTACATCGTTTAGGACGCCTCTTTATGTAAATAAAGAAGTATAAATGAGTGGGCTTATGCGTTTCCGGTATGGCATGAGTAGCGTAATGAAGTAGCGAACGAGACTCTAAGATAGTTAGACATCTTAGGGAATAAGATAATTGATATAAGAATTGGATTGTGACTTAAGTTAAAATGATATGTGAACATTTTAACTTAAGGGTCAAAGTATAAGTTGAAAGGATTAAAAGTTAGAAATAATGTTAAAATATGTTTTATGGCGTGAGATAAAAGTGAGAAATGAAAGTGATAAATGCTAAATAGTATTAGTACCTAATGTGAAATGTAATAGTATAAGTTAAATTTTGACTCTATGAAGTCAAGTATTGAATTTTCTCTAGTGACTTATCGTCTTTGACGAAAATTCCGAAAAAGAAGAAGAGCAAATGAGGTATTAAAATGGTAACGTTAATAGAATGATAAAATGGATACGTTTAAATGTGAAAAGTATTAGTTAATGTTTGACTTTTAGGAGTCAAAATAATATAATTTTCTCAAAGTGACATATAGTCTTTGACGAAAAGTTTGGATTAAGCGAGTAAGAACGTGTTGCAATTGTAATAAAGAAGCTCGGTTAAAGTAAAATATGTCTCGGATGGCATAATTAAGATAATGTGAGCCGTATAGCTATAGAAATATGCGTATGATCGAATGGATTAATGGAAGGGGTTGAGTTAGAGTATGCCTAATGTTGCAAGATCACCTAGATTGTCGCAACTAATAGGACAAGGAATGGAAATGTTGTGATTGTAAGTGAATGTGACCAAGTTTTGGTTAGCTTAAACAAGAGATTTCGGAGACGAAATCTAAATAAGGGGAAAGAATTGTTACACCCAAAACTAATTAAGTTTTAAGTATTAAATAATGAAAATGTCATTGGAATAGTTTGACTAAGACTCTTATGAGTCGGGAGACTCGATATGATTGATTAATCAATGAAAGTTAAGTGGTAGTCAAACCTAATAGTCAAAGAACATGTAATATGGTTATAGAAAGATTGATGTGTCTCAAATATAAGAGATATAGACTTAAGGGACTAAGGTTGTCAAATGGTAAATGTGTTATAAAAGTTAATGTGGCCAAAATAGAAGCAAAGAGACTTGGGGGGACCAAATGTGTCATTTGGGAGATAACTTTGTTCTGAAGAAAGTCATAACTAGATATTTCCAGGTTTATACATATTCATACTTATCCAAGAATATGTGTCTAGTGTATGTGTCGAACAAAAAAAGAGGGAAAAAGGCAAAATGGTCTTGGTGATCAATTGATGAAGGATTGAAGCTCTAATTCAAGAAATATGTACCTAGCAATCATCCCTACAAGAAGCAAGGAAGGTTGATAATATGGAATTGATGATGGTGGAATGTTGTATTGCTTAGCTTTGAAAGCTAAGGTAAGTAAATGATACTTACATGAAGTTATGTGGATTCTAACTTGTAAATGTTATGTGCATATTATGTGTTTGTGTGGAAAGGTGTAAGATAGGATCGACCTAGTTTGCCTTAGGTTGATCATGCTTTTAATGAAAAATGTGGTTAAGGCGAAGTTTAATGCTTAATGTTGTGAATGTTATGTGAATTCAAGAAAGCAATGGCTAAACGTAGTTAATGCTTACATATTATTTGATGCATAACGGAATGTAATATCTTTTACTTACTAAGCGTTTATCGCTTACTCGTAAAATGTTAATGTTTTGTAGTTGGTTATGTGAGGAAGGTTAAGCGATCGGATGATGGCTTAAGAAAATGGAAGTAGGGACTTGAAGGTAGTAATGCACTTAGGAGCTTAGTATTAGTACCGAGCTCAAATCAAGGTTGAACCCCCCAAAGTGTCGTAAAATGTTTTGTAAAAGATGTTGTTAAGTGTCAAAATGTGTTTAAGGGTCTATGGTCAATGGTTAAAGGTATGTTTGGCATAATGTGTAATTATACCCATTTTGGTATGTAAACGGGTCATGTGTCTATGGAATAGGTTTAATATGTTATGCAAACAATATTGGCTAAGTTTTGTGTGCAATGGAAGTTGAAAAAGTGGTTTGTTGTGTTAATGGGTCAAAACAGGTTTTGGGCACAAAACCCGTCAAGTTGTAAAGCACATTTCCAGGTGTCAAGAGGTAAATGTTTTCATATTGGAATGAGCCTATGAATGTAATGAGTAAATCTGGAAAGTGTCATGGTCTAACGAGTTTGGGAGCTATGATTTCCAGAAAATGATTTTGAAATGGAAATAGGTGTTCAGACCCATTTAGCCGCAGGCTGTTTTTGACCCAAAGGGTGTTCAGCCGTAGGCTGTGGAAAACGGTCGCAGGCTAAATCGTTAGCCGGCGGCTAAGTGCATCAGGAAGGTTTTGTCAGTTTTGTCCAATGTTTGGAAAATCATATCTCTTAAACTGTAAGTTGTTTGAAGTCGTACCACCTGTTATTTTGAAGATAATTGAGTCTAGTTTCAAATAAAAATGGTTTCAAGGTATGAACGTTTATAGACATTTGTCAATGGTCAAAAGAGTAATGGAAGATACATTGTAGTCAAAGCGTTTTCCGCATAAAGTTTTAATTTGTGGTCAAATCGAGCACGGGGTGTAACAATATCTTTGTTTTTATTCTCCTATAACGTGTCTCACCTATTGTGCCTGATTCAATTTAAACCCTAACATTGTTTAGGGTTTCTAATATCCTCTTCTTTTTGGTGTAGTTTTGATTGGTCTGAATTGATGTAAGTATGCAAAAAGGATTTCTTGATTTGGTTGGGAGGGGTAGAAATCATAAGACAAAAGATGGTGGGAAAAAGATCGATGAGGGTAGCTTGGCTAATATAACAGATGGTATTGATCAGGGATAATTTCCAAGCTTTTTGAATGCTTATGGTAGTCCAAGTCCATTTTCTTTAGTTAAAAAACTTTGCGTTATTAAAAGGCAAATGACTGAGGGTAAACTTGTGTTAGTGGGAGATGATGGGAAGCCGTTAAAACAGACTAGAACTACGTATGTGGTTTCTTCATCATCTTATGAGGATGCTTCGCTTGATGAGCAGCAGGTAAACAATAAGTCTAATGACGGGCTTGAAGGTGACATTGATCAAGACTAGGTTAGCAAGTAAGAGTTTTGAGGAGGCCATGCAAGGTGATACGTCCAAGCTTGGTTCTACATCATTCGCCAATAGTGTTAGTGTTGATAATTCTATAACCAAGGTTAATTTTCGTCTTCTTGAAACTAATGAAACGCTTAATGTTGGGTCCACTTTTTGCACAAGCGTTCATGCAAACCATGAAGGATAAGAACAACAGTTTAGTAGGTGAAGAAAACTAATGAACATCAACATCATTGAGGTTGGGTTTGCTTTAAAACGACACAGACATGCTAATAACACCATTTGTACTTTCAACTTTATAAATCTTATTAGAAATCAATCAAAGATTTACAAGGGATAGCCTACGGAAAACTACCTCGGGTTGATGACAGATTCTCTCCTAACTCAAACAACAAGAAGCAGCTAGCTTTGAATTATTGTTCCTAGGAGTGGTGGATCCTAACCATAATACTTTGTATGCGGGTTGCACAGTAAGTTGCATGTGGGTTGCACAGTAGGTTGTCCACTTGCTATAGATAGCTACGTGCCTAGTAGGCTAGTCCGAAGCGTACTTTCGACTTTCTCGATTTGACAACTTATAGTCCCAATGCCTATTTCTCGTATATCGATAAGTACTTCAACTTATCTTCCTAACAAAGTTTCTCACCCATGCATTCAGAGGTTGTGGTTGTAATCCAGAATCAAGTCCTTAGAGTCATAGAGACATTTGTTAGATCTTAGTGACCCTTGTGTTGCTTTTAGCTCCTTGTAAATCACTCCCTGCCATTGCATCAATTTGTGAGATATTTTGTTTAGTTGGTCTTTGACGTCCCTAAAGCCATACAGATGTTTGAGCTTTAAACAACATTTACTGATTTCTCTATTAGTGAGTCACTTTTTGAATAATAATCAAACAGGCATGTTCTCTGATAACTTCTCAGGGAGTATCTCACTTCTGATAACTATCAGGTTCACATTGATAGTTATGAAGTGACATGCTCTCTGATCATTATCAAAAACTTTATTCTCATTGACTTTCAGAAGGTGTATTAGGCTATTTTATATTTAAATACTTGTGAGAGACAATTGGGTCAGTTTTTTAGACCCAACATTTAATGATGTTGATTTACTTATCCATAGATAGTCAGTTGAAGAGGTTAACAATAGATGTGCTAATACATACTACGGCTATTTCATTGGCAAGAGGTTGGCATTTCCTATAGTTCAACACTTTGCTCTTACTTTGTGGGCTAAGTATGGTATCCAAAGTATGATGATGAATTTGCAAGGTTTCTTTTTATTTTCTTTTTTTGTAAATGGTTTTCCAGTAAATGTATCACTCTAAAAAAAACTTTTAAGTAAAACAGATATGGGTGAAATCCCACATCTCAGCCCGTTATATAGGCGGTGCGACTAACATAACAAGCAAACTACTTCTATGACTGAAGAAACGACTATAACTAGATTACATTTGACTCAAACGACTCAAATCATAACCTACGACTTCTTCTGCCTACGAACCTTGATGTCCCAAGCATCACAGAATGCTAACTGAACTTTGGTTAAATCTTGAGCATTGCACTCATCGTCATTATATAAATCATATGGATCATCATCCTGAGTTTCCTTCCATCGGTCGTGTAAGCTCTTCGTCTCATATCCACTGGGTACAACAACCTTTTTTTGGGTAAAAGGGAACTCCCACCCTGGTAAAATATATTAACCAAAAGAAGCGTTTAAAGTACAATGGAATGTGGCTGAAATACCACATTAACCTCAAGCAGCCGCTTGAGCAACCACTATATCATTTATGACATGACATAAATGAACAACATTTTACCGAAGAAAAACTTGCGTTTTTTAAAACTAATCGTATCATGTCTACAAGAAAAATTTCTTGGCGACACATAAAAATGTCAGTAAAATTCAAGAAAGAATTTGAAAAATCAAAAAAGAATAAGCAAGGAGTCGATTAAGTGTCTACATGCATATGCATTTATACATAAAAAATTGTTCGTTCTTGAATACCTACCTTGGGTATGTACGTGTGAGTCGTATGACACAAAAGCGCATGGTTATATATTGTTGACCTCGACCTCGACTTGTTAAGAATACATAAATCAAAAAACCTGATAAGTATATAAGCTTAATTCAGGAACTCGGCTTGGCTTGTATATGTGTTTAGATTGACTTGTATGCTAGAACTATATAAAGCTTAACTTTAAAAGAAAAAAATTAAGATGCATGTGTCCTGTTTGAGCATGTGTAAACCAATATTATGTTAGACTCTTAACCCCTACAATACTAAATGGTGAAACTTTTTTTTGTGTTTCATCTCTAGCTAAAACCTAGCTAGCCTTTAGTGACAAAAGTTACCAACTGTAGTTTTCTGTCGATAACAGTGACTCATGTTATGTTGTTAGTGACCAAATTATTGTCCTAACAGTGACTCATGTTATGTTATCACAGATTTTTAATATCGTCTATAGACTTAGGATCAAATGAGAAACATAATTAAGATAAGAAGAATGAGTAGAAAATACAACCACAAATATTAGATGCACCCATAAAAAATATATGCATATCTTATTATTTCTCTTTCCTTATTTAAAATATATGGCTATAATTTTTTCTCACTCTTCTCATTTCATTAATTCTTCTCACTAGCTTCATACTCATCGTCTATAACTCACATGCATATATATTATTATATATACTAAAAGGGGGAATCGTTTACTCTAGCAGCACTGTAGCAGCTACAGTGCTTGCTACAGTGGACGAAACAGTAGCTTTGTGAGTCCGGTACTGTAGCATTTTACTGTAGCGGTACTGTTTATCCATTTTTTTTTTTTTTTTTGAGGTTAAATATTTAACAAAAATATTTTTTTTTTCAGCGGATATCGATTTTTTGCATATTTAGTTGTTACTAACAAAAATTTTTTTTTTCAATCATTTTATTTCAAGTTAGATTAACCGCAACATTTCAGTAATAATTTTTTTCAAACGTTTTATTTCAAGTTTATATTAACTACAACATATTCACAGCAACGCGCATGTACCCTCACTCGTTTCAACTGACACCGAGAAACCTGAATTTTTTAGTTAATATCACTGAATTAAATGACAGTCAAGCAAGGGTGACATGTCAACAATCAAAATTTATTTGGCAACTCTTCACCTAACCACCTTCGACTTGTCACTATTGACCAATCTGTCACCTAAATATTGATCAAGTGGGCTCATTTCCAACTTGTGAGGAGGCCCCATGCACGTTTAATTTTAATTGGCTTATTTTGACCTTTCCGATTGTATCTAGCCGTTTTTCTTCGATTTTTTGCATCACTTCGGCTCTCCTTATTGCTACCCTTTCCCAAAAGTGTAAATGATTCCTATGTTAATTAATATGTCCGGTGTTAGATTCAAAGGGTTAATAATCGTTAACTCGAACCGGCCAACAGTCGGTTACCTTTTCATATTGCGGAGGTTCTGGCTATGAGGTGTCAAGGATTGAACCAGGGACGGAGCTTGAGCAATGTTACTAGAGGGGCCGAAATGTAGTCGGAATACACATGAGGGGGCCAAACCTATAATTATTTACATTTATACTAAATTTTTAGAAATAGTTTACAAAACTACAAAAAATAAGGCTTAATGGTCCTAACTTTAGGGCGGCCAAAACCCCCACTCGACATTAGTAAGCTCCGTCTATGGATTGAATCCTTGATTTTGTTTTTGTTAGGTGCAAAGATGTCTCACCCATTACCAACTGAGTTACGTACTATTGGCATAGATGTGCATGATGTAAATTTACGTTATTATAAACTAAATATCTCATTACATGCTGTAAATTTACGTTACAAACTAAATATCTCTATTGGTCACACATACACTTGTCTTAGTTAATACTGGAACATACAAAGAACTTGTATGGAAAGCACTTTACACGACATGGATACCACTCTATGATACATAAAAATGGAAATGATGATTTGCTTTGACTACAAGAACAATCATCAACCTTGATAAATTGCATGTAATGTGTATTCTTTGAATGATTTTGAGTGGTTGGTAGAATTGTGCGTTTGGTATCTCACTATGGGAATGAAACAATGACTATGAAAGTGATTAAATATATTTGTTTAAGATGAGAGGGCCCATCACTATGGTAATGAACAATATATATAATCCGTAGTTCATATACAACAAGGGACCAAGGTATTGATCTTTCATAAGTGAGGGACCTACCACCACTATCAAACTCATACCCATTATCATTCATGGCAACATACTAAACGCACCCTTAAGTAAATACATAATACATCGAAAGACTCGATAACAACGTAGATGCTACAATGTGTGAAGGTACAATAGTGGTCCGAAGTGGTCCTTTTGCATCTTAAATGAGTGATTTAGGTCTAGTCTTTCATGAAAGCAATTTTAGAAAGAGAACACTACGGTGAGTAGTTTTCGGACACATTGATCTCTATTAAGCTCCGTTGCAAAAATCAACAATTAATCGCTAGGCGGGGGTTAGCTGTCTCGATTTTTACAAATCTGCTTTATTAATCGATTTGGTCAAAAATTGGTCAAAATCGGGCATAAATCGGCCAAAAGTCGGATAAATCGGTAAACTCGGTTACTGAGAGAAATCGGCAAAATCAGACATAAATCGGCCAATCGGGCATAAATCGGCAAAGTCGGGAAAAAATCAGCTAGCTCGGCGAAATCGAGCATTTTGTCAAATTTTTATAATTTTATATATAAAAAAATCAATCTGATTATCCTCGATTAATCCCCGCCTAACTGATTAATCGCTAGGTGATACCCGGCTGCCCAGCTACCGCCTAGTGATTTTTGCAATCTTGCTATCAGGTATCAAGGTTATTGAACAAATGTCGTTGATTCAACTCCACCCAAACATGGATGTTCGAGTACTGAACGGGTCAACCACAAGATTCGAAACAGAATGTATATAACATTTCTCTTAGCTACAAAACAAATATTAGTCTAAAAGGTTTGCGCGAAAAAACTGCCTACGCATACTTACGTATACATAAAATACATAGTCACTAAAGTTGTCTTATGGTGGTCACCTTGGTTTATACTTTTAGTGACGCGAAATGTTGGTTTGGACCTATATTTAGTGACTCATTACACGGCAACACCAAAATTAATGTCTTCCACAAATATTTATTCATCTAGAATTATTTATTTTTATTTTTAGTTTAGAATATTGTTCTTCTAGCGATCCATTGTATTGCTACACATGTAACCTATCGATCAAAATATTTCTTGATTCGCTTGTGACTTGTTTATTCTTCATGATCGTTGTTCAATGGTGCTTTCGTAGTTACTGGACTCCATGGTTATGTTTGGCGAAATTGGTTGAGCTGGGGTAGGAGTTGTGGGTGGGCCCGGAGTTTATATTATAAGTCGAAAGCTAGAGAAATTAGATTCAGATACATTTTTAGTTTTTGCGAGATAAACTATTATATTTTAAAAAATATTTAAGTAATTTTAACTAGTTATAAGCTCCTTTCAATAGGCTTAGGTCTATGGCTTATAAAAGCCTCCAAAAGCATGTGTGACAACAAAGCTTATTTTATAAACAAGCTTATTTAAAAGTTTAAGCCCATGTAAGCCTTTATGAGCCTAGCACGAAACGCATCCCTTGTAAAGGCCTACTCATTATTGCATAATGTGAAGCTATAATTTCCATTCAGTTAGGCCCAAAAAATTGTTTCTTTTTGTTGGATACATGATCTCGTACTATAATTGTTGATCAAGTTTATAAGCCCAATAGTGTATTTAGAAGGCCAATAGAAATACAATGCATCACTTAATATGTTATTCTGTTGTTTCTTTCCTTTACAAATATCTTGTTCCATTTTTCAACATAGATTAATCATTATTACATTTTTCAGTTCAATAAACTTTTATTTTTATTTGTATGGGTACTGCGCCCAGCTATAACCGGCTAATAGTTTTTGTTATCTGTGGTTGCGCTGTTATAGCACGTCGAAACTCCAACGGAAATCAGCTTCATGTGTATTTCTTGGGTATTCGTTTAACTCGTTATCTCGATCCACCTATAACATACAAGTGTTACGATCTTGTTTCCCATAAATTTAAAAAACATAATAGTAACCAGGTAAAGAAGCCCATAATACTACAATGCCTTCTATGGCTCGATAGTATATCTAAAGACGGCCCATAATAATGCCAATGCAATAATCTAAAGAATTTTTCTTCTCAAAGTGCAGTGTGACAATCAAATTCATTGACTCAAAACACATTGAATTTTACTTTTATACAATGTCTAAAACTCGGGTTGGCCCGGCCAATCGAACTGGTTGGGTCATCTTAAGCCGATATTGAAAAGAAAACCCGGTATAAACCATGAACCAGAAGCACGGTCGGGCCGATTAGAAAATTGTTTTCTAATGCATTGATTTTGTATGATAATCCAACAAAATTGTAGTAATATGTATAGCAGGAAACGTTCACAAACAGTACTCTTGTAAAATAAAAGAGCTAGTAGCGTATCTTGTTGCTCGTTTGTCTTTCACCTTTATGTAAATCCAATTAATTGATTAAAAAAAAAAAAAAAAAAAAAAAAAAAAAACGGCCATAGCACAATTATACTCTTTCTATAGTCCCAAAAATATTAAAAGCAAATAAACCCTAACCAAAAAATAAAAATAAAAAAATAAAATAAAATGATGATAAAAATAATAAAATAATCATTTACTCAATTTAAACTTATATCGTTTGTCTTCCACCATTATATTTTAAGGTTAATACACACAAAAGTTTGCACTTTTTGTTTCCATTCAATTACGTCACTCTAATATTTTTATAGCTTTTTTGGTCAACGTACTATCAAAACTTGGTAATAAAATCATTGTAAAATGAGAATTCGTTAAATAAGTCACAACAATACTTCCGGTTTTTGTTCACTTGAGCCACTGAACTCATTTTATAGTTTTGTAGAGGAAAATTTTAGATCATTTCATTAAGATAGTACCTAATATTAATTGATTTGCCCTCTTAAAGTGTCAAAATCACGTGTCATATCATTCAATACGTCACTTGTAATTCACCTTTCTATAAGCTTAAACAAAATTTTCTTTTTACTAAATTTTATTTCATAAATTTTTTTGTTATATCTCCTCGTCTTCAAAAAATAAAATAAGGCTTTGCTTTTGATTTACCTTATAACTTACCAATTAAGTAGATATATTTTGACTACATTTTTAAGCTATAACTTCTAAATAAGGTATTTGCCTATAGTACATTACAGTATCACTTTTACTTTGTGCGTCGTTGTTGAAAACTGCCATGGGTATATATGGACTCCGTGTGGTCATGGAGTCATGGTCTTCTTAGAGCATCATTTTGGTTGCCTTTAAAAGGCTTTATTGTTTCAGTAATTATTCATATATACATAGTTTGCATAGCTGGTTGACTACCATCCAACCAACCAAATTTAGTAGTGCTGTTTCGTTCCATGACCTGTCCCATCCTCTATTACTCGACTCGAATTAGTATTATAACCCTCAGTTATATTGAGAGACAGGCACATTGTTGTTTTTGCTACCATCTCTCCTTCGTTCTCTATACGTAGAGGATACCACTAATGATAAACATGCAACCAGAAGTCGATATGACATTTTGCTTTTGCTACCTGTCACTTTCATTCACTCGTTAAAACATAGTATATGCATGGAGAAGACGGACAAAAGTTTAGGGTATTAGTAGATAGATATGGTCCAAGCCGATTGAGGGTTTGGTTCCATTAGGGTTTCATCATATATTATCGTATCAATAAAACGTATCACTTTTCATTGTCTAACAGAGGGGTAACATGTTTCTCAAATCCACTTAGACATAATTAATAGGCTCAATTTGTATTCTAAAACAATATACGCTTTCTAATCTTTATCTAATCGTACTACCATCAACAATTAGTCAGCGTGGATCCGTGTACTTGTTTTGCTTGCTTGCGTATATCCATGATCAACATCATTTCTCTCTTTTTTATGGCATTATCATTCTTCTTTGCTTTTGTATTTTTTATGGCCTGTCTTTCTCTAATTTGTTCATTTTGAAAGCTACTTTCAACCCAATGCGACTACTATTATAACATCGATCATATCAGCTTTCTCAAAAAGTAAAAATGATTGTAAGCACTTTATCTTGTTGTGTTTATCAATTAATAGGCACCAAAGCTGAAGCAGGAGATCATTCGCTTGTTGAAATGTCTGGAGTTCAATAAACTTTCATTAAATGTGATTTTCTGTTCAATAAACAACATAATACATATTGAAGCATTGCAAGAGCAGTAGAAATAACTATATTTGTACGGGTACTGCGCCCAACTATAACGGGCTAATAGTTGTTGCGCCCTTATAGCACGTCGAAACTCCAAACAAAATCAACTGCATGTGTATTTCTTGGGTACACGTTTAACTCGTTATCTCAATCCACTTACAAGTGTTACGATCCCCTTTCCCATAAATTAACTATATACTCGTCATGTTTATGGGTGCCCCCTTCCCTAACTAATAAAAACATAATAGTAACAGGTAAAGAAGCCCATAATGTGATAATACTACAATGCCTTCTATGGCCCAATAGTATATCTAAAGACGGCTCATAGTGAGACAATTAAATTCATTGACTCAAATTATTACTCTGAATTTTACTTTTTTACAATGTATTAAAACTCAGGTTGACCCGGCCGGTTGAGCCGGGAACCATGAACCGGTTGAGTCATCTTAAGTAGGTTTTGAAAAGAAAACTAGTTTAAACCGTGAACTGAAGCTCGGTCGTGCCAATTACACAACCGTTTTTCAACATATTGATTTTGTAAGAATCCAACAAAATAATAATATGTATAGCTCCAAAAATTTCATAAATACTCATAAAATGAAAAAGAAGATACATTTCTTCAATATCCTCACATGAATTAAAATCAACCAACTACCCAATGTACTTGTATTTCACCAATTATGTGTGTATGACTAAATATCAAATTCGTTCTCTCCCACATGCATTAAAATCAACTGACTACCAAGTCTCTCTCCCACAAACTTGTTTTCTTTCTTAAACACAAACCTCCCTCAACCCAAAAACCTTATATCTTAACAACATTCTTGTTTTTTGGTCGGTTGAAATATCCAACAACATTTTAACCGGACCGATTGAGAACATAAACATGGTTATGTACGATAATTTGCCACCAGCATGCCGCTTTTTTCGTCTTCGCAAAAGTGTGTTAGACTACTTTCATAATATTCACAGGTAGTTAGTTTCATCTAGTTCATATGATACCTTTGTAATTCTTGTAAAGTTTCTTGTTCTTGTGTTATGTGTTGCTTATTACTTGTTATCTGGTTATGTGAAGATCTCTCACCTTGCTCCGCAGGCTTGTCCAGTCCAGGTAACACTTATTAGCTACTCATTTCCGTATTCTTTCATGATGCAATATTCAAATTGTTATATACGTTATCTTTTTAGGATGTATACCGTTTGAGAGAATGTTCTTGGTGGGTCGGTAACCTTTTATCAACATATTGATCTAGAAGTGGAGTATTAAGTGAAAATAACAACCCTTGTATCTCTGTATTCGTAATTTCTTTTGATTCTGGTGCACATAATTGATGAGAACCATGCGCCAAGATGAATGAAGTCAAGCTGTCCATACTTACCTAAACATATATTGTACGGACATAAAAATGTCGGTTAGGCTCATAACTATTTGCCTAGTAGAAAAAGCTTCAAACAATAGTGTTCACACAACCAGAACCTAGTTATGATCCTAAAAGGATGAAGAATAACTCGTTCAACATGCAAGGACTTGTATAAAGAGGAGTGCTAGACTCACAAAAAAACTTCCACAAAACACATTCACAAAATGAGTTGGCATTATTTGATTGGTATATTTGGCTATAGTTTTCTCTCTTCTTTTTTATTAAGCCAATTAACAAACAACAACTCATTTTGTGGATGTGTTTTGTGGAAGCTTTTTTTGTGAGTTTAGCAAAAATGTGGTGTCCACGCCCTCCATTTCTTGTCGTTTGTTTTGACTGAGTGGAGGACCATGCTTCTATATTTATATTGGTCTAGTGAGAGTGATATCAAGGGGTTATTAGTATATTTTTCGTCCCTGGTGCTTTGTTCGTTAGTGTGTGTTTGTAATGCCCGATGTTATGCCTTGAGAAATCTGTTCTCTTTAAACCCATCCTGTTCTCCTTGTTTTTGTAATGATTGTGCCTAAAAGACCATATTATTTTTTGTTTTTCAGTTTCATTTCTGGAGAAAAGTTGCTGTTGGGGATTCTTAGAGAGAGATTGGTTGATTTCTGGATTACAGACGCTGTTTTTATCTTGAAAACTATGGTCCACTTTTTTGTTTTTGCTTAGAATTGTCTTGCTATGAATATGTGTTTTACCCCCGCTATGCTATTAAACTAAAAAAAATCATGTTTTTAAGCAATGCTAATTCACCTTAGTGGGGAAGGTGGTGAGGCCTATGCCTAGTTCTTGGTTGTAACTTTTCACTTTTGATTAGGATTGAGAACTGAAAGTCAAATTCTGTAAGGGGGAGTTTATACAGACCCTCCCATAAAGGGTTTCTTGGGGCCCTGTGCAAGTGTGCATCGTGGTTTATACATTTTGATCAAAACTCCCCATTTTCACATCATATGGGGTTTTAATAACATAACTCATTCTGTAAACAGCTCAATGTTTTTAATTTCACTTTTGTGGGAAATTACTAGGAAATGAAAGTCAAATTCTTTAAGAAATCAATAGGGATGTGATTTGTACACTCTACAAAATGATTGTTACACTACAATTTTTTGTGTTTGGACATTTTTACCCTCACAGTTACCTTTATATTTTCACCCATATAAGTGTATAAACGTCCAAACACAATTAATTAGAGTGGCTTAACATTTTGTGGAGTGTGCAAATCAGCTCCCAAATCAATAGGGACCCAAACTGAAACTAGGTTGGAAATTGGCAGGAAATAAATCACAAAACCCTGTGAGTAAATGTCTGTTTTATATGAACTGGTTCTGATCATTATATGCAGTTTTGATAATTACTAGAACGGTACATGTGTAATGCGGCGGCGGGTACCCTGTGACTATATTTCGTGGTCAGTTACACGTTTAATTGTCTTTATACTTTATAAGTAGAGATTTTCTGCTTTTACTTTTTTTTTTTTTTTTTTTTTTTTTTTTTTTTTTTTTTTTTTCAGTTTTCCGGGTTTTTAGGTTTTCAGTTTTTCAGTTTCCAGTTTTCAATTTTTCAGTTTTCCAGGGTGCGTTTAGTTAGTGAAAAATATCTAATTTTTCTATAAAAAAATTTCATATGAAAATGAAAAAATTGAAAATTCGTTTAGTCACAGCATTTTTCAACAATTTTCAAAAAAAATAATAATTCTCATTTTCTAAATTTTAACTAAGAAATTAAAAGCATTCAACCATTCTCATTTTTTTCTTAACTCTAAAAGAAACGCATGCACCATTCTATTCCTAATCTCTCGTGTCATCCTCCACCGCCCACCGTTGACGCCACTGCCCGCCATCGTTGCCACTGTTGCAATTTGAGGTAATTTTTTAATCATTTTTGAAAAAGGAAAATATAACTCCAACTAAACGGGTTTTCAAAATTTTCAACTCTTCTTTAGAGATGAAAAATCATTCCCTTCTCAAGAAATTTAGAAATAGAAAAAGTGGAAAAATTTTCTACAACTAAACGGCACCTCAGTTTTCAGTTTTTCAGTTTTCCACTTTTTCAGTTTTCCATTTTTCTAGTTTTCATTTTTTCAGGTTTTCTGTTTTTCAGTTTTTAGTTTTTCTGTTTTAAGTTTTTCAGGTTTTTGTTTTCAATTTTCAGTTTTTCAGTTTTCAGTTTTCTGCATTTGATGTTTGAAATCTTTCTTCAATCAATATTTGAAATTTTTCCATAATAAATTAAAAAATCTAATTTTAAGCTTTTCTAATTATAGAATAGTCAAAACTGCATTATAATGTAGTATAGATAACAAAAGAATTATTAATAAAAATATAATGAAAACTTCCTAACAATGAAAACATGATTTCAAATTGCAATCGAGAACACCAAAAGTGAAGAACCAAAAATAAATAAAAATAAACATAAAATAAATAAATAAATAAAAGAGTTCTATATGAGTTACCCATACATAACAATAATGTGGTGAGATAGTCACGTTTTGGAACCACGATCGACCAAAGCATGGTGCAGTTCAAGTTATCCGTTAAGTTATATGCATGTCACGTCAGCTTTTACTTTACAACATTTTTATAACACAAAACCTCAAAAACACGCTCTCAATAATATTCTTAGACTTGTTTTTATGGAGGGTGATAGATCACCCTTATGGTGACTATCACGTGTCACCACCCAGAAAACACCCCCTCCGTTACATGCAAAGCAAGGAGAAAAAAAGAGATAGAGGCGATCACAATCACCTCTCATGAAACAATAAAAAAACAACGGTAACTTTTTTGTGAGGCCCCCCACCAAACGGTCACATACTTAAATAAAAATAAAATTAAACTTTACCATTTTATTAACCTATAAATATCTTCATACCATATTATTTTTATACACAACCTCTTATTTTATATTATATTTACTCTCATTCTATATCTTCTGTGACTTGAATTATTATTAACCTTCAGTAGGTGCATTGTTGTTTTTGCTAACATCTCTCGCTCCGTTCTGCACCTGTGAGGATACCACTAATGATAAACATTGATCAATCAGAAGTCGATATGACATTTCACACAAAACAACCAACTTTTGCTACCTGTTACTTTTATTCACTCATTTGCATATATTCATTAGTTCAACCCGACCACCACTGAAGATCACCGAGACCCGATATCATTTGACCCTTAATAAAAACGGTAGTTGCAAGAATCTCTAGGAATACTAATCGAAGTTGTTCACACATGAAAAAAAGTAGTCGGTACGGTGAATGGACTGAATGCTTTGCTTGGTATCATTATTTTTATCAGTGTTCACGCAATACTATGATATATTCATGGGGTTTTTTGTAAGTGTGAATCTAAGTTTAAATTCGGCAAACAAAGACTTTCTAATTGATCGATCCAGAAATGTTTAGTTTAATTTGGACAAATGGAATACTGTCTTTATCTATGACTTTGGTCTTTCATTTTCAACAAAATAATAGTAATATGTATAGCTCCAAAAGTTCATAAATACTCGTAAAATGAAAAAAGAACCCATACGGTCATAGCACAAGCATACTCATTAATTCTATAGCCCAAAAAATATTAAAAACAGACCATCCTAAATCAAACAAAATGATGATGATGATTATATTGGCATCAACGAAGTGCAACGTTTTTGCCCCAATATCCAACTTTTGTTAATTATGGTAAAAGTATATACTTAGACAATCCGTGTATTACACGGGTCTTAAACTAGTTATAAAAGTTTACTTATGTGAGATTCTAGTATTGTCCTAATAATTAGGTAGTATAGTAGTGACGATTTAAGTAAAAAGAATAACAATACTAGAATCTCACCTAAAGTTGAGATGACATAGGACATAGGTAAGTATTAGTATTTTTTTTGGGGTGAGTTATAGCAACGGGGGCTATTGGTTAGATTAACCCCCTATTTTTATTTTTATTTTTGATTTTTTGATTTTTTATTTTTTTTTTATTTTTATAATTTTGTTTATATCAAAAAGCTATAAACCTGAAAGTGCGGAACAGAAAATATAAAGTTTAATATGTCAAACATTTAAAACTGTCAGAAATACAGAACAGAAACTGGCAAAAACTAGGCTACGCTGAAAAAAATAGGGGACAAAGAGGGAGACAAGGGGCCTAACACCCTTGTCCCCCGTTTCCCTAACAGTCCCCATCTTCTTTTTGTTATAAAATGATGGTCACGTTTTGTAATATATAAAAATGTAATCATATAATAGGCATTACTCGTTACACATAAATAAATATTTTGTCATATGTGATATGTTTTGTATGCAAAGTTCAAATGATATATATACATCATGCTTGTACGATGAACATGAATGCTACATTGTGTGATGTTTATGTTTGGTTCTTTAATTTGCCATAGGGTTGACGGTCTTCCCTTTAGAGCATGGGGTACAAATGCGCCGTGGGTGACGCCATAACCACCAGCCCAACAAAACCGACGGCGCACCGTACCGGTGGTGGCGCCGTCAGTGCTCGCGCCCTACCCACGGCTCAACGCCATCGATATATATATATATATATATATATATATATATATATATATATATATATATATATATATATATATATATATATATATATATATATATATATATATTGTTCTAGAGAAAAGTGTATTTGGATAAAAAAAGTGAGAAAAAAGTTATAAGGTAGATTTTGAAAACACTTGAAAGTTTAGGGTAAAAATTAAAAACAAATCAACAAAAAAGGGATATCAATCATATCATCATTTCAGTTCATTTACAAAAGCTATTTGTATTCAAACATTATCACTATTCCCAAACATGGAGATAAGCTGCTCCATCTGCACCGTCACCTCCACCATCGTTTTCCGTCGTGCAACCACCACGTCAATATTTATTCCTCCACCGTCACACCGACGCCCAAACATGAAGATGAGCTACTCTATCTGTATGAGCCGACTCACCACCACCACCGTCGTCACCGTCTTGCGTCATGGATCCAATAATTTGATAACCTGATCAACAATCCACTGAAATATTTGTGAAGTTTGAACACTGAATCATATAATAATGAAGAAGAAACAACATTTAACCTGTAAGTGCACTAATTTTGGTTATTCATCACATTTAAATCATTGTTGTAATGATTTTTTGAGTTTTGTTGAATGTTTATCATCATATCATCATGTTTTCTGCAAAATATGGAATAAATTTGACGAAAAAAATGTTTTTATTAAAGTTGCACACCAGGTGTTTGATAAAATGTTTGAGCAAGTTTTTATAACTAAGATGCACTAATTTGCAATAAATGTGTTTAATTTTGAATGATATGACATCTTAGGGCATATGTGAGTATATTTGCAACATGAAAATTACAAATTAGGGCGTCAGATTGTATTAGTGCATCTGTGTTTGTGGTTGTTGCATTTGTATAAGTGCATCTGTGTGCATATTTGCAGCCTCGGAATTACAAGTTAGGGCATCAGATTGTATTAGTGCATCTATGTTTGTGGTTGATGCATCAGGTTAAATGAAACTACATGTTAGGGCATTAGATTATATTAGTGCATATGTGATTGTGGTTGATGCATAAGTTTGAATGTTTTTATGTTCGGTGCATCGTTGTACATATTAGAGCATCAGTGAGTATGGTTAGGGCACCAATGATTATGATTGTTGCATTCTTAGAGCAACGGTGAGTATGGTTAGGGCATCAATGATTATGATTGGTGCATTCTTAGACATATTAAGATATCATTGTATAAAGTAAGTATAGATGATGCACATTTCCTTTTATCTCATGTATCGAAGAAACAGTCTTACATGTCAGGGAAAATGTGTTTGTGGCTAGTGCATCATGTTACATGTTAAAGCATCTTGTTGTATGATTAGTGAATCACATGGCAACTTAAGGCAACTTTGTATAAGATTAGTGCATCAAATTACATATTAGTGCATCTGTGTTTGTGTTTGTGCATTAGTTGCAGTGTTAGGGTATGGAACTGTTTAATTATTGAATTAAGAGATGTTAGCAAATCTGCGTATATTTTACAGAACCAGGATAAATGCTTTCAAGAACAAGCATCCGACGACAATTGAAGCGATTCCAAACGCCCTGTTTGAACCGGTCCAAGCAAGTAGATACATTTCTCAGGTAGCAAACCAACTCTTTTAGAGACATTTGACGTACTTTAGTGCATCTGTTTGATGTACTTTAGTGCATCTGCTTGTATCATAGTAGGGCATCCAAGTATGGTTATAGAAGCTATATTGTTGCACAAAAATTTAGTTTTACATAATAAAACAATTTAGGTGATTGTATGCATAAATTATACACTCCAAGCGACAATTTAAGATGAATAAAATGAGGAGATGTTTATTGCATCTAAATACCCGTGTGTATAATTACAATACAATATAATGGACATGTATACCCGTGTGTAGATGACATGTATACTTGTGTGTATAATTACAATACAATGGACAAGATCAAAGTATTTGAGGTACATACCGAGTACATTAGGTATGTGGCAGTCCATCCGACCCTCCCTTATATTTTATCATCTTATGATGTTATGCTTATCAAGCTTTGGGACTGGGAGAAGAGTTGGTATTGTACTCAAATCTTCGAGGGACATTCTCATTACGACATCTATATAGTTGGTATTGATATGCTTATCAAGCTTTGGGACTGGGACAAGAGTTGGTATTGATAGTGATGATCCACCTAAATATTTTAGTGCATCAACGTGTACGTTAGGTGCATCCACATGTGTTTTAGTGCATCCATTTTGTAGATGTATTAATATGGGTTTCGTTGATTGAACAGATTAACGCTTATCTGCTTGGAGAATAAGTCACCTTTATTGTGAGACAACCTAGTTGTAGTCCAAAGAAGGTTCACATTTATGAAGTTGCCACAAATAATCCAGCCTGAGATGCTGGAAAGGAGGTAATCTTTTTTCTTTCTATTCATTTATGGAGTTGTGCAAATCATTTATGGTATAACCTCTTAAAGGGAACAAGACCTTAGGCAAGGGTTTTGGTAATGTTCCGCAAAAGAAGGGTCATTAAAGACCTCGACTGAAATTTATGATAGTGGACATCGTTCTCAGTAGTAAACGAGAGAAGTAAGCCTGTAATTTCTTGTGATAAGCCGAGATCAACTCCATAAACAGAGATGTGTTCCAACCACATTTCACTTTTTCAGTTAAAGGTCTATGTCAATTGTTAGAAGCCATTGATGTAAATTGCAATGTAGAATTAGGGCTTAAAATTTTTACTAATGAGAACTCCCCAAGCAGCGGTACTTAACATGGTATTACTCTATCTTTACAAGCCACACACAACTTATTTTTCTATTTATTTATCTCATAAATATGCAATATTTTGAGTTGGGTTTATGTGTTTTTGCAGGATCAGGATAAGATTCAGAAGTTTGTTATTTGGGCAGCCTTGGTTGCTCTTCAATTTGACGAGCCTTGTGAACAGACCAATGATACATTTCTATCAAAGCGTTTACATTGGCTACCTGCTTCTGTGATTCTAGCAAGGCCCTCACGGCAACTAGGAGTTGAGGAATCGAAACATAATCTGAAAAAACACATTACCAGGAACATTGCAATCTTTTCTGGAGATAGAATGGTCATTAAGTCGGATGACATCGGGTTCTGAAGAAGTATTACCAGCACTGATTTGCTTAACAAACGGTTAGTGAGTATTCATATTATTTACTGTGTGTAGGAGGAGGACATGAATGAAATTTCAATAGTAGATTAAATGGGAATAAGGGCATCTATGAGTATGTTAGTGCATCGAAAAGGTAGATATTAGGGCATCTGTTTGTATGTTTAGTGCATCAATGGACAAATCAATGGACATATTAGGGTATCAGTGAGTATAATTAATGCATTGTTGAACATATTAAGGCATCAATGTTTATGTTTAGTGCATCCATTTGTATGTTTATAAAAAAATGAATGAATTTGGGTGCTCTTTTTATGTTAATAAGACGATGTTTACCTGTAATTTGATGACTACCAAATGATTTTCTGGCAATGTTTACCTGTAATTTGATGTTTTCCTTTATGATTTAGAACGAGCTTACTTATAACCGATGGTCCAATGGATATACCTAAAGTTCTTTTTTTTTTCCAATGTAAACATGGGCTAGCAGAACCATCAATAAAAGATTGCTGATTTTAGACTTGCAAAGATTCTGGAGAAGCACAAGCCTGGTGACGAGGAGGCTAACAATAGGTCTACCATAGCTAGCTCAATGGGTTACTTCGCTCCTAGTAACAACTCTTTTCATTTTTTACTTCTGACCATGTTTCTTGAATTCAGAAATTTGAACTGTGTTTTGAGGAACTTTAGTGCATCTGTTTGAAGTATTCTAGTACATCCGTTTGAAGTACTCTAGTGCAGCTGTTTGAGGCACTTTATTGCATTCATTTTGAGTACAAAATATATGTTTTTTTAATGAAGAATATGGATAAAGTGTGGTTTGCGGGTCAACCCATCCTGAGGTGATCTATGTGGTCGTTTGTATTTGCTGTTATTTACGTTTAGACATTACACCTGCTTCTTACTAATTTGCATCTTTGTTATTAGGGCACCAATGATTAAGATTAGCACATAGTTTTGCAAGAATATTGTTTTGAATTGGTTTGGTATTATGGATGTAGTTTTGCAAGAATATTGTTTTTCCTGGGGTAGGAAGTTTGACGTTGAATGATGATAATCCGGTTACAGAAGATGCATTGGCTGCTAACTTTTTGACTCCGCTTGATGAGAAAATGGGTGGTGGAGGTTCACTTGCTGAGCTTTGTTGTGATTCTTTGAAGGATTTTAACCCTATGGTTCATGTTTCTGTTGAGAAAGGTATTGGTCGTAACATATATTGTGAGCATAAATGTTTGTCGCCTTTGAGCCTTTTGTTCCAGCTATATGCTACTAGCATCTTATGTCTGAGTATTTGTTGTGCAGGTGATTTGTCAAGATTTGATGTATGTTTCTTTCAACAGTTCGACAAGGAAATAACCAAGAACAGAATAAGCAAGCAAGATAGCTGTTTATTTTCTTTTTTAATTTTTTTTCCTAGCTCTTATATTGTGAAGGATTTGATTTATATTGTATTATGGTCGTATATTTTCCTTTTGTTAATATAAAAAGTTTAATATTTGATTGCTTACGCCCATTTTCTCTCCTTACATGCTCTATTAGGGTCTCAAACAAGATAAATTTCTATCGATTAATTCGATCATGTATTTAGCTCGACTGTCTTGCAACCTAGTTTACATACGGCGGACTCGTGTTTGGTGGATTGATTAGCATGTAATGTGGATAATCTGATGAATAGCATAAAGTGCATTAGATGAGGTGTACCTGGTTGACTTGTTATTTGTAATTCTAGGGAGACTTAAAGAGTCCGCAGGTTGTTGCGGGTCTTAAAACATGCATTTCCTGATGAATGAATTGATAAAGCAACAATGAAACTTGTAAGC
This sequence comes from Artemisia argyi, assembly GCA_030686995.1. NCBI lineage: Eukaryota > Viridiplantae > Streptophyta > Magnoliopsida > Asterales > Asteraceae > Artemisia > Artemisia argyi. The sequence continues at coordinate 192,525,720 of CM060692.1, read as the reverse complement.
TAGCATTTTAACATGTATGTTCATCTAGAATTGAGAATCTATTCATGATATTCATACAACCAATTGAACTTAGGCATCGGTGTTAAAGTGGCTGTAGTTACCACAACAAAAATAAGTTTCCATCATCAAAATAACAACATAAAGTGATGCAGGAAATGTCTCATAAAAGTGCGAAAAAACATCTTTGTAGTTTTTTCTTGAATCAAATATTTAAGAACACATGTGCATCAGTGTTGAAAAATAAGTGCATCAGTACATAGAAGAAAGTGCATCTATTTGGTTAAGGTATAATTCTTATAGTAAAAAAAAAAAAAAAAAAAAAAAAAAAAAAAAAATCTTTCAAATTAAGCTGAATTATTGAACTAAAAAAAAATACTATTTTTCAAGTAAAAAAAATGAATTATTATTAATAAATGATTAGAATGAAATATCTGCATCAGTACTTAGAAACAAATAATTGTTGACAAAAAGAAAGTGCGCCAGTGTTGATAATAAAAGGTGCATCAATGTTAAATATTAAACATGACAAAATAAAATAGACAAACAAACCTTAAATATCATGTGTTTAACTTGTTGTTCATCAACATGCATGCACTTGCATCAAATTGTTGAACCAATGTTTCCTGGAGATTAAGGTACTTTTCAGGTTCAACTACTACTACCTATCATAAATTACTATCATAATAATCTTAAAGATATAATCTCTTCGTTTCAATCAAATAACACTGCAATTAACTAACTACACATGCAGGTATGTTAGCATCCATTAGGAAGTCATCAGCTAGTTTAAACTTCCTTAGCCAGCTTCTTAACTTTGCTCTCAAAGATCCATGATGACTGCAAGGATTTCAAAAAAAAACTAAAACTGGATTAGACAAGCAATTAACATGTTACTGCAAACTTGATTATGACTAAACAAAAACAAATAAGACGCACCTTTGGTTTTATAGTAACACATCCAACCATTTTGCATAAGTGGAGGGTGTTATCTTCTCGTCTTTCTGGAGTTTACGTACCAACTTTTTGCATTCCAAGGCATCCCATTTAAGCATATCTTGAAGCATTATAAATAAAAGGTACATCAAACGTGATGTAAATAACATAAGCTATTTAAGCCATTATTATATAAATATGTTCCAATCAACTTAGATGTAAATGGATGTGTAAATGTCTAAAGAAATATATACAAAACCATAACAGGTATTGTACCTCTAATGTCAACGACTTTCGATACCATTTCAATCACTACAAGAATCTGATGGAATACCCACGACTATTACCCACACTCATCCTTTTGAGGGCATTTACCCACCTGATACCCATCAGTTACCCACGATCAGTGACTTACAAAGTCGATTTTATTTTCCCTCAAATTTCCCACGGATTTACCCACACAAATAGTCACATAGATATATTTGGTGTGCAATATGTGGGTAAATAATTGGCGCCAAAATATTTCCCACGGATTTCCCACACCATGAGTTATTGGGGGTATATATGTGGGTAATTTAGTGGGTAATTCTTTCCTACTAAAATTTTCCCCATGCATTACCCGTGAAGACACTTATCTTGGGTAAATGTGTGAGTAATGTTTTGGGTAATTTTTTTTTACCACGGATTACAAGCATTTAATTTGATCATGGGTAGATTTCCATTGGTGGTTCTGTGGGTAAACATGTACCCGCAAATTTACCCACGTCTTTTACAGCGGATATTTTGTTGTTAGTAAATTTCTATGATTAATTTGTGGGTAAATACATGACCAAAATTGATCTTTCTTACTTTTACATTTTTTAAATCATAATAAGTTATGTTTGAACAAGTTAATTAGTTTGAACAAGCTGATTAGTATTGAATCAAACAGAAAACCGCAACATGTTGGATGGAAAACTAATAACCGAACATAGACACTAGGTCGGTCCCGTATTGTGACACATCATGTTCAATTCGATTTAGGTGAGGTTTTTTTGGTTTTCGCCTGAATCGTTGAAAACCAAAAAAAAAATAAAAAAAATAAAAAATTGTTGACCAAAACTGTCTTTGGTTGATTCGGGTGTGTCGGCTTGGTTCGGTTTTTGAATGTCCACTTGTGTAACTTGTTTATGATATTCCGACACTTAATGCTTGGTTAAAGTATAAAAGTGTAGTCGCCGTGGAATTAGTCGGCTCGCAATGTCGAGTCAGAAACCCATGATTACCAAAAAATATATATATATATATAAAAGTGTATAACGCTTACATGTAGTTAGAATATTATGAATCCTACATTTAGGCCTAACATGTGGAAATACGCTTACATGTAGTTAGAATATTATGAATCCTACATTTAGGCCTAACATGTGGAAATGCAAAGCGTTATTTGCTTAACGAAATGTAAGTGACACCTTTGCCAAGCAAAAGATTCTTTGCATTTCCGCATTCTAGGCCAGAGATTATTCTTCCTTATATTTCAAACTTCATCCTCTCGCAACTTGTGTTATCAACCTTGGGTAATAATCTTGGCTAATATCCGCATACATCACTAACCTTTTGCAATACTTGCCCATGGTATTCTTTTCCTCCGAGCGTGTTTGTACCATGAACTCAATGGACGTTTTCCCGGACTTAGGCACTTCGGAGGAAACAGTTATTACGATCTGAAAAAATAGTCGAGACATAGTTCGGGTTGTTATGGTACGTTCGGATTTCATATTAGGCACGACGAGCATAGTTTGGAACACATGGTACATCCTCACATACACAAACACAAACTCGCTTTTTTTTCAATGTCATACATAAAGGAGTGGCAATTTCTGACCTGACACGAAACCCGACCTGAAACCGACACAAATTAATAGGTTGGGGTTGAGTCTAAATTGATTTTGGGTCGGATATGGGTCGACCCATCTAACCCGTTTATTAAACAGGTTATGTTCGGGTTGGGAATAAATTAAGCGGGTTGACCCGCCAACCCATTTAATATTTTTTTTCTTATATTAACAATTATTTTTTTATTATTATATGGGTTAAATGGGTCGACCCGTTAACCCGTTTAATATATTTAACTCGTGTAATATGCCAACTTTTGTATATAAAACGGGTCAACCTAAAACATGTTTAACCTATTCAACCCGAGTAACCTATTTAACCCTCCAACCCAACTATAGATACGGGTTGAATGGGTCAGGTCCGGGTTAAGTGTAAAAGTCAGGTATGAGTTGGAGTTTTCTGACCCGCCAACGTATCAACATTAACCTGATCCGAATTGCCACCATACATCTTAGTTTTTAGATTACTTATTCTTTTTAATTATTAAAATATTTCTTACCTCTTAATTTTAATACTTATCTTTAAATGGTAGAACTACTTTTTAAGATTTTTTATTGACTTCTAGTAGCTTTTTTAGAATCCGTCCCACACTCCCCCGCCCCCAAATTTTTACTTCCCGCTGCCATTTCTAACTTCCCCCAAAATTTTGGATCCCTTCAAAAATGGATCCGCTTATATCGCACTCTCATCATCTACATGGAACCGTCACGTCTCCTTATCCTTGTCCCACTGTTGTGTACGTCACACACATTGCAATCGCTAGCCACTAGTATGGCAACCGTCGGTATAGACTACCTTGTCATGAAACCCTAACCGTATACCACAGTCCAGATCGTATGAAGGGGGAGTGACTAATGTTATTTAGGTAACCTCTGATATTTTAATTTAGTTATCATTTTTTATTATATGTACTTGATTATATGGTTGTGTAATAACTGTAATTTGTGTCTAATTGTGGTCAACATAAGCGCTTTTACATATTAATAGCATCTTGTGTTTTTGACAATTTCATCTTATTAATCTTTGTGGCATTTTGGGGTTTTGCAGCTTATTGGTGAGTTAAGGTCTGGCGAATTTGGATACAAGCAGGGGATGAAATGGAATTCAAAACCCGTTAAATGTGGAGCAAGAAGCTCAGCAAATTTTCAATGCTGCTCGGAATGATTGGTAACTCTTCACATTTATAGTTACATTTTACTGATTGGTTAATTCACGACTAGTCAAATCTCTTTTTATATTAGCATTGATAAATTAAAAAGTCTATTATTTGTGTTCATAAACAAGCAGGCTCACTATAGTATGTTAATTGTTAAAATTGACCCACGAAGAGTCATTTGCTCATTGGTTTGTTTATATGTACTACCTGCCAATTTGGATGAAGTAGTCTGTGATATACCGACTTGTTGGATTGAAATTTTAAGTGACTTAACTTTTATCAATAGAATCAGATCATTTACTTTAATGAATATCCATAATAGTGGGAAAAAAAAAGCTTATTTTGAGTTTAATCTTTACACTTCTCAACGTCACCATTCTCATGTACTAACTTTCTGTTTGGTGTTCACTGGATTTTTTGAGCTTTGTGATGTGTGCTATAGGATTCAATAACTATATGTTTCACTTAAAACATGACAACACATTTGGTTAACCAATTCTAATGTTGCCTATTCAAAACGTTCGCTTGTATAATCAGTTTGGATAAGCTATTCTAAACCCTCCAAAAGTGTTTATCTGATTCTACCAACACGTCATATAAATAAATAAGCAATTTTACTTAACCTTTCTCTATATTTTCTTAAGCATATTTTTTCTCAGTCGTGTTGATTTTTGGATTTGGATTTGGTTAGGATTTACTTGAGATGAATCAATGTCTAGTGTTAACATAAGGTTGTTGATTTCATCATTTACAGTAAGAATTTTGGTCTGTCTAAATCACTGTATATTTGCTGCATTCTGATTAACTTATTTTTTGTCTGTTTAGGATCACTCTAGATTAAGTGCAAAAGTGATTTCTTATAATCTTATAAGGTGTAACAGCGAATGAAAATGGCGAAAGAAAAGGGCACAGGTATGGAAAAACTCCAACCCAAGTTCATTTGATACTTCCAAGAATCCAAGGTGTAAAAGCGATGAAAATGTCGTAATATGAGTACAAATGTTGGGAGCAGGTTCAGAGATAGATTGCGCATTATGTGAATTTGATTGAGCCAGTATTGCAGGATGCTGTTGTTGCTCTTATGCATTAATAACATGTTTAAATGGCTTACTATTTTTTAGTTTATTGGTAACATATGAACTTTAGCATTGTGGATGTGGTCTATTTGAATCAATACTTGTTAATTTAGAAGTGTTTGGGAATTTAATTGTGGGTTGGCACTATAAGGTAGTGTTTGGAATTGTTCATTCAAACATGCTTATTTTAGTGATTATTTCTCACTTTAAGGTAGTGGTTAGATAATTAGATGGCGTTTGGTACCTCCTTGTTTTATGATAGAATACTAGTTGCATTCATCTTTTAATGAGGTATCCTGCTTATGTGTACATAGTTGTATTTGAGAACCAGAGGTGGTTGATGTTAAAAAAAGAATTGGAGTTATGTTTATTTATTTATAATGAGCCAAGTGGATGATTAAAGTTTTATGTTTACATTCTTGATTTTCTCTTTAGGTAGGTGATCCAGAACTTGACCACAAATGTTGGGATAGACCTGAGGCTATGACCGAGAAAAGACCTACTATACAAATAAACACGTCTACCCCTGGAACAGAAGTTGCAGCCGAGACTGCAGCAGAAATGCCATCTGCATCACTGGTGTTCAAATCAAGTGATCCAAAATATTCAAGCACACTCCTCAAGCATGCTAAAGAGTTGTTTACATTCGCGGACCAGCATAGAGGATCTTACAGTGAGAACATTCCTGAAGTTCAGACATACTACAATTCAACCGGCTATGGTGATGAGCATTTGTGGGCAGCTAGGTGGCTTTATCATGCTACAATTGAGCAGACGTATCTTGATTATGTAACTGGAACTAATGGAGAAACCTTTGCTAATTTGGGTAGTCCTACTTGGTTTAGTTGGGATGACAAGCTCCTCGGGACCCAGGTAAAGTCTGCTAACATTTATGGGCTATAACGCTGATCACTCTACTTTGAAACCACAATCACAATAATCAGTTTTTCATGTTTTAAATAAGTGATTATGGGTCTGATTTATGTAAAGGTCAAATAATCTGAATAGTACTGATAAGATAAAATCTTATTAGAGATCCTTAACAAATTTGATAAGAATTTACTAAAATTGTTTTCTATAGTTGATAAAATAATATTATATTGTCATTTGTATTAATAAAATAAATATTATATTGTCATTTTCTATTGTTCTATTGTTTTTATGGTTAGAGTGAAAATCATGAAATAGTAACCAACAGTTTTGTTCCAATTTAGTAACCTTAACTTTTATTTGATTATAAAATAATAATTAAGTTTGAAAAGTGTTCCATTTTAGTCGCTCAAAGTTTGAATAGTGTTCTACTATTATGCAATTTTTATGTTTGAGTGACTAAAACGGAACACTTTTCAAACCTGGTTATTATTTTATGGCACATGTCTCTTTTCACTTGTGCATAAGTTGGTTGTACATTAAGTTGGTTGGGGTTAGTGAAATTCTAAAGGGTGGGTATTTATTGTTACAGTACTACCAAACAATGCACATATGAATATCTTAAAGGTAGTTTTTTTGCACAATTACACAATAATGAAACAGTATTGAAACTTGGATGATTTTTGTGGTTAATTTAAGGTTTGAGTGGCTTAATTGGAACAGTCATCAAAGTTTGTTACTATTATGCAACATTTTCCCTATTTATAACTATCCTTGTATATATAATTTGTAGGGTATGATGAACATTAATGATTTGTAAACCAAATCATAAAGAGAGATGGCATCATGTTTGTGCATACCACAAAACCAAATCATAAAGAGAGACCGCATTATGTTTGAGCAGCCCGCCCAAGCTTTTTCAATGGATAGATGGCTCATGAATGTACATTGAGACGTAACATATAACATATAAAGGTATAGACAACATTGTAGCTACACATTTTTGTTTAATTTTATGGAATAGATACTTTTAGTCGATTGTACTTGGATGCAAGATTACATACAGTTCCATTTTATTATTTGTGTTTTTGGATTATATTTGTATGCATTTCTAAATTTCGTAGGGATTTACGAAATAACGTTCAGAATATCATTGTAAACAAATAGCCACGACTTAACAATGAAAAATTCGTGGTTACTTTAGACACACATTTACCCACAAATTGTGTGCAACTTATTCAAAATGCTTACCCTCGGCATTTACACACGATTATATCCATGAGAAATTATACCCACAAATACCCACGGCTAAATAAATGGGAATTTTCGTGGTACCTTGTGCAATCCCACACACATTTTGCTACAAACTACCACCAAAGACGACGTGGGTAAACTTGCCCACCGCTCGAAATTCTTGTGGGTATATAATTAGCATCGGAGGTTTTCCCCATGTACACTGGTTTGTGGGTAAGTCCTGGGAATTAGCCAATTACCCACGAATTTAGCTCTTTTAGCCACAGATTTAGTCCGTGGGTAATCACCAGAATTCTTGTAGTGAATCATCCTAATCCTAACCGTAAACCTAACATTTATAAATGCAATTTCAACACCAAAACTACTGCTGAAACCATGTATTGGAAACTATTAGTGCATCACAGCTATAAAATTTCGTTGAGATATTTTATCAAACACCTTGTGTGCTACCTTCATAAACATGATTTGTATCTATTTTTCCTCAACTTTTTTTCAGATTCAGAAGTAAACTTCAAAATATAACATATTTAGACAAACAATAACAAAAATAAAGAAAAACAAAACAAATAAATTATTCAAAATACGATCAATAAAGTTCATATATATGTAAACGAAGATTTATATGATCATCTTAATCGATAGTAGCAGTAAAAAAACATTACTTTCAAACTTTAATGATGAATCTGATTACAATTTGGGTACAAAATGGTGGCGAACGATGGTGAATGGTGGGGAACGGTGGTTAACGATGGTGAACGGTGGGGAATGGTGGTGGACGATGGTGAACGGTAGGGAATGGTGGTGGACGTTAGGGAATGGTGGTGAGCGACGGGGAACGGTTGTGAAAGTCGGTGTATGTGAAGCTGATAAGAGAGAAAAGAAGAAAGAGATGAGAAAAAAAATGACAAAAAAATAAGCAATATATATGGTTTGGAAGAAAGGGGTTGTATTTACAAAAAAAACCCTTGAAAAATAAAGAAAGTGACAAAGTGGCCCTTATAGTTAGCAGAAAAAAAAGGAGGGGGGGGGGGGGGGGGGGGGGGGGGGGGAGAGGGATGATTTGTACATTTTTCCCACTTTTCCCCTATAGTTAGCCCAACAAAACCGACGGCGCACCGTACCGGTGGTGGTGCCGTCAGTGCTCGCGCCGTACCCACGGCTCAGCGCCATCGATATATATATATATATATATATATATATATATATATATATATATATATATATATATATATATATATATATATATATATATATATATATGCTTTTCTTTTCTTTTTGGCTGGAAATAGTGATCTTTTTTTCAAAATGAGAGCATGCTTCCAAAAGATTTCAAAGTTAACATGGTTCTTTTATAAAGATTTCAAAATAAATAAATAAATAAATAAACTAAAAACTTAATAAAACATTAATTTCATTAATAAAAACGTAAACATTACATAAACATCATACAAAGTTAACATGGTTACAAACGATACAGGAAACAATTAAACAGGATACGAAAAACAGAAAGAAACGAAACGGAATACTTAACATAAAAGATCATTACTCATCGTATCTGTCCCATGCCCTTGTGTTTCTCAGAGTGAACCACCCTTGTTGGTAATATAGCTCTCTCCCTTAGCGTTCATAATAAATTTGGTTTGCATTGGTGAGACGATTAGTGTCTTGACTGGTACGCTGCAACTCTTTGTAAATAGCATTATATCTATGACATTCAACGTTCATTCTATTCCATTGAGCCGTAATACTATTTTTATTATGGTGAACACCATTAGTCTGATCTTTAAACTTTCATGTAACGACATTCCAAAAAGAACGTTCAATCAAAAGGTCTGTAGAATCTTGAACTTCTAACCATACGATAGCTAGCAAGATTTCTTCTTCTATTGACCAACGATTATTCATTGTGAAGAAAAGTATTAGATAGTGGTGAAGAGATGTGTGAAGAAAAGTATTAGATTGTGTGTTATTTATAAGGGATTTTTAAAATTTTTAAAATTCAGGTTCAGATGAAGAAGCGGGATTTTTTTAAACGTTTAAAATTTGAAATTTGAAATGAATGGGCGGGATTTTTTTAAAATGTTTAAAATTCAAAATTTGAAATGAATGGGCGGCATTTTTGAGCTTATTTAACACCATTTCAGTTCACACTTAATTCTCACACAATTCACACATAATTTTCACACATTTCTCTTAGACTTCCACCTGTGAGCAGAATGGCGATGGGCTCAGGGACTTCCACCTGTGCCATCGAGTGAGGACGATTCAAGTGCATCCTATTCGAGTCAGGAGGGCTACGTGTCGGATGATTCGTTTTATTGAATCGTAGTTTAGTTTAATCGTAGTTTATGTTTAAGTATCTTTATTAGTTTGTATTATTTTTTTTATTGTAATGTGTGTTTTTTTATTTGTAATGTTTGTTTTTATTATTAATGAAGTTTATTTAGTTTATATTGTATATATTTTAATTTAAATAAAAGAAAGAAAAAAAATTGGCCGACGGCATCAGAAATTCTGGTGCCAACGGATACCCCTGAAATGTGATGCCGTTGGATTTCTGGTGCCATGGAGCTTTTTGCTGACGTGACAGCAAAAAAATCCTACGGCACCAACGGTGCCCAATGCTCTTAACAAACAGAACAGAGGAGTGGATGATAGTTTCCCGCGATCACTTTGCATTTCCCTTCAGTACATATAGTTAGTACTTAGTCACACGATTCTTATAGTTTTGGCCTTTGTGAGGACTAAAAATGATTCTTACTAACAGCCTAAATTTACATACTTCTTCATATCGATGCTTGAATTAATAACATTATCCGAAATTGTTAAACTTGAACGAACAAAGCTAAACTTGAAAGAACAAAGCTATTTAACCGCTTCAAAACCTGAAATTTAGAACAGTCCACAAAATTATAAAACAACAAGATATATAGAATTATCCACAAAATTGTAAATCAACAAGCATTGGACTAATAACTACTCCGTAATAAATCACAAAAAATATATATACTCCGTATTTCTTTTTTGCGTCCAAAACGCTTTAAGACTTTAAGATGGAGTCTTTATATACGACACACTTGACACTTTTTTTTTTTTTTTTTATTATTATTATTAAAAAAAACAGCAAGCTCTTTGCAAATTTAAGTACTATTTGTGTTTTAAAAATAATATTAAACACTTATGCATAATAGCATTTTATCTTCGGATCATTCAGCATCATCGTATCATGAGTAAGGGTGTTAGTCGGGTTGGGTTGGTCAAGTTCGGTCGTTTGGATATACTTTTTTTAGCCTCAACCTGAATTGACCCGAACCCAACCCTATTAAGATATTAGATTAGTCGGGTTCGGGTCAACTCAAATATGAGTAAATGATTATAAAAATTGCTTAGTTTAATAAGTTTACATAGATACTTTTTTTATCAAAAGAATATAAAAAACCTTTATTTGGGTCAATAAGGTCGCTCCGAACCCGAGTTAGCCAACCATTTTAGCCCCGATACCCGATCATATTCAAAATTCTGATCAACCCGAATAAGCACACCCATATAAGATTAATAGGATTCGGGTCAGCTTTTTCGACACCCTAATCAGAAGCTACACGAAAAACATGTTAAACTTATTAGAGAACGAGCAAACAAAAATTACCATACAAAACGCAATTAAAACAACCACTTGAGTCCTTGAAACTTTCCTTTGAGTTACAGTATTAAATGTCACCCACCTGCTCTCATAAACTCAAACAAGATTATACTTTTACCCTCTCTCACACACACCAAACAAATACAATCTCATCTCATCTCATCTCAAAATATTTGTATGTTTTTTTGTAGATCTGTTGGTGTTCAATGCTGGAAATGTACGATATAACTTTGTTTATTTTAGTTAACTTTTTTTTTTTTTTTTTTTTTTTTTTTGTTGCTTCGGCTGAATGAGTAGCTAAAAGTTAAGGGTACTGTTTGTATAAGCTTATATAACGTGCTTATAGCTTTTGTGGGTTTCGGCTTATGTTTCATAAGCTCACTTGTTTTTAACCTTTTTTTGCTTTTATAAGGATATTATGACATGACAAGCTTATATAACTTTCAAAATAAGCCAAAGAAAATAAGCTTATGAAACATAAGCCGAAAATCTAAAAACAAATACCCATTTAGTCAACTAGTTTTTTTTTTTTTTTTTTTTTTTTTTTTTTTTTTTTTGTAGATAAAAGTTAAATATGTGGTGAAATATGTAAACTGATTCAATATGTGGTGAGATATTGTAAACTAATAGGTTTTTTTTTTTTTTTTTTTTTTTTTTAAATGCTTTTTTCCATTTTTGCTTTAAATTAAATAAATCTACATATTGTCTACGTGTTTCTCTAGATTTTATCTAGAAAAATGTTTTTTTTTTTTTTTTTTTTTTAAATCTCATTAATCTATTCTTTTTTAAAGCATGTAATGTTTTTATAACAAAATAATTTGTGGAAAACTAGAAGGGGGGGTTGAATAGTTTTACGTCTTTTTAATTTTATTATGAAAACTTGGTTTAGTTTTAAAACCTTGTTTGCTTTTAAAACTTTGATTCAATCTTATGTGAACTCAAATCTTGAACAATATGAAAAACTATATCTAAGTATGAACAATAATAATAATGTAAGCTAAGTATTTGTGAAATCAACACATGTATAATATAAACAATTATATATATATACGAGAGATTAGTACGTAATCGTTTATTTTATAATCCTTAGTTATATTTTGTATGAAAACTATACTTGATCGAAATGATCAATTATATGTATGTTGTCTTTCTAGTTTGATTGTAAAGACTTAGTTTTGTGGATGAAACTTTTGTTTGATCTTTATGTACTTCTAACACTAGCACTATATGAGCAACTATATATATATATATATATATATATATATATATATATATATATATATATATATATATATATATATATATATATATATATATACTTTTACGTCTACGAAAGTAATAACAATATAAGCAAGAAAATAAGTAAGAGATGGAAAGATCAAACCGGGAGACAAAGCATTTATAGTGGTTCGGCTACAAGGACACCTTCCTTGCCCTACTCCACTCCCCGAGTCACCTACTCGAGAGTTTTCTTCACTATATCAACAAGCTCCCTTATGGCGGAGAAAACCTTACACACCAATTTACACACCGATTTACACACCAATTTACACACCAATCTACACACCAATATTCACACCACAACTTCTTCACATCTAAGTCACAACTTCTACACACCTTCTTCAAGTCAATCTACTTCACAACTAACTACTCCACACCTATCTTCTTCACACCAATCTAGCTCCTAACTTTTCTTCTTCACACCAAGCAACTAACTAATCACACAATCTATATCTAGCACAACTATCTACAAACAAATATTCACAACACACTACACAAAGGTATATGTAAATATTCTTGATGATGCACCAATAACTTGGATGTGGAGATCACAACAAGTTGTAATACTTCTTGTCTTGGGGGATAGAAGTATTCTTCTCTTGCACTTGAGAGGATGAAAGATTGGATCACTTGAAACAAAGATTAATAATCTTATGATCAAAGGGTTTTAAAAGGATGTTTAGAGAGAATTGGATCTGAAAATATTTGTGCAAAGAGGTGAGAAAAATTCCAGGTTTGAGGTGGTATTTATAGGGAAAAATTTCTGACAAAATCTGACAGGGAGCGTGGCCGGTCCCCTTAATTGTGTGCCGGTCCCCTTAATTATTAAGGGGACCGCCTAGTATAATTAAGGGGGCCGCCTAAGAAAAAAATATTTTTTCTTCAGATTTTTGTCTTTCTGTGGGGGAGGTTTTTCCTGAAGAATGTAGCCGTTTTTTGGGTTGAAATTTGAATTCAAAATATTTATTTTGAATAAAACATTTCTTATAAATACAAAAATGTTTTGTATAAGTTTAAAAATGTTTGTCCCACTTTAATAAAATGTAAGGTTTGTAAAAATAAAAATTCCTTTGATCATAAAATGCATTAGACACTTTGTTTATTCATACCTTAAGTGATATGGATGCTAACGCAAATATTTACGACTAAATACTTGTTTACGTCATAATTTGTAGTTCAATGAGTTTACGTTTTGTGATTATCAAAACATAGAGATATCGATATATGTTAATAATGTTTTTAGACATTATTTATATCAACATAATTTGTATTTTTTCTTTAAATAATGTATGTTTTCAAGTTTATTTTTTATATAGGAAAGAATGTTTTAATGTTGTTTTATTCATTTTCTGAAAAAGATTTTTTTTTTTTTTTTTTTTTTACACCATAAAGTGTAGTATACTTTTTACTTTAAAAGAGTTTTCATGTTACATTCAATTCAAGCCGTTCAACTACCTCCCAACATGTATTAAAGTTTCATCTACCAATATTTACACTTACATTAAAGTTTATTTATACTCTTAACTAGTTTTTTAACACACACACAAACACCATACTAATATTATCGAATCACATATACTTTTTCCTTTTTTTTCAGCACCGAACACAGCTTTCCTACCAACGGCAACCTTGTTAATATGTTTGCTCCAAGTGCTTACCAAAACCCTCTGCTTTTATTATATGATACAAGAGCAAAACAACTCTTTTCTTATTGAAATAGGTGATCTTGGAAGGTATAATCTCATTATCTTTTCTTATATAATATTTATATCTTGGTCAGTTACATGACGCACTTTATCAATTATTGTATTTGAAGTTGTCATGGAAGCTTTAGTTTATAAAGCTTTTATAGTCATTTGGATATACTTCATATTTTGGAATATGTGAAAATTATTGCTATGATTGTGTATACATAGATTTAGTATGGCCTACATGCTTTTGTTTTTAAGTCGTCTCTTAGAAGCGTTCTTGTGTTCTGTGATTATTGTTATTGTTATTGTTATTGTTGGTTGTATTGGTAACTAATAACTTTGTATTGGCTTTTTTTGTTTTTAAACGTGATGTTTGATTTTTTATTTGTTAGTGTGTGTGAAATTATGTTGTAGTTTTTAGGTTATGTGTTAAATCCTAGTTTAGATCATTTATGATAACTGTTAATATAAGATGATAAACCTCATTAGCATTTTTTATTTTTGCATTCGTGTATATATGTCAAAAGAGAAATCAAACCAATTGCAAAAAAATTGAATATGGATCAGAGTTTGGGATGTTACAATCTAACGATAAGTAGATGTGATTTTGTAAAATGGTCATCGAATTAACATTCAACTCCTGGATGATTTTAATGATGTTTACGTTTTACTACATAACTGAATAGTTAATTTTGTATTGAAAATTTTGTGTAAAGATATGTATGACGAGTTTTGCTTAATTTAATAACCTGAATTTGCTCTTTTAAGTGTATTTAAGTGGTTTTTTGTTTATTTTCAAAAAGGGTTTAAGCTGTTTTGAAAATTCTTATGGGATATTGGGATGTTGAAACATAATTATATGACTAAACTTTATGTGATGTTGTAAAATGGTAAGCTAATATTAGGATTAAGTTTTTGTTTAAATACATTATGTGTTGTCAATTGTCTGTTTGAATAGTCTATTTGCTTCAAAGACGTGACCAGCGAATTTGTGTTTATTTTATGTATGGAACTGATGGCTTTAAAGATGGGGGCAATTACATATATACCCACTAAAACTTGAATATTTGCATATATACCCAAAACATGCTTAAACATCATTGTACATTGTGCATTAAAAACTTGTGTTTTGGGGAAATATGCAAATATTCATGTTTTAGTGGGTATATATGCAATTTTCCCTTAAAGATGTGACCAGCGAATTTGTGTTTGCTTAGCTTAGAGCATTTATTTTGTGTTTAGAGTAGGTTGCAGTTGTGAGTTATGTTTTCTACTGCAAGTAAGTAGAGAAACTTGTTCATGATTATATTGTAGTGAAACAGTTAGAATAACAGTAGAAAATATCATATGTTATATCTTGAAACAAAATTTTAACATTTGGTGTCATGGCAGGAAACACAATCCATTTTCATCAGTCGCCTGATAGAGATCAGGTCAAGTTCCCAAAAGCCACGAAAGTGGAACTTGCTATGGACCCTGCTACCGGCAAAGAGATTGCCAATGTGAATAATCTTAAGCAAAGCAGGTCTGTGCAGCGTTTTTTTTTTTTTTTTTTTTTTTTTTGATTTTGTTATTTTTTTTTGTTTTGTTTTATTTTTTTAATGTTTATTTATCTTAAATTTGTCATTGATGATATTGTGCAGGCTTTGACGTTGAACAGTTCCAAACTGCTAGAGAGAACAATCGTTCTGTCCCTCCCTAATGGAGGGACCAAGAATCCTCTCTATTTCAAGATAAGCAACATTCCCCAGAATGCCACAAAGTCTCATGTAAGTGTTTCAAACCTAGTTATTATTTATTTTATTAATAATAATTGGGTAGTTGTATATTTATAAGGGATTTGCTAACGGGTGTCCACCAGGCACATTATAAAATGTAAAAAATGCATTCAATATATAGTTAATACACTCAAAGTTTCCATTTTGAATCAAAAAATGCATTTAATAAGCATTAATTAAACTTTTAAAGTACTATAGTTAAATGTGAATTTTCACTTAATACACTCAAACTTTTCATTTGTTTACAGCTTAAAAAATGCCCAATGGGAATTCATTAACAAATCCCTATTTATAATCATGATGCTACTACTACAAAAAAGGCTTTCAATAATCGACACCGGTTTTTGATATGGTCTCTAAGAATGGAGACCTGTTTTCAAGCCGGAAACATGTCTTTATAATTTATGAAGACCTTTTTCTAAGTATACAAAGTTGTCTCTATAAGATTTTTATACCATAAAAAATAGCTGTTTAGGATTTGCTTATTGTAACTGCTAATCTAGGGACTGTTTGGAATTGCTTATTAAAGCTGGCTTATAATGGGCTCTTTGGGATCGCTTGTTGGCTACCCAAACTCCCTTATTAGCAGCTTTAATATGCAATCTAAAACAATCCATTTCTCAGCTTAAGTTTCTGTAAGCAATCCAAAACCGTCCCTTTATTATGCATATGTTAGTAGAAATATAACCTATAGATGATCTGTTCAAGCGTACAATTGGCTTATATTATTTTATTGTGCAGCTAGTGGACTATTTCAGGGAGTTTTGCGTTGATAGGAGGATTCCAAATGTGATACATACCAACAAGAGTGAAGGCTATGGGTTCCTTTACCTCATTTGTTTGGAAGACTTCCAGGCGTGCCTAGCACGTGACCAATAAGTTTTTATGGGGAAGACTCACATGACCAAGAAGTTTTTATGGGGAAGACTTTGTATGTGACAACGGGATCGTTTCTTGGGGCCTGCGGCCAATATGACCATGGTAAGTATATACTTGATCTAAATCTCTATTCTGCATGTTTTTTAGAATTTTAAATATGATGTTTCGTTTGTTTTTTTTTTGTTTTGCAGGTGTTGTTGCTGCTGTGATGTAATAATGATTTTTGATGGTGTTATCTTGTTTTATTTCATTTCTTTTGAAACTTGTTGAACTCTTAATCTGAGATTTTGGAACTTGTTAAACTTTCTTCAGTGTCTTGGAAGTTTATAATCTGTGATGAGTGAATGATTTTGGAAGTTTATAATATGAGATTTTGGAACTCTAAATCTGAGATTTTGGAGTACGACAATTTTAACCAGAAAGATTCAATAAACATGGTTATGTACTATATCGACTACAACAATTTGCCACCAGCATGCCGCTTTTTTCGTCTTCACAAAAGTGTGTTTGACGTGTGAGATTTATAACTGGAGGGAGATAGGATTTTAGTGAATAAGCTTGTGTTGCATATTGGAGGAAATAAAGTTCAAGCTCGTTACTTACTAAGTACCCAATCTATACATACTCATTTTGTATATTTTCTACCAAGTTTTTTTTTATGAGACTTGATACACCTTGTATTTTTCTTCACATAGTTACAACATTCTTTCCACTCAACAAACATTGCATCTCAATCTCAACTTGCTTTTCAAAAGCTTGTCTGATTCTATGACCAAAAAATTCATTACTTGGCTCTATCTCTTTAACAACCACGGTGTTATGATCTTTTCCCACTCTACATAAGACAGATTCATCTAGGTCTCCATATTTGCAAGCATATATTAGGAGTACTACAACAAAAACCAAAAGGCATGAGTTGCTTATAAGTCGACACAAAAGATGTAACAACCACGGTGTTTTAATATGCTGCTTGGAGACTCTAATTGAGGTTATTATGGGAATTTTAAAAATCAAACACGTCAAAAATATAAGAAACTTCTCGCGTTGACTCATCATTGCACATACAAAAGCACAAGTCATATCAAGATGACTCATAAAGCTCGGCTTCTTCATATGGACTAAAGCCACATTTGGTATAACAATAACATATAAGCAACAACCACTTAACTCGCTTTATAAACTTTACCAATTTTGGAAACAATTAACAAATTTATCTATTAAACCTGATCCATTCTTTCATGTATATGATCCATTTTCATGTAAGTTAAATGCGAGTTAAGATTCATGGAAGCAGGAAAAAATAAGTTTACTAAGCAAGAGAACCATGGATAGTAAAGATAAGCATCATCTTTTTGGATATTATAATCTAGAGTCCAATTGAACTGCCGAATACATGTTACATTCACAGGTAACAGTGAAGAGGATTTTTCTATTCATACTTAGAGACTTGAGAGCGTACTTCCCAAAGTTACAATGTCAATAAGCTTTATGGGTAGTACAATATTGGAGTTTCAAAGTTGTTGCATAACGGGGGTTTATTAGAAAAAAATTGCAATTATTGTTTAATGTTCTAAAAAGATAGCAAAAGCTGAAATGGGCCAAACATTTAAATTTCTACAAACGCGCCTTATACTAACTTTTAAATGTAGTGCAGTAACACTTAAAGTTAACATGAAATGGGTAAAACATGAAAATGTATACTAACTCTAATTTAAAAAAAAAAAAAAAAAAAAAAAAAAAAAAAAAAAAAAAAAAAAAAAAAAGTTCAAATGGGCAGTCATAAGAAAATCTAAAACTGAACTTGTCATTTAGTTTCATTACTTATGAAATATCAAGTAAAATAAATTTTAACAATTACTCTCTTAGCGTGTTTTTAGTACTTTGACTTTATCAGTTGTCAACTGCTATGATTATTTGGTAACCTTATCTAATCTTGAGCTGTCATATGGGCTGCCCTTTTGGCAAATAAGTCTTTGCAAGCATCAAGATTCAAAGTTGAAAGTTCACTATATAACGACCTTGAGTTAGGAACACATGAAACAAGAGAAAAATGTCTCTACCTTATACTAAAGCTCAAGTTAATGGTGCAAAATTTTGTTAGCGCTGTCATGTTCTACTACCAGGTTGGACTTGCGGCACGGTGATAAGACAAATGAAACATGAATTGAAGTAGCATAAACTTGCATAGCATGGACTCTGAAAATGGAGACCTCAAAGTACATTATGATTGTAGCGATGTTAATATGCATACATGTCACGATGTTAATTATTTACCAATATAGTTATGAATCAAAATTTTGAAACTTCGTTTGAGCATATGAAAACAACCATTCTTAAAAATGTTAGTTAGAACTTTGTGTTAATAGTTACTTTAAAAGATAATACTTCTATCTTTAAGGTAAAACTATACTCTTGACTAGAGATGAGCATTTCGACCCGAATCCCAGAACCGAACCGGTACCGTTCCTGATATATGATACGGTACCAGGACTAAGAAATAAGGTGAAAACAAATCGGGACCACTAATTTGGTATGGGACCGGTACCAAATCGGGAAATTCCCGAATAAAAACGGGAAAAACACGATTTCCCGGTACCGGTACCGAAACCGGTACTGGTACCGGTATCCGAATCCCGTTCGGTACGGTACCGGTACCACTATTAATGCTCGGGAAAAAATCGGTACTACTAATACGGTACGGGATCGGTACAGGACCGGTACCGTGCTCATCCCTACTGTTGACATAACATTAAAAAACGAAACATTTCCTACTTCTTCCCTGTAACACCCCTTTTCAAAAAACAATCATGACACTATATATAAAATCAATTACCAAATTCTACTCTTACCAAACCAAATATTCATAATACTATTTTTCCACATTATTGATCTTCACATCGCGAGCAAATACATTTGCTTAGCACTTTTATTCGATTGCTAGTTAATATGTGTCGCAGCTTTATTGAAAAAATGTGGATTGCGAGCAAATTTTGTTGCTCGCCACGTCCGTTTGCTCATCGCATATGAGATGATTTATAAAAAAAATATTAAACGAAGAGCAACATATCAACATATGTTGCTCGCTAGATGATTTGCTCGCCACAGTTTGTTCCTCTTTTGTATGCCACATGGTTTTTAGTTCAATAATACCTGACACTATGACCAAAACAATTAGCTCCGAAATTTTAAATGCTAGTCACTTTAATATTTCAACTACCTTCTTTAATGGCTCACCTGCACTTTAAACACTCTTTAATATTTCAACTACTTCATTATCATCCGCATATTACTAGTCATATTCATTGTTTCAAGATCTACTTTTGCATGGCTGCACAAGATAACAAGCTTTAAATGTTATACACAATTGTTTGTTTGCATTAAATTGACAATATGCTTTTATCTGCCCAAATCCCAAAGCTTTTAAAGTTGTCTACAATTGTGTACTCAGCTTGTTTCTTTTCCATACCACTTTACCTCAATATTTTTTTGCTTATATATATATATATATATATATATATATATATATATATATATATATATATATATATATATATATATATATATATATATATATATATATTAGCAATGTTATGTTAACTAAAAGTCCACAAAAGTTTGTCAAAGATGACTGGGATTTGCTTGCTAAATTTTCAGCGAGCAAATAGGATGGAGAGCAAACAATTTTGCTTGCTTCATCCAATTTTAAGCGAGCAAATGGCATGGAGAGCAAACTATTTTGCTTGCTACATAAACTTGTTAGCACACCTGTAGCCTAGAAAATAATTTGCAGTGTATAAATGTGAAGCAAAGCATTTTGCTAACCAAAATCACGTGTCAACACCATATTTAATCTTGGAAACAAAAAATGACTACATGTCAAAATCTTATTCAATACGAGCGACCAAATAAACTATCAAGCAAATTTCGTTTGCACGCTATATCATTTTATGTAACCTGAAAATCAATGGTCGAAGTTCGTAAAAAACCTCCCCAAAATGTTTATTCCTATAATTTCTTCTTATATCTATCTTTCATTTGTTTTATTTAAGACTACTTCCGGCAGTCACACCGCTTCACTTTCTATATCAGCGACACATAAGCTCTCTCCCCTCACTCTTTCTCACTTTTCACCAACAATGGTCTCCACTCATTTATTTTTAATTAAAATACACACTTTAAACAAACGTATCTAACTAAATACCTCACACACATTTACAAACAAAATAAAAAATAATAAAAACAAAAGGGGTTACTTTTGCATGTTTTCCTATAATCCAGTCACCTTTGGGTGTGTTTTTTTTCCTCAATTCATGCAACATAACAACACTTCTCAATGGGGTCACTCTCCCTCACACTCCGTTTTGCTCTCTCTCACACTCTTGCTGCAAGCGGCCTAAGATCAAATCTTCACTCATATAAATATGTCAAATGATCGACATTTTGTTTAATTTAAATTTCACACATGTGATGCAAAGTTACACCCACTCAAATACATAATAAAAAATATTAAGATCTAAAATTACATCAACTATAATGAAGGACAAATTTTCAATTTCTACAAATATACATCAACACCATAACTCAGTCCAGAGTTCTTATTACAAATACAAACGATCGTGATCATCATCGTCAAGCGGATGTAGATAATCGCTGGCTAGAGGAGGTTTCTTTCTTTCTCGGGCACATCTACTAACCCGTTCCACCCAATATAATGGTCGCCAAAATTAGTGGCGGACCCAACCGTAAAACCAAGTTGGTTCCTTGATTTTTTGGAGGTGAAAAGATCAACGTGTTGACTAGTCAATGGGTTGGATCGTGTTGGGTCCGATCAGTTCGGGTCAAGACGAACACATTTAACAGAATTGCTTCAATGAATAGAAACATCAATAATAAATACAACTCCCTAAATTCATATCATGATTAGCTCAAAATAAACACACGATTCTGAATTCTTTTCCTAACGTGATAATATCAGCAACTTGTAAACGGTGTAAATGAGTAGCTCAAAATAAACATACGAATCTAAATTCTTTTCCTAACATTATAATGTCGGCAACTTGAGAATTCTCCGTATTATGCTTCACAACCTCCGGTCCATAAATAAGTTTTTAATAACATATAAGTTCATAAGCCCGTAAATAAGTTTAAACAAACACCCACTAGTACAATCGAGGCTTTCCCCGGCGACTTTTTTAAGCCCTTTCCGTCGACATGTCGACGGAACCATACGTTACCGTCGACATGTCGACGGTACCACATTGACGGCTGTGCTTCGACGGGAACAGTGTTCCCGTCGACAATCACCGTCGACACTGTGGGTCCCACGTCGTTTTCCAGTCAAAGAAATTTGGTGTCCGTCAAACTCTTCCCGTCGACATGTCGACGGTACCATATAAATAATTAACGTTTTAATTAGTTGATTATAGTTATGGTTTATATGATACCGTCGACATGTCGACGGTATCATTAAAACAAAAGAATTGTTTTTAATATAATGCCGTCGACATGTCAACGATATAATATTAAAAACACTATTTTTGTTTTAATGATACCGTCGACATGTCGACGGTATCATTAAATAACCAATAATTATGTTTCAATGATGCCATCGATATGTCGACGGTATCATTATTAACACCCTGCTAACAGCAGGCTGCAAATATTGCAATTTTCCAGATTTTTTCCGGATTTTCCGGAAAAAATCTACCAAAACCTGTAACATTACAAGCACCTATAACCACTCAATATCAACATGTCCTAAACGTATAACTCGCCATCGGCTATAACACTTGCAAAATATCGCTAAACACCCTCAAAATGAATAAAAACATATAAAGTCTACAAAACGGGGAGTGGTAATGTCTAAACCTAGCTGTCATATCCACAAATGTTTTAATATCCGCGACGTTCAAGTCGCCAAAAGGTTAAATTATACAATACTAACATATGGGTCGCCAAAATATTGTTTCAAGCATAAGTACAACACAAAATACCCAAGTTTGTACCTCTACATCCAAAATCACTCGTGATCATCAGTAGGACCCTCATCATCGCCAGAACCATCCTCATCGCCTCTGCGACTCCCGCTCCCTCCAGCTGAGCCACTACCTCCAACGCCACTGCCTGAGCCATCCATATGCTGAGAACCCGCCTGACTAACATACTCGTTCCATCGCGGGTTGGAGGAGATAAAACCTGTGATCAAAGCAATCTCCGCCTTCAACTTCTTATGCTCTTCAGCTTCTCGAAGGTGATTCTCCTCGACCTCAGCAATCTTCTTCTAGGCCTCAACAAGCTTTTTCTCCATCTCAGCGTATTCTGAAAATGAAACAATCAAAATTAAAAAAAAAAAAAAAAAAAAAAAAAAAAAAACATCTATTGCATTACTTAATTTGAGTCATGATCGAGTAATCTATAATTAATATATTATCAAACTGTACATACCTCGAGGTGGAGGCGGGGTGTATGGTAACGGTGGCCTGGAGAGCCCGGGTACGACCCTACCCCGTCCGGCGATGTGGCCCCGCTGCTTGCCCTTCAAAACCTTAGCAAGTATCTGCTCCTCCGTGTACGCCACCCCTTCCGGCGTATTCGCTCCCAGATCTCACAGCCGGACCATCTCTTCCAATTTAATTGAGAAAAAAATTGAGAAAATTTACATATATATGTAAGTGTATATATATATATATATATATATATATATATATATATATATATATATATATATATATATATATATATATATATATATATAAATTAAAAAATAAATAAATAAATAAATAAATAATAAATTAAAAATAAATAAATAAAAGATACTTACATATTGAACACGAGCCTCATCCTGCAACCACATACCATCACTGTCGCAATGTGTGTCGTAAAACGACTGGATGAGGGACGGGTATTTTTTGTCCTTGCTGTTCAGAAACTGTATATACACATGCATATGTATAAGATGAAACAAATTAAAAATGGCAAATCAAACACCATATTTATTTTAATTAAACTTAAATACTTTTATAAAATCAAAATTAATTACTTTTATATAATTATAATTAAATAATTTTATAAAAATAAAATACTTGTATAAAAATAAAATGTGTCTTACGTAGTCGTGGCGAATAGCGGCCAATGACTTGGAACCGTGGCGGCTGTACACCTTCAACTTCTTTCGGTTCTCCTTGTTCACAGCAGCACGCTTCAGGGTCTTCTCATTCATGTAAAACTTGATATGCTCCTCCCACTCAGATGGCTCGACGTTCGGAGGAGGGTTTCTTCTTATCTCATCCACTTTTTCAGGCCCACCCTCCCCGTCGAAGTAAACCCTCTTCATCGTGCCCTTGTTGTCGGAGTAGACCTTAGCAATGTACGCATTGAGGCCCGCCGAAATGGTTTTCCAATGGGGTGAGTTCATGTGGGTCTGCAAGTCGAAGAATTCCTGCAAACAAATTTAAACAAATATACACAATTAACAAATTTAAATAAATGTACACATTCAAAGAATTAAATATAAAAATATAATTAAAAGGAAAAAAAATAACTGACCCCGAGTCGGTTCATGAAGCCCTGTCGAGTCGCTTCGTCAAGGTTGTGCCAGGAGGGATAGTGGAACGGCAAGGACCTAACCAGCTATGGAAGGCAATCCTAACCCACTCTTTGAATAACGGCTTGCAATGTTCAACGAATGCGGCAAGACCATCAAAAAACTCTTTGGAAACACGAGTGTCTAAACGGGTCCAACTCTTATCAAGTATCATAACTGCATATTGTTTTGTTCAACTCTTACATTCAAAATAAAGGAAAGTTGCTTTGTTCACCTAATGCAACTATGGAAGGCAATCCTAACCCACTCTTTGAATGATTCATCTCATATATGAATGCGTATAACTGATTTACTATCTGAGAAAATTTCGGCAGCATTTCCCCTCAACTCCCCAAATATGTACATTAAAGACATATTCGTAGGAGTAAAGGAGAAACACTGTCGAAATCATCTCAAATAGTAAATCAATTATACGCATCCATATCCTAAATGAGACAAAACATTCAAAAAGCAGTCCCAAACAGGGGACTTTCCGAAATTAATTTCTAATAAATTAATTTCGGACGGGTTTTCTATAGGATGATTAACTTCGGACGGGGACTTTCCGAAATTAATCACTAAAATCCTAAAACATTCACAAAAGTCTAACAATAGCATATATTTTAAGTTAAACAATTAGACTATAAACAATTGTTTGGTTTTCGGTTTATGTTTCATAAAACTATTTTGTTATTTTGAAACTTGTTTTTGTGACTTATTTTTGAAACTATTATGAAACATAAGCCGAAAACCAAACAATATATCTACGGGCTTATGGCTTATTTGGTTTTCGGCTTATGTTTCATAAGCTTTTTTTTTTTTTACTTATTTTGAAACTATTTAAGTTAAAAAGTTTCAAAATAAGCCATAAAAATTAAGCTTGTGAAACATAAGCCGAAAACCAAACAAACCATAAGCCCGTTATATAAGCAGAAACATAATCAATCCGCAAAAATTCTAACACAAAATATAACCAATATATTAAAAGTAGTATACCATATATATATACTAACCAATATATACTAACTAAACGCCAACTAACATTTAACCAAACCCACCCAATATCCTACGGCTAGTTCAATACCAAGTCCCCCAAGGTGCTATTTGCACCATGGGTACACAAGATCCTACGGCTAGTTCACAATCCGCAACAATCCCTTTTATATCAAAACCTAATATACTAACCAAACTATACATACGGATGCAATCACTAAACTAGTAACCAAACGCTACAACAAAGCATAAATATGAAAAAAAAAATTAAAAAAAGGAATACATACCGTACGTATCAGTTGTGGTCTCGGCTGTGGTCTCGGCTGTGGCTCGGCTGTGGTCTCGTCTTGGGCTCGGGCTATAATAAAAGAGATGCAATATATAATGGTTATATCAAAATTTAAAAAAAAAAAAAACTGTTGTCGTCGACATGTCGTCAGGATACCAAAAGTTAATAAAAAAAAATAAAACGAGGCTCTCACCCTGCTCTCACCCTAGGCTCTCACCTGCTGCTACTGTAACAAAAATTAACAAGATTTTAATAACAATTTTATTAACAAAATTTAATACCAATTTTATTAACAATAATAATAACAAATTTTAATAACAACAATAATAATAACAAATTTTATTAACAATTTTGCTCACCTGCTGCTGCTGCTGTGTCGGAGTGAAGAAGAAGAGAAGTGGGGAAGAAGAAGAATTAAAAAATGGAGGGGTAGGGGAGGGAATTAAATAATGGAGGGGGTAGAGGAGGAGGAGGTGCACAGTGGTGCGAGTGTCGGAGTGGTGGAGTGGTGTGGTGAGCTGTGGAGTATAATGTGGTTGGGGTGGAGGTATGGTGGAGGAGTGGTGGAGGAGTGGTGGTATAATCGCCGGCGAGAGGGGGGGGGATGGTTTTTTGATGGTTCGAAGTTATGAGCAATAATTTTGACCAGATCTGGTTTTGGTATTGCTTTTTATTATCCCGTCGACACGTCGACGGGAATATTAAGGAAATTTTTTATATTATTACCCATACCGTCGACATGTCGACGGTAATATTACAATATTTTGTCGTTCACGTTTGGCGGGACGTATTAAATTTTCACGAAAATTTTGGCGGTTTTATTCCCGTCGACATGTCGACGGGAATATAGCTTTTATTAAAAAAAAAAAAAAATTATAATAAATACTTTATAAAATTACTTTATTATAAATACTTGTATAAAATTACTTTAATATAATTAAAAAAAATATTTATTATAAATACTTTTATAAAATATTAAAAAATAAGTTTTATAAAATTAATAAACTAAATTTATATAATTGAAAAAAATTATTTATTATAAATACTTTTATAAAATTAAAAATATATATATATTTAAAATTAATTACATATATTATAATTAAAAAAATCATTTATTAAAATATAAAATAAAATAATTAGAATATCACAAACGAGTTGAGATACAATGGTTATACATGAGATGTAAAACGAACGAGTCGAGATGCTATGGTTATACATGAGATGTTAAACGAACGAGTCGAGATGCAATGGTTATACATGAGATGTTATTTGAACGAGTCAAGATGCAATGGTTATACATGATATGTAAAACGAACGAGTCAAGATGCAATGGTTATACATGATATGTTAAACGAACGAGTCGAGATGCAATGGTTATATATGATATGTAAAACGAACGAGTCGAGATGCTATGGTTATACATGAGATGTTAAACGAACGAGTCGAGATGCAATGGTTATACATGAGATGTTAAACGAATGAGTCGAGATGCAATGGTTATACATGAGATGTAAAACGAACGAGTCGAGATGCTATGGTTATACATGAGATGTTAAACGAACGAGTCGAGATGCAATGGTTATACATGATATGTAAAACGAACGAGTCGAGATACAATGGTTATACATGAGATGTTAAACGAACGAGTCAAGATGCAATGGTTATACATGAGATGTTAAACGAACAAGTCGAGATGCAATGGTTATACATGAGATGTTAAACGAACGAGTCGAGATGCAATGGTTATACATGAGATGTTAAACGAACGAGTCGAGATGCAATGGTTATACATGAGATGTTAAACGAACGAGTCGAGATGCAATGGTTATACATGAGATGTAAAACGAACGAGTCGAGATGCTATGGTTATACATGAGATGTTAAACGAACGAGTCGAGATGCAATGGTTATACATGATATGTAAAACGAACGAGTCGAGATGCAATGGTTATACATGAGATGTTAAACGAACGAGTCGAGATGCAATGGTTATACATGATATGTAAAACGAACGAGTCGAGATGCTATGGTTATATATGAGATGTTAAACGAACGAGTCGAGATGCAATGGTTATACATGAGATGTTAAACGAACGAGTCGAGATGCAATGGTTATACATGATATGTAAAACGAACGAGTCGAGATGCTATGGTTATACATGAGATGTTAAACGAACGAGTCGAGATGCAATGGTTATACATGAGATGTTAAACGAACGAGTCGAGATGCAATGGTTATATATGAGATGTTAAACGAACGAGTCGAGATGCAATGGTTATACATGAGATGTTAAACGAACGAGTCGAGATGCAATGGTTATACATGAGATGTTAAACGAACGAGTCGAGATGCTATGGTTATACATGATATGTCTCATCTCACTATATCTCTCTCTCTACCTAACACCTTATCCTCACAATATAAACACACACACACACACACACCCACCCACACACACATACTCATCTCACTATATCTCTCTCTCTCTATCTCTCTCTAGTAGTTTCTGTTTTCTGGCGACACCAGCATTTTCCGGCCGCCGGAATCTTTTTCTGGCCACCACCTTTTATCACCTCAACTTGTAGATCGGGCCACACCGGTCACGATTCAACCACTCAACCTCACAACCACAAACATACACTGTTATCATGGTGAAGAAGATGGCAGAATTTGAAGCTTTTCCTTGTCCTTGTGAACGAGGAGACGTGGTTCTGCGAAAATCGTGTAAATCTTACTCCCGTGGTAAACTATACTATGCGTGTCCTTTCTCGCAGGTGAACAATTACATATTTTTTCTTTAAATAATTTGGTTAATTAGTTGTTAAAAATAATAGTTCTTACTCTTTAACAGCCTGGGACAGAAGACCATGGATGTAATTTTTTTTTATGGAAGGAGGAATGACTCGCCAAAATGATGATCGGTTCTCTTGGAGCTTCAACATCAAGCGGTTCTGGATCTGCTCCAAAAAGGTGCTCAAACTGTCATGAAAAAATCTTAGAATAAACTTGTTGGAGGCACAAAAACAGGTGTTGGAGGCACAAAAACAGGTGTTGGAGGCACAAAAACAGGTGTTGGAGGCACAATTAAGGGTGCTGGAGGCAAAACTTGACATGGCAACGTATCCCAACCACGACCACGCATGTCAGTCGGATGCAATACTCCGTGACCTTGTAGGTGACATGGATAAATTTCATATGTAGTACTGTTGTTGCTGTTGTTTGCTGTTGTTGTTGATGTTTTAGATGTTTAATAAAATGTTTTTGTTGTTTTTGTTGTTTAATAAAATGTTGTTGTTGTGGAGCAATAATTAGAACTGAAGGAGCAATAATTATCAAACACAAAGGCAAACTGTTTATTTAAAACAAGCAAGAGTTCTTAACCACATGCATTTTCATACAGACTCAAACTAAACAACTCGACAACCAAACTAAACAACTCAACAACCAAAGGAAACAACTCAAACTAAACAACTCGACAACCAAACGATACAACTCAAACTAAACAACTCGACAACCAAACGAAACAACTCAAACTAAACAACTCGACAACTAAAACAACAGATCAAACGAAACAACCCGTTTATTTTTTTTTTGCGGCTACTTCCCGCTTTACTCGAACTCGCACCATCTTTTCCCTTCCTTGCTCTCATTTCCTTGATATGTGCAAACGTAGCTTCAAGATTCGTGATCCTATTTCCCAGATTATCAAGTTTTGTTTCTAACGTACTTTCAGCTTCGTCGTCACCTCCAACAGCAACAACTTGAGCTTCAGCAGCAGCTTGAGCTTCAGCAGCATCTAGCTCGTCCATGTACTCTTTATAGTACGGCTTTTTCCAACACCATTTGATAATCTTGTCTCTCATCCACGGTTTAGCATCCTTAAAATCACCATATTCCTCATAAACTGCATGACCAAAAGTTAACATAACTTCATTAAAGAGGAGCTCGTGTGACAAGATTTTTGAGTACTCCTCTTCAACTGTGCAACCACGCCAAGTCATGTGTGTCTTGTAAGAATTGACGATTGAATTATTTGTGAGATGTGTAAAATGAGACGGAAATAATTTTGTGAGAATGTATATATTGGTAAAAAAATGAGACGGGGATGTATTTGTGAGGATATATGTAGCCTGATTTTTAAAGATATATTCCCGTCGACATGTCGACGGGAACAATAAAGCGGGAAAATATCCCACCCAATATTTTATCCATTTATTAAAAATGTTTATAATTAGTAATATACTCCCGGCGACATGTCGACAGGAATCTTAAAACATAATAATTATTATGCTTAATCACACGTTAATTGTGGGATAAAACGTTATTAATATATTCCCGTCGACATGTCGACGGGAATATATTAGCGGGTAAATTTCGCGCCCAACTTTGGTGAATTATTGAGGATAAAAAAATATTCTAAAAGTTTCCCGTCGACATGTCGACGGGAAAAATACGATTATGAAAAATTCAACGCAGTTGGCCTCGGTAAATCGTTTTTTTTTGTCGTTTTCTGTATTATGCCGTCGACATAATGTCGACGGGAAACGGTTCGACGCCTGTTCTCCTGATTCTTGTAGTGACCCCCTAAATGACCCTTAATTTGTATGCTTTAAATTTATAAATTATTTGTCAATGCTTAAGATATGTTATGAGTAAAAACTAAAACCGGTGATGAGTGCTTATTCACTCATCCTTTTTAGACCTTATTTCAGACCAAAAACACAAAATACTAACCAAAAATGCCAAGAGAATGCATGTTTTTGTATTTGTGTATGTGCAGGTACGGATATGAGAAAAATGGACAAAAACAAAGGAAAACCGACAAAAACGAGCACGAGAATGGAAAGTGTCAAAAGCCGGAGCCGGGGAAGTCAAATGGTCAAAGTCAATCCTCAACTATGTGAGAATGGCAAGAATTATCCTTGGGAAGTACTTTGGATAAATTACAGATTTGGTCCTTATGTTTTGTATCATTACAACATTGGTCCTTGTTGATTTTACTAATCCTTAAATCTATAATAAACCAACCGGATCCACACTTCAAGCCTTTAATCCCTAAGCCCAGTTAAACACTCAGCCCACTCCCTCACTTTACATCCGGTCCACCTAAAACTACCCCAGTCAAAACCCGGTCAAAGCGGTCAATAATATAAAACACAACCAAAACCATTCCCGCCCCCAAATCACACCTTACCCAGAAAAATTACTATTCAATGAACCCTAGGAATTACCACGCTCCAAATTAACCTCGTTGGGTAATAATTACCCAATGATTGGGTGTTTCTAGAAGGTCAGGGTAAGTCAGGGAATGTCAGAGGGACGCGTGGACCAATGAGCTATCACACGGAGGATTAGTCTCAATCACTCAATCAATCCAAGGGCTCAAAATCAAGCGTGGGAATGAAGGGATGATCAACGGATTTAAATGCACTCAAAGAAACACAAGATGGTGTGGATTGCCAGCCTGGACATCCAAGCAATCTCCTTAGCTCAGCTATTTAAACCCTCCTCCTCACCTCATATTAGTTGTCCAATTTTTCATGTATTAGAAAGATTTAGACCATTTTCTTTTCTTGTCATTTAAATTCAAGTTTATTGTAATTTTCAGGCTTTGTACTCAACTTATGTTTTAATAAAATTTAAGTTTTCAATTTAAATTCTTGTCAAATTTCCTTTCTGCAATTTTAATTTGTCTTGTTAAAAGTGCTTCTGTTATTGCTTCATTTAAGTTCAATTTAGTTTAAAAATAGTTTGTGTTTGCTTCAAATCCTTTTTCCATACTGTTTGAATTGGAGCTTATTGCAATAAGCATCAGCTTATTAGGAGTAGAAGACAGCCATTTGGAGCTCTTTGGCCTGTCTAAGAGACAGGCTAGCTAAGTGAACCCCCTCTGTTCTGCTGAGGGGGATTTGTTTGGTAAGTGTATTGGTTTTCATTTTCATTTTCACTGTTGCATAAGTAAGTAGATTAGCATTTGTTACTGTTTCATTTCATTTACTGCATCTGTTCATTTTTTTAGTCATTAGTTTTTTTAGTCAATTGATTGCTTCTGTTTTACATCTCTTTCATTGCTGCATCTGTCATTTTTAGATCTGTGTAACTATGGTTGTTTGTGTTTGATCCTGTGTTACTGTTTGGATTTAAGTAGATTAGATCAGTAATAGAGCATTAGTTTGTGGTTTGGATTGATTTGTCAACTGAGTTTCTTATTAGTTTGGTCCGCTGAAATTAAGCTTGGAATCTGCTCATTGTCCTAAGAATTACCCTGCTCTCAGATTCATTACCTACTAGCCCAACTTTGGAAGCCTTTATCTAGCTGGTTACGTGAGCTTATTATATGATTTTTTTGGCTTCATGAGAAGCTAGTTGTACCAGCTTTTAGGTTCCGTCTTTGGATTTCCACCTAGTGCTTATTTGCAATGCTTATTTTAGCTCCGCCTTAAGCCTATTAGGCCTGCACATCTGAGTAGAAATCAGTGATTGTGAATTGCTTAAGTGGTTGTTGTTCCTGCTTTATATAGCTTATTTCCTTGCTTATTTCATCTTAATAGGTTAGTGTATAGTTGCTTTTTAGCTTATTGCTTATTTGGTTTTAGCTTATAGTTCCACTTAGCAGGCTACTTATTCATTTTACTTTTCATTTAGGCTTTTCTCTTATAAGTTGTTATTATTCAGTGCTTCTTTCAGTCAATCAAGTTGCTAGGTTCTTATATTAGTTGTGTGGTCCTGTGCTTAGAGTTGTATGTTCATCTGTTGGCTTATGCTTATTTCTCTTGTGCTTATACATAACTATTGAATTCAAATCTATGTTCCTGTGATCATTTTGGTTCTATATCAGCTTATTTGAGCGTTATTTAGTCTAATACACATTGGGACAAGTCTTGGTCAACTTTGGTCAAAGGGACTTATAAATAAGCACTTCAAAATAAGCAGTTTTCAAGCTTTTCAGTACTATTCTAGCTTATTTTTCTTTCAAAATTTTTTTCTCAAGTTTATTTTATTATTTTAGATTTTCTGTAATTTTTTCAAATTTTTCTGAGTTCATTTACTATTTTTCTTATTTTATTTTCAATTTTAATCAATTTTAATTACTTTTTAATTACTGAAAATTCCAAAAAAATAAGAAAAACCCAAGAAAAATCCAAAAATATTTTTAAAATTTATTTTCATTTATTTTAGATTTTTAGAAATCTAATTTGTATTTTTCTCATTTATTTTGAATTTTTAAATAGATTTAATACTTTTTAATTTCCAAAAATTCCACAAAAAGCCAAAAAAAATTAGTTTTTAGTTTTAAAATATCTTTTTAGTTATTTTATAATTTTCAAAATTTAATTTTCATTTTTTTTACTTTACTTGTATTTTCTTTTAATTTTTAATTAGTTAAATAGTTTTTAATTCATAATAAATAAATAAAAAGTCAAAAAAATATTTTTCTTTTTCTCAAAATTTTCTTTTATCATTTTTAATTTTTGAAAATTATTTCCAAGTCCGTAGGAGTAGTGTAGCTTAAAAGTCGCGTTGTATTTCGTACGGTTACGTTTATTTTGCGTTTTAGCTTACGGGTTTCGATTCTACGTTACGTTTTTAGTTTGTTTATTTGATTTACGTGCTTAGTTGGTTATTTGTGCTTCATTTACTTTTTCATTAGTGTAATCTCATTCACGTCACTTTTTGCCGTTTTCACGACACGTTTCACGATTCGGGAATTCGAAATTCCATTCACACCTTCGCTGGGACACGACCCGGGGAAATACTTTCCTAAGCATTTCTTCGGTTAAAAACACTATACTTAAAAAGACAACATCTAAAAATGGCGCCGCTGCCGGGGAAGGTTGAAGTGAATTTTTCGTTTTCGTTTTTCGAAATTGTGTTTTGAAAACCTTCCTTGT
This sequence comes from Artemisia argyi, assembly GCA_030686995.1. Lineage (NCBI taxonomy): Eukaryota > Viridiplantae > Streptophyta > Magnoliopsida > Asterales > Asteraceae > Artemisia > Artemisia argyi. The sequence goes on along the minus strand of CM060692.1, from coordinate 192,492,530 downwards.
ATATATTTTCTATAAAAACCAAAAAAAAAAAAAAAAAAAAAAAAAAAAAAAAAAAAAAATTGAAAAATCAAAAACACTTTTCCTAAAGTGTTTTCAAAAAAATACCAAAAAAAATAATAAAGTTACAGCCTCGTCTCGACCGAAAGGAAGAGCGTTGTAAACCAAATAAGCTTAACAACATAAGAACGCGTGAAATTAGTTGCTAGTCGGATTACTTTAATTCTACAACCGAATAAGCGGAAAATACGGAAGCTTTGACATTAAATTGCAAGCTGAAGAGAGATCCATTCTTCTCTCCCATTCCGTCGCGAGTAGATTTGAAGGAAACGGTTACGATTAACGTAACGTTTGAAAAACAAAAGAAAATAAAGTTTTAAGTTTAAAAATAAAAACACAAAAAGATTTTCCTTTTCTATTTTGATTTTCCTTTTATTTGATTTTATGATATTTAAAAACCAAAAATAATCTTCTTATCCTCTTATCATTTGATTCTTCTTCTTTAACCCTCTAAACCGATAATTCTTTCACTTTCTCACTTATGGATTCGACGTGTTTTAAATGTGGTGAACCGTTCTTTGAAGGTTCATGTGTTTGGTGTACGTGCGAACAATGTGGTAATGATATTCACAATGGAGTTTGTTTGTTTTGTAATACTCCCGCGTATGTTCGAAACGCAATCTTTCAAAACATTCCCGATTACTATCCAACACCACCGCCGTCTCCGTTCACTTGCTTTAATTGTGGAAATCCATCCGACGAGGGATTACCGTGTGGGCAATGTTTTTGTAATCAATGTGGATACGCGAATTGTATATGTTACGCCCCAAGTGCTGAAACGTCTTACGCTTGTGATACGAGTTTTGATAATTATCCTCAAAATGATTTCAATCATCCTTTTCAAAACTTTTATGAGCAAGTACCATATTTCAATGATGATTCTTTCCAAAGTTCGTCAAATTTTGAAAATTGTGGGGGATCGTTTGAAAATTTTTAAGAGCCAAATTCAAGTTACGATTCTCATGGTTTTAACCAACCCCCACAAACTTCCGATTTTGCTAATAATATTTGTGAAATTAAATCCATGATCGAGAAATTAAAAGAAATGGTGGCTAATCGTTATACGCATACTTCCGAACCTCAAGTGAAATCGATGGAAGAACTTCTTGCCGAAGAACGAAAATCTAAATTTTGTGAGTGTTGTATGTACGACGACAACGATGATTCCACGATTACAATCGTTCTTAACCCTCAAAAAGAATCTATCTCTACTTCCGTAGTACCCGATGACTCTCTAAAAATGGGGGACGAGCATCTAAACGCTATTCCGGCAACGGAATCGGACGAATTCAATAAGTCTAGTGTTGAGAACCTCGTCCCAATCCCAAGTGAGTCCGGGGAAATTTCTAATGGTGATTCTGAAATTGCTTCTTATCCTCCTTTCACACCGGTTGAGAGGAGTGATGTCATTTTAGACGAAATTGAAGCTTGTCTTTCTAATTCTAATCCGAAGATAGTTGACGACTCTAATTTTGATCCTGAGGAAGACATCCGTTTAATTGAGGAATTATTGAATGAAGAACCGTTAACTTCTCTCTTTCCGATAAGTAATGAAGATTTTGATGAAGTTGAAAGTTATTCCGATTCTCACAACGAGTATACTACGAGTGATGAAGATTCTTGTGGAGATATCGATGATAATGATGAAGATGATGATGCAGAAATTCAAGATGAAACTCTTCGTGACAAATTATCCAAAGTTTATCTTCTCATTTCTAAGATTGAGGCGTTGAAAGATCCTCCGACTTTTTCTCCTATCCCCGATACGGATAGTGATTTCTTACCCGAGCTTGAAATTTTTCGATTTGAAGAGACGAGTTGTGGCAATCCCACTATTCATGCTGATATCTCTCTTCCAGATTATGAGCGTTTTGATTTTGAGCCTATTTCCGATAATCCGTCACGTGACCCTCTTTTAGAGGATGTTGATCAATTTCTTGCTGCGGATGACTCGATACCACCGGGTATTGAGAATGACGAGAATGGCGTTCAAAGAAATATTCTTTCCGATTTACCTTCTTCTCGTCCACCTGCGAAATCGCCGGATGTAGTTTTTGAACCAGATACGAATGATGATATTTTTGGAGTGGTGGACGAGATTTCTGATTATGATAATCTTGTGCTTGATATTTTACCCACCCAACCCACCCGTGATTCTGAAATCGACTTTGCTTTTATCATCTGGGTGTTTTATCCGTTCTTTACTTATCCCCTCATTTCTTCACTTTTCCACTCCACCGGGAGTGAGGATACCGTCTTTGACCCCGGCATCTCCGTTTATGCCGGGTGTCCGTTGCAGTATTGATTCTCCATTTGCTCTCCCCAAGGACGAATTAATTCGGGGATCGAGTCAAGCTCATGTGACTCGGTGAACAAAAACAATCGCTTCGTGGGAGGCAACCCATACTTATCCTTTTCATCTTCTTTATTTTCTTATTTCTAATAAGTGTGACGTGAGGGGGGCGACCCTTTCCAAACTCGTGTTTTCGTGGTTATTGTTTATGATTGTTCAGGAATTTCCCCGAAGTTTGAGGACTCTCGTGCTCGTGGTTTGTCGTTCTCTCCACTCGAGTCTCATCCTTCGCTGCTCTTTCAGAAATTCACCATATCCTAAATCTTATCGACTAACGTTTATCTCTTGGCATACTTAATAAATGGCCTTAGATTTTACGTAGGATTACCTTTACCCTTAAAACATTGAGGACAGTGTTTCACTTTAGTCTGGGGGGGTGAATCTTCGATTCGATTTGACCTGTACCATCGTCTGAGCTGTTAACTTACGCAACTCCGTTTTCCACCAAAAATTTTAAATTTTGTCACCGCTTTACAATCGAAAAAAAAAATAATAAAAAATAAAAATAAAAAAAAAGTTAAAAAATGAAAAAATGAAAAAAAATATATATGATATGAATAATAAGTTTTGACACCTTGTTTTGACTTTCCCACCGGCGAGAGTAGAAATAAATGTTCCGACTTGACCGGGCGTGTTGAGCCCTAGCTTGTTTCCCTTAACCAAAATAATCATAAGATTATGGCTAAGCATCCGCGGATCTCATTACTTGGGATTTTAAATTTGCGGAGATCGAGAAATGATAGAGTTTATTTAGAAGTTTCGTGCTATACACGGATCGCATTACTGGGATTTAAAAAAACCCACGAGAGGTACTTGTGGCCTCCTTGTTCCCATCAGCAACGTCACAAATATATAAATAGATGTCTAGGATTAATTAAGGGTATACGGTTTGGGCAATACTTAGTTTTTTCTCGTTCCCAACAAAATCTCTGCATATGGGGGTTTGGTACACATTGAGGTACTGCCAGTGTTACGGTGAAATAGACTATTGCATCTTGCCGGTTCGCAGCCGATGTTGTGATCTTAGTAAAGGTCGTAGGACTCGGGGTTTGGCATATGATTATGAATATCGATAATAATAGTCCAAAGCCAAATAAAAAGGCAGAGGAATCCAAAGCTACAAAAAGCAGCGGATAGAAATCCAAAGTCATAATAAAGCTCTTACATCTTGGCGGCTCATAAACCGTTGACTGTAAAAGAATAAAGGACTAAGGACCAAAATATTATTAAAGTGCTTATAGTTATGCAAAAATGCCAAGCTTCGACTCCGGGGGTTTCCCTAATAAAAAGCTTCCGTTTCGGGTATCAAACATGGTATGTCTCGGTTGTAAATAAAAAGGGAGCCCCTACAAATCGTGTTAAATCAGAGACCTTCATGTGGACCCGACTTTTGTATGCAGAGATTTTCGAGGGAAAGTTTGGAAACTACTTAGCGTTCAAATTTTGTGCTCTTATCGGACTAACAAATATCGAAATGAGAAAATATGAAGCAATTCATTTCTCAAAAATTAAAATCTTTAGATATAACTTAGGACCTGGGGACAAGAGGTAATACACAAGTAACTTTTGTGGGCAGTGTTAGCATCTAACTTCTGATAAACAATGATTTCGATTTTACGCTTAGTTTGGGAGCTTGTGAAAAATCAAGGATGACGATTTTTATCCGTATGGTCTCTTCTCTGTGAGAAGTGTTTCTACTCGTTGACCCTGAAAATTATCAACAGATAAGAATTGATAATGAAAGTCAAGGCAAACCGTCACATATATAAAAATGAAAAAGTACAAAAATAGTAGTTGTAGTTGTTATTCAGAAAAATCGGAAAACGGAGCGTTTTTGAGAATAAATGATTTTACTATTTCTCTTGAACATCATTGCTACTTTACAACGTCAGTAAAGAGAGGTTTTAAAATTATTTATCTCTTAAGCGTGAGGTGATGACATTGCGTGAGGGCACGGCAATACCTTAGTCTGGGGGATTTTGATGAGTGCTTATTCACTCATCCTTTTTAGACCTTATTTCAGACCAAAAACACAAAATACTAACCAAAAATGTCAAGAGAATGCATGTTTTTGTATTTGTGTATGTGCAGGTACGGATATGAGAAAAATGGACAAAAACAAAGGAAAACCGACAAAAACGAGCACGAGAATGGAAAGTGTCAAAAGCCGGAGCCGGGGAAGTCAAATGGTCAAAGTCAATCCTCAACTATGTGAGAATGGCAAGAATTATCCTTGGGAAGTACTTTGGATAAATTACAGATTTGGTCCTTATGTTTTGTATCATTACAACATTGGTCCTTGTTGATTTTACTAATCCTTAAATCTATAATAAACCAACCGGATCCACACTTCAAGCCTTTAATCCCTAAGCCCAGTTAAACACTCAGCCCACTCCCTCACTTTACATCCGGTCCACCTAAAACTACCCCAGTCAAAACCCGGTCAAACCGGTCAATAATATAAAACACAACCAAAACCATTCCCGCCCCCAAATCACACCTTACCCAGAAAAATTACTATTCAATGAACCCTAGGAATTACCACGCTCCAAATTAACCTCGTTGGGTAATAATTACCCAATGATTGGGTGTTTCTAGAAGGTCAGGGTAAGTCAGGGAATGTCAGAGGGACGCGTGGACCAATGAGCTATCACACGGAGGATTAGTCTCAATCACTCAATCAATCCAAGGGCTCAAAATCAAGCGTGGGAATGAAGGGATGATCAACGGATTTAAATGCACTCAAAGAAACACAAGATGGTGTGGATTGCCAGCCTGGACATCCAAGCAATCTCCTTAGCTCAGCTATTTAAACCCTCCTCCTCACCTCATATTAGTTGTCCAATTTTTCATGTATTAGAAAGATTTAGACCATTTTCTTTTCTTGTCATTTAAATTCAAGTTTATTGTAATTTTCAGGCTTTGTACTCAACTTATGTTTTAATGAAATTTAAGTTTTCAATTTAAATTCTTGTCAAATTTCCTTTCTGCAATTTTAATTTGTCTTGTTAAAAGTGCTTCTGTTACTGCTTCATTTAAGTTCAATTTAGTTTAAAAATAGTTTGTGTTTGCTTCAAATCCTTTTTCCATACTGTTTGAATTGGAGCTTATTGCAATAAGCATCAGCTTATTAGGAGTAGAAGACAGCCATTTGGAGCTCTTTGGCCTGTCTAAGAGACAGGCTAGCTAAGTGAACCCCCTCTGTTCTGCTGAGGGGGATTTGTTTGGTAAGTGTATTGGTTTTCATTTTCATTTTCACTGTTGCATAAGTAAGTAGATTAGCATTTGTTACTGTTTCATTTCATTTACTGCATCTGTTCATTTTTTTAGTCATTAGTTTTTTTAGTCAATTGATTGCTTCTGTTTTACATCTCTTTCATTGCTGCATCTGTCATTTTTAGATCTGTGTAACTATGGTTGTTTGTGTTTGATCCTGTGTTACTGTTTGGATTTAAGTAGATTAGATCAGTAATAGAGCATTAGTTTGTGGTTTGGATTGATTTGTCAACTGAGTTTCTTATTAGTTTGATGACAGTTAGTGCTTTAAGGGTTGTTTGACATAAGTTTACTTCTGATGGTTAAATAAGTTAGCAGTTCACTAGTAAGTTTAAATTAGAGCATTTTTTAGTTGATTAAAGTTTTTCGAGTTATCTCATAACTGCACATTATTGTTTCTGCGTAGCTAGTTTGGCATACTTAGGACATTTAGATCAATTCACATGTTGCATAAAACTTGTAAACCAGTTAACTAGGCATTTATTTTGGATCACTGACTGAGTTGATAATCATTAGAAACAGTTTCAAATTGTGGATTTGTGATCTTAAGTAGTTATTTTATCATAATCAAGTGAGTAAGTTCAGTTTAGAGTTTATTTGGTCCGCTGAAATTAAGCTTGGAATCTGCTCATTGTCCTAAGAATTACCCTGCTCTCAGATTCATTACCTACTAGCCCAACTTTGGAAGCCTTTATCTAGCTGGTTACGTGAGCTTATTATATGATTTTTTTGGCTTCATGAGAAGCTAGTTGTACCCGCTTTTAGGTTCCGTCTTTGGATTTCCACCTAGTGCTTATTTGCAATGCTTATTTTAGCTCCGCCTTAAGCCTATTAGGCCTGCACATCTGAGTAGAAATCAGTGATTGTGAATTGCTTAAGTGGTTGTTGTTCCTGCTTTATATAGCTTATTTCCTTGCTTATTTCATCTTAATAGGTTAGTGTATAGTTGCTTTTTAGCTTATTGCTTATTTGGTTTTAGCTTATAGTTCCACTTAGCAGGCTACTTATTCATTTTACTTTTCATTTAGGCTTTTCTCTTATAAGTTGTTATTATTCAGTGCTTCTTTCAGTCAATCAAGTTACTAGGTTCTTATATTAGTTGTGTGGTCCTGTGCTTAGAGTTGTATGTTCATCTGTTGGCTTATGCTTATTTCTCTTGTGCTTATACATAACTGTTGAATTCAAATCTATGTTCCTGTGATCATTTTGGATCTATATCAGCTTATTTGAGCGTTATTTAGTCTAATACACATTGGGACAAGTCTTGGTCAACTTTGGTCAAAGGGACTTATAAATAAGCACTTCAAAATAAGCAGTTTTCAAGCTTTTCAGTACTATTCTAGCTTATTTTTCTTTCAAAATTTTTTTCTCAAGTTTATTTTATTATTTTAGATTTTCTGTAATTTTTTCAAATTTTTCTGAGTTCATTTACTATTTTTCTTATTTTATTTTCAATTTTAATCAATTTTAATTACTTTTTAATTACTGAAAATTCCAAAAAAATAAGAAAAACCCAAGAAAAATCCAAAAATATTTTTAAAATTTATTTTCATTTATTTTAGATTTTTAGAAATCTAATTTGTATTTTTCTCATTTATTTTGAATTTTTAAATAGATTTAATACTTTTTAATTTCCAAAAATTCCACAAAAAGCCAAAAAAAATTAGTTTTTAGTTTTAAAATATCTTTTTAGTTATTTTATAATTTTCAAAATTTAATTTTCATTTTTTTTACTTTACTTGTATTTTCTTTTAATTTTTAATTAGTTAAATAGTTTTTAATTCATAATAAATAAATAAAAAGTCAAAAAAATATTTTTCTTTTTCTCAAAATTTTCTTTTATCATTTTTAATTTTTGAAAATTATTTCCAAGTCCGTAGGAGTAGTGTAGCTTAAAAGTCGCGTTTTATTTCGTACGGTTACGTTTATTTTGCGTTTTAGCTTACGGTTTTCGATTCTACGTTACGTTTTTAGTTTGTTTATTTGATTTACGTGCTTAGTTGGTTATTTGTGCTTCATTTACTTTTTCATTAGTGTAATCTCATTCACGTCACTTTTTACCGTTTTCACGACACATTTCACGATTCGGGAATTCGAAATTCCATTCACACCTTCGCTGGGACACGACCCGGGGAAATACTTTCCTAAGCATTTCTTCGGTTAAAAACACTATACTTAAAAAGACAACATCAACCTGTATAAATGGGATCTCATACGTAAATTTTTTGACGTAAAACCCCGCGCTCGCTGGTAAGCGCGTGTAGAAAATCCTCGTTTGAAACATGATGTTAATTATTTATATGTTTTCTGAAATACCTGGAGTTCAATAAACTTTCATTATTTGTACGGGTACTACGCCCAACAATAACTGGCTAATAGTTGTAGCGCCCTTATAGCATGTCGAAGCTTCAACCAAAATCAACTGCATGTGTATTTCTTGGGTACTCCTTTAACTCGTTATCTCAATCCACTTACAAGTGTTACGATCCAGTTTCCCATAATTTAAATATGTACGCGTTATGTCTAACTAATAAAAACATAATAGTAACAGGTAAAGAAGCCCATAATGCATGTGATAATACTGCAATGCCTTCTATTGCCCAATAGTATATCTAAAGACGGCTCATAGTGTGACAATCAAATTCATTGACTCAAATTACTCTGAATTTTATTTTTTACAATGTGTTAAAACTCAGGTTGAGTCAGGAACCGTGAAACCATGCAGTTGGGTCATCTTAACTAGGTTTTGAAAAGAAAACTTGGTTAAACTGTGAACCGGAAGCTCGGTCGTGCCGATTAGACAACCCTTTTTTAACACATTGATTTTGTAAGATAATCAGACAAATAATACACTAATATTGATAGCTCCAAAAATTTCATAAACACTCGTAAACTGAAAAAAGAAGGTACATTTCTTCCATATCCTCACATGAATTAAAAGCAACCAACTACCCAATGTACTTGTATTTGACCAATTATGTGTGTATGACTAAATATCAAATTCGTTCTCTCCCACATGCATTAAAATCAACCAACTACCCAGTCTCTCTCCCACAAACTTGTTTTCTTTCTTAAACACAAACCTCCCTCAACCCAAAAACCTCATATCTTAACAACATTAATTCTTGTTTTTTGGTCGGTTGGAATATCCAACAACATTTTAACCGGACGGATTGAGAACATAAACATGGTTATGTACTATATCGACTACGACAATTTGCCACCAGCATGCCGCTTTTTTTTTTTGGGTAAAAGGTCAACGACCCGGTAAATGTATTACTCCAAAAAACGTTTAAGTACAACGGATATGAGTGAGTCCCATATCTCAGCCCGTTACATAGGCGAAAATCTTACATAACAAGATACTTCCTATTTTCTAAACAAGAAAAACAAAACCACTACCACATAATAATGAAAGACTCGAACAAACATAAAAACTACTTCCTACGACCTTGGAGATTAAAGCCATAAATGGCATTAAGAGCATCCAATTCCCCTGGAAGATCGTAAATTTGCTTCGAGTAATCATCATAATCATCAAGCTCATCTTCACACTCATGGCCTCCGCCAAAGAGATTTGCAGATTCGTCGAACGTGTTAAGAACCTCCTCCTCCTCACTATCAGAAACCACAACCTCACCCACCTTGGAAAATGGATTAACCCTCTTAGTGGCAGAGGCGGACGGAATAGGATGACCTTCATCATCCACAAGAGTAGCTTTCCCATCAATGAGAAGCTTTTCAAGCTTACTAATTTTCTCAACTAAAGGAGTAGAACCAACTCCCTTAGTTCCCATTGAATCACTTACAAGAGGATCTTGTGATGTAGTACCAGTCTTGACCGACTCATCCTCATTAACTTCCATTGTACGGCCATCATCCACTTCCTTGTTGGTGTCATAAGTAGGAATACCAAACGTATCTGTATCATCTATATTAAGAGCATCAAATTGGTTAGATGTAGAAACCGTTGTACCACTAGAACTAGCCACATCAGAAGTCTTCTTCTTAGTGCCACCAACATTCTTAGGTTCAGGAGGAGTCTTTTTGGGTTGATACTGAAACTGCTTACCCACAACAGGTTTAGTAAATCCTCCTTTACCCGGAATTGTAGAACCACCTTGTTTTCCTTTCTTCTTGTTAGTAACAGTCTTGAAACTATCATATACAGGCTTAGTAGGCTGAACAGGAGGTATAACAACTTTAGGACATTCGGTCAGATTATGACCAAATATCTTACAGTTGTCACAACGAGGTGGTTGCCATTCGTATTCAACCCGTATCTTCTCAATAGTCGAACCTGAACCATCAAGTAATGGTATCTCAACAGTGAGGTTGTCCCAAAGCACCTCAGCCGACTTCACTTCTATCATGCATCTAGCAAAACTACTACGGCCCCACGATTCCTTGCACATTTGGCTTGTAAAAGCATCTAACCTTTTGGGCGTACCAATCAGTGTGGCAAGAAGACTGAGGCCATCATCAGAAAACATTGCAAGGGGGACATCATGGAATTTAACCCACACCGGGATGTTAGTCAAATCCTCTTTAAGTAGATTAGTGTTCAAAGTCCATGGTTTAAGAATAATAGGAACATTTCTGATCAACCAAGGACCGTTTTCAAGCACACCATCAACACCTTGCTTTGAATTGAACTTAAAGAAGAAGAATCCCTTTGCATTCATCATTACCTTTTGCACACCAAACTTAGCCCATGCATTGCGTACATAGTAATCAACAACAGGAAAAGCAAGGCGTTGGCCAAGAAAATAACCGTAGAGAGTATTCTCAAACCTCGTGTTAACCTCTTCCACTACTTTCAATGGAACTGAAAGGTCAACATCATCCTTCTTTTTGCTACATTCCAACCTCCGAAAATTAGACACGTGTTTCTGAGGTGCATTAGAAGTAGCACCCGCGTAAGAAACCGACTTCACTCCAGTACCACTAGTAGTATCATCCTTAGAAGCATGAGGACCAGAAGCTTTCGAATTAGAAGTTTGCCCAATACCACTCGAATTGTGCATATCAGAAGAGGAAGCCTTATTAGCAACAATCTCACGTTGAATATCATACATGGCTTCATCAAAATTCTTATGCGCATTCGATAGCAATTGCTTCACAGTTTCAGCACTTGTAACCGGTTCCAGGTCGTCACCATGTGATATATCTTGCGTAAGTGGAATCGGCTCCACTTTCTGAATACCATTCATAGAACAACCTGGTGCATCATCCACATTCAAACTAACACTACTAGGGTTCATCGTTGAGGATGCACTCAACTCACCAAAACTAGTAGTGGCCGTTTGAATATTACCAAGTGAAACCGGCTCCACCAGGTCCTTTTTGCTCCCAACCAATTTAGCAACATCATATTCATCAATATTCCCACTAGTCCTAGGAACAGTAGTAGCATCCTTAGTATTCAAAAAACCCTTAGTAATCATCTCTCTCTAACCCAAACACAAGTCGAAACAATCAATAAGAACAAACCAGCAAGCAGCATGTATATCCAAATCGTACAAGGAGAAAGAAAACCCTAACAAAAAGTTAGGGTTTTAAACGTTTACGCCCAGAAGTTCAACCAGGTCCCATGATGAAACAATCAAGGTATTCGTAGTTCTTAGAAGTAATACAAAGCACACCGTCCCACGTGAATTCAATATAAAGGGAATAAATCAACCAATAAGTAATAAGAATATAGAATTCACCATGCACAACTTGACAAAAAAGATAAACCAAAAGCAGCGATTGAATAAAGATGAACCGACCCACGATTTAATAATCAACCAATGATTTATAGCCTACCCACGGAATGAGAAGGATTAAACAATTAAGTTTAATGATGGAATATACTTGAATCGTGAATAATATGTTCGCCGACTTTTTCTTTTTTGTCGCCACCGAGAGAGGTTATTTTTAGGGTTTGGTGTAATCTCATAATAATTCATGCCGCTTTTTTCGTCTTTACATAAGTGTGTTAGACTACTTTCATAATATTCACAGGTAGTTAGTGTCATTTAGTTCATGTGATACCTTTGTCATTCTAGTAAAGTTTCTTGTTCCTGTGTTCGGGTTGATTATTTTTTTTATTTTATTTTATTTATTTATTTATTTATTTTTAATTGTATTGTTGGTTGTATCGGTAACTAATAACTTTGTATTGGCTTTTTTTGTTTTTAAACGCGATGTCTGATTTTTTATTTGTTAGTGTGTGTGACGTTATGTTGTAGTTTTTAGGTTATGTGTTAAATCCCTAGTGTTCATTTATGATAACTGTTAATATAACTATATAAGATGATAAACCTCATTAGCATTTTTTATTTTTGCATTCGTGTTGTCAAAAGAGAAATCAAACCAATTGCAAAAAAATTGAATATGGATCAGAGTTTGGGATGTTACAATCTAACAATAAGTAGATGTGATTTTGTAAAATGGTCATCGAATTAATATTCAACTCCTGGATGATTTTAATGATGTTTTTGTTTTACTACATAACTGAATAGTTAATTTTTTATTGAAAAATTTGTGTAAAGATATGTATGACGAGTTTTGCAAAATTTAATAACCTGAATTTGCTCTTTTAAGTGTATTTAAGTGGTTTTTCGTTTGTTTTCAAAAAGGGTGTACACTTGAAAGAACTCCGTACCACATGGAGCAGCCAAGAAACCTCTGTATCTCCGAATAAGCAAGATTCCAGCGATCGTCAGAAAGTACCAAGTAAGCGTTAGTAATTGTTTATTTAAGTTTCTGTAAGCAATCCAAAACTATATAAACTTTAAAAAATAGCTTAATAGCTCAGCTTATTAGTAGTGCTTAATTTTAATTGGAAATTGCTTCTTATGAGTCCTTATACTTAGTTATGCATCTGCTTTCCATTATCTCAGCTTAAAATTGTCTGTCTTGGTTTAAAAAGTAAAATAGTCCAACTAAGAGGGTGTTTGGCATAAGTGTTCAAATCTAGTTAGATGTTATTTTGTTCATTTGCTGAAATTCAAATAGCTTAAATTTGGTCTCTTAAGTAGTTTGGAAGTTAAAAATGGTATAACTCGACCATTAGGCTGCATGCAGAAGAGGCCAACGATCGACTTGGGTGATCGATTCCCAGTCGATCCTCTTGCTGTGGACAATCGATCGAGCAACAACAAAAACACAATTCGGTCGAGATCATGATCGACAATCGTCTTGTGTATATATTTTTTTCTTCTTTTTTCTTTCTTTTTTTTAAAGGGGTTGAAGTTGTGTGTGTATTTAGTGTGTGAGTTTAAATGGGTTGAAGTTGTGGGTGAAGAAGATGGTGTTTTTTTTTAAGTGGGCTGTAGATATTGTTTGTAAATAAAAAGAGTTTTTTTTTTTTTTTAAAAAAAAAAAAAAAAAAAAAAAAAAAAAAAAAAAAAAAAAAACTGAACTAGGTCGCCCTTACTGGGGCACTGAATCGCCTGCAGGTCGCTGGAGAGAGAAAGCTGACGTGGCAGGGAAAAGTAAGGGGATTGAATCCCCTTACTGCAAGTAGCCTTATATTTTAGGGTTAATACGCATAAAAGTTTGTACTTTTTGTTTCCATTCAATTATATCACTCTACTACTTTTATAGCTTTTTTGGTCAACTTACTATCAAAACTTGGTGATAAAATCATTGAAAAATCTGAATTTGTTAAATCTGTCACCGCACTTTAAGTTTTTGTTCACTTGAGCCATTCAACTAATTTTATAGTTTTATAGCGTAAAATTTTAGATCATTTCTTTAAGATAGTACCTAATATTAATTGATTGCCCGTGTCAAAATCATGTGTCATATCTAGGGGTGTAATCGAGTCCAGCCGAGCTCGAGCTTAACGGGGCTTGAGCTTGGCTTGAAATTTATAAGTTAGGCTTGAGCTTGGCTTGATAGCTTGACGAGCTTTAATCTATAGGCTTGAGCTTGGCTTGAAAATCTTGAATGTATATAAAATATTGTATCAAATAGCCAAGCTCATCAATAAATATTTGTATAAAGTAAAACAAAGTTAAACCATAATAGTCAAACTCACTAGTGTTTTAAACAAATAATAACATTATAACAGTCGACAGTCCAAGAAGTGTGAAGAATTCAAAACGTTTTGATTAATTAGGTTTAAATGACCATGTAGAATACATGTTCAATTATTTGCAAATTAAGTCCTTATGATTAGGTTAATACTCAAATTATCCTAGTTAGTTATATAAATTTATAACGGAAATATATTTATATTAAAGCTCGAAAAAGCTTGATAGGAACTCGAGCCGAGCTATCAAAAGCTTGAGCTTGGCTTGTTATATGTTTCGAGCTAATTTTTGGGCTTGAGCTTGATAATAGCTTGACTCGATCGAGTCAAGCTCGAGCTCGACCTGCTTAATAAAAGCTTGACTTGATTGCAGCCCTAGTCATATCGTTCAACACATCACTTGTAATTCACCTTTCTATAAGTTTAAACAAAGTTTTCTTTTTACCAAATTTTCTTTCATAAAATTTTGTTATATCTCCTCGTCTCTTCAAAAAAGAAAATAAGGTTTTGCTTTTGATTCAGCTTACCAAGTCGATATCTAAAGACGGCCCATAGTGTGACAATCAAATTCATTGACTCAAATTACTCTGAATTTTATTTTTTACAATGTGTTAAAACTCAGGTTGAGCCAGGAACCGTGAAACCGGTTGGGTCATCTTAAGTAGGTTTTAAAAAGAAAACTCGGTTAAACCGTGAACCGGAAGCTTGGTCGTGCCGATTAGACAACCGTTTTTTAACACATTGATTTTGTACGATAATCCAACAAAATAATACAGTAATATGTATAGCTCCAAAATTTCATAAATACTCGTAAAATGAAAAAAGAAGGTACATTTCTTCCATATCCTCACATGAATTAAAGTCAACCACCTAATGTACTTGTATTTGACCACCCAATGTACTTGGCAACTAGAGCATTCACAATGGCAAAAACTAGAATAGCTTTTCACTATTTAGTTAAGTCTTTTGAAAGACTTTTTTTGCATTGCATGAAAAGCTTTTAGAAAAGCTTCTTAGAAAGACTTGGTATACTCCAAGTCTTTTATCAAAGTGATATGTATTAAATGTAATATGCATTGATTGCATTAAATGCAAAAAGTCATGAAAGACTTTTACCATTGTGAATATGTTATCAGGGATTAGTTAATCTTATGAAATACTTTATTTATGGTAATTACATGTAGCGACTGATACGGTATGTTGGTGTGCTTTACTGTGATTAGTCAGTGTAATAATATGTAGGAGTATAAATTGTGATTGACGTGTCATATTTACAAGTTTCATTAATATTTTACACATCGAATCAGTTCAACGAATCACATACAACGTAACTATTACGGAAATATATAATTTGTATATTTTTAATACTCCTTAGTAGTTTTTTACTAATAACTAATTAATGTTCTGATATTTTAATTGCAGGTGGGCGAGCATTTCCTGCCTGTTACCGTTCTTCAACCGCTTGTCCATATCCCAAAGGGTGATCCACCAAAGACGAGGATTCGCATTTGTCTATTTGAAGAGTTTGGATGACCTGAGGGGGCTCTCACGTTAGATGGTACCCATATAGGATGCAAAAGGATAAGGGTTACCCCTGGACTCTTCCCGGGTGGCAGGGGTCGCCATGCTTGAGGTGAATTTTTACTGTTTTGATTTATGCATTAAGATTTGTAAAACTATAAATTTATGCATTCACGAGACATGCAAAACCCGTGCTACGCACGGGCTAATAATCTAATTGTTAATCGTGTATTCTTTTTGTATATTGGCGAGTGTATACTTAATTATGGTTTAGTATATCATATGAAATGTTTTAACTTTCTTGTATAAAAATTGAAAAGTGTTTGATGTTGTTTTGGTTTAGTGGTGTTGTATTCTATATATGGGCTTTTGGTTATTAAGTTGTGATGACTTTGTTTCTTTTGGCCTATTACTTATTTGCATGATAAAAAAAATGGTTTTGTTTCTTTTGGTCTATTACTTATTTACTTAGCCCTACAATACTTGTCTATTAGATGGTTTTTGCATGATAATATGAAGCACATGGGGTTTATCTAATTTGTTATAGTTTAATGTGCGTTAAATATTTTCTTTATTAATTTTGTAAGTTAAAGTTTGTGTAATAATGTATATATAATAATGACACATAAACTGTATAAAAATCGTTACAAACCTTTTTAGCTTCATCTCATTTTAATGTACAACTAATTTTATTAAAAATTAACATTATAAAGTCTAACTAATATTAATAAATCTTATCAATAAGCTCGATTCTAAATAGCTAACTAAATGAATATTAATTAACAGATTATTAATAATTCCTAAAACTTTTGGACTCCACTATCATATCTTAAATATAATTTTTTTTTTTTAACTTACAAATGGGTTTGAGCAAAAATTATATATTTTTTCTTTTATATTCATTATTCAAGTTGCATGCTTACGTAAACTAATCATGCTAAAAAGTATCATTTAACCATTTAAATGTTGCTTTACATACATGCTCGTGCACACTTTCTTTAATCAATTCGCACATGTGAGCTACATCAATAGAAAATACACATAAATTACTCGTATATGAAAATGCATTAACATAATACATATATCTATATATATTACATTAGGTTAAATCATTAATTATTCTTGCAACCTTTTCAACTTCATCTCGATCCATAACCGAATTTTAATTGTATACTAATTACTAAATATCATGTGATAAATTTCAGCAAGCCTTGCACTTCCATCTCGATGTTGTATATACTTCACATTAAATGCACCGGTTTTGTTTTTCGATAAAAGTTTGAACTTTTGCTTATGTTTAAAACTCAACTTTTTTATTTGATATTACAATTTACAAACGGATTTAAGTCAAAATTATGTATTTTTTCCTTTCTATTAATTACTCAATGTGATATTTTTAATATGTCGTATTTTGCTATTATGGCAAACTCATTTAATTGGCGTAAATATTAGTTTCTCACTAATGATTCTACATATAGAAAAAGAAAACACTTTGCGATGCGCGACCCTTCTTCTTTTCAATAATAATTCAATTGCACACGATAAATTCATTCTAATATTTCTCAAAATAATATTTCTCAAAATTCATTCTAATCATTAGTTTCTCACTAATGATTCTACATATAGAAAAAGAAAACACTTTGCGATGCGCGACCCTTCTTCTTTTCAATAATAATTCAATTGCACACGATAAATTCATTCTAATATTTCTCAAAAAGCATTCGAAAGGAACTACTTACATAAACTAATCAAGCTAAAAAGTATCATTTAACCATTTAAATGTTGCTTTACATACATGCTCGTGCACATTTTCTTGAATCAATTCGCACATGTGAGCTATATCAATAGAAAACGCACATAAATTACTTGTATATGAAAATGCATTAACATAATACATATATCTATATATATGCTTATCTATAACAATCACCTAAATATGTAAGAAACAAAGAAGATAGTTGGTATCTCAATCTTTGGTTCCATTTATCTGAGCATGCATGATCTTGTGTGATTTTCATGGTACCTGCATATGATAACTAAATTAAGAAAAAAAAGAAGATCAAGTTAATTAAAAAGATCTAAAAGATGTTTGAATCATCTACAAAATGTTGCAAAAGATAATTTACATACCGCTACCAACAATCAAAGATCTAAAAGATGTGTGAATCATCTTCAAATGTACATACTAAATGTGATTTTTGCCGGTTTATATAGGCATGAATTAGGTTAAATCATTAATTATTCTTGCAACCTTTCGCAACCCTTGCACTTCATCTAACCGACTTTTAATTCTATTCTAAATGTTATGTGATCAATTCGGGCAACCCTTGCACTTCATCTAACTGACTTTTAATTCTATACTAAATGTCATGTGATCAATTCCGGCAACCCTTGCACTTCATCTCCTTTCATGATTGTATAGTTATTATGAGGCTGCATTGAATTCCGAGCATTAGCTATCTTGTACTCTACGCAACTACTAAACGACTCCAACTTGTTTCTAACTCTAACAACTCTATCATCATAACTCCACATTATATTTAGGGACTGAATCTTATAGTATTATAGATGGTCGGCTTGGTTCAAAATGGGGAATAGGCAAATGGAAAGGCAAAGGAAATGCATGGGAATATTAATAACTATTATCATTGTATTAAGGTTGGTTGGTTGGTTGAAATTGGGTAACCATTAACATTAAGATGTATTGGTCCTTTATTTACAGGCAGGAGGTATTTTGGAATGTGTGTTTTGTTTGTTACTTTTAGAGCTTGTTGGGGGTGTTTTGTTTGTTTGCAAGCAACTGTGTTTTTACAACTTTTCTTTTATTTACAGCCTTACCGTCAGAGTGGTCAAGACCTAGATGGCAGGCCTGCCATCATCTCAGCCATTGAGGAGGATGGGGCGAACATGCCTCTTTATGTAAAGATAACTGATCTTGCTCCCGAAGCTACACCGGTGAAGGTAACACTTATTAGCTACTTATTTCCATATCCTTCCTTGATGCAATATTCAAATTGTTATATACGTTATCTTTTTAGGATGTATACAGTTTGAGAGAATGTTCTTGATGGTCGGTAACCTTTTATCAACATATTGATCTATAAGTGGAGTATTAAGTGAAAATAACAACCCTTGTATCTCTGTATTTGTAATTTCTTTTGATTCTGGTACACATAATTATTAATGAGAACCATGCGCCAAGATATATGAATGAAGTCAAGTTGTCCATACTTACCTAAACATATATTGTATAGTCATAAAAATGTCGGTTAGGCTCATAATTATTTACCTAGTAGAAAAAGCTTCAAACAATAGTGTTCACACAACCAGAACCTAGTTATGATCCAAAAAGGTCGAAGAATAACTCGTTTAACATGCAAGATCAGTTTTTATGTTAGGTATCAAATCTTAAAGTTATAACACGTACCCTTATTTTCCTGCATTAATGATTTATGATAGCTGCACTATACATATTACCATGCTAGGAAGTACGAACCTCAAATATACGTACATGTACCTTTTTATGTCCAGTTTAGGACCAAACAGTTCTAACGAAGAAACAGTCACGTTACGATCTCACATTTTTTTAGTACTAAACTTTAGGCTCTTAATGCAATTGTCTTCCTATGAACACCCGTAATTTCAACTGTGAACACAACTTACATTGAGACTTAGACCAGCAAATGTGTTTTTACAACTTTCCTTTTATTTACAGGCTTACCGTCAGAGTGGTCAAGACCTGGATGGCAGGCTTGCCATCATCTCGGCCATTGAGGAGGATGGGCCTAACCCTCTTTATGTGAAGATTACTCAACTTGCTCCAGATGCTACACCGGTCCAGGTAACACTTATTAGCTACTCATTTCCATATCCTTCCTTGATGCAATATACAATTCAAATTGTTATATACGTTATCTTTGAGAATGTTCTGTACTGGGTCGGTGGTAACCTTTTATCAACATATTGATCTAGAAGTGGAGTATTAAGTGAAAATAACAACCCTTGTATCTCTTTGTTTTTAATTACTTTTAATTCTGGTACACATAATTAATGAGAACCGTGCGCCAAGATGAATGAAGTCAAGCTGTCTGTACTTGCCTAAACATATATTGTAAAGTCATAAAAATGTGGGTTAGGCTCATAATTATTTACCTAGTAGAAAAAGCTTCAAACAATAGTGTTCACACAACCAGAACCTAGTTATGATTCTAAAAGGACGACGAAGAATAACTCGTTCAACATGCAAGGACTTGTATCAAGAGGAGTGCTAGACTTAAAAAAAATAAAAAATAAAAAATAAATAAATAAATAAATAAAAATCACAAAACATATCCACAAAATGAGTTGTTATTATTTGATTGGTATATTTGGCAATAGTTTTCTCTCTTTTTTTTTTATTAAGCCAATCAACAATTAACAACTTATTTTGTGGATGTGTTTTGTGGAAGCTTTTTTGTGAGTCTAGCAAAAATATGGTGTCCACGCCCTCTATTTCTTGTCATTTGTTTTGACCGAGTGGAGGGCCATGTTTCTATATTTATATTGGTCTAGTGAGAGTGATATCAAGGGGTTATTAGTATATTTTTCGTCCCTGGTGCTTTGTTTCGTTAGCGTGTGTTTGTAATGCCCAATGTTGTGCCTTGAGAAATCTTTTCTCTTTAAACCCATCCTGTTCTCCTTGTTTTTGTAATGATTGTGCCTAAAAGACCATATTATTTTTTGTTTTTCAGTTTCATTTCTGGAGAAAAGTTGCTATTGGGGATTCTTCGATAGAGATTGGTTGATTTCTCGATTACAGACGCTGTTTTTATCTTGAAAACTATGGTCCACTTTTTTGTTTTTACTTAGAATTGTCTTGCTATGAATATGTGTTTTACCCCCGCTATGCTATTAAACTAAAAAAAAAAATCATGTTTTTTTAGCAATGCTCATTCACCTTAGTGGGGAAGGTGGTGAGCCCTATGCCTCGTTCTTGGTTGTAACTTTTCACTTTTGATTAGGATGAAGGACTGAAAGTCAAATTCTGTAAGGGGGAGTTTATACAGACCCTCCCATAGAGGGTTTCGTGGGGTCCTGTGCATTTTTTGGGTAAAAGGTCAACGACCCGGTAAATATATTACTCCAAAAAACGTTTAAGTACAACGGATATGGGTGAATCCCATATCTCAGCCCGTTACATAGGCGAAAAGCTTACATAACAAGATACTTCCAATGTTCTAAACAATAAAACAAGCCATTAATCACATGATAGTAATGACTTTTACAAAAGATAAACTACTTCCTACGACTTTGGAGATTAACACCATAAATGGCATTAAGAGCATCCAATTCACCTGGAAGATCATAAGTGTGCTTCGAATAATCATCATAGTCATACTCATCTTCACGCTCATGACCACCACCAAAAAGATTTGCTGATTCGTCGAACGTGTTAAGAACCTCATCCTCATCGCTTTCAGAAACCTCAACCACACCCACCTTCGAGAATGGGTTAGTCCTCTTAGTGATAGAGGTAGACGGAATAGGATGACCAGCATCATCCACAAGAATAGCTTTCCCATCGATCAGTAGCTCTTCAAGCTTACTAATTTTCTCAGCAATAGGAGTAGATCCAACTTCCATAGTACCCATTGAATCACTCACAATTGGTTCTTGCATATCACTCACAAGAGGGACTTGTGATGTAGTACCAGTCTTAACCGATGCTTCATTATTAACTTCCCTTGTACTGCCAGCATCAACATCCATGTTAGTAACAACCTTAGGAATACCAAATCCATCAGTATCTTCCATATTAAGAGCATCAAACTGATTAGAAGTAGTGATCTTGATTCCACTTGTACTAGCCACATCAGAAGCCTTCTTCTTACTGACATTAGCTTTCTTTGGTTTTGGAAGAGTCTTTTTAGGCTGATATTCAAAATGCTTACCCACCACAGGTTTGGTAAAACCTCCTCGACCTGGATTCGAACCAACTTGCTTTCCATTCTTCTTATTGTTAACAAGCTGGAACCCATCACTTGCGTTCTTAGTAGGTTGAGCATTCAGAATGACAACCTTAGGGCACTCATTCAAAGTATGACCAAATACCTTACATTTATCACAGCGAGGC
Organism: Artemisia argyi; assembly: GCA_030686995.1. Taxonomy (NCBI): domain Eukaryota; kingdom Viridiplantae; phylum Streptophyta; class Magnoliopsida; order Asterales; family Asteraceae; genus Artemisia; species Artemisia argyi. Next base: position 192,471,188 of record CM060692.1, on the reverse strand, counting down.
GGTTTCCACTCATATTCAACCTGGATCATCTCAATAGTCGAACCCGTACCATCAAGTAGAGGAATCTCAACAGTGAGACTGTCCTTAAGTACCTCATCCGACTTTACTTCAATCATACACCTAGCAAAGCTACTCCGGCCCCAAGATTCCTTGCACATTTGACTAGTAAATGCATCTAACCTTTTGGGCGTCCCAATCACAGTAGCAAGGAGGCTAAGCCCGTCATCAGAGAACATAGCTAAAGGAACATCATGGAATTTAACCCACACCGGAATGTTAGTCAAATCCTCTTTAAGCAAGTTTGTGTTCAATGTCCATGGTTTAAGAATAATAGGAACATTACGAATCAACCAAGGACCATTATCAAGAACATCATCGACACCTTTCTTCGAGCTAAACTTGAAGAAAAAGAACCCCTTAGCATTCATCATAACCTTTTGTAAACCATACTTAGACCATGCATTGCGAACATAATAGTCAACAACAGGAAAAGCCAGGCGTTGACCAAGGAAGTATCCGTAAAGAGTATTCTCAAACCTCATGTTCACCTCTTCCACTACTTTCAACGGGATTGAAAGGTCAACATCATCCTTCTTTTTGTTGCATTCTAACCTCCGAAAATTAGACAGGTGTTTCTGGGATTCATTAGAAGCAACACCCACATAAGAAACCGACTTAACTACATTACCACTAGTAGTATCAACCTTGGGTGCATTAGGATCAGAAGAAAGACTCTGATGCATATTCACATTAAAACTCGTAGGCGGAGTTTTAGTACCATTCGAATTAGAAGGAAGCCCAATACCACTCGAATAGTTCAACTCAGAAGATGAAGCCATATTAGCAATATCACTATCAATTTTATTCATTGCTTCATCAAACTTCTTATTCGCATTAGCAATTAATTGCTCCACATTAGGCTGTTTTGAACCATGAGAGGACTGCTCCAAATCATCCAAAACAACCTTATCGTTACCCTTGTTCACGTTATCATCGAAAACATCAACATCAACCATTGGAACACTAGCATCCTTCTTATACTTACTAGTAACATCAGATGTGTTCTTGTTCTTGGAAGCATCGGTTGCATCCTTTGAATTCAAGAAACCCTTATTCATCATCTCTCAATAACCCACTTACAAATAAACCACAGACACAAAACCAATGGAAACCAGCACGCATGCAATCAAAATCAATGGGTCATGTGCATTTCGGGTTTGTACAGTGTGCATCGCGGTTTGTACATTTTGATCAAAACTCCCTATTTTCACATCATAGGGGGTTTTAATAACATAACTCATTCTGTAAACAGCTCAATGTTTTTAATTTCACTTTTGTGGGAAATTAGTAGGAAATGAAAGTCAAATTCTTAAAGAAATCAATAGGGATGTGATTTGTACACTCTATAAAATGATTGTTACACTACAATTTTTTGTGTTTGGACATTTTTACCCTCACAGTTACCTTTACATTTTCACCCATATAAGGTTATAAATGTCCAAACACAATTAATTAGATTGCCTCAACATTTTGTGGAGTGTGCAAATCATCTCCCAAATCAATAAGGACCCAAACTGAAACTAGGTTGGAAATTGGCAGGAAATAAATCACAAAACCCTGTGAGTAAATGTCTGTTTTATAGTACATGTGCAATGCGGCGGCGGGTACCCTGTGACTATATTTTGTGGTCGGTTACAATTTATGTTTTATAAGTAGAGATTTTCTGCTTTTACTTTTACTTTTTTTTTTATTTTTTTTTTATTTTAGTTTTTTGGTTTTTCGGGTTTTTAGGTTTTCAAGTTGGTCAGGTTTTCAGGTTCCAATTTTCAATTTTTTAGTTTTTCAGGGTGCGTTTAGTTAGTGAAAAATATCCCATTTTTCTTAAAAAAAATCATGTGAAAATGAAAAAATAGAAAATTCGTTTAGTCACACCATTTTCCGACAATTTTCAAAAAAGAAAAATTCTCATTTTCTAAATTTTAACTATGAAATTAAAAATCTCATTCAACCATTCTCATTTTTTTCTCAACTCTAAAAGAAACACATACACCATTCTACTCCTAATCACTCGTGTCATCCTCCACCGCCCACTGTCGCTGCCACTGCCCGCCATCGTCGCCACTAATCTTTTTATCACTTTTGAAAAAGGAAAATATAACTCCAAGTTCTACAACTAAACGAGTTTTCAAAATTTTCAACTCTTCTTTAAAGACGAAAAATCATTCTCTTCTCAAGAAATTTAGAAATAGAAAAAGTGGAAAATTTTTCTACAACTAAACGGCACCTCAGTTCTCAGTTTTTCAGATTTCAATTTTCCAGTTTTCGAGTTTTCTAGTTTTCATTTTTTCAGGTTTTCTGTTTTTCAGTTTTCAGTTTTTCAGTTTTTGTTTTTAGTTTTCAGTTTTCTACATTTGATGTTTGAAATCTTTCTTCAATCAATATTTGAAATTTTTCCATAATAAAATATAAAAAATTAGAATTTTAATCATTTCTAATTATAAAATAATCCAAAATGCATTATAATGTAGTATAGATAACAAAAAAATTATTAATCAAAATATAATGAAAACTTCTTAACAATGAAAACATGATTTCATATCGCAAACGAGAACACCAAAAGTGAAGAACCAAAAAATAAATAATAATAAAAATAAAAAATAATAAAAGAGTTCTATATGTGTTACCTATACATAACAATAAGGGTTAATTTCATAAATCATCCCTATGGTTTGTCGGGTTTAACGGAATTGGTCCCTCACAAGAATTTTTAACGGGGTTTGGTCCCTTTGGTTTTGACCCGTATCGGGTTTGGTCCCCTCACCTCTAACTCTGTCTGTTGACCGTCAAGTGGGACAGAAATGATATAAATACGCTTAAATGTGTTTCACAAATGGTCGTTATGGTTTCTTGGATATAACGGATTTAGTCCTTACGTTAATTATTTTTTATTTATTTTTTATTTTTTTGTTTTTTACAAGAGTTTCTTTTTATTTTATAAAAATTTTGACATAATTTTTTCTATTTTACTGAAAACGTTAAAAAATTAAAATTTCTTAATAGATGTCAACTTTTTTTTTTTTTTCAATTTTTTTTAAACTATGCCAAAACAATATACATATATTTTGCGAAAAATATTTAAAAAAAAAAGTTTAAAAATTATGTCAGATTTATTTGTCAAAAAAAAATCTGGCTAAATTTTTTGAAAAAAGAAATTGTCAATTTTTTTTTTTTTTGAAATTATGACAATCTTTTTATTTTAAATATTTTAATATAAAAAAATTGTTAAAAAAACAGTCATAAAAATTTTTTGACATTTTTTTTAAAATTTTTTTGGAACTTTTTGAATACTTTTTATTATTATTATTATTATTATTATTATTATTATTATTATTATTATTATTATTATTATTATTATTATTATTATTATTATTATTATTATTATTATTATTATTATTATTATTCTAACTTCTCGACAAAACAGATTTTTAAAAAATATTTGTTAAATTTTTGTCAAAAATTTTAGCCAAATTAAAAAAAAAAAAAGGTTTGACATAAATTTTAAACTTTTTTTTAATGTTTTTCGTAGAATATATATGTATATATAATTTTTGACATATTTTTTTTAAAAAAAAAATTGACAAAAATTTGACACAAATAAAAAATTTTGAAAATTTTTGAAAATTTTTCGCAGAATGAAAAAAATTCCGTCAAAATTTTTTATAAAATTAAAAAAAAAAAAAAAAAAAAAATCTTGTAAAAAAAACATGCCAAGAGATCTAACAAAAATCTAGAAGAAATTTTTTTGTCAAAAAATTTTATAAAAAACCTGCGTCAAAAGTATTCAAAAGTTTTTGAAAATTTAAAAATAAAAATCTGCCAAAAACGTTTTAAAACTTTTGTCAAAAAAAAAATTATAAAAATACGGACAAAAAAAAAAAAAAACCCACGGGGACTAAATTCGTTATATCCCACAAACCATAGGGACCTTACGTTTAAGGGTATATATGTCATTTTCTCTTAGTTTAACGGTCAAACTAACGTAAATATTGGTCAAGGGACCAAACCCGTTAAAAATTCTTGTGAGGGACCAATTCCGTTTAACCCGACAAACCATAGGGACGATTATGAAATTAACTCTAACAATAATGTGGTGAGATAGTCACGTTTTGGAACCACGATCGACCAAAGCATGGTGCAGTTCAAGTTATCCGTTAAGTTATATGCATGTCACGACAGCTTTTTACTTTACAACATTTTTATAACACAAAACCTCAAAAACACGCTCCCAATAATATTCTTAGACTTGTTTTTGCGCAGGGTGATAGATCACCCTTATGGTGACTATCACATGTCACCACCCACAAAACACCCCCTCCGTTACATGCAAAGCAAGGGGAAAAAAAAGGAGATAGAGGCGATCACAATCACCTCTCATGAAACAATAAATAAAAAAAAAAAAAACAATGGTAACTTTTTTGTGAGGCCCCTACCAAAAACGGTCACATATTTAAATAAAATAAAATTAAACTTTACCATTTTATTAACCTATAAATATCTTCATATCACATTATTTTTATACACAACCTCTCATTCTATATTTATATTTACTCTCATTCTATATCCTCTGTGACTTGAATTATTATTAACCCTCAGCAGGTGCATTGTTGTTTTGCTAACATCTCTCGCTCCGTTCTGCACCTGTAGAGGATACCACTAATGATAAACATCAATCAGAAGTCGATATGACATTTCACACAAAACAACCAACTTTTCCTACATGTTACTTTCATTTACTCGTTTCATTTGCATATATTCATTAGTTCAACCCGACCACCACTAAAGATCACCGAGACCCGACATCGTTTGACCCATAATAAAAACGGTAGTTGCAAGAATCTCTAGGAATACTAATCGAAGTTGTTCACACATGAAAAACAGTAGTCGGTACGGTGAATGGACTGAATGCTTTGCTTGGTATCATTATTTTTTATCAGTGTTCAAGCAATACTATGATATATTCATGGGGTTTTTTGTGAGTGTGAATCTAAGTTTAAATTCGGCAAAGACTTTCTAATTGATCGATCCAAAAATGTTTAGTTTAATTTGGACAAATGGAATACTGTCTTTGCCTATGACTTTGGTCTTTCATTTTCAAATGCCTTGATTGCTTTTTCGTTTGATTAAAACATATTGAGAGCAAATTTCAACCCAAGTTGACTACCATCATACGTAACTATAAGGTTACTCAAAGCAACTTATTTACAAAGTGATTAGACTATAATTACTTTGTCTTATGGTATTAATTCTGCTGGTTATTTAATAGGTACTGCAGCTGGAGACTCACTTGCTCAAAATGCGGAAGAAGGACCTATTCCTAAGCGCCCCCGCAAGGATCAATTCAATGTCATGTGGGCTGCCCTTTCAGCAAATTCTTTGCAAGCATCAAGATTCAAAGTTGAAATTTCACTATATAACGCGACCTTCAGTTAGGAACACATGAAACAACAGAAAAATGTCTCTACCTTATACTAAAGCTCAAGTCGATAGTGCAAAATTTTGTTAGCGCTGTCAGCCTGTCATGTTCTACTACCAGGTTGGACTTGCGGCACTATGATAATACAAATGAAACATGAATTGAAGTAGCATAAACTTGCATAGCATGAACTCTGAAAATGGAGACCTCAAAGTACAATTATGATTTTAGCGATGTTAATATACATACATGTCATGATGTTATTTATTTACCAATATAGTTGTGAATCAAAATTTTGAAACTTCGTTTGAGCATATGAAAACAACCATTCTTAAAAATGTTAGTTAGAACTTTGTGTTAATAGTTACCTTAAAAGATACTCCGTAATAGTTATCTTTAAGGTAAAACTATACTGTTGACATAATATTAAAAAACAAAACATTTCCTACTTCTTCCCTGTAACACCCCTTTTCAGAAAACAATCATGACACTACATATAAAATCAATTACCAAATTCTACTCTTACCAAACCAAATATTCATAATCCATACTATTTTTCCACATTATTGATCTTCACATCGCGAGCAAATACATATGCTCAACACTTTTATTCGATGGCTAGCTAATACGTGTCGCAGCTTTATTGAAAAAATGTGGATTGGGGGAGCAAATTTTGTTACTCGCCACGTCCATTTGCTCATCACATATGAAATGATCTATAAAAAAAATTAAATGACCATATGTTGCTCGCCACAATTTGTTCCTCTTTTGTATGCCACATGGTTTTTAGTTCAATAACACCTTACAGCATGACCAAAACAATTTGCTCAGAAATTTTGAATGCTATTCACTTTAATATTTCAACTACCCTCTTTAATGTCTCACCTCCACTTTAAACACTCTTTAAAATTTCAGCTACTTCATTATCACCCTCATATTACTAGCCATATTCATTGTTTCAAGATTTACTTTTGCATGTCTGCACAAGCTTTGAATGTCATACACAAGTGTTTGTTTGCATCGAATTGTCAATATACTTTTATTTGCTCAAATATCCAAAGCTTTTAAAATTATCTACAATTGTGTATTTGACTTGTTTGCATTTATTTGTTTCTTTTTTATACCACTCTACTTCAATATTTTTTGGCTTAAATAAATATATTAGCAATGTTATGTTACCTAAAAATTAAGTAGTTTCCTTTTTTAACCATTGGTACAAGTATTTTATGGCTAGTTTTGATTGTAATAAAATAGGGTACAAGCACTCTAATGCATAGCAAATAAGAAAAAGAAAAATGATATGTTCACATAATTTTTACACAAAAGTATTCACACAATGATGTGTCTTGTTTATTTTTTAGATTCAAGCCAACTAGAAAACTAGTGAGAAACTATGTGAATAGATAAGTGAGATTGACAACTAATTTTATAAATTTTATTGTGTAAAATTTATGTGAGCGTAGCTTTGCTAAAAAAACACCTCTTGCATGTTTGTGAAGTTTTAAAGGGTTACAGAGGGTGCTACATCCACAAGAATTTTACAAAAGACTTTTTCACTAAAAAAAAAAGTGTGACATGCATTAATAGGAAAATTTGAATTTTCAAAAAAGAAAGAGAATTGTTTAAGATGATTTGTATTGGTGACAAATTTTTTATTAATACATCATTTTTTGAATTAAAATGCCAGTGAGGTTCAGGTTTCTATAAATGGGAAGGGAACTCAGATTTTTTACCAATAAATACCAAGAACAATATCCTCAAAAAAGCATAATATACTAGGCTCGGGAAAGGATCTGATGAGAAGAAAAACTAAAATGAGAAAAATAAGAAGAATTTTAGGCTCATATTTCAAATAGGATGGAGAAATTTAAGAAGGAATGCATCTATTTTTGTAGATACATCTAAAATATGTGGTTGTAATTTCTTCTTACCATTTTCATTTTACTTTTTTTTTTTTTTTTCATTTGATCCTAACTCTACTAGGCCCACTAATTGTTTGTATAAGTGATACATTGTTTTTGCGGACCACTAGTTGTTTGCGTAAAAATAAAATAACCAAAAACCATGCCATACCTCTTTACTTAGTCACTTAGGGCATGTTTGGTACAAAGAATTGAGAATAAGGAAATGAAAATCAATTCATTTCTTATGTTTGGTACCTCAAAGAAATAAAAATGTGGAGAATTGTAACTAATAGGATTTGGTTCCTTTGTATTTTGTGGAGAGTTGATTTCCCAACTATTTGGTAAAGAAATGAATTCTTTGGACAACTAAATAATAATAATAATAAAATAAATAAAAATAATAATAATAATAATAATTTAATATATAATAATAATAATAATATATTAATATAATAATAATATAGTAATATAATAATAATAATAATAATAATAATAATAATAATAATAATAATAATAATAATATTTTAATATAATAATAATAATAATAATAATAATAATAATAATAATAATAATAATAATAATTTTTTGAGTCAATTCTCTAGTGTTACCAAATACTGGAATGTATATTGAATTTCTTTGAGAATTCATTTCTGTGATTTGATTTCTGCACTTCATTTCATTTCTCTGAATTTCACCCTACCAAACGTGCCCTTAGGAGGGTTTCTTTTTCCTCCTATAAAATGAGTAGGCCACACGTCTATTACTTCTTTTTAATGGGGAAGAGGTCATATTTTACACTCTTCATATATAGATGCATTAGTGAAAATTAGTAAGCCTCACTGCAAAAAAAAATATTTGATTATGTTTAGTTACTTTATATCCCTTAGCTAAGAGGAAAAAAAAAATCACCCCTTACCCTCACTCAAACCAATGTTGAAAACTCATCCAACAGCAAACATTTCATTTAATGGATTTTGACCATCCAAAAACTCAATAATCAATCTTGGCCATTGAATTTCACAATCCATGTGAATCTCTTTTAACCAATCAAAAATAATAATAATAAATAAATAAATAATCTCACAACAAACACAAGAAACACAATATATATACAAACACCCAAACATTAATCACCTCCACCAAAACACACAAAATAAGAACTACCAATATTTTTAACGGACATATTGAGGTGAATAGATCACACATACATGGTTATGTATTATATGTTTATATTGACTACGACAACTTGCCACTAGCATCTCTCTCTCTCTCTCTCTCTCTCTCTCTCTCTCTCTCTCTCTCTCTCTCATTTTTATTTTTTTGTCTTGACAAAAGTTTGTTAAACTACTTTCATAATATGAAGCATAATTCAACACGGGGCTCACTATATTTGATTTTGGTTCAAATGAATTATCCATTCAAAGTTTTCATTGGCTAGGTCACATAAACCTTGTTATGTACTATATCGACTATGACAATTTGGCACCAGCGTGCCTCTTTTTTCGCCTTGACAAAAATGTGTTAGACTACTTTCAAAATATTGTAACACAGGTTAGTTATTCCCTTTGTTTGTGAATATTATCTATAAAATATGGCCGATTGGTCTTTTACTTACTTTGTAGACTCCTTTTATTCTAAACTTCCATAGTATAAAATATACTCCGTATGTGACAAATCTTTCTTGATGTATATATGTAAACTTCTTGTGTGTTGTAATAGAAGCTAAAATATAAACGTTTGGCTATGTTATTGTTTATTTGGTGGTGAAATTACACTTTTTTTTGTTTGTTGTTACAAATGCACTACAGGAATAAATCCCTTTGGTAAAAAAGACCCTTTAGCGGCGACTTTTGTCGTCGCTAAAGGTGTCATGGACCTCACAATTTTCAACTCTTATTTTGTCAAAAGTTTGATCGTGAGACTCACATTTTTTAACGATGACATCTGTCGTCACTAAAAGTGGCGGCCATTTTATTTAAATTATAACAAAACAGAAGTCGCAAAATCGACACGTCAAAACTTTTGGCGACGACAGGTGTCGTCGCTAAAAGTTTAATTAGTATTTTTAAATTAAATAATAATTAATAAAAAAAAAAAAAAGTAATACGTTGTCGTCACTATAATTGTACTCCCACTAAAAGTTCTTTTTAGAATTATGTATAATAATATATAAAAAAAGATATGAATCAGTTTATTCAACAAAATTAATATTTTAATTAATTATTAAATTTATTTTGGTAGTTGAAATGTGTTTAAATTGTAAAGGTAGTTAATTATGTATCGTTGATACTTTCATATCGAGAGCACAAACTACTCATAGGAATAACTTACATTGATAGTATCGAGAACGCACATATGAATGTTAACATATCGAGTAATAAATCCATACAAAATGATTATTAGCAAAGGAGCAAGACTATACTTCTATTTTATATCTTAATTATTCTGATAAAATTCTATTGATCAATGTTAGTCATGACCCATGATCCAGGTGTCTGAACCCAACCTACCACTAATCATCAAACCATACTACTCGTAGGAATACTTTGCATTGATAGTGTTGAGAGTGCACATACAAATGTGTTAACTAGATGAATCTTAACTAAAACATACAAATTATATTCCAAATTAACAAATGTTTAATCATTAACACATTAAAATAAAGGGATAATAACTTTATAAATCATCATATATGCTTGTCCAAAAATACTCTTCTGTGTATCGAACAAAAATTTTTGCTTATACGAATACTGAACTTTCAATTTCGGAGTTTTTGAGGTACTAAACTTTCAATTTCGGACTTTTTGAGGTACTTTTGTGACATTTTTGCCTATGGATTTTTGATAATTTTAGGGCCAAAAACGTTAAAAATTATCTCAAAAAGTCCAAGTTTGAAAGTTTAGTACTCATATAAGCAAAAAAAATTGTTCGATACCAAGAAGAGTATTTTTGTACATGTATGATGTTTTTTAAAGGTATTATCCCTAAAATAAACATACCGATTAACACATTCAATAACACATTAAAATAAACATATGAATTGCTACTCCAAACGAAAATTTTCCATTTCATTTAAAAACTCATGAAATATTGCAGCTGACTGACATGCGTTGTCCTCCCAACGAGGGGTGTCCCAGGCATTTACCCTATCGGTGCGAGGGGTGGCAAGGCGGAAGAAGCCGCCGAAGTGGAACAAAGGAGATGATGAGTGGCAGAAACTTATTGGCTTTTGGGCCAACTCGGATCAGCAGAAACAATCGAAGAGGAATGCCGAAAACCAAGCAAAGAACAAAGTGACGACCCACCAAGGATCAAAATCTTTCGCCCATGGAAGACACGAATTCGTATAACTCTTTACTATTTTTATTTTTAATAATATTTTAAAGGTGTTTATATTGTTTATATACCTCGTTATTAATTTGTTTTATATTGTGTATATACATAGCTCGAAGAAAGCCAGCATTACGAGGACTTGGTAGAGCGTCGGAGGCGCCATCATTCGGATAAGTGGTTACCAAATATGAGATTGTTTATTTTTCAATAACAACAAAGAATGGTCTTCAACATACGATAATGGTTTGATAGCGGCCATCCATGCTAGTCCGTTGTTTCCGACGCGCAAAAACGACGGACCAACATGGATGACCACTATCAAACCATGCATTATCGTTTCTTGAAGACCATTCTTTAGTTCTTATATCGTACTTAAAGACATAAGTTCCCCATTTTCCATTGTAGTTTGTACTTATTGGTGGTAATAGCTAAATCTGTTACTATTCTGAATAGAATTGTTGTCATTATAAGATTACCAGAGAAACATCTAAGATATTACGTCTTGAATTATTTTACTCTTATAATGGAATTGTTATTTTTGGTTTTGTGTGTTTAATTCTTTGCACCATGTAAACCTATTAAGATTAAGATATGAATGTATAAATAAATTTGAACTCTTATTATCTTGGCATGTTTAGTACTTCGACTATGTAAGTTGTCAACTGCTGTGATTATTTGGTAACCTTATCTAATCTCGAGCTGTGTCATACGGGCTTCCCTTTCGGCAAAGTCTTTGCAAGCATCAATATTCGAAGTTGAAAGTTCACTATATAACGACCTTCAGTCACGAACACATGAAACAAGATAAAATTTTATCTACCTTATACTAAAGCTCAAGTTTTTGGTGCAAAATTTTGTTAGCGATGCCATGTTGTTCTACTATCAGGTTGTTGGACTTGCGGCACGGTGATAATACAAGTGGAACATAAATGTAAAAGTATCAATATGAACTCTGAAAATGGAGACCTCAAGAATAGAAATGTACGTTTTAAGTATATTGGAATTTGGAAGATAAAATAACTTTAGTTTCCTTATAATATTATTTTTCATTTCTGGTACTCAGCTTTGTAAACAAGCGTTCTTTACTAATCTTAGCCATGTACATGTAACATGGTAGATTAGCTAAGTTATAACAGTAAATATTATAGTAATATTCTTTTATTATACTTTTTTTCTTACAGGCGTTTCATAACAGTAAATATTATAAACAGGTGGTAGTTGAGGAAGTTGTATTGTAGTAACTTTACATTGAATTATTGTTCATAACTTTACGTTACCTGTACTCCTTCACTAGCTTCTCATTACTTCAACCATCTCATAATTTCCTTTTTCAACACCCTTGAGTCCTTGACTCTTTCCTAACACCAAACAAAAACAATCTCATCTCATCTTAAAATATTGATTTTTTAAGGTAGTGTTTCATATACATAATTTGTATTTCTTTTATAAGGTAGTGTTTCATATATATATTTATATTGCTTTTATAGATCCATATATATTTGTAATGTTCTAAAATGGTTATGACTTCTGGATCTGTTTATTATTATTATTATTTTAAGAAAGTAAATTTGTTTATTTTAGTTAACTACTCTTTTTTTTTTTTTTTTTTAAATCAGTCGCTAAAAGTTAAGGGTGTTTGTTAAGCTTATATAGCTTATGGCTTATGTGGGTTTCGGATAAGCTCACTTGTTTTGAAATTTTTTTGCTTTTATAAGGATATTATGACATGATAAGCTTATATAAGTTTCAAAATAAGCCATTTACACAAACACCCATTTAGTTAACCTTTTTTTTCGTCTGAATCAGTCACTAAAAGTTAAGGGTGTTTGTTTAAGCTTATATAGCTTATGGCTTATGTGGGCTTCGGATAAGCTCACTTGTTTTGAAATTTTTTTGCTTTTGTAAAGATATTATGACATTATAAGATTATATAAGTTTCAAAATAAGCCATTTACACAAACACCCATTTAGTTAACTTTTTTTTTTTTTTTTTTTTCTTCCTGTTGCTAATAGTTTTCGTGTTGCTAAAAGTTAAATATGTGGTCATAATATATGTGCTTAATAAATATGTAAACTGATTCATTATGAGCATGTGTGTGAGTTTGATAATTGCTTTTTCGATGTTTGTTTTAGGTAAAATAAATCTAATATCTATGTGCTTCTGTGGATTTATCTACAGAAATATTTTTTTTTAGGCTCATTAATCTACCTTTTTTTATAAAAGCATGTAATGTTTTTATAACAAATTTTTTTTTTTTTTTTTTTTTTTTTTTTTGTTGAAAATAACATATGTTTCATTTTGATTTTTTATATAAGAAAAATGTTTTCATGCTGATTTTATTCTTTTTCGAAAAGAATTTAGTGTATGTTTTGGCAATCTTATTTTACATCATAAGAATGTACTCTGGTTTTTATGTTTAAAGAGTTTTCATGTTACATTAAAGCCTTTCAACCACCTCCCAACATACATTAAAGTTTCATCTATCAATATTTACAATTGCATTAAAGTATATTCATACTCTTTACTGGTTTTTATACACATACACAAACATCATACTAATGTTATCGAATCACCTATACTCTTTCCTGTCTTTTTTTTTCAGCACCGAACTCCGCTTTCCTACCAACGGCAACCTTGTTAATATGTTTGCTCATCAAAACCCTTTGCTTTTATTGTATGATACAAGAGCAAGACAACTCTTTTCTTGTTGAAATAGGTGGTCTTGGAAATAAAAGGGTATAATCTATAACTATCTTTTCTTATTTACTATTTATATCTTGTTTAGTTACATGATGCATTTTATGAAATATTGTATTTGAAGCTATCATGGAAGCTTTCCTTTATAAAGCTTTTATAGTCATTTGGATATACTTGATATTTTAGAACCTCTAAGAGAAATGACTGCTATGATTGTGTATACATAGATTTAGTATCGCCTACATGCTTTTGTTTTTGTGTCGTCGTCTCTTAAAAGCTCAAATAAAATGTTTTTTTATGGTTGCTCTTTTACTTGTGTCGAGTAAATTCAATATGTTTGGTTATGTTTTTATTTTATATCATCTTACATTTGCTAAACAAGTATCATTGCCCAACTCTTTACTAGGGATGGCAATGGGCGAGAAAAAACCCACAACCCACGGGTACCCGCCATAAATGGGTGGGTAAACGCGTCAATTTTCACCCACGGGTGGGTCGTGGGTGAAAATCTTTACCCATCAGTGGGTGGCGGGTGGGTGACGGGTAAGGCATACCCATCGCGGGTAAACCCATGACACCCATTTAAAATACCCACGGGTATACCCGTCAAAATACCCGTGGGTGTACCCATAAACCCATGTTAAAATTAATTATACTAATTAAAATATTTATGATGTTGCATGTATACATTTATCAGTTGCTACCAAGTCTAAAAAAAATACATTAACCTAAAAGTTTGTTTGAGTTTCAAGACTAAAAAAAGAGTATGAAAGATCAAATAATCAAAGTTATATTTGGCAAATTGATTGGTTTCTTATTTCGCAGTTTCATAGTTAGTTTTCATATCATCGTTTTGTAATTTTGTTGCATAACACTAACCCATGGGCAACAAATACCCGCGGGCAAGGGCATGGGTATAAATTTTTACCCATTGGTGGGTGACGGGTGGGTGATGGGTGAGAAAAAAACTACGTGGGTGGGTGACGGGTTAGAGGTACCCGTGCCCATTGCCCACGGGTGCCATCCCTACTCTTTACAGAAGAGGCTTTAATTTGGGGGAGAAATCTGGCTCCATGTTTGGCAAAAGGAATGCCCTTCTCTCGATTGTAGTGCACCTTCCAACAAACGAAGATGATTCAAACAAGACCTTCTCATTCATCTACTTCACAACGTTTGAAGACTACGTAGCAGGGCTTGCTCTTCACAACTCCGAGTTGCACCGAAAAGAGATATCGGTTGAGCGTGGATTGTACTTTGGTGGCAGGGGCCGTTGTTGTGTTTAAGGGTAATATTCTCTTTTGAACTTCCAACTTTGTTCGTATGGTCAATAAATCAGAAGCATTTAATATGTGTCAGTATACAAGTTAGTGTTTCCGTGGTAATTTTTTGTAAGGACTTGTATAAATGTGGTGTCCATGCCCTCTATTTCTTGTCGTTTGTTTTGACTGAGTGGAGGGCCATGGTTCTATAATTATCATATATAACATTCAGCAGGAACTACAGTACCCTCTTTGCAGCTCCAGTTGCCTTGTGAGAGTAGCTACAGTAACTAATGGTCGTTAAGTACTTAACGGCCGTTAAGGTTAAGTACTTAACGACTGTTAACTTTGAATTTTATTTTTAAATTCCGCCTGAAATTGGTCCTTCGTCTTCGAGGTTCGTTGCAAATTTAGTTCTTATAACTAACGGTCGTTAAGTGCACTAACTATTTTGGCAAAACATCCCGCGGCAACGCGCGGGTGATCCACCTCGTTTATATTGGTCTAGCGAGAGTGGAATCAAAGTTTACATCCGAACGTTTAACTTTTTTGTATAATAAACTTCCAAATTTATTTATATTTTTAAATTTACTTTTTACTTATTGGTGTTCGTGTTCTATTAGGTTATTAGGATTTTGATTTTGGGTACGTATTTACAAATAATAAGGGTTGTATGATTAATCTTTTTCTTTTTTCTTTTTTTTATTTGAATTTTCGTGCAAAGGAAGCAGAAACCTCCGAGGAAAAATGTTGTTGAGGAGGCAGTCAATGCGATTCAAAATGAAGAAAACGGCGTGGTTAGCATGAAATCTGTAATGGAAGAAGTGGGACTACGTCAGCTTGATGGTGATGGGAATAACAAGATAAATGTGGGAAGAAGTGCTTTGGAGAAGACCGTCAAAGCGGTGGTCGCAGATCTAAAGAAGAGGACGCCAACAAAGAAAGACTTCGCCGGTGATGATGATGTGATCCCCAAGAGCAAGTGTACCAAACATATGCGACTGGCCATAGGAGTGTTTTGTCTACCGTTTTAGTACTTTTATTATGATCTTGTAGTAGTGATGATGTGTTTAGGAATTTTGTACCGGATATTTTGTTGTTTTCTCGTGCTTAAATGAATGACTCATTGGTAGTAAAATTTGTTGCTTTATTATTACATCTGATTTTGTTATTATGGATAATGATTGGTTTTGATGACGATGTCACTTAATCGGAGCCCACAAACGTTGCCTGATCTGAACCTGTCCCGCCCAGCCCAATATCTTGCCGCCTTTAATTTTATTTACTCACTCGAGTCTTCCAGAATAACGGTTAGGGTTTTTTGGTGTCGGTGGTCCACCCGGAAAAATGGTCGGTTAAGGTATATATTCTGATTATTTTAAAATTTTCTTTTTTTTCTTTTTTCTTTTTATTTTTTTCTTTTTTATTATTTTTTTTCATGATTTTTTGATATTTTCAATAAGGGAAGCTTATTGGTTTTTTCGATATTTCCAATAAGCTTGTAAACCTATAAGCTAATTCAAACACCCAATGTATAAATTCAGCTTTATCTTTTAATCAGGACGACATGTTCTTAAGTGTCCACTATTCTTGTTATGAAATTTAAAGAAACAATACCAAAAAATTACTGAAAATTTAACTAAATTTTTAAGTGTAAATAATTTCTACGCCTACTGCGCCACGCTATAACAGGCTAACAGTTTTGTATGTTTTGTCAACCGTGGTTGCGCCATTATAGCACGTCGAACCTCCAACCAAAATCAGCTTCATGTGCATTTCTTGGGTTATCTCAATCCCTAACTAATAAAAACATAATATGAACCAAAGTCTATAGAAGCCCATAATACTACAATGGAAGCCCGATTGGGTATCTAAAGATGGCCCATAATAATGCAATAATAAGGAGAATTTATTTTGAATAATCAGTGTGACAATCAAACTCATTGACTTCAAATTACTTTGAAATTTCTTTATGCATGATAAACCAACGAAATAATAAAATGTATAACTCTAAAAGTGCATACATGGTACTCTCGTAATATAAAAAAAAAGGAACCCATAAGGCCATATTACAAGCATATCTCATAAAAAAGATCAACGTGATAATAGTTACATCATATAACGTGAACCTATGAGATATGCTTGTGGTAAGAACGTTTAGAGTGTTGTCGTGGATGTTGAATGACAATGATGGTTGTTGAGGTTTGACCACATTAAACTAATTGAAAAGTTTACGATGTTGATGCCAAATTGCCACATATGTTACTACGTAGTATTTGATATCTCTTTCTTTACATGATTGAATGTCAAGTGTGCAATGAATCATGTCAATTACCATTTTTGTTGCAAAAGAAAGTAACTAGTTGATATGAGATATAAACATTGTTGTTAAACGGTCAATCAATAACAGACAAATAATATACACCTAGTACAAAAGAATTATGTTTCTATACTTGCTTACTTAGTCCATAAATTGATAAAAAGTAATCTCGTTTTTTATTGAACTTAAATACTTAATCATTTCACTGACCTCGCCACATTTATGTTTTCATTTTCCATTATATGAGAGCTCAAAAACGTTTATACACCCTGTGTTCTAGTCTTGATTTCTTCATTGTAATTAGAATGCCTACGAGTATGTTTGGCGAAAGTAACAGTTGTTAGAAGTATGAGCATAAAAAGAAATTACTTTTATAAACATTGCATGGCAGTATTTAAATTTAAAAGATTATTAGAGTCTATTTTTCTAAAATATCTGATAAATTATATCTGCTAAACAAAAGTTATATTTTAAGTAACTTACTTTCTAAAAGAATTAGCATACTCTTTTCATCTTTAGAATGCATAAAACTAGGGTGATCATGCCGTTCTTCACCTTTTGAAGAATAAACATATTCTTTTTAAAATATTGTACGTTAAACGTGCCCTACGTTCACCAAGAATAACACAAAAGATTGTCTCTCGTCAAGCAAGACACGATACATTCGTCCATTATTTTATTGATCAATGTTAACAACGACTAAGACTGAAAATTTTATAATATATGATTTATATAAACGAGTAGTCGCGTCAATTACAAAATTCGTTATAAACGAATCTTTATTATTGGAAAGTTGGTTACGAGCCAAATTCGTTATGTGAGACACTTTTAGCCACACATAAACTTGTTTATTCTGGTTTCAAATTCTGGTAGCTCAACTATATATGAACATCCATCTACTCTTGTTAGTTATCACCTACGCACCCATATTTTTTATAAAAAAATAGTAATTATAACAAAGAATTAATCAAAATATAATGAAAACTTCCTAACAATGAAAACATGATTTCAGACTGCAATAGATAACACCAAAAGTGAAGAACTAAAAAATAATAATAATAATGTTCTATGCGAGTTACTCATACATAACAATAATTTTGTGAGATAATCACGTTTTGTAACTACAATATGATCGACCACTGCATGGGATTTTGCTACACCTAGCGTGCTAGGTGCAGTTCAAGTTATCCATTAAGTTATATGCGTGTCACATTAGCTTTTAATTTTTAACATTTCTATAACACAAAACCTCAAAAACACGCTCCCCAATAATATTCTTAGACTTGTTTTTACGGAGGGTCATGTATGGTGATTTGTGACCATCACGTGCCACCACCCATAAAACACCCCCTCGGTCACATGCGAATAAAGGAAGAAAAAAAATAAAATAAAATAAAATAAAGTAGATAGAGGTGATCACCAACACCTCTCATGAACCAATAAAAATATAATGGAAACTTTTTGTGAGGCCTTCTACCAAACGGTCACGTATTTAAATAAAAATAAAATTAAACTTTACCATTTTATTTATTTATAAATACCTCCATACCCTATTGTTTTTATACGCAACCTCTCATTTTATGTTTATATTTGCTCTCATTTTATAATTATTCTTATTATCATCTTCACAAAATGTTTCAACAAAGCACTCCAAAAGCTAAAACCTCAAAAGGTCGACAACAAAACGCCCAAACACCCCGTCTCGGTCCTACTCCACCAGTAATCTTTGAAGCCCCGTCGTTTGTTTACGCAAACCAAACCATTCACAACTCCACAAAAAATGTACCTGCAATACAAAAACCAGCAATACTAAAACCCACAATACCAAAACCCAAAAAGGTACGATATGTCGAATATTGGCGGTTCTTCACAATAAAATATTAGTGGTTCTTCATCACCACCTCCACATATATCTTATTCATCCATTTAATGTTGAAGATTTAGGGATGTACGAACCTCAATTTTCTCCGTCTATGCCTAATACCATTGTTAAGGACTATCCTTTCTAAGAAGTCCTAGCCCCAAAAAAGAATACGTCAAGAGAGGACGGTTAAAAATGATGATGAAGATACAGGTGTATTCCATGGACACCTAAAGAAGAAATTGCATTGCGCAAAGGTTGGGTTCGTATATCCGAAGATAGCGTCGTTGGTAATAAGAGAAATGAAAAAGGGTTTTGGATGGAGGTTTTAGGTTACGTTGAGTAAGCAATGAAGGTAACCGGTGTTCGTACATACGATTCGTTAAACGGGAAATGGAAGAATATGCGTCTTAAAGTGGCTCAATTTTTGGAGTGTACGATAATGTCAATTAAAGGGCACAGAGTGGAGCCAGAGACGGGGATTTCACCCGCACTTGACGAATATCATGTTGAATATAGAGTGCCTTTTACACTTCTTCATGCATGAAGATTTTTTAAAGATGCTTCGAAATGGAAGGAGGTGGAACTTCCTCGATTTGAAAAAGTAAAACAGAAAAAGTTCAAGAGATATAAGTCATTGAGGTCTAGTTCATTCAATACAACACAATTAGGAGATGGTAGTTTTAATACCAATGTGGAGGCTAGAGACGAGGAGGAAGAAGAGGTTCAGGAAGTTCGACCAATGGGCAGGGACAGAGCAAAGAAGAAAGCGTCGACATCATCCTTTCCATCTGTATCGTCAGTAGCTGGCAGTGACTAAGCTTTGGCTAAGTTGATGGTCACCGAATATGCAAGTCAAACTGAGTAGTTTATGTCAATGAAGAAATCAGACCGCACTGCCTTTTTGGAAATCAAAAGGCTGGAAATGGAAATGCAACAAAAGAAGCTGGAAAATGATATGGAAATGCAAAAAAAGAAGCTCGAAATAAAGCAACAAACGTTGGTAACCCAAGAACAAAAACAACAACAAAAGACGAACTCTTCTATATGCCATGCTGATCACTTGAGTTGAATCCACCTCGAAAGGGTGTTGCAGATATAGTAGGCGATTAAGGAGAAGTGGAATTTACCATATTAGCTTATGTTTTTAATTTCGTACATGTATGTCTTTAACTATCAATATAATGTTTTTAAACTATGAATAAAAGTTTAATTTAGTTTTTAATTAAATTTGTTAAAAAATGTGTTATGTGGTGATAAAAGTGATGACCATTAGAAGTAAAAGGTGATAATAGTGGTGGTGTCTTGAATGTTGATGTAGAGGTAATGGTAGTGGTCATCATAAAAACCAACCTTATAACACACCACGCAGAAAACCACCTTACAAAAAAAAAAAAAAAAAAAAAAAAAAAAAAGCCCGTAATGTCCACTAGGGACGGAACCATGACACAATTTGACCAGGTGCATTTACAAAAAATTATACGAAACAAGGAACACAATTTTATTGGACCAGGTGCATTTAGGAAAAATCGATGATTTTTACAAAAATTAACACTACGCCGCAAAATTTCATGGGTGTCCCGAGACCCCCCGGGACCCACCCTGGTTCCGTCCCTACCACAACGTGGTACCTATAATGCACTCAAAGGTGTAGTTGACGATGTTATAGGCAACAAATTGTGCCCATAACATGCCTATAAGGTGTTGCACCGACCACTCTTTAGGTGGGTACGAACTATTAAGATTTTACGTTCAAAATATATTAACCATCTCCGAACTAGTATAGTGGTGAGGTGCTTTTAAAGTCTTAGAAGAAATCAGGATTCAAACGTTGTAGGGTGAGCATATTTGGATCCGTTGGTCAAGGAAAATATTTGAAAACAGTGGCAAAAACACTGATTCGACCGCTACATTATATAAAAGGGCTTGACTTTCTTTATTGCATCGTGTATGTGCAAAAAGACAAAGGTAAAGCCCATTCTTTTCAGGTGGTTGACGTGATCACTTCAGAGTTGTTCGCACTTAGCATGCCCTTAAAACATCATTTGTTTTATTAATGATAATTACAAGCATTTTGCCACCATAAGTGGTTTTCATATAATAATCCTTCGACCTTAGTAACTTTATCAATGCTTCGAAACACATAGAATTTAGTTTGGACAGAATCTAAGCGCGAATTTTAATATGTAGTAATTATAATTTTATAAAAAATTATTTCATAAAAAAAAATATATAACTAGTAGTAAAATAATTGTAGAATATTTAAACTAAACAATAGATAAATTAATATTTGAAAAATATTAATAATCTTTCTAAATTTTGATAACGAGGTGGGCAACGGTCCGCCGCGTTGCGGCGGGGCGTTGTTTTATGCCGTTGATTATTGCATGGTATTTTTTTTGTTAAGTAGAAAGTGGGTCAGGTGTTCGGTGCGGGGTTAAAAAGTCCGGAAAAAAATTGAAACGGCATGGTTCTTGATTGCGTTTTGCGGCGGGGCTCACTAAATATATGTTAGATAAAAGTTTAAAGTAGTTTTCGCAAGTCATTACATAGTAGGGGGTATGTTTAGTAAATAGAGTTTTGTGCTGTTTTTTAACCCATTATATAGTAGAGGGTATTTTTGTAAATACTATTTTGGGCTTTTACCTGGGCAAAAGTGGGCTTGTTGTTGGGCTGCCGGTTGTGACGTCAATTTAACGCAAGCCTCGACGCTCTATTATATATTGTGTAATTATAAATATTAAGTATAATAAAAAAAGTTATCGTAATATGTTACTTTTATATTATTTAATTATAAAAGAACAATTTATATAAAACTAATGCTTTAACTTATGAAATTTGGAATTATAACGTAACTCAAAACTTTCATTTCAACATCCTATGTGATCTGAATCCCCATTTGATGTAATTGGAGTTACTGAATTACAATTACATTGTAAAACAAACAACCTACGTAATATAAACTGAATTACAATTCTCGTCATCTTGCAAACCAAATAGATTATGTAATGTAATCAGATTACAATTATATCCAACTACACCATATTAAAGCAAGCCAAACGGGGCATACGGCTTCGAGTTTTAATTCTACTTGCCACAAACACATTGAAATGGTTCTAAAAAAACGAGTGTTACATCATGTTTGAGTCTATGTTGCGGCAAGGCCGTCCCCGAGTTCTTGGGGCCTTGAGTAAAATTCTATAAGGGGCCTCTAAAAATTAGTGTTAAACAAAAAAAATGTCACTGTTTTATAAAATTAAATGAAAACTATTATTTAGTTGCCAAACATAATGCTTATTTAAGATACTTTCTTATCGATGACTATTCTTTTCAAGAAAATTATGCGTACATGAGGATATAAACTTTATATACGAGATAAATTTTAGAGCCTTTAACTATAAGAGCTTTGGGGGGTCTCCCACTTCGCCCATCTTAAAGAATGGCCCTAATTCCGGTGAGCTCAAACTCTTTAGATGAGTCTGTTGAAAAGTCATAAATTATTACATAACTTGCATATTAAATATCAACTAGCAGGATACCCGCGCGTTGCAGCGGCGGGTACCCTGTTATAAAACATTAGGCGCCAACAAAATAGCAATGACAAACCGATTAACTGGAGGAAAAAAATTGATCCTAGTCCGACCCAGTTCACCCGTTTGTTCCGACCAGCCCTCTCCTGTTTCATTTTTGAAACGGCTTTTATTGGCTAACCGAACCGATGGCGACTCGGAATCCGGTTGAACCCGTTGGTCCGGTCCGATTTTCAAAATCATGTGTATAATCAACTTGTTAGCAAATATATAAATTATATAGCAGGGTACCCGCGCAAAGCGGCGGCGGTTACCCTGTGGCTAATTTTTGTGGCAAGCAAATATTTTTCATTTATATGTTACAATAAGCGTTCAATGTTATTTTTTTTAGCAAATTATTCAATGTTATTTATGAGTATAATACAAGCTATTCATTTTATCATGGAATGAAAATAAATGTAAGACGACAACAACACTCGAATCTTACGCATTTTCGAGTAATGGTCCAATTCTGGAAAAACAATATAACTTTTGCAAAAGAAACCTTTTTCTTATTTCAAAACCTTTAAGTTAAATGTGTAATAAATTTATTTGTAGGCATAATACAATTCAATATCTTTTAATGAGTTGGCACAGTTTTGGAAGGAATCAAACTTCACAACAACTTGATAATTATGGCTACTTTACTAACAAAACTTAAACCAATTTATAAATTCATCTCTTGCACCAACTCTAATTAAAATGATAAAAGTTTCCAACCCAACTTCTATGTTGAACACAAGGCTCAAGTCCACTCATAATCTATCACACTCAACCCTAGTTTTAATACCCTAATCTCCTTTCACTTGAAAAAACGTAGCCACCCAAAACAAACACCACTTCTCCTTCTTGCAAAGCACAACATACAAAATTCGTCCCTTACTTTTAACTATTTTCTCAAAACCAAAAAACAAATACACACATTTATACTCACAAGTTACAACACTCCTATTTATCTTTCATCACATACTTCTTGACTTTTTCTTCATTTTCATAATACCCAACTCCTCCACCGTGGTACGGCCGCTGCTCCGCCACCACCGCTGTTGACACCATGGTCCGCTTTACAGTCAGTTCTTGTTAACATCAAGGAATTGTCGTAAATAATGATTCATCCTTTATTATCATAACAACAATCTGTGAACATAGTGTGGCTTAATCCCACATTGAAGAAAGAAAAAGACAAAAGTCCTTTTATATGGTTAACAGTTACGTAATTTGTTGCACTGTTTGATGAGGTGAGGTGGATATATTCATACGTATATATTCATCTCACAACATTCTTCATGTTTTAATTATATTTGTACATTGTGCTTAGGTAGTTGTACATATGGGTGATGGGTGTTTTAAATTGTGTATTAATGACTAATAGTTTGAAAATGACACCATGCTTATTTTGGTTGTACAATATGCTTATTTTGTTGTAATTCTGAAAATTGAGTGCTTTAAAGTATTGTAAACAATGCTTTATTTTTTGTAAGTCTGAAAATTTTGAAAAGAGAGTGCTTCCACTATTATATGTAGTATAGATGTCATCACACAATTTAGGTAACTATTACCCTATGTAATATGCATGTGACACATGCCTTTTGAGTTGGGTGAACATATGCAGGGGGTTAACCTCTACGGGGGCCTAAAGTGAAATTCTATCTAGGGCCTTATGTTTTAGAGTTTTGTCATTCATCAAATACTGTTCTTGGATTTTAAAATTTTTAAGACCATAATAGAAAGACTTAGGGCCCTTTTGGTTTGTAGATGGGTTTAGATTAGGATTTGGATTTGAATGTAAAGTTATAGATTAGGATTTTGATTTAGGAGAGAGAAAATAATATTTAATATTATTAATTATTTATATAATATTTTTGTAATAAAAATACTATTATTAAAAATAAATATAAAGATAAATGAGAGTAGAGTTGTAAATGAGGCCCACAAAAAACATTAATATTTATCAAACCCCACCTTTCTTCTTACTTTTGAAAAGTGTGAGACCATTGGGGTTGAGCCTCAAATTTAAATCTCAATTTTATAAACATGGGTTTTAGTTATCAATCCCAAATCCAAAAGACACGCCTGTGAAACAAACGCACCCTTAGTATTCTCAATTATTTACCAGCTTTAGCAAATTAGGGCATTTCAAAATCGTGGCACTAGATATGATAGCCGAAAACTGATGTAACTGACACTATATATGAGAAAAGTTCATTTGCTTACTCTTATTTTAATGCTTACTAAGGGACAAATCTCCACCATCTATTTAGTTAGATCTAGTGGTGGGGATTAAACATAAGATTTAATATGATAACCTATTTTCTTGTCCGCGTTTTTTTATTCCTTATTTCACACACATTTGACTGTGTTTCTCTAGTTTCTCTCTCTTCTCATTTTTCCCCAATTTTATCTCATTTTCCCCAAATTCTAAATCAACCGATTAAACCATAATCACAGTTAAATTAAGTTTTTGATCTGGTTAATAAGGAAAAGTTTATAAGAATAGCGTCAATTCACAGAAGTGACAGTAGTTGGGTTGGAAGAAAACCACTCAGGCGACTTGGTGTTTTGTCTGATGTGTTGTCTATTGCTGTTGACCATGGTTATACGGTTACTCTACCTCTATCAGTTTTATTATTATTTGTAATTTTATACTTGTTTGTTTGAATTCATGCTACATTTGTGCATTTTGATTGTAAAGACTATGACTTGGTATAAGAAACTAGGACTGAGTTGAAGAGGTATTTATAAGTAACAGGGTATATTATTATTATATTGTTTGATTCTGTTTGGTCAAAAGAAATGTTAATGAATCAAATTTGTTGATTTTGTTTGGTTGTGGCCGTCCTTTTGGATTTATGCTTGTTGGCACCCCAAGGGCTCATTTGGTTTGTAAATGGGTTTATGATTATGATTTGGTGTAAGTTTTTGAAAAAAGTAAGAGAAATAAAATATATAATTGATATATTATTATTATTTTATTTATATAAATACTTTACAGTACCAATTTGGACCAATAAGAATTGAGTATTATTAAATCTTTTTAATTAATTCAAAAGGGTAAAATAGTAGAACACATTTTTACTTTCTTTTTGTATTTTTTAATTAAAAAACGTTTTTATAATCCCCTTAATTTTCGGAATTAAAAAATACAATTTTTTTTAACTTTTTTTTTTTCAACATACATGTTTTCTGAAAGTGCATATGTGTTTTGTTAAACCTATTTTGTCTAAAATGGTAATTGCACATAAGAACATATATGTTAAACACAAAAGTCGATATCGATTGAAATACAATTAATACGATATCGATTTAACATTTTTTTTCAACATACATGTTTTTTGAAAATGCATATGTGTTTTGTCAAACCTATTTTTGTCTAAAATGGTAATTGCACGTAAGAACATATATGTTAAACACAAAAGTTGATATCGATTGAAATACAATTAATACAAATTTCTAAAAAGAAAAAAAAAATACTTGAATATAATCTTTTTGGGTAAAGGGGAGTAATCCTGCACCCGGTAAAATACATTAATAAAAAACGTTTAAGTACAATGGAAGAGAGTGAGTCTCTCATCGAAGTGCCTAAGGACACTACCACTACCACTACCACTATATAAGAATGACAGGCCATTCTTATAACTACCGGATCTAAATACAACTAACGGTGACTAGCAATAAAAATACAATACATCACAACGCAAATAAAATTGAAGTCTTCTTAGTCATCCTAGCGATCCAGATCATAAACATGCGAACTTCCATCTTCAACCAATTGCGTCTTCTATTAGTATTATGCAAGGCATAATCTAATAACCTAATAAGAGTGACTTCCGTAGCAACTAAATTTGAAGCATAAACATGGTCTAAGCGACCCAACCTTGAACCAATCTTCCAACGAATCCGAGTGACACACAAGAAGACTACCATGATCAAGTCAATGCAAATTTCCCTAGCAAATGCTAACCCACAAAACAAATCATAGGGTAAGAACACCCTAACTTCCAACATAGAACATCTTGAATTCGTAACCTACCCTTCACAGCAGCAACCCATCCATTTTCAACATGCAATCACTTACCAGTTGAATAGAAATGTAATAATACGTCCCAAAGAAATAACCAGTATCAAACCTTCTTGGGACGAATCAATGGTCACAAATCCAAACTTCCATCATAACCACTTCAACAACGATCCAATATAAACAGAATATAGCCACACACTCGCAGCAGGATCATGTCAAATAAATAATAGAATTCTTAAAAAAAGAACCCTAACATAACGAGTCCATCACCAGCCCTCTCTCAACCCACTTCCACGAAGAATCATCACAAACCATAAGGTATACACGATCAAACGATCGACTTTCATGGTATGAATGGACAACCGTCCAACTTACAACCCAAGATATAGACATTAACGCGCAGCAGCAACAATCACCAAGCAATCAAAACCCTAAAAATACGAAACCCTAAAATAGAGTTTCGTTCAGGAAAGCATCCCTAAGAACCAATCGATCCAAGAAAGATAGAAGGCTTATAAGGGAAGGGTTTGATCACTCATAATCCACAAACGATCGTAGAATAAATAAAACCCAAAAATTAGGGTTTGGAACAGTTAAGAATCGCAGATCCACAAACCGACATAAAAGATAATAACATAAGCTTCAAACAATCATAACAGATATAAATAGGACGATTTAAGGCTAAACCGCCATTGATGAATGACCAGATCTGTATACGATCGACCAAGATAGATAGAAACCCTAAATATAAAACGATTCCCTAAAAACATTAAAAACGTTTATAGAGAACCGATTGTATGTGCACGAGTGATTTAGGGTTTCATGAGCGATTCCACACAATATATATATGAATCACAGCACACCGTCTCTAGATACACACAAACCAAGAGAAACCGATTGCATACACAAGGTAGAGAGGCGGTTTTACTGGTTTGATTTGGTCGGAAAAGACTATAGAGGCGGCGGCCGGAAATCGCCCATATAGAGAGAGAATATTAATACTTGAATATAATCGATCTATACATGTATGCACTAATAATATTTAACGCAAACGGACATATGTGCAACTCATTGTTATCAACATTTGTAGAAGTCGAACATATATGCGCTCCTTCAATAATCGTATTTCTTCAAAACGCCGCATATTATCATCATGTATCTATGTGTGCATCCACTTCTAGATCTTCATTGCTATCGCCATCTTCATTAATCTGGTACAAACGTACCAGAAAACAATTAAACCTCAACTAAATAGGAAATGAACTTTTTAATCATATTTTTAAAACATACATATTTTAAGCATACATGTTTATAGGCAATTATTATTATTATTATTATTATTATTATTATTATTATTATTATTATTATTATTATTATTATTATTATTATTATTATTATTATTATTTAAACATACATGTTTTGAAAATACATGTTTAAAAAATCATATTCTCAAACATATATGGTTTTCATTAGTTAGATCACACTAATTAAAGCATATATGTTTTAAAGATATATGTTTTAAACATGTAGGTTTTAAACATACATGTTTTAAGAAAGCCTCGCATATATGTTTTGAACATGTATGTTTTGAACAACCATGTTTTAATCATTTTTTTATGTTTACCTGTTTCAGATCTAACCACATGACATAAACCTTCGGATTTCTTATCATATGACAAAAACGTGTTTAGATCACAACCTAAGAAATTTTATAGTGATTTGTTAAACACAACCTAAGAAATTTTAATTAGTATTATTAACAGGAGAAAAAAAAAAAGAAAAATAGATAATAGATAACATAACTAAAGTAAACTTCTACCCTTACATTTGAGAACCAAACAATAACAAGTATTATCAAATAAAAAAGTACTTACAAACAAACAAATAAATATGCATAGAAATCTATACTTAGGCATTTCAATTTAGGTTTGCTATAAACAACTTTATATTTTATTCTTTTAAAAATAACTACTCTTTAATGAGATAATGAATTACCTAGTGAATGGCCTCCCGTGATGTGCAAAAGAAGACAAAAGTTAAGGTGATGAAAAAATGGTTTAATTTGTAGACTGTTTCTATACTCATTGTTCCATATAATAGACTGTTGATGAGGCGAAAAATGAACCACTTTTAGGAGGTCATTTAAGCCCGAAATTGAATTTATTTGATCAAATATTACCCTAAATCGTTCCTTTGTGATTTTAGGTACTTTGTGAGTGAAATCTGGAAAAGGAAGCAATTCGGACGTTTTTGGAGCATAAAAGTGAAGAAAACGCCAAAGAGTTAATTTTCTATGCTGAAAACAGGACGGCGTCAAGAGGAAGACCCTGACGGCGTCAGGAGTAAAAGTGGTGACGACCCAGTGCAAACCTGACGGCTTCACAACAAGGGCATCAAGAGTTAAAATCATGACGGCCTGCACAAGGTGTACACATGAAGGCGTCAGACCCAGATCTAGGCAGTCCGAGGAACTATTTGGCGGCGAGATGATGGCGTCAGCCCTTTGTTCTTGACGCCGTCACCTTCTAAACTCTATATATAGTTTTCTATTTTTCATTCATTAGGGAGGAACTTGTGTGGAGATAATTAGGGCCGAACTTTGTCAACCCTAACTCATATTTTACAGTACTTTCAAGGGTTTTCAACCCTTGAATCCTTTCATGTGCTATTAAGATAAGTCTTCTCTTTAATTCAATCAATATGTCTATGTGTTGGTTGTCTATATCTTGTGCTTGTCTTGATTTCAACATGCTAGGCTAGATTTATCTTGTGTTTGCTTAGATCTAATGAAACCTAGATGTTAATTATGTGTTGATTACTTATTTATGGTTGTATTGGATGAATGATTTCAATATTAGGCTTAAGAAAACTGGCAGATCTCCATTGTGTGACATGCTTGAACGTCTTAGGAAACATGAACCGATGTGTACTAGGTTTTATTGGTTGTATTTAATGCATGAGTAAATTCTAATGATCCCATGTTAGGAGCTTCTTAGCCGGCTCAACATAGGAGTGAAGTAGGCACTCATAGGATTGGGGAAGTAAGTACGCCACCCCATGAATGATATTAAGGAATACAATCTGTCATCCACGCAACTATAACAAGTAATTAACGTGTAAAAGATATCTAGGGAGTAGTGAAATCTAAGTAAACACATTTCTCCCACATATTGCTCACAACCTTAGTTTAATATAGTTTAATTTCATTTCTAGTATTTTATTTTGATTGCATCTTTAGTATTGGGTTAGTTGACTAGCAACTAATTCCGCCCAAATCCTTCAAACCCGAGATTTTTACTTGCTTTCATAAAAATATAAAAAATACAAAAAGAATCATCCCTCATCTCTAGACCTAGTCTTTAGGTTTTCTAATCCTAGCGACGCTATTCCTAGCTGAACGATCAATCCCCCGGTACTTGTCATTATACTATACTACATCGATCAGGTACACTGCCTGGTGGGGGTTGTAAGCTTCTCGAGATCCCTCAAGAGGTAAAGCCTGGTGCAATTCCCACGCATCAAGTTTTTGGCGCCGCTGCCGGGGAATAGTTATTGTCTAGGTTAGAATCTCTTTTTATTAGGTCTACTTGCTAGATTCCTTTCTAGTAAGATTTTATTTTTATTTTTAGGATCTCTTTAGTCTATCTTTTTCTTCATGCCTTTGTTAGTAAATTAAATTCATTGACTATTTCGTTGACCATTATGGAAAACGCGAATCCACCCCTTTCCCCTAGAGAAATGGCTGTGTTACATGAACAAATTGAGAGTGAGATTAGGGGACTTAGGGAGCTTAATAGGTTGATTAAGGTTGAGCTCGACCATGCATTTAGTGACCTAGCGACTGCCTTGTATTCAAATGAGGACCTAGGGCCTAATGATTTTGTTAATGTTGTTGAGGAACTTGAAGAGGGGGAAATAGATCCGAAGCTAAATGATTATTTTAATCTATACCCAACTAAGGAGGAGATTGCATATTATAATAATCTTATTGATAACCCTCGATCTCCTTTTACTAGAATCGAACCTAAGATAAAGAGAGGCGACCCTAAGAATGCTAAGATACCATGTATGATTGGGTATAGACACGTTGACAATGCTTACATTAACTTTAAATCCCCAATCAACATTATGTCCTCAAGTGTTTATAATGATATAGTGAAAACAAGACTTGAAACTAGAAGAGATCCCAAATACCCCGGTAGAGTTTGTAACTTTGTCGGGAGAGTTAAAGGTCTACACGTCTTTGTTGGGAATTTCACTTATATCACCGACTTTATGATTGTGGAAGATCTTGCTAATGTTATTGATTGTCGATTATCCAATGTTGTGTTTGGTAAACCGTTTGTTGAGGAGTCCAAGTTAGAATATGATGAGATAGAGGGGACAATCCGATTTGCAAGTAACACCGATAGGATCACTTATAGGATGCCTAATAGAATGAGAGAATTTCGCTTTATATCCCGATTTGACAAGGATAACATTGGTGCTTTTGAGGACATCAATGAAGAGGATAAGAAAAAGGGCATGGATTATGTATGGGAAAAGAGGATTCTTTTCTACAAAGATTGCTTGACTCTAGGACCAAAGTATAAAGTTGATAAGGAATTTGCCCATAGGATTATAGGAGCAATTGAGAAAAAGGTGATTGGTTTCTACAAAGAACATTTACAATCAGAGAGTGAAACCAACGATGAGGTCACGTAGTAACCCATGACCTTGAGTCTAGCTACAAGACTCGTAAAATAAAGAAAAGCACTTATTGGGTGGCAACCCATGATTTTGTGTGATTTTATTTTGTTTGTTTGTTATTTGCTTCCGTATGCATGCTTTATTTTTATTGTTGGTAGATTATGTTTCTAAACTAAATAGTGGAAATACTTTATTTTGTTGTTTGGCCTAGTCTTAACTTCACCCAAATGTAGATTTGCAAAAGATAAGTATAAGGGGAAACCCCAAATATGTTTTTAAGAAACAAAACCGATCATGATTCTCCACAATATTAAGTGAACATGTATATTCGTATTTGTTAGAGTCAAATGCTTGTATCGAGTCATAATGAAATTTTGCAGGATTTTCCAGGAAGTAGGACCAAGTTTTTCCTGAAATTTTCCGGAAACTTAACATAAGAATTTCTGCAGGTCACTTCTGACAACGTCACGAGTTTACTCTTGACGGCGTCACGTGTAAAAATCTGGAAATTTTACTAGTTTTGTTTTTCTAATGGAGTTTTCAAGTTTTTGTTGAATTATTAGTTTTATAATCTCCAGGAAGTCTGCAAACATCATTCCACAAGCATTATATCTTATTTTGTTTTCTAGGATTTAGTAACATATGTAGATTGCCGCCGATTTTATGCGAGGTTGCCTTGTCTGTTTTCTCAGGATTTACAGGTTATGTTTGACAAGAAGATGATTATTATTCTGGAATGGAAGCTTTGATTGTTCATTTTCTTGGAGGAAGATCTAACCTGGCCACCTTATTATCCATACCGAGCGAATCAGGGGAGTATTTTATTTCATTCGTTTTACTTTTTTCACTTTTACATTCTTTACTTGAACATTGGGGACAATGTTCATCCTAAGTGTAAGGAGAGGGTAAAATGATGATACCTTACAGATACACTTTCGCTTGAGTTTGTTTGTTTAATAGTAGATGTGTAATAAAACTATGAGAAATACTTGTTAGTGCAATTTTAGCGCCAAATTTAAATTTTTTTACAACATTTAGGAGTGAAACTTTAGCCATAGCAAGCGTCTCTGGATAGGAGATTGTATGACTAGCACATAACCGTATCATTCAGAAAAATTTTCCACCCAAATATGTGAGGTTCGCCTTTTAATTTGATAGGAAAAGCATTTACAATTAGTGCTTATGAGCGTACCGGTAGCATTTAGATTCTAGAACTTGCGTTAGTGATACACCCCGAGACCGCTAGTGAGACTACATTCGTGTAGTAGGATTTACTACATGATAAGAGACATTAGGATCACCCTTGTGTTAAACCCGTATCATAATTACCTGACCGTTTAAGTCATATTACTTGGCTAGTTAAGTCAACTAATTTTTCCCACACCTTAGCGTTGTACTCATTTTTAGTACACGAAACCCCTAGTACACCCCTCCGAACCTATCTTTTCGTTTCTAACTTTAAGCATTTTACTTAAAGGAAGAATTTGTTACACCACACTTAAATGTATACCCAAATCGCCTTAGCCTTCCGTGTATGCACTCATCTTTAGTGCATTATTCTTATTTGTTAAACCCTCAGTTAATTATCTAATTGAGTACATGGTTGCTAAGTCGAGTCATATCCTTGTACATATTGTTTTGGGACGACTGGGACTCATGGGTAAATGATGAGGCGAAAAATGAACCACTTTTAGGGGGTCATTTAAGCCCGGAATTGAATTTATTTCATCAAATATTGCCCTAAATCGTTCCTTTTGTGATTTTAGGTACTTTGGGAGTGAAATCTGGAAAAGGAAGCAATTCGGACGTTTTTGGAGCATAAAAGTGAAGAAAACGCCAAAGACTTAATTTTCCAAGCTAGGGACAGTGTGTGACGGCATCCAGAGCATTATCCTGACGGCGTCAAGAGTAAAAATCATGAATGCCCAGTACAGAAATGAAGGCGTCACAAGGAAGAGCGTCAAGAGTTAAATACGTGATGGCCTGGAAAAACTTAATACATGACGACGTCAGATGTAGATCAAGGCAGTCCAAGGATTCTTTTGGCGGTGAGATGACGGCGTCACAATGTTGTTCTTGACGCCGTCAGACTCAGTTTTCTATATATAGTTTTCTAATTTTCATTCATAGAGAGGAACAAGTTTTGGAGAAACCCTAAGGCCGAACCATATACGAATTTTACAGGTTTTTCAAGGGTTTTCAGCCCTTGAACCCTTACATGTGTAATTGAGATAAGTGTTCTTTTAATTCAATCAATATGTCTATGTGTTGGTTGTCTATATCTTGTGCTTGTCTTGATTCCACCATGCTAGGCTAGATTTATCTTGTGTTTGCTTAGATCTAATGAAACCTAGATGTTGATTATGTGTTGATTACTTGTTTATGGTTGTATTGGATGAATGATTTCAATGTTAGGCTTAAGAAAACTAGCAGATCTCCAATTGGTAACATGCTTGAACGTCTTAGGAAACATGAACCGATGTGTACTAGGTTTTATTGGTTGTATTTAATGCATGAGTAAATTCTAATGATCCCATGTTAGGAGCTTCTTAGCCGGCTCGACATAGGAGTGAAGTAGGCACTCATAGGATTGGGGAGTTAAGTACGCCACCCCATGAATGATATTAAGGAATACAATCCGTCATCCACGCAACTATAACAAGTAATTAACATGTAAAAGATATCTAGGGAGTAGTGAAATCTAAGTAAACATATTTCTCCATTTATTGCTAACAACCTTAGTTTAATTTAGTTTTATTTTCATTTCTAGTATTTTATTTTGATTGCATCTTTAGTATTGGGTTAGTTGACTAGCAACTAATTCCGCCCAAATCCTTCAAAACCTGAGATTTTTACTTGCTTTCATAAAAACATAAAAATACAAAAAGAATCATCCCTCATCTCTAGAACTAGTATTTAGGTTTTCTAATCCTAGCGACACTATTCCTAGCTGAACGATCAATCCCCCGGTACTTGTCATTATACTATACTACATCGATCAGGTACACTGCCTGGTGGGGGTTGTAAGCTTCTCGAGATCCCTTGAGAGGTAAAGCCTGGGGCAATCCCTACGCTACCAAGTTTTTGGCGCCGCAGCCCGGGGAATAGTTGTTGTCTAGGTTAGAATCTCTTTTTATTAGGTCTACTTGCTAGATTCCTTTCTAGTAAGATTTTATTTTTATTCTTAGGTTTTCTTTAGTCTATCTTAATTCTTTGTGTTTTTGTTCGTAACTTTTCACCACCCGACATCATGGACGATGGGAACATCTTTGAACCCGTCATCCCACCACAACAAAACCCACCACTAGAACCTCTTAGGCCCCGAACCTTAGGAGAGTATTCCCGACCTAGCCACCATGGCTACCGAAACACCATTGAGCTCACCGGAGCCAATGTGACCCCCTTGCGATCCGACACCATCTGGTTGGTGCAAAGCGGATGTGCATTCCATGGACTTCGTTCCGAAGATCCAAATCAACATCTTAAGGACTTCCTAAAAATCGTAGACTCCATAGACCTAGATGCTGCAACTAGAGAGACAACCCGATTACGCCTATTCCAATTCTCTCTACGAGATCAAGCTAGTCAATGGCTTGAGCGTTTACCCGCGGGATCCATCACCACATGGAATGATCTCACGACTCGTTTCCTTGCTCAATTTTTCCCACCGGGGAGAACTACTAAGCTTAGAAATGACATCTTGATGTTCCAACAACGTCAAAATGAATCTCTTTATGAAGCATGGACTCGTTTCAAGGACTTACTCCAAAAAGTCCCTCGTCATGGCATAGATCTTTGGCTCCAAGTCCAAATCTTTTATGACCATATCGATCTCTCCACGAGGCGAGCCATTGACCAATCGGCCGGTGGTAAGCTACGTGATCTAAGTGCGGAACAATCATGGGAACTCATAGAAGATCTTGCTCTCTATGACAACGAAAGTTGGAATGATCCTCGTGATTTGAACAAAATGGTCAAGGCAATATCTTTGCCTTCGAATAACTTTAGCACTCCCGACCGTTGGATCATGGAACTTGAGGACCAAGTCAAGTTTCTCATGAAATCTTACGAAGCTCCTAAGCCTTCAAGCCAAGTGAACAAAATCACTTCTTCATGCGAATTATGTAGTAGTCCCTATGACACTCGTGATTGTGTGGAACTCCCCGGAACAGCTTTTGCGGACTACGCATCCTCGCGTACCGACGAAGCGGGAGATAAGTAGTACACTTTCAAACCCGAGCCAAACCCTTACGGTGATTCATACAACCCCTCTTGGAAAAATCACCCAAACCTTTGGTGGAAACAAAATCAACCTAATTCTTTCAATCCGCCTAATCGTTACCAACCAAATGGTCCACCCTCCAACCGTACTTTCAACAACAATCCTTCTAACAACTATGGTAGTACCAACAATCTTGAAGGATTGATGTCTAAGTTCATGGCATCTCAAGAAGCTCGCATAGCTAGGTTCAAAACCGAATTCAACCAACAACAAACGGAGATGACCAACAAGATAGACAACTTGTTGAAAGCCCTCAACAACCAAGCATTAACTACACCTAGGAAGGACACTAGGGACGCCGATAACGGAATCCAAATTAAGGACCCCTCATCATCCAAACATGTCCACTTTGTCAATGTTGTCACCATTAAGCCAATAAATAAGGAGATAGAAGAAAGTGACAAGGATGAAGTTGGAGTAGAAACCGAGACTAGGGATGAAAGTAGGGAAGTTGAGGTTAATAGGGGAGAGGAATTAGAGGAGGTAGAGACTATAGAAAAGCACTTTGATAAGTTGCCCACCAAGGAAGAACGGGAATACCATAAGGATTTATTCGATAGTCCCGAGACACCATATATCCTTGGCACACCCCTCATCAAAATGGGAGACCCCTCTAACATCAACATACCATGTAACATCGGGCATATGCATATATGGAAAGCTTACATCGATCCTAGATCTCCTGTAAACATCATGACTAGGACTTATTACAATTGGGTGATGAAGAAGCAACTTGATTTTAGGATGATGCCCAATAAGAATCTGATAAGTAATTTTGTAAGAAGAGTGAAGGGATTGCATGTGATTATAGGCAATTTCACTTATGAGATCGATTTTATGATAGTAGAAGACACTCGTCCGGTGATAGATGATTGCCTAAGCCAAGTAATATTCGGAAAACCATTTGTTGAGGCCACTAGGATGAGTTATGATCCGACTTTAGGGATAGTTAGGTTCAAGGAAGAGAATGATGAGATTGCCTACCAAATGCCCTACAAAATTGAGCAATACCGCCTTCTCTCTAATATAGAAAAGGAACACAAGCAAGCGGCTTATTATAGGAATGATGAGGATAGACGTAGAGGAGTTGAGTATGTGAAGAATAGGATGCTTGGTTTCTACAAAGAATGCTTGCAACTAGGTCCGGAGTACAAAACTGACTTAGCTAGTGAGTGAAACCAATGATGAGGTCACATAGTAACCCATGACCTTGAGTCTAGCTACAAGACTCGTAAATAAAGAAAAGCGCTTCTTGGGAGGCAACCCATGCTTTGTGTGATTCTATTTTGTTTGTTTGTTATTTGCTTCCGTATGCATGCTTTATTTTTATTGTCGGTAGATCATGTTTCTAAACTAAAAAGTGGAAATACTTTACTTTGTTGTTTTGGCCTAGTCTTAAATCCACCTAAAGGTATTTTTACAAAAGATAATTGTAAGGGGAAACCCCAAATATGTTTTTAATAAACAAACTGATCATGATTCTCCACAATATTAAATGAACATGTATATTCGTATTTGTTAGAGTCAAATGCTTGTATTAAGTCATAATGAAGTTTTGCAGGATTTTCCAGGAAGTAGGACCAAGTTTTTCCAGAAATTTTCCGGAAACTTAACATAAGAATTTCTGCAGGTCACTTCTGACGGCGTCACGAGTTTACTCTTGATGGCGTCACGTGTAAAAATCTAGAAATTTTACCAGTTTTGTTTTTCTAACGAAGTTTTAAAGTTTTTGTTGAATTATTAAGTATTATAATCTCCAGGAAATCTGCAAACTTCATTCCACAAGAATTATATCTTATTTTGTTTTCTAGGATTTAGTAACTTATGTAGATTGCCACCGATTTTATGCGAGGTTGTCTTGTTTGTTTTCTCAGGATTTACAGGTTATGTTTGACAAGAAGATAATCTATATTCTGGAATGGAAGCTTTGATTGTTCATTTTCTTGGAGGAAGATCTAACCTGGCCACCTTATTATCCATACCGAGCGAATCAGGGGAGTATTTGATTTCATTTGTTTTACTTTTTTCACTTTTACATTCTTTACTTGAACATTGGGGACAATGTTCATCCTAAGTGTAAGGGGAGGGTAAAATGATGATACCTTACAGATACACTTTCACTTGAGTTTGTTTGTTTGATAGTACATGTGTAATAAAACTAAGAGAAATACTTGTTAGTGCAATTTTAGCGCCAAATTTAAAATTTTTTACAACATTTAGGAGTGAAACTTTAGCCATAGCAAGCGTCTCATGGATAGGAGATTGTAAGACTAGCACATAACCGTACTTTCAGAAAAATTTTCCACCCAAATATATGAGGTTCGCCTTTAGATTTGTTAGGAAAAGCATTTACTATTAGTGCTTATGAGTGTACCGGTAGCATTTAGATTCTAGAACTTGCGTTAGTGATGCATCCCGAGACCGCTAGTGAGACTACATTCGTGTAGTAGGATTAACTACATGATATGAGGCATTAGGATCACCCTTGTGCTAAACCCGTATCATGATTACTTGACCATTTAAGTCATATTATTTGGCTAGTTAAGTCAACTAATTTTTCCCACACCTTAGCGTTGTACTCATTTTTAGTACACGAAACCCCTAGTACACCCCTCCGAGCCTATCTTTTCGTTTCTAACTTTAAGCATTTTACTTAAAGGAAGAATTTGTTACACCCCACTTAAATGTACACCCAAATCGCCTTAGCCTTCCGTGTATGCGCTCATCTTTAGTGCATTATTGTTATTTGTTAAACCTTAAGTTAACTATCTAATTGTTTACATGGTTGCTAAGTCGAGTCATATCCTTGTACATATTGTTTTGGGACGATTGGGACTCATGGGTAAAGTACTTATTTTATGGAGTAATGGGGAAGAACATCTTATATTACCCCCATATGTGCGTTAATCTTAAAAGTACTCAAAGTATTTGATTTTCTTAATTCGAGTCATTAGATTAGTTTATTGTAAAGTATGTAAAAATTCAAGTGTAAGGGGAATGTTCATTCCCTATGATGTATTATTTTGGATGGTAGGGTAAGAGTGTATGCAAAAGAAAAAAAAATCGAAAAAATCAAGAAAAAGAAAAAAAAAATATAGAAAAAGAAAAAGAGAAAAACATACGGACTACCATCCCGTTTCATTCTATGTTTATTTTATGTTTTTGTTATTTTTTATTTATTAGCTTAAGTCGAGTCTATTCTTGGTTTAGCAACGCCATATTGTACATGTAATTAACCAAGATTGTTAACTCGCCACCTGTAAAGACTGCCTATATCCAAGTGATGAGGCGAAAAATGATCCGTTTTTAGGGGGTCATTTAAGCCCGAATCCGACTTTATTTGATCAAATATTGCCCTAAATCTTTCCTTTTGTGATTTTAGGTACTTGGAGAGTGAATTCTGGAAAAGAAGCCATTTTGGACGTTTTTTGAGCATAAAAGTGAAGAAAACGGCAAAGTCTCAATTTTCCATGCTGGGAACAGTAGGTGACGGCGTCAAGAGTAATTTCCTGACGGCGTCAAACCTCAATAATAAAATCCGAGAGTTCATGAAGGCGTCAAGAGTTTTCCTGACGGCGTCAAAACCCCAAGAATTAAAATCCGTAGTTGATGACGGCGTCACATACAGGGCGTCAAGAGTAATTTGTGTGACGGCCTAGGCCTTGACGGCGTTAGAAGTAGATCAAGGCCGTCCGAGGAAGTATTTGGCGGCGAGATGACGGCGTCACACCTTTGTTCTTGACACCGTCATCCCTATTTTTCTATATGTAGTTTTCTAGTTTTTCACATTAAGAGATAAGTTTTGGGAGAAACCCTAAAGACGATTTTGGTGTAACTTTACAGGTTTTTCAAGGGTTCCAACCCCTTGATACCTTGCATGATTAATCAAGATAAGTGTTCTTCTAATTCAATCAATATGTCTATGTGTTGGTTGTCTATATCATGTTCTTGTCTTAATTCTATCATGCTAGGCTAGATCTCTTTTGTGTTTGCTTAAATCTAATGAAACCTAGATATTGATTATGTGTTGATTACTTGTTTATTCTTGTCTTGGATGAATGATTTATATGTTAGGCTTAAGAAAACTGGCAGATCTCCAAATGGTAACATGCTTGAACGTCTTAAGAAACATGAACCGAGACGTACTAGGTCTTTATTGGTTGTATTTAATGCATGAGCCACTGTTTACAATCCCTATAGTTGTGATGGGCATGGTGCAGGAGGAGATAAGAGCTCATAGAATTGAGGAGTTATGTATGCCACCCCATGAATGGTATTAAGGAATACGATCCGTCATCCATGCAATTATAACAAGTAATTAACGTGTAAAAGATATCTAGGGAGTAGTGAAATCTAAGTAAACACATTTTCTCCAATTACTGCTCACAACTTTAGTTTAATTAGTTTATTTTCATTTTTTGTATTTTATTTTGATTGCATCTTAGTTTTGGGTTAGTTGAATAGCAACTAATTCCGCCCATTCTTGCAAAAACCGATATTTTTACTTGCTTTCTATAAAATATAAAAACACAAAAATAATCATCCCTCATCTTTAGAACTAGTAATTAGGCTTTCTAATCCTAGCGACACTATTCCTAAGCTGAACGATCAATCCCCGGGTACTTGTCACTATACTATACTACAACGATCAGGTCACTGCCTGGTGGGGGTTGTAAGCTTCTCGAGATCCCTCGAGAGGTAAAGCCTGTTGCGATTCCCACGCATCAAGTTTTTGGCGCCGCAGCCCGGGGAATAGTTATTGTCTAGGTTAGAATTTCTTTTTATTAGGTCTACTTGCTAGATTCCTTTCTAGTAAGATTTTATTTTTATTTTTTTAGGTTTTCTTTAGTCTATCTTATTTCTTCGTGTTTTTGTTCGTAACTCTTTACCATCCGACATCATGGAAGGTGGTAACATCTTTGAACCCATCATCCCACCACAACAAAACCCACCATTAGAACCCCTTAGGCCCCGAACCTTAGGAGAGTATTCCCGACCTAGCCACCAAGGCTACCGAAACACCATTGAGCTCACCGGAGCCAATGTGACCCCCTTGCGATCCGACACCATCCGGTTGGTGCAAAGCGGATGTACATTCCATGGACTTCGTTCCGAAGATCCAAACCAACATCTTAAGGACTTTCTCAAAATCGTAGATTCCATAGACCTAGGTGTTGAAACTAGAGAGACTACCCGTTTACGCCTATTCCAATTATCTCTATGGGATCAAGCTAGTCAATGGCTTGAGCGTTTACCCGCGGGATCCATCACCACATGGGATGATCTCACCACTCGTTTCCTTGCTCAATTTTTCCCACCGGGGAGAACTACTAAGCTTAGGAATGACATCTTGATGTTCCAACAACGTCAAAATGAAACCATTTATAAAGCATGGATTCGATATAAATACCTACTCCGAAAAGTCCCTCATCATGGCATCGAACCATGGCTCCAGATCCAAATATTTTACGATAAGGTTGACTATCAAACAAGGAAAGCCATTGATTACGCAGCCAAGGGTAGGCTAGATAGACTTAGCGTTGACGAGTGCTGGAAAGTTCTTGAGGAGTTGGCACAATACGAAGAGGAAGGATGGGAGGACCCGATGTTCCCAAGCAAGGTAAAACTTGACTACGCATGTGCCACCCAAGAAGAGTTGTTAGGAAGCATCGAGAAGCAGGTAAATGAATTAATAAGTATTGAGAAACTTGCTGCTGAACCCGTGTGGAATCATAATCTACGCAGGAATACGGTTATCAACCAGAATTTTCCTGAACGTTCACGACAAGAGGAATTCGAAGGGATAATGGTAACCTTCATGGATAATCAGGAAAAACAAATCCAGCACCTAGAAGCATGCATGGAGAGTACTCAT
The DNA here is from genome assembly GCA_030686995.1 of Artemisia argyi. NCBI lineage: Eukaryota > Viridiplantae > Streptophyta > Magnoliopsida > Asterales > Asteraceae > Artemisia > Artemisia argyi. The sequence continues at coordinate 192,429,907 of CM060692.1, read as the reverse complement.
AAAGCGTTTATGAATTTCGCTGACCAATTCATGTCAAGGGTCAAAGAAAGGATCAAGGAAAATTCCGTACCTAAAAAAATCGAAAAGGTCTTCGAGGTCTCAACCCCTTTGATGTTTAACCAAGAGGATAATGAGAAGCTTTACTCAAGTGCTTCACCGTCAATCACCCCCCACTCTCGTGAGCATCCTCAGAAAGAAAAGAATTCGCAATTCCATAACATTTTCGTTGGATGCCTGCTAACCACATTCTTAAACCTATCTAAGAAAAGTTCTTTTGGTTTTAAACCCGGTGTAAAGAGGTTGCACCTCAAAAACACCACTGATTTGAAACCCCCTATGGAACAACATCTTTCTTCTCACACCAATGACCCGTGCATGGGGATCAACTTAGCCAAAACGTCACCCGACCCCTTCTACAACCTTACCTCTTTCCGTGACAGTAATGAGACGTTCGACCCTGGTGGACCTCGTTAACGGAATAGCTACTCACGGGTTTTACTAATGTTTAGTTATTCACGCAAAGAGCAGGGACTGAACATGGAATTACTCCAAAGCTCACCTTACACGGGCATCTGACAGCGTCAGATTTAACTCTTGACACCGTCAGCTCGATGAATCTGCAATATTAACCCAAAACAAATCACTTTCAACCCTTACCCCACAAATCTCACCCAAAGTGCTGCTGCTACTCCGATTCTCCAACCTCCAATTCGACGTCTTCCGCATCCAATCTTCACTTGGTAAGTGATTCTTCTTCATCCTTTTTCGATCAATTGTCCCTAGGACCCATTAATTTGAAAAACCCCTTTCGCCCGAAACCCCACTCTCGACCCTTCATTAACGAATCATAATACCATCCATTTGGTGATTTGCAATCATGGGGTTACCATTTGATGATGTTGTCTCACTCAAATCATGCATTAATTTAGAGAAAACCCATCATGCCTCGGATTCTTTGACCCCCCACCCCTGTTTCCTGATTAAAGGAGCGTTTGGGTAATGGGTTAAGAGTTTGAAAATTGATTTTCCCCTCGCATTTGCATGAGTCGGATTTTTGCTAAGTCTGACGGCGTCAGGACCAACCCTGACGGCGTCAGATGTATCTGACAGCAGAAATCAATAAAAATTCTTCTGCTAATTGTTTTCGTTCGCTCTAACTTTCTCCAGGAAAATGAGTAAGCGATCAAGACACCACAAAGGTAGCTCATCCAGGTCCCAACAAGTTAATTACGGGGAATTGGTCCACGGTTGGGGTCTATTTGACAACGATGCTGCCACCACAAAGTATTTGGAGCTTGCTAATCACCACATTGACGCTGGTTCTGTTATTGATTGGGAACTTCTTAGATCCCAAGGTCTAGAGGCTGCATTTCTGAATAGGATCAACACTGATGGGTTCGCTGGTCCTCAATGGGAGAGGATGTTTAGAATGAGGGAGATTGTTTATAGTGAGTTGGTAAGGGAATTCTTTGCGACTTTCCGCTTTGATCAGGCTGAGGCTAGGACGGATATGGGGGGCACCACTATTTATTTTAGGCTAGGAGGGGAAATGAGGTCGTGTTCGGTTACTGAGTTTGGTTGGAGGATTGGATTGTATACTAGGGAAGAGGTTGATGGGACTCTTATGCAGAGGTTGTTACATGGGGAGACTCAGAGGAGTGACATGAGGTGTGTCACTTTTTGGCCGACCATAGGGGATGGGGTTTACACCTCGACTACTGGGACTGCATCGATCAGGGACCTCATTGTTAGGTTGGCTCACAGGTGCATCACATACAGCCTGTCTGCACGTCACGGCACTATTCACCGTGTCACTTCCTCTGATTTGTTCTACCTGTATACTATCTTTTCAGAGGATGTTTACTGCAACATCCCATTTTGGGTGGCCAGTTATTTGAGGACCAGTGTAGGTGATAGGGATATAGATATGGTGTATGGAGGGATGTTTGTGACCCGGTTGGCTCGCTCCTATGGTCTTCTTACTCCTGCAATCATGGGGTATTTGAGCGACTGCGGGGGCTGTAGGGTGGTGAAGGCTAAATCCCTCAGACAGATGAACATCTTGATGCAGATGGTGGATGGGTCCTACACCTGGTACATGGCAGCAGGGCCTGCTGGTGAGGATGATGATGATGAGGGAATGCCTCAGCAGCATCAGTTTGCTGGGTATGAGGAGGGGACTGCTGACTACTATCGGCACATGCGCCGAGGAGATTGGCAGGCGCATCAGGGGGCTTGGATGGGTCAGGTGGATGCTTGGAGAACCACCACTGACCAGAGATTTGACTGTATGTATGAGCACACAGTCCGCTAGATGCAGCATCTTTCGACCCGTGATCACATCGAGCCCCATCTGCAGATTGACCCATTCCCTGGGCGCGAGCAGGACTATCCTCCCTATGGGTATACTGGGCTCCTCCCACCTGGCTATGATTACCGCTTTGGTCCTCCCCCTCAGTGATTCGTTTTGATATATGTGGTTCTTGAACAATTTATTCTCGGTTGTATGATTTGAAACATTTGGTCTTGTAATAGTTTAGGATTCAGCCTCTGTTGGCTTTGGACACTTTTTATTTTCTTTTAACAATTATTATGCATGTTCGACTTTTAATTTTATTGTTGGTTAATCTTTGCAACCCATGTTTTGTGTGATTTTATTTGTTTGTTTGTTATTTGCTTCCGTATGCATGCTTTATTTTTATTGTTGGTTGATCATGTTTCTCAATTAAAATGTGGAAATACTTTACTTTGTTGTTTAGCCTAGTCTTAACTCAACCTAGAAGTATTTTTGCAAAAGATAAGTGTAAGGGGAAACCCCAAATATGTTTTTAAGAAACAAACCGATCATGATTCTCCACAATATTAAATGAGCATGTATATTCGTATTTGTTAGAGTCAAATGCTTGTATTGAGTCATAATGAAGTTTTGCAGGATTTTCCAGGAAGTAGGACCAAGTTTTTCCAGAAATTTTCCGGAAACTTAACATAAGAATTTCTGCAGGTCCATTCTGACGGTGTCAGGGTTTTACTCTTGACGGCGTCAGGAGTTAAAATCTGGAAATTTTACCGGTTTTGTTTTTCTAACGGAGTCTCATGGTTTTTTGTGAATTATTAAGTTTTATAATCTCCAGGAGATCTGCAAACTTCATTCCACAAGCATTATATCTTACTTTGTTTTCTAGGATTTAGTAACTTCTATAGGATGCCGCCGATTTTACGCGAGGTTGTCTTGTCTATTTTTGTCAGGATTTACAGGTTATGTTCGACAAGGAGATGATTTATATTCTGGAAGGGAAGCTTTGATTGTTCATTTTCTTGGAGGAAGATTTAACCTGGCCATCCTATTATCCATACCGAGCGAATCAGGGGAGTATTTGATTTCATTCTCTTTACTTTTTCACTTTTACATTCTTTACTTGAACATTGGGGACAATGTTCATCTTAAGTGTAAGGGGAGGGTAAAAAGATGATACCTTACATATGCACTTTCGCTTGAGTTTGTTTTGTTTAATGGTAGATGTGTAATAAAACTATGAGAAATACTTGTTAGTGCAATTTTAGCGCCAAATTTAAAATTTTTTACAACATTTAGGAGTGAAACTTTAGCCATAGCAAGCGTCTCATGGATAGGAGATTGTATGACTAGCACATAACCGTATATTCAGAAAAATTTTCCACCCAAATATGTGAGGTTCGCCTTTAGATTTGATATGAAAAGCATTTATTATTAGTGCTTATGAGTGTACCGGTAGCATTTAGATTCTAGAACTTGCGTTAGTGATGCATCCCGAGACCGCTAGTGAGACTACATTCATGTAGTAGGATTTACTATATGATAAGAGGCATTAGAATCACCCTTGTGTTAAACCCGTATTATAATTACTTGACCATTTAAGTCATATTACTTGGCTAGTTAAGTCAACTAATTTTTCCCACACCCTTAGCGTTGTACTCATTTTTAGTACACGAAACCCTTAGTACACCCCTCCGAGCCTATCTTTTCGTTTCTAACTTTAAGCATTTTACTTAAAGGAAGAATTTGTTACACCCCACTTAAATGTACACCCAAATCGCCTTAGCCTTCCGTGTATGCGCTCATTTTTAGTGCATTATTGTTATTTGTTAAACCCTAAGTTAACTTTCTAATTGATTACATGGTTGCTAAGTCGAGTCATATCCTTGTACACATTGTTTTGGGACGATTAGGACTCATGGGTAAGTACTTATTTTATGGAGTAATGGGGAAGAACATCATTTATTACCCCCATATGTACGTTAATCTTAAAAGTGCTCCAAGTGTTTTGATTTTCTTAATTCGAATCAAGAAAAAGAAAAGAAAAAAATAGAAAAAGGAAAAAAGAGAAAAAACATACGGACTACCATCCCTTTTTATTCTATGTTCATTTTATGTTTTTGTTATTTTTCATTTGTTAGCTTAAGTCGAGTCTAGTCTTGGCTTAGCAATGCCATATTGTACATGTAATTAACTAAGATTGTTAACTCGCCACCAGTAAAACTTCCTTTATCCAACAAAACCGTGTAATTCATATCCCTATACCTAACGTTACAACCCTTTAAAAGACCTCTTTGATAGTTTATTCTAGGTGCTTACGCCATGTGGTGGAGGTTTGATCCTTTCCCAAGCCTATGGTAATCTATTTTGCTATGACAGGTAGTGAGAGATATCTTCCATTTCCATAATGTTATATTACTTTATTACACCCGAGAGATGTGAGTATCTAAACACTATTTGTGATGTGCTTGTGTATGACCTCCGTGCTTGTCTGTTGGTCTTTAGTGGAATGATTATTTGTTGTAATTACTTTTATATTAGTGTTAAATGACCCCTAACTTGTATTTTGACTAGAATAAAAACGCATTTGCTTGAGGACAAGCAAATCTCAAGTGTAAGGGTATATGATGAGGCGAAAAATGATCCGTTTTTAGGGGGTCATTTAAGCCCGAATCCGACTTTATTTGATCAAATATTGCCCTAAATCATTCCTTTTGTGATTTTAGGTACTTGGAGAGTGAATTCTGGAAAAGAAGCCATTTTGGACGTTTTTGGAGCATAAAAGTGAAGAAAACGGCAAAGTCTCAATTTTCCATGCTGGGAACAGTAGGTGACGGCGTCAAGAGTAATTTTCTGACGGCGTCAAACCTCAATAATAAAATCCGAGAGTTCATGAAGGCGTCAAGAGTTTTCCTGACGGCGTCAAAACCCCAAGAATTAAAATCCGTAGTTGATGACGGCGTCACATACAGGGCGTCAAGAGTAATTTGTGTGACGGCCTAGGCCTTGATGGCGTCAGAAGTAGATCAAGGCCGTCCGAGGAAGTATTTGGCAGCGAGATGACGGCGTCACACCTTTGTTCTTGACGCTGTCATCCCTATTTTCCTATATATAGTTTTCTAGTTTTTCACATTAAAAGAGAAGTTTTGGGAGAAACCCTAAAGACGATTTTGGTGTAACTTTACAGGTTTTTCAAGGGTTCCAACCCCTTGATACCTTGCATGATTAATCAAGATAAGTTTTCTTCTAATTCAATCAATATGTCTATGTGTTGGTTGTCTATATCATGTTCTTGTCTTAATTCTATCATGCTAGGCTAGATCTCTTTTGTGTTTGCTTAGATCTAATGAAACCTAGATATTGATTATGTGTTGATTACTTGTTTATTCTTGTCTTGGATGAATGATTTATATGTTAGGCTTAAGAAAACTGGTAGATCTCCAAATGGTAACATGCTTGAACGTCTTAAGAAACATGAACCGAGGCGTACTAGGTCTTTATTGGTTGTATTTAATGCATGAGCCACTGTTTACAATCCCTATAGTTGTGCTGGGCATGGTGTAGGAGGAGATAAGAGCTCATAGAATTGGGGAGTTATGTATGCCACCCCATGAATTGTATTAAGGAATACGATCCGTCATCCATGCAATTATAACAAGTAATTAACGTGTAAAAGATATCTAGGGAGTAATGAAATCAAAGTAAACACATTTTCTCCAATTACTGCTCACAACTTTAGTTTAATTAGTTTATTTTCATTTTTTGTATTTTATTTTGATTGCATCTTAGTTTTGGGTTAGTTGAATAGCAACTAATTCCGCCCACTCTTGCAAAAACCGATATTTTTACTTGCTTTCTATAAAATATAAAAACACAAAAATAATCATCCCTCGTCTTTAGAACTAGTAATTAGGCTTTCTAATCCTAGCGACACTATTCCTAAGCTGAACGATCAATCCCCCGGTACTTGTCACTATACTATACTACAACGATCAGGTACGTTGCCTGGTGGGGGTTGTAAGCTTCTCGAGATCCCTCGAGAGGTAAAGCCTGTTGCGATTCCCATGCATCACCAACAAAACCGTGTATTTCATATCCCTACACCTAACGTTACAACCCTTTAAAAGACCTCTTTGATAGTTTATCCTAGGTGCTTACGCCATGTGGTGGAGGTTTGATCTTTTCCCAAGCCTATGGTAATCTATTTTGCTACGACAGGTAGTGAGAGATATCTTCCGTTTCCATATTGTAATTTATACTTTATTACACCCGAGAGATGTGAGTATCTAAACACTATTTTTGAGGTGCTAGTATATGACCTCCGTGCTTGTCTATTGGTCTTTAGTGGAATGATTATTTGTTGTAATGACTTTTATGTTAGTGTTAAATGACCCCTAACTTGTATTTTGACTAGAATAAAAGCGCATTTGCTTGAGGACAAGCAAATCTCAAGTGTAAGGGTATATGATGAGGCGAAAAATGAACCACTTTTTGGGAGTCATTTGAGCCCGGAATTGAATTTATTTGATCAAATATTGCCCTAAATCGTTCCTTTTGTGATTTTAGGTACTTTGGAAGTGAAATCTGGTAAAGGAAGCAATTCGGACGTTTTTGGAACATAAAAGTGAAGAAAACGCCAAAGACTTAATTTTCCAAGCTGGAAAAGTATTTGGATGTAACACCCCAAAATTTAAGTTTGTCGCAGCGGAAAAGTATTTGGGTGTTACGGTGAGGATCGAAGTTTTAATCTCATAAAACGGTTTAAAAGAAACGTTTTGAAAGTTATTTGTCATTTAAATAATATTTTTGATAAAAATGAACCATTTGATTTAAAATCTTATGAAAAGATATAAAGACTTGTAAAAATGACAAATTTGATTTTTACACCATTTTAATTTATCAGAGTAATAAATGCCCACTCCGTGTCTTGTCCTGCTCCTTTAAATTACCTGAGATACACATGCTTAAAAGTGTCAACACAAAGGTTGGTGAGTTCATAGAGTTTTAGGAAAAACCCTTTATTTTGTTAGATTTCAGGAATATTTGGTATTAATAAAATACAAACAGAAATAAAACAAGTATCGAGTATATTCACAAATAAATCATATAAATATTCAATCACATTCAATAAAGAAATCAATAATCTTAACATGAGCTGGAAACTCATGATACTAAATCAATCAGATATACAATTCACGTATGGTCAAACCTATACAGCTGTATCTAAATATATGTTGAATACATACATTCTTCCTTTATAGATATTGCACCAAGCCTCATGACACGCAAGATGTTAACAAAGGGGGTGTTCTATCAAATCAATGACAGATTTTGCCCTCTAACAATAGGTGATTTGCCAATTCCTATTTTGTCTCAAATATAGTGTATCACGACTAATACGACTAACCATATGCATAATGGCATTCCGTCAAGTATTAGTGGGATCGGAGGTCAATCCGACACAGGTTTCGAATCTGTTCACTATATTCGCGCTCACATTACAGTGATTAAATGGCTCATGATTGAGGGACTATATGGCGATAAGCTAACTTAGGCAATATCAAGGACTAATGGGCTCATTTAGCATAACATCATGTAATCAAGTATCGTATCACAGAAATCAATTTGAAAACAGTATCGTTTGAGTATCAGAAATTCAGTTTGAAAATATTATTGTTTGAGTATCAGAAATTCAGTTTGAAAATATTATCGTTTGAATATCAGAAATTCAGTTTGAAAATATTATCGTTTGAGTATCAGAAATTCAGTTTAAGTATTTCGCCAGTAACATATATATATCACATATCACAATAATCGAATTGGAAACATTATCATTAGAGTATCAGTATTTCAGTCAAGTAATTCACCAGTAAAATATATCACATACCACAATAATCAAATTGGAAGTATTATCATACGAGTATCAGTATTTCAATTAAGTATTTTATCATGTATTGTATATATCACATTTTAAATCACAAATTATATTATTTTAATATCAATTAGGAAATTGATCTGAATTATGTATTTTATTCATATACTTATCAAGTTATCAAAGTATATGTAAGCATGTATCTCCCCCAATGAGTTAAAAACAATTATTGAAAATGGGGCTATGACTCACCTGGATTGATTTGGAAATGATGAAAAGTAAGATAGGATGGGATTTATGGAAACGATTATGGAAACGTCTTTGACACAGAACCTGATAAATAAATTTATCAGAGAATATAACCAAATACTATTTGGTAAATACGAACGAATAACGAATAATTATTATTCGTTATGACGAATAGATGATGTGCAGCGAAATTATTATGCCATGCATGATATGATAAAATACTTTATTTAAAAGATCCATCGTAGTTTTACCTTTTTAATCGTAAGTAATAATATTAACTTTTTAGATATCGTTATATATATTATTAACGTAAAAATAAATAATATATATATATATATATAACGTAATAGAATGCATATGACGTGATTGTTGCCGTAAAATAAAAAATAAAATGAGAATGTCAAATAGATTATGTGTAGTCCTTGTCCTTTTTCCATTTTTACACTTTTTATACTAACGGCGTTAGCGTCACACCGTTAGTCCTTTTTATATATATTTTACAATTACATGTCCAATATTACAATATAATCTTGTAACAATCCTATATTATCAATTTTTATCCTTTCTTTCTGTTTCTACAGTTTTAGTCCTTTCTTTCCAATATTTTCACTTTTAGTCCCTATAGGTGTCGTCGCATTACATTTTTAGTCCAATTTTACAATAATGATTATAAAAATTTTATAAAAATTTCCGTAGCTTCTTTTATAAATTTTAAGCTTATTTCAACAGCTTATTTTATAAAAAGCTTATTTATTTAGCTTATGGGCCTCATTCGATCCAAACAAAAGCCCATTTTAAAATTTTAGAGGCGAGGGCATGAAAAATGTTTTGGGCTTGAACTTGGGCTTCTTTTGTGATTCCAAAAATATATTTTATGGGCCCAGTGGGCTGTTAAATTGTTAAGTCTTATTGGGCCTTAGATTGAGCCTAATCGACAACTATAAGATTTTTAATATTAATTTGCTTTGAAAAATTGGTTTGTGTCGATTCAGTATGGCTCGAGTAGGATATCAAAACGTGATTATTTTTACAAGTCGTGTATATGAAATTTATAGTTTTCTAGGTGGTCTATTAGTACGTAGAAAAATATAGTATGTTTGTTACGTGAAATAAAAAGTTATACGATGCGTTTGTAGCATGTTTGAAACCGGTATATATTTAGAAAACTAGCAATTATTTTCTAAGTGTTTAAGAAAATTTATACGATGTAACATGGTTTGAAATGGATGCATGAAATGCTCGTAACATTACAACTAAAGTGAATTATGGGTGCTACGTGACTCCTAGGCCTTCCAAGATAGAGGCTAGTCACGTTTCGTGTGCTAAAAATAAATACGTACGTAATATATATATATATATATATATATATATATATATATATATATATATATATATATATATATATATATATATATATATATATGAAATGATATATGATCGAACTAAAATATATATAATGCATGACATAAATTTAACGTGTAACATGGATTGAAAAAGGATGTAAACGACTTACAAATACCTTAGAGGTGATAAAGAGGTCGAGTGTGATAGAATAGAACACAAGAATATCACGTTTCCAAGTATAACCCAAACGTTATACTTATTATTAAAACCCGATTTCCTTTTCCTGAGTCCCAAATAATATACAATCGATTCTCTGAGTTGTAGAGGTAATGTTTAGGAAGAAACGAATATGTGAAAGAGTTTGAGAAGGAGATGAAGCAAGTGCATGCATGATATGTATATATGTATCAATTGAATGAGTCGTATGGTTTGAGATCACCCAAGGAAACATAGAAACTATATCATGTCAGTAACTTGAATTCATAGGGCGAATTATATGAATATATTATGGGATGTGAGAGCATGAAACATGGGATGTGTTTGGTGATTCACACCCTTTGTCGACACAATATATATATACATACATGATTTACAAAATCGTTCATTATTTGTATATACTTGATCATCTTCGACATTTGAGCATAGAATCATCTTAGAAATATTATTAGGATCATTTAGAAACAAACGGGGATTAAAACGGTTAAGTTTTGATTAAATTGTAAATCGATTGAGTTGGTTTTTATCCGATCACTTTGCCACCTAAAAATGTATCAAACGTCGTCCCATGAACTTGGGATTTGACACACTAATATTTGGCTAGGTGGTGAACAAGAATGTGCAAAAATATATAGGTGTCGTGTGTAGAAATTTGAAATGAACGAAGCATTTTGGAGTATGTTTGGTCGACTTATACGTAGTATTTATAATTAAGTTGGGTTGATTATTTGGGCCGGTTGGGCTAAATAAAACAAGGCCCGATTGGTTTTGGTAATTAGTATTATTAATTAGGTTTAGTGAAATATTAATATTTTGTTAATTTTGTCGAGAACTTGTTTTGTCGTTTGACGAATTTGGCAATATCGTAATCGTGACCATTTTAATATACAAAGAAAATTTTAAATTTCCCCGTAAAAATGGTGATTTCAATAATGACAAAGATTATTTATTTAATTAACCGAAGTTAATTATACAAATTTTTGCGAGGTTTTACAGTTTCCACATGTCATTCTGAATTTTGTCCCGAAATTCAAATTTAATGTGATTACTTGAGTAGAGATTTTTTTTTTTTTTTTTTTTTTGAACAGAGGTTGTCGAGAGATTTTTATTCCTAAATTAAGGAAACGGGATTCAGTTAGATTTACCTGTACTAGACAAGACAAAATAACTGATGTATTTAAGAGATGTGAATATTGAGAAGAGTGATCATGAATAGTAGAATAATGGCTAGTGAACAGTAAATACTAACGGTCATGTCTACCAAAATAAGATAAAGGAGAATATTTCCAAACCCTTATAAATACCACTGGCATACTTGGGTTTTTCACACACACACACACACAAAACACTCAATGCCTTGCAGACTTCCACATACCCCTGAACAATTTTGATTGTTCATCAAAGCAGAAACTGAGAATAGCGATGTGGATCGCCAAAATGCGATTTTGGAGGCCATAAATCAGTATGAGATGGCAAAATATTTTAATCAAGAACTTAGAGAACGCTATGTGAGATGCACAGATATATCGGCGGAGAGGAGGCAAGTGATTGATAAATTCTTAGAGGATGAGTGCCGCAAGAACGCCGCTGTTATTGAATCGTTGAGGGCTTGTGTCGGTCAGACTCAGGCCCAGATCTCCAACAAAATTCGTTAGAGTTTTGAAGAAAATTTTGGTGTTGTTAGGGTTGAACAACAACAACAACAACAACAACAACAACAACAAAATCCACCACCATCACAACAACCCCATTATGGTGCATCAAGTTCATCCGCACCAAGAGTTGTTGATCAACAACAACAATTGCCTCATCTGGATCACTTCCAGTTTAGCTTCGAGGAAAATGTGGATGTTGGTGATGGTGATTGGACTTCTGACATGGAGCGGGAGCTGAGCAGGTGGGAGGCTCAGATTGAGGAAGAGAGGTTGGCGAATCTTGATCCTTAAGATGATGGTTGTGACTCCAACAACTCTCAGATTTGGGATTATCCAGTCTATTTTTGAATTTTAGGTTTAGTTTTGTTAGGTGTTTTTAATTCAGTATTGTTTGTAATGTTAAGTATATTTTAATAATATGATGTTTGAATGTTTGTGTTGTGAACACAATTTGGAAGAGAACCTATTAGCTGTCACGTTTAGATATTTTTCATGAATTATAAAAATCTGTGCGGGTAACCTACCCGTTAAACAAAGAGCTTTGTTGATACAGATTTTTACAAAGAAAATTTTGGATAAGGACGTAGAGTAAAATTGCCGAATTTTCAGCATTTAGGAATGATGAAAGTCATTTTGTCTTTGGGTAGTAAATAGGGAATGTCTGTGAGTAGGATAGTAGTCTACAGCTACCGCCTTACATATCCCACCTTTTCCTCTTCACCACTCATATTTCTTTCATCCAAAGATTTTAAAATGTCATACACCCATACCGTTCCCATAATTTTGTATGTTGTTGAAGACATTTTCTTGTCTCACATCCCAAAGAAAGATTTGGAGTTTTTGGGTTTGATTATAGCACTTTTTGTGCAAATTTTGGTTTTGATTATTAGTGTGGATGAATTATAAGGTAAGAGATAGTGATATTTTTCATTGGCTTGGCAAGTCAACCAATTGGTTATTCCTGCCTTACCTAATGGTATTTGTGACAATAGCATTACGAATGCTAATTGTATCGTTGTGTATTAATATATGGAGTTTTTAATGAAATTTAGTGGTTCTTGGTTTCATATGCTTGTTATTTCAGATATAATTGAACCTATTTTCTATATTTCGTTATTTTCATAGAGAAGTGTCCCAAACTATGTAACTAAGGAAATATAGACTCATGGTTTAATGATGTAAAATTTCTTGATTTGAATAAAAGGGCGTCCCAATCCATTCAAATTAAGACATTGTAAATCATATTAAGATTCTGACTTAACATCCATACTAATCGACAAGGTAATTTATGCGCGGATTTTTGTTATTTGTACGTAAGGATCTTCAGTATTCGGAGAATTTTTATTGAGAGATGAGGTATTAGTATTTTGGATATTTATTTTGACATTCACAGGCGTTCTTGAAGACATGCTACAGTAGTAACCGAGAATAATATTTTATGAGTATTTTGTATGTTAAAGATATAACAGTACAAATGAAATAACAATTGTATATGAGTAACTATTAAGCATGTAAGGTAATCTCAACAGATAAAGTATGGAGCATGACAGTTGCAGACACAGAGGGCATAAAATATTTATGGTGTAAAATCATTATTTTAAAAATGTAGGTATAGTTTTAATGTTTGAAAACATTTAATTCTCTATAACTGTAGCTCTGATGCCAATCTGTAACACCCCCAAATTTAAGTTTGTCGCAGCGGAAAAGTATTTGGGTGTTACGGTGAGGATCGAAGTTTTAATCTCATAAAACGGTTTAAAAGAAACGTTTTGAAAGTTATTTGTCATTTAAATAATATTTTTGATAAAAATGAACCATTTGATTTAAAATCTTATGAAAAGATATAAAGACTTGTAAAAATGACAAATTTGATTTTTACACCATTTTAATTTATCAGAGTAATAAATGCCCACTCCGTGTCTTGTCCTGCTCCTTTAAATTACCTGAGATACACATGCTTAAAAGTGTCAACACAAAGGTTGGTGAGTTCATAGAGTTTTAGGAAAAACCCTTTATTTTGTTAGATTTCAGGAATATTTGGTATTAATAAAATACAAACAGAAATAAAACAAGTATCGAGTATATTCACAAATAAATCATATAAATATTCAATCACATTCAATAAAGAAATCAATAATCTTAACATGAGCTGGAAACTCATGATACTAAATCAATCAGATATACAATTCACGTATGGTCAAACCTATACAGCTGTATCTAAATATATGTTGAATACATACATTCTTCCTCTATAGATATTGCACCAAGCCTCATGACACGCAAGACGTTAACAAAGGGGGTGTTCTATCAAATCAATGACAGATTTTGCCCTCTAACAATAGGTGATTTGCCAATTCCTATTTTGTCTCAAATATAGTGTATCACGACTAATACGACTAACCATATGCATAATGGCATTCCGTCAAGTATTAGTGGGATCGGAGGTCAATCCGACACAGGTTTCGAATCTGTTCACTATATTCGCGCTCACATTACAGTGATTAATGGCTCATGATTGAGGGACTATATGGCGATAAGCTAACTTAGGCAATATCAAGGACTAATGGGCTCATTTAGCATAACATCATGTAATCAAGTATCGTATCACAGAAATCAATTTGAAAACAGTATCGTTTGAGTATCAGAAATTCAGTTTGAAAATATTATTGTTTGAGTATCAGAAATTCAGTTTGAAAATATTATCGTTTGAATATCAAAAATTCAGTTTGAAAATATTATCGTTTGAGTATCAGAAATTCAGTTTAAGTATTTCGCCAGTAACATATATATATCACATATCACAATAATCGAATTGGAAACATTATCATTAGAGTATCAGTATTTCAGTCAAGTAATTCACCAGTAAAATATATCACATACCACAATAATCAAATTGGAAGTATTATCATACGAGTATCAGTATTTCAATTAAGTATTTTATCATGTATTGTATATATCACATTTTAAATCACAAATTATATTATTTTAATATCAATTAGGAAATTGATCTGAATTATGTATTTTATTCATATACTTATCAAATTATCAAAGTATATGTAAGCATGTATCTCCCCCAATGAGTTAAAAACAATTATTGGAAATGGGGCTATAACTCACCTGGATTGATTTGGAAATGATGAAAAGTAAGATAGGATGGGATTTATGGAAATGATTATGGAACGTCTTTGACACAGAACCTGATAAATAAATTTATCAGAGAATATAACCAAATACTATTTGATAAATACGAACGAATAACGAATAATTATTATTCGTTATGACGAATAGATGATGTGCAGTGAAATTATTATGCCATGCATGATATGATAAAATACTTTATTTAAAAGATCCATCGTAGTTTTACCTTTTTAATCGTAAGTAATAATATCAACTTTTTAGATATCGTTATATATATTATTAACGTAAAAATAAATAATATATATATAAAACGTAATAGAATGCATATGACGTGATGGTTGCCGTAAAATAGAAAATAAAATGAGAATGTCAAATAGATTATGTGTAGTCCTTGTCCTTTTTCCTTTTTTACACTTTTTATACTAACGGCGTTAGCGTCACACCGTTGGTCCTTTTTATATATATTTTACAATTATAGTCCACTACATGTCCAATATTACAATCTAATCTTGTAACAATCCTATATTATCAATTTTTATCCTTTCTTTCTGTTTCAACAGTTTTAGTCCTTTCTTTCCAATATTTTCACTTTTAGTCCCTATAGGTGTCGTCGCGTTACATTTTTAGTCCAATTTTACAATAATGATTATAAAAATTTCCGTAGCTTCTTTTATAAATTTTAAGCTTATTTCAACAGCTTATTTTATATAAAGCTTATTTATTTAGCTTATGGGCCTCATTCGATCCAAACAAAAGCCCATTTTAAAAATTTAGGGGCGAGGGCATGAAAAATGTTTTGGGCTTGAACTTGGGCTTCTTTTGTGATTCCAAAAATATATTTTATGAGCCCAGTGGGCTGTTAAATTGTTAAGTCTTATTGGGCCTTAGATTTAGCCCAATCGACAACTATAAGATTTTTAATATTAATTTGGTTTGAAAAATTGGTTTGTGTCGATTCAATATGGCTCGAGTAGGATATCAAAACGTGATTATTTTTACAAGTCGTGTATATGAAATTTATAGTTTTCTAGGTGGTCTATTAGTACGTAGAAAAATATAGTATGTTTGTTACGTGAAATAAAAAGTTATACGATGCGTTTGTAGCATGTTTGAAACCGGTATATATTTAGAAAACTAGCAATTATTTTCTAAGTGTTTAAGAAAATTTATACGATGTAACATGGTTTGAAATGGATGCATGAAATGCTCGTAACATTACAACTAAAGTGAATTATGGGTGCTACGTGACTCCTAGGCCTTCCAAGATAGAGGCTAGTCACGTTTCGTGTGCTAAAAATAAATACGTACGTAATATATATATATATATATATATATATATATATATATATATATATATATATATATATATATATATATATATATATATATATATATATATATATATATATGAAATGATATATGATCGAACTAAAATATATATAATGCATGACATAAATTTAACGTGTAACATGGATTGAAAAAGGATGTAAACGACTTACAAACACCTTAGAGGTGATAAAGAGGTCGAGTGTGATAGAATAGAACACAAGAATATCACGTTTCCAAGTATAACCCAAACGTTATACTTATTATTAAAACCCGATTTCCTTTTCTTGAGTCCCAAATAATATACAATCGATTCTCTGAGTTGTAGAGGTAATGTTTAGGAAGAAACGAATATGTGAAAGAGTTTGAGAAGGAAATGAAGCAAGTGCATGCATGATATGTATATATGTATCAATTGAATGAGTCGTATGGTTTGAGATCACCCAAGGAAACATAGAAATTATATCATGTCAGTAACTTGAATTCATAGGACGAATTATATGAATATATTATGGGATGTGAGAGCATGAAACATGGGATGTGTTTGGTGATTCACACCCTTTGTCGACACAATATATATATATACATACACGATTTACAAAATCGTTCATTATTTGTATATACTTGATCATCTTCGACATTTGAGCATAGAATCATCTTAGAAATATTATTAGGATCATTTAGAAACAAACGGGGATTAAAACGGTTAAGTTTTGATTAAATTGTAAATCGATTGAGTTGGTTTTTATCCGATCACTTTGCCACCTAAAAATGTATCAAACGTCGTCCCATGAACTTGGGATTTGACACACTAATATTTGGCTAGGTGGTGAACAAGAATGTGCAAAAATATATAGGTGTCGTGTGTAGAAATTTGAAATGAACGAAGCATTTTGGAGTATGTTTGGTCGACTTATACGTAGTATTTATAATTAAGTTGGGTTAATTATTTGGGCCGGTTAGGCTAAATAAAACAAGGCCCGATTGGTTTTGGTAATTAGTATTATTAATTAGGTTTAGTGAAATATTAAAATTTTGTTAATTTTGTCGAGAACTTGTTTTGTCGTTTGACGAATTTGGCAATATCGTAATCGTGACCATTTTAATATACAAAGAAAATTTTAAATTTCCCCGTAAAAATGGTGATTACAATAATGACAAAGATTATTTATTTAATTAACCGAAGTTAATTATACAAATTTTTGCGAGGTTTTACAAGTAATTAACGTGTAAAAGATATCTAGGGAGTAGTAAAATCTAAGTAAACACATTTCTCCATTTATTGCTCACAACCTTAGTTTAATTTAGTTTTATTTTCATTTCTAGTATTTTATTTTGATTGCATCTTTAGTATTGGGTTAGTTGACTAGCAACTAATTCCGCCCAAATCTTTCAAAACCTGAGATTTTTACTTGCTTTCATAAAAACATAAAAATACAAAAAAAATCATCCCTCATCACTAGAACTAGTATTTAGGTTTTTTAATCCTAGCGACACTATTCCTAGCTGAACGATCAATCCCCCGGTACTTGTCATTATACTATACTACATCGATCAGGTACACTGCCTGGTGGGGGTTGTAAGCTTCTCGAGATCCCTTGAGAGGTAAAGCCTGGTGCAATCCATACGCATCAGTAAAGTACTTATGTTATGGAGTAATGGGGAAGAACATAATATTATTACCCCCGTATGTGCGTTAATCTTAAAAGTACTCCAAGTGTTTTGATTTTCTTAATTCGAGTCATTAGATTAGTTTATTGTAAAGTATGTAAAAATTCAAGTGTAAGGGGAATGTTCATCCCATATAATGTATTATTTTGGATGGTAGGGTAAGAGCGTATACAAAAAAAAAAAAAAAAAAAAAAAAAAAAAAAAAAAATCGAAAAAATCAAGATGAAGAAAAAAAAATAGGAAAAAAAAAAAAAAAAACATACGGACTACCATCCCTTTTTATTTTATGTTTTTGTTATTTTTGATTTATTAGCTTAAGTCGAGTCTAGTCTTGGCTTAGTAACGCCACATTGTACATGTAATTAACCAAGATTATTAACTCGCCACCAGTAAAGACTGCCTATATCCAACAAAACCGTGTATTCCATATCCCTACACCTAACATTACAACCCTTTTAAAAGACCTCTTTGATAGTTTATCCTAGGTGCTTACGCCATGTGGTGGAGGTTTGATCCTTTCCCAAGCCTATGGTAATCTATTTTGCTATGACAGGTAGTGAGAGATATCTTCCATTTCCATATTGTAATTTACACTTTATTACACCCGAGAGATGTGAGTATCTAAACACTATTTGTGAGGTGCTTGTGTATGACCTTCGTGCTTGTATATTGGTCTTTAGTGGAACGATTATTTGTTGTAATTACTTTTATATTAGTGTTAAATGACCCCTAACTTGTATTTTGACTAGAATAAAAGCGCATTTGCTTGAGGACAAGCAAATCTCAAGTGTAAGGGTATATGATAAGGCGAAATATGAACCACTTTTAGGGGGTCATTTAAGCCTGGAATTGAATTTATTTGATCAAATATTACCCTAAATCGTTCCTTTTGTGATTTTAGGTACTTTGGGAATGAAATCTGGAAAAGGAAGCAATTCAGACGTTTTTGGAGCATAAAAGTGAAGAAAACGCCAAAGACTTAATTTTCCATGCTGAGAACAGTACCTGACGGCGTCAAGAGGAAGACCCTGACGGCGTCAGGAGTAAAAGTGGTGACTACCCAGTGCAAACCTGACAGCGTCACAACAAGGGCGTCAAGAGTTAAAATCATGACGGCCTGCACAAGGTGTACACATGACGGTGTCAGACCCAGATCTAGGCAGTCCGAGGAACTATTTGGCGGCGAGATGACGGCGTCAGCCCTTTGTTCTTGACGCCGTCACCTTCTAAACTCTATATATAGTTTTCTATTTTTCATTCATTTGGGAGGAACTTGTGTGGAGATAATTAGGGCCGAACTTTGTAAACCCTAACTCATATTTTACAGTACTTTCAAGGGTTTTCAACCCTTGAATCCTTTCATGTGCTGTTAAGATAAGTCTTCACTTTAATTCAATCAATATGTCTATGTGTTGGTTGTCTATATCTTGTGCTTGTCTTGATTTCAACATGCTAGGCTAGATTTATCTTGTGTTTGCTTAGATCTAATGAAACCTAGATGTTAATTATGTGTTGATTACTTGTTTATGGTTGTATTGGATGAATGATTTCAATGTTAGGCTTAAGAAAACTGGCAGATCTCCATTGTGTAACATGCTTGAACGTCTTAGGAAACATGAATCGATGTGTACTAGGTTTTATTGGTTGTATTTAATGCATGAGTAAATTCTAATGATCCCATGTTAGGAGCTTCTTAGCCGGCTCGACATAGGAGTGAAGTAGGCACTCATAGGATTGGGGAAGTAAGTACGCCACCCCATGAATGGTATTAAGGAATATAATCCGTCATCCACGCAACTATAACAAGTAATTAACGTGTAAAAGATATCTAGGGAGTAGTGAAATCTAATTAAACACATTTCTCCCACATATTGCTCACAACCTTAGTTTAATATAGTTTAATTTCATTTCTAGTATTTTATTTTGATTGCATCTTTAGTATTGGGTTAGTTGACTAGCAACTAATTCCGCCCAAATCCTTCAAACCCGAGATTTTTACTTGCTTTCATAAAAATATAAAAAATACAAAAAGAATCATGCCTCATCTCTAGACCTAGTCTTTAGGTTTTCTAATCCTAGCGACACTATTCCTAGCTGAACGATCAATCCCCCGGTACTTGTCATTATACTATACTACATCGATCAGGTACACTGCCTGGTGGGGGTTGTAAGCTTCTCGAGATCCCTCGAGAGGTAAAGCCTGGTGCAATTCCCACGCATCAACTGTCAACTGAAACATGTTTATATTGAGTTTGGATCTTCTCTTGCATTAAACAAAAAAGGAAAAAAGAAAAAAAAAATGCTAGAATAAACAAGATATTCAAGACCAACAAGAAAAAGAAAAACATTAAGCTATAAACGAAGATCCGGATCCACCATTATAGGCTGCTTCACCAAACTGGAAAAACAAACTGTGATCCATCAGATCTACTCGTTGTGGATGATGAGGAACATGGTTGTGGTAGAACGTGGTTTTGTGATGAATTCAAATCCTCGGCGTAAATATTAGAACGTGGTTGTGTTTGAACGTGGCTTCACCAAACAACAATAGACGACATATATTTCTTGTGATGAATTTATTTTTTGTGATGAATTTAGATGGGAAAAGGAAGAACTGGCGGCTGAAATTCATAGGGTGTGATAGAACGTGATTTTGTGGTTTAAAACTATGTCATTAGGGTTGGGTTGATGGGAGAGAAGGGTTGAAAAAGTGGGAGAGATAAAATTATCAGATTTTTGTGCACCCTTTAGAATAGGGGTGATACTCACACCACATCTTTTGATGCATCAATCACAATTTTTGCATTAGAGTATTGTACGGTACAAACTGTAATGCACAAATTGTGGTGCATGCATCAAAAAATGTGGTGTGAGTATCAATTCTCTTTAGAATAGGGACGGTTTTTGAAATATACTTAAAAGTAAAATCCCCATAATACCCTTTTAGCCTTTTGTGTAATTAAAAAAGAAACATTCATCTTTTGTTTAATTACAATTTTGACACTTTTAATCCTAACCATTGACCAAACTCATCCAATGGCTTAGATTAATTTTAATGGTACTGTAATGTACTGTATATAAGATTGGTACTGCATATAATACAATACTATATATATATATATATATATATATATATATATATATATATATATATATATATATATATTAAAAACAAAATTTTGAAAATTATCATGGTTGAAACTATGCCACATGAATATATACATAATGAGAATTGATTTGCACATCAAATTTTTTGATAAAAACACCATTTTGTACAAGCTGGGTATCACACCGTACAACACTAAATGCATATGGTGTAGTGAAATAATAAAAAAATGTGGTGTGCAAATCAACCCCCATACATAATACATGCATGATATATGAAATCCCACCCATTGACCCTGGATTTGAAGATGGTCAAATATCTAGGTTTTGTGAGCCCTTTTCAAACCAACCCAACTTCTAAACATTGGATTGTAAATCTAATTCCAATCTTTTATGCCAAAAGCTTATACCAAACGGGCCTTTTTTGTTTTGCTGCATATATGTTTGAGCTAAAAAGTATTTTAATCACATTTGAGTGTTAAATGGGAATTGCGTTGTTTTTTATTATATATGAATTGGATCAAGTAGATGATGATGATGATCAGATTGTTGGGACAAAATGGCAGATTAATTACCTCGGGTTGTGTTATACTAACCCTCCCTACTAGGGAGGGTTGTACTTTTTGTTCCCTTGTCCCCCTTTTTATTTCAGTATCACACAGTTTTTTGTCAGTTTCTGTTCCGTATTTCTGACAGTTTTAAGCATTTGATATATTAAAATTTATATTTTCTGTTCCACACTTTCAGATTTATAGTTTTTTTGATATAATCAAAATTATAAAAAAAAAATCAAAAAAAAAAAAGGATGGGTTAGGATAAAAATATAGGGGGTTCAATATATCATGGGCCAATCATCTCTACAGAAATTTATGATGCTTATCAAATGAATTGATTCTTGTTAAATGAAAAGAAATTAGGGGGTGGCATCGTACTCGGCAATCACTCAGCATCACTCGGCAATCACTCAGCATCACTTGGCATGATTCGGAAAATCCATTGACAACCATTCGGCATGGAAGAATCGGTAAGGCTTGCGGTGAAGTTTACCAAATCGGTAAGACTAATTCTAACCGTTGGAGCATTAAATTTTATATCCGTTGGAGCCTTGTAAATTAAAAATAAAATAAAAAGTTGAGGCATGGTTAGGCATCACATTGTCACTAAAAATAAGTAGTTAGACATGGTTAGGCATGAAATGTGTTCGACTCATTTTATTAGCTAATTACAATATAGTTTGAGGCATGGTTAGGCAACATTGCCACCCCTTACGTATGCATTAGATAAGAAATTGGGTCATAGTTCTGTGTGGCTAATACTATGCTGTATTGTATTGATGATCATATAATAGCTATTAAAGCCCTTTGATTATGTCACAAAGCTTCTTAGAAATTGCACATCTTAAAGTCATGTTTAAATTAAATTTGAAATGTGATAAACAAGTGACTATCATACAATAACCAACTGATGAAGAGTGTATATCGAAAGTTAAAACTAGTGAAGGTTGTGAGTATATACAATGCATTCACGCGGCCGAATAACATCCTCTGTTGCTTATAAATGCCTCTTCCACCCAGTCTTAGTTTCTTAGGCTACTCACATAAGGAGTAAGCGATCGACATACTAGATCCAATCCCATTCGGTCGCCTTTATGTGGGTAATCGATCGCTGGACGAAAAGAAACCCAAATGGGTCGTGTATACGATCGATACTTTCTTCCTTGTGCATTTAATATTTAAACGTTGTGCATTTAATATTTAAACATCGCCCTTACTGAAACACCCAATCACCTGCAGGTCGCTGGAGAGAATCTCCTTGCTGTGAGTAGCCTTATACTAAGTCGTCGTCTTTAATACCAATTGATTAACTAACGATGGCTGAATTCAAACAAACAAACAAAGCACATTTATAATAATAATACTAGCAGGGTATCCGCGCGTTGCAACGACTGGTATCTTGAAATAAAATTTTCCGGTGAATCATGATTTATTATTTTCTTTTTGACAATTTAAATTTATGGATATCAAGAATTTCGTTTATCCCGTGCCTGTTCGGGCTCGAGCCCTTTTGGCCCATTGCCCGTTCGAACTTGAATATTTGTATAATATGCTTTATTATTTTGTATAAGTGATATTTAATAATTGTGTTTGAGTTTGTTGTACAATATACTTGATAATTTTTATTTTTTTATGTAAGGGGTGATTTAACAACTGCATTAATTGTATTTATTGACTAGTTAATTAATTGACTATATTAAATATCTTGACTACATTAATTATATTTTAATTATGTGCAAACTATTGAATCTTAATATAATAAGCAATGCTGAATTTTAAGAATTTTTTAATTTTAGTAGGCCTTTGTGTATTATAAGATAGATATACGTGTCTAAAGGTATATAATTTTGTTTGCTAATTGTAAAATTTCATTTATTATTGTTTTAGTTTAAGTGTTTTTTCAAGTGGTCATGATGTTTGGTTAGCAATTAATTAGTAATGAGCAGTAAGATATGCTGTTTCATGTGAGCTGATCAAGTTGCAAAGTCTAACTACAAAGACTTTGGCCGATGAAGGTATGAGATGGTTTTTGCGCCTTTCATCGCAATAGACAAACACATGAAATATTCAACACATAAATGATGTTTACTTTTAGTTATTTTATTAATTTATCACTTGTGATATTACTAATATGTACTACTTCCGTCCTAAAATTATTGTCCCATTTTGACTTTTTTGGTCTTTACTTTTCAACTTTGACTTTAAGTATTTTTGTTTTTATTACATAATACTTGATACAAAATATATGAAAGGATTGATTTTTAAATGTATTTTCATTTGGTATAATTTTTATCAAAAATTGTATAATACAAACACAAATATTTATAGTCAAAGTTGAGAAAGAAAGACCGAAAAAGTCAATAGTGGACAATAAATTTAGGACGGAGGGAGTATAATATAAGAATTAAATTCTATTACTTTATCACATGTGATATTACTCACATAATATATATCATGTTCAACTATTCACAAAATTAAAGCCAGTCGTAACGCTCATTAAACCCACCAGTGGTGACCACCTGCCCTTTTACACCCTACCCTTACCATCACGCGCGATGGTGGATTTTTTATTTTATTTTTTTTATTTTTTTGTTTGTATTAAAATTTTGTATTTTTATGTCTATGGTTTGGTGGTCACCGCTATATATAATTGTTTAATGGCATGCTGAATGGTGATGTGACGCTAACGTAAAATTTGCGATTTTGATTGTCTCACAGACATTTGAGTTCTATACGATTTTGGGATTTCAGTTCTCACCAATAATCATGGCGGCACAACATTCTGTTTTACGGCACGACATTGCTACAGTTCTCACCAAAGTATTCAATCGTGATATCTTTTATAGGTTATCCAATGTACACTACGACTTTACATAAAACCTGTGAACTCGAGATTCGAACAAAAGAGTTGCTTAAAAATTCTAATACAAGAAACACATATAATTATATTGAGTTATAGAGTGTAGTTGGTTGGGGTTAGGTTATCTAACTGGTGGTCAAGGCAATGTCATTCATATAGACATATAGTTCATACAACCACACATTACACCTAACATATGTGCTCTTCTAGCAGCATCATCCACCAGGGTCCCCAAATTATTGCATAGCAAAATTATTTTATTAGCTATTTTTTATTTTATCTATCAAAAATCTAGTTATTTACATCTACTGAATTTAGACTAGTAATAGCAAGAACACAAACTTGACCAAACAACTCTGCCACCTTGACCAAATGCAAGATCAAATACTCGTAGTTAGGAGACCGCATGCACAACAAAAAACAACCACACAAAAATAAAGTAAAACAAAAACAAAAACACTTTCAATTCTTTCGGTTGTCTAACAAACCAACACTTTCATTTTTTAAAAGGACGCGTTTTGTTCGGTCTTCGTAGGGAGGAGGCGTTCAAAATGGCTCAACCGACCGAATAGTTTGGTCTCACTACGACCGGTTTATATTATCTTATATATATAAAGTATTTACTAATTACCTACCCTTGTATAACTTTCATGCTAGCTACTTTTATTGTTTTAATCGAACTACTAGAAAACACTTGAATATTGATGGAAGCACGGAAATGCAAAGTGTTTTTTCTTTGTTTGTGTTTTTTCTTTAACATTTTTTAGCAACTAATTTACGAGATTTAAACTCATGCTATGTAATTATAAAAAGACTGTTATTGTATATTTTTCTCAGAGAGTATATGCTCTCCGACAGAAAATCGTGTTGTTTCATACATATTTTTTTTTGAAAGGTGAATTTCAACTTAGAATCGACCACCTTCGCGGACAGCGAAGGCCCCATTGCCACCCCGCCAGACTATGTTGTCTGAACCGGGTCCACGCTGATCTCAGGTGGTAACGGGTTTCCCTCGGAAACCGTACTGCCTCCACACAAGTTTACCTAGCTGGAGAAACAGCCGGATGAAAACCGGGCCATGCTCAAGATTCGAACCCCCGCAACGAGTGGCACAAGGGTTCAAATCCATCATTGCAATATATCTCCGGAACAATATGGTCTACAAGTGGACCACAAGTGAGGACTTCCCGGGTGGTCACCCACCCGGTACTACTCTCACTTGTGGCTCGCTTAACAAGTTAAGCCCCACCCACTAGACAACAAGTCCTTTGATTGTTTCATACATATTTACTAGCACATATCCTTATATGCTATTGTTGACTTAATATAATCAAACTTGTGAAAAATATACACAGTTTGAACTAGAGGAATATTTTTGTGGTACAGGTTTAATTTCTGGAAGTCAAGTATGTATTTATTGACTCGTGAATTTTGGTCCGCGCGTATTATATGCTTGAAGTTACGGTTACTATGTTAGGTTCCTTAAATGTAAGATGTAATGACATTTGTCGGTATAACCCGATAGTAAGAGCACAAGGTGCAACTAGTTGAAACAGCTCACCATTTCACGTTGGAGGCTCGCCGTCCTCGTTGTTGCACCGCACCCCTTTCGCCGGAGCTCGCCGTTTCACACTTACTCATCTGCACGACGAGCTAAGTTTCTGACAAAAACCTGATTTGGAACGTTGGCTTTTATTTTGCAAAAGGTAATATTACCGTTTTAAAATTAAAGGTTTTTTTTTTTTTTTTTTTTTTTTTTTTTTTTTTTTTTTTTTTAATTCTAATACAAAATAAACTTATACCACACCCTATAAATATCAAACCATTTGCATACATTTTTCTCACTACAATTTAACCAAAACGTAAACATTTCTCACTACAATTCAACTCAAAAAACAAAAAAAACATGTATCAAAACCCAAATGAAGGAGGGTATTTCACGAATCTCCTAAAATCAAACCCACAACAATACGGGATCCTCAAATCCGTCTACCCCTCATCTCAAAATTCAAACTCTTCAGCGCCATATGGTTCGCAACAATTCAATCCGAACGAAATTTATCTCGACTAACAAATGGCGTTTCAACAAGGATTCGCAAATCAAGCCCAATGATATCCGGCATCACAATTTTTTAACCGGTCTCAACCATCCACGTTTCCTACTCCTCAATCACGAACACCAATTGAATCACAACCATCCGGTGGACAATTTAAGGTACCACAAGCACGAGAACCGTCCAAAGGTAGAGGCAAAAAAACCATGACCAAGAAATCAGAAAAGGTCGTGGATTTAGACGCCGACGATGATGATAACTTGGAGGCAGTTGGTATGCGTGTGGCCCGGAGATGGTCCAAGGCCAAAGAAGTGTTACTTGCGGAAATTTGGATAGGAATTTCCCAAGACACAAATATGGGAAATGACAAAACCGACGAGTACTTTTGGAACGAAATTGTGAAGAAGTTCAACGAGGACACTACTGGTGGCCCTCATTCATAAATATGATCACCGGCAAATGGACGAGACTTAATAGCGACTGCCAAAAATTCCACGCCATTTATAGACATATACAACGTCAGAGTGGTGAAAATGAGCACGATCATATCAAAAATGCTAAGGCGAACTTCGAAGAACGCTTTGGTTTGAGGGGTTTCACGTATGTTCACGTTTGGGAGATCTTGTAAAATTACCCGAAATGGGATGTCGAGGAACCGTTAGACATTACATGTCTCGATGATATATTCGGCCCTGATAAACGATCTCGTCCCGAAAGACCCAATAGACGAGCTGCAAAGAAACAAAAGTCGACGGAAGCGTCGAGCGGGGCGAGCTCCGGTGGGAGTCAAACAAGTACTTTTTCGGGACAATTATCCGAAAAGTATTCGCAAACAAAAGACGCTCAACTGGCTTGTTACGAGGCGAGGAGGAAGAGGGAAGAAAAGGCGTTGGAGATGCAGGAAATGCAGATGCCCATGCTAGATGACAGCTTGGTTACTGACCTGGTAATAGCCGAAATCATTCGTCGGAGACAAGCAAGAATAACCAAGAAATACTAAAGTCTCGATGCCGAAGAGGACGAATAAAATGTTTAATTTTCATATTAGTAGTATGTGTTGTATTTTTTTTTTTTTTTCGTATCGTATGTTTTTTTTCTTCGTATCACATGTTTTTTTTTTTCTTTTTCTGTATCGTATGTTTTTTATTTGATGAAATAAAATTAGTATGTTGTATTTATTTTACTCCATAATTATTAGTGATAAAAGTTGTAAGTGGTAGACCCCAAATGAGTAATTTGAGGTTAGTTGTTGGTGAGAGGGGTTAGTTGTGAAGAGGGTGTAAAGTGATGTGGCACCCGTGGTGTAACACCCCCAAAATACCGCAGCGGAAGACTGTGTCATTGGGATGCTACTTCAGGGCACAAAGTACAAGATATAGAAAACGAACTCTAAATGAGACGTTTTTGAAAAGTTACCATTCGAATAGATAAAAGTCATAGTTTACAAAACAAAGATCCCAAAGTAGAATGATACATAAGTTTTTAAAGTGTATCGAATGGTAAACGATAAAAGTGAAAGTCTCCAAAAGCATGCCCTAAGACTCTCAGCTCCACAAACCTGCTATCGCCTTTCTAACCTGAGATAAACATGCTTAAAGTGTCAACACAAAGGTTGGTGAGTTCATAGAGTTTGTCTTAATACAGTTGAAAAGTCTATAAAGAATGTTCACACAGCAAAGGAATCGTAAATCCACTCAGTTGCAAGTCCCGTCATAAGAGACTTGTAACCTGTGTGTTCACAACCCACTGCTACAATGTATAGTATGAGTAAGATATGTATAAGTTCATAACAACAGTTTAGCAATTAGTAGTGAGTCTACACTTCATCTCCGAAGACCTCACCTAAGTATGTATACTTCCATGGTTGTGCCCAGCAACTTAATCTGGGGCCATAAGAAGTATATATGTCTCCATGGTTGTGCCCAGCAACTTAATCTGGGGCCATTGGAAGTATGTATGTATGTATGTATCCATGGTTGTGCCCAGCAACTTAATCTGGGGCCATTGGAAGTCTCAAGAGTACACCATCACAGTTTAGTATAACACAGTTAAGTATAGTACAATCACATATGTATGACATCAAGTATAATGTTTCCAAGTATAAACGTTATGTGAATTTGTACAAGTAAGCAAGTAGTAGCATGTATCTCCCCCAAAGAGTTGATAAAACAATTAAAAGAGTAGGGGCTATGACTCACCTTAAGTGATGATGCTTGAAATGAAATGAAGTGAACAACAATGATCGGTTAACTGCCGCGACCTATAATGAATGATGCATGATCTCGTTAAGATCACCAAATGATGTTTATGAATGTCCATGCTCATGTTTCTATACCACTCTAGTCTTTGGAAATACACTTGTATTGTCAAAAATATATAATCCAAGAATTTGGAAAAATATTGCTATTAGAAAATATAAATGGCTAGTTATAATATATATACTTATATATATATAACGTAAGTTCTCATGTTGACGTTGAAATACTCGGGTTGTAATCCTTGAAATGATGAAAACATACTCGTAATAACTAATACTACATTAGTTATAAAGCTCGGTACTTGATATCATGATTAGCTTAAAAATGCACTTCGTAGTTTTTGCGCCAAATTTATATAAAAGCTGTCAACTATAAAAGGGTTTTAGCCGATATTCAAACGTGTATATCTTTGTCGTTACTTGTCCGTTTTACTTGTTCTTTATGTCCACGGTTACGTCTTAGTATGTAGTAATATATTTTGGAAAGCTCGGCTCCTCCGGGTTACGTCTAAAGTCTCTTTTTGTACCATGAAAAACGTCCAACAGCAAACAAATTTCCAGAAAATACATTTCGTCAACAATCTTGCAAAAATCATAACTTCTTCGTTATAAGCTCTTTTTAATCCGTTCTTTCGCCTACGGATTCGTTTTTGAAAGTATTTTCTAAAAATTTTGCCAAAGTTTCCTTGGTGTTTACTGATTTTCCAGAAAATAACAAAATGGGACAGCATGTCTAAAATAGGTTCCAAATCATGTTTCCAAGGTTAAAAATCAATTTCTACCATCACCAAACCTCTTGTAATCACCACATGGCTAATCTAATCCTACCATACACCTTCTTAGGGTGCCATGGACTCCTAACCAAGTTATTAGAGCAAGGGGATTCATAACTAAAAAGTTAGGGTTTGTATGTTTCATTTTTGACAAAATAAGTGGTGGTATAGCTAGTTGTACATGGTTTTTAGCATGGAAATCATGTAATACAAGTAAATATAAGATGTTTCATGTAAAAATAAAAATGATAACTTACTTGACAAAATGAGATGATTATAGGATGATTATGCTTGATGTTCTTGTGTTTTTGTTTCTTGATTCTTGTTTAGGCATGTAAAAGGAACAAGTTTAGTGTTTTAACTTTTCAAAAACAATGGATGGATGATGGTGTTTGGTTTTGGTCGTGGTTTATGAAAGGAAATGGGGAGGATGAGAAGATTTTTGATCTTTCTTGAAAAGGTGTATTATGATTTAGGTTTTTAGTTAATGAAATGTTTTTAAGGTTTATTAGTATAATATACTAGGAAGTTAATGTATTAAGTTAAGGGGTGTTCACATGGCCGGTTATGGTGAGCCAAGGAGGGGGGTTGGGGTACTTGTGATTTAATTAGAAATCTAGTGTAGCGTTAAGTGTTATTCCGTGTTATTCGTTAAAATCGGGTAACGGTTTTAATAGAAATAATTGTTCACGAAGTTAACCGGGACAAAATATAGTCATAATAATGTTAAAAACATATTAAAAATATGTTGGGTACAATTACTGAGTGATCGGGTGATTATTGTTTAGTTTTCACGAAAACCGCCGTTATATTCATACGCGTACGTTATAATTATTATAAATTTCCAAAATACTGGGTAACTGAATGTTATAATTTTTATGATGTTAAAATGGATATAAAAATATGTCGGGACCATTGTGGGAATATTTAGATATATTCGTCGTGTATAAACCAGGTGTTAACGTTTATTATAATTACGTATACGTAAAAACGTTAAATGTACTGAATATAGTAATTTGGAAATCCTGAGAGTGGTATAATATGAAAATGCTGTTATGATGATATGCAGACTATCCCCAGTCCGTATGCAGTGTTCTTAGCACTAATGAAATGAATTCGCACCTAAACCAATCCGGTTACGCGAATTTGAATACCCGTAAACTAAATTTACGACAAAATGAGTAATGCAAGTGAATGATGAAAACTTTTCCGGAAATGAATAGTGTTTTGTGAATAGTAAATTTCCCAAATGTTTCTCAGAATTTCAAAATGACCTCGAAAATGATGAATAGTAAAACGATGAATAGTGTTTTGATGAATAGTGATTTATGAATAGTGTTTTTCCAAAGTTCCCGAAATGACCTGAAATGACCTGAAATGATGAGTTGTGACACGTGGGGTCCAAATGAAGAGCTAAGGGCATGTTTGGTAGCAGGAATTGAGATGAAAGAAATGAAAATGAAATCATTTTCAATGTTTAGTACACATATGAAAAAAGTAAAGCGGAGAATTACAACTCTTTCAAAATGGATCATTTGTAAAAGGTGAAGAATTGTTTTCACTCACAAAGTGATGGAATGCATTCTCCCATCATAATAATAATAATAATAATAATAATAATAATAATAATAATAATAATAATAGAGGATTATACGTCAGATTGGCTTAGGGTGGCACCCATATCCGGATTGGGACAGACTATGAATGCCAGGACTTACCGATCTGTTTTGTGTTATCGGTTGGGTGTTCCTCTTTTTACTGTCCAGATGCCATGTTCAGCTTGTTCTAAGGTTTTTCCTGGAGATATTTTTGGAGATCATGCTGTATCGTGCGCAGGCTTAGTTGGTCTTAAACATCGGCACAATGTTATGCGTAATGTTCTTGTTGATATATGTTCTCGGTCTGGGGTTTCAGTTCGTAAGGAGGTGGATATTGGGCTTCGTGGAGAGAGGGACAAAACCTTACGTCCGGCCGATATGTTACTTTATTCTTTGGATGGAGAGAGGGACAAAACTTTACGTCTGGCCTTGATGTTTGTGTTGATCTTACAGGATCATCACCTTTGACGCGTTCGTGTATGGTTGATTTTATGCCCGGTCGGGCGGTTATTGAAGCCGCACAACGTAAACGTGTCAAGTACGCAGCTAAATGCGCTGATATCGGATATGGGTTCCTCCCATTTTCTTTCTCTTCTTTTGGAGAACTTGAAAAGGATGCAGTGACCTTATTAAAGCGCATTAGACGATTCTCTATGATCCAAGACATTGGAGCACGTGCTGCTCCACATATTTTTAGTAGGATTGGTTTTGCTGTAGGTAGAGGTGTGGGGGCTCAGTTAGTATCTCGGCTCCCCACTAATTTCTTGTAAAATCCTATTTATTTTTCAATAAAGTGATGATTATAATAGTATCTCGGCTCCCCACTAATTTCTTGGGCTCCTGGGGATGCTTTGAGTAAGGCCGTGGAAAAGAAAAGGAAGAAGTATGCGTCCAAGTGTGAAGACAATGGATACAAGTTCATCCCTTTCGCTTTTTCCACGTTTGGGGAACTTGATGTGGAAGCTTTGAATACACTTTCGCGTGTCGGGACTATTGCCAACAGCCACTCTAACAACGTTAAGAGCGGTGCTTTTATTTTTCATCGAGTTAGTTTATGTATTCAAAAAGGAGTGGGAGCACAAATTGTGTCTAGACTCCCCTCCAATTTCATGTAATTCCTTTTGGTATCAATGAAAAATCCTCATAATAATAATAATAATAATAATAATAATAATAATAATAATAATAATAATAATAATAATAATGAAATAAAATATCAATAATAATAATAATAATAATAATAATAATAATAATAATAATACTGATTTCTTGAGTCAATTCTCTGATGTTACCAAACACTGAAATATATATATATATATATATATATATATATATATATATATATATATATATATATATATATATATATATATATATATATATATATATATATATTCAAGCTATTGCAGTTGAATATCTTACAGTTATATTCAAAATCACTCCTACAACTCGTTTCATTACAGTTAAATATCTTACGCTTATATTATAAATCATTTAATCACTCTGCGCATATACACACCCCTAAATACGATGGTAGATCTTATTATTCGATTCTTGGTCTTTGTAGTTGTTCTGATTCTTGACTCTTATAACTAAACAGATCTGCAATAAAATTATAACTAAACATAAAGTATTCAAATGCATTTGAACATTCTAAAAGATCTAGTTTTATAGCTTCACACATCAAGATCTTTATCCAAAGGTCTGTTCCGACGTTAGATATGAATCATCTGTTGTGGCTCAATTTATTCTTTTGATGACTTTTGCTACAGCAAGACCAATTTTTTTTTTTTTACTCATTGCAAATTTATGGAATCCTATATCTAATATTTTACCTATGATAACATTAGCTCATATATATCATGCAATTACAACAGATAGTATAAGACATAAATACATGACTGAGTTGGTTGCATTCAGCTGATTAAAAGTAACAAATTAAAACATAAGAAACTTGATTAACCAATAATAAATATAATGTTTGACGGCAATACTTACCAAGAGATGATGTTTAGAGCAACCCACTTGTCAAGTTCCATATGGACCTTTTTCAGCTTGCTCATTTACGGTTGTTAAAGACATCCAAGCTTGATAACATTCATCAATCTTACGCTGACATTGAGTACCAGCTCTTGTATCCTCTTCTCATACTTTTATATTGATTGCTTTTGCTTTAGTTTCTTTTACAATATTCAATATTTAGTTTACGTCAGTCTGCAATAATAAAAATGGTAGGTTATAACCCCATATATCGATTTAACCTAATTCTAAAATAATAATAATAATAATAATAAAATAAATAAAACCATTCAATCAAAATGCAAAACTGTTTTACCTCTTGCTCGGGACAGCATCAGCTCGGTTAGTGCTCATAAACCAAAAGATTTTTCACAAACACAAACAAAATGGTTTTGGCCGAGTTGGCTAACCGTAAATGCTCAGATCCAAAGATTAAAAAAAAATCACCACCAAAACCCTAAGTATGAAAATTAAAGGGGATTAAAAATATACCAGATAGTCAGCCGCATAGTCAATTCCAATATCTAATTTGAACACCTAATTTAAAAACACACAATAAATCATTAGTAACTCGTAATCAATTTGAAGAGACATACCTTGGTGGGATTAAGAAGATCGTATGTTAAGCATCTGTACATAAGAAGCATCAACTCAAAACCTAATTTATTTGATGAATTGAAATTGATATTGAATTGAAAGTATCAATTGAAACAGAAAGGTAGATATATGATTTTGAATTGGTGACATTAATTGGTGATTGATTTTTTGAATAAGATCGTTTTCATTGAATAGTATTGAATACTTTACAAAAATAGCACATAGAAGGAGCGTATATGACTGTGTATGGTTTTATTTCTTTGAGATGCATTATAGGTGTTGTACAATGGGGCTATAAAAGGAAGGACATTGATCACTTTTTTAATGCTCGTGCTTTAGGGTACTTATGCAAAACCTTATTTTATTAGATAATATAGATATAGATATAGATGATTATTGCATTACTTTACAAATTCAGACACAAAGTTTTTTCACTTTTATGAAAGTTGTTAATACTAAATTCCATATATGGAAATTTAATAAATACTAAGATGTTCATATTAAGAGCACTAAGATTTCCATACACTGCATTTCGTACATGCGTCTGGTAGTCATGGCGCCAAATGACAAGCCCACCCTATGGCGCCACAACGATACTAAACCTTGGGCCACATGGTTTGGTGTCTTCCGGACGAGCCCACACCAAGCTTGACATGAAAAGTAATTTCATGATTCTCCGGTAGTCATGGCGCCACAACGATACTAGACCTTGTGTTTTATTGGGTTATGTGTGAACCAGAAGGTGCCTTATAAAACCAGGAATAGAAGGAAGATGTTTTGTACTGAGTTATAGGTTCTGGTATTATAAGAAAAATATTAAGATCACAACACTTTTACCCATGACACCATGTGTACCTTATGCTCTAACGGAGAATCATGAAATTACTTTTCATGTCAAGCTTTATAGACTTTTACCAACATATAAATCAAATATCTAATAAAATACAAAAATGCCCAATTATTTGCGATTCATTGAGATAGAAGAGTGTACGATAAGTCCGCCATTATTTATATTAAACTTCATTATAGGCGTTAGAACTATAGGTAGCAACATAAGTTAAATGGTGTCGTAAGCAACATAAGTTAAATGATCATACGAAAACATTTCTTCTAATTAGTCCCAAGTATCACAAATAGGATTAGGGAAAACAAACAAGAAGAGATATATCAAAAGTTTGTCGAATGAGTGTTCTCATGACAATGTTAAATTTTACTATAAAACGAAACTTTGAGTTTATTAGATAAAATATCAGATTCAGTTATAGTATCACAAATAGGATTGTTAAATTTTACTTAGTCCCAAGTATCACAAATAGGATTAGGGAAAACAAACAACAAGAGATATATCAAAAATTTGTCGAATGAGCGTTCTCATATCAAAAGTTTATAAGTTTAATTAGTGCGTATTATAAGCATTTTTTAATCTAAACGAAAAGTTTGGATTTAATTAATAAAGTTTAACAAAAGTGGTGAGGGTACTAGTTAGACAAACCCATGAGGGATGGGTGTCATAGCACATATCCGATGCCATTCTTACGTGTGCCAAATGGTGTTGCCGTTCCGGTGTTACCGCACCGCCCCCTTTGACGCGAGTTAACTGGTGCAAACACCATTTTGAAAAGTCTCAGTTTTTTGTGTTTATTTGGTTTTTCTTTTGAATAAGAATGGTGTTTATGCGTGTTGATTTTTTTTTTTTAAATGGTGTTTATATTTTCATTGTGTGTCTATTTGGTATAGTGCAAGGAAGAAGACGACGACTCATCATTTTAGTATTAAGAAGAAGACCCATCACTTGTTTATAATTTTGTCTCTAGTTTTTGTTGAAATGTTTAACTAAAATCATTTTATTACCTACTTTTTTTTATTATTATTTCTTTTTTATTTTTTTTTTGGTTTAGTTAATTGAAATCCTTGATTTTAGTTGGTTTGTATTTTAATTGAATCAATGAAATATTAGTTGGTGTAAGGAAATAGAAAAAAAAATGACGGATCATAAAAAAGATAAAATGACTTAAGTGATGATTGAGTGATATTTTGATATGTGAATGTAAAAAAATGAGTGCTGAAATGACATTAAAGTGTCAAAAATGCTTGAGCCATGACACCTAAACATGTTTGACACAATTATTAATTAAGGGATGTAATACAGGAAATATGTTGATTTGCCTTGAATGTTATGACTAAACAAATAGAATAACACATTATTCTTCTTTGGAAAAGTAACAAAAAAGGAAATATGCAATAACATGAACATCATTATAATATGCTTGTCTCCATATTGACCAATAAATTAAAAACAAATATTTGATTGTTTCTTGAAAAGTTCAAAATGTCTT
Source organism: Artemisia argyi (assembly GCA_030686995.1). Lineage (NCBI taxonomy): Eukaryota > Viridiplantae > Streptophyta > Magnoliopsida > Asterales > Asteraceae > Artemisia > Artemisia argyi. The sequence continues at coordinate 192,393,990 of CM060692.1, read as the reverse complement.
CTTCAATCATACCTTTACAAATAAAACACAAACACGTAAAGAAATGTGGATGTAAAACATGATGTGGGTCCATGATCCTAAAAAACCTCATGGGCTGTAACAATAAGCTACTAGTAAAAATCAGAGTAATATCTGAATTTTTATAACAAATTTTTAACACACATTTTTAACTTAGGAAACACATAATAATATTTCGGCCCATATAAATAACCTCGTAAGTAACTAAAAACCCTATAAAGACCGAACCACATAATTACTTGTGTTTTGTTGTGGTCTTTTTCACATGTTCTCTAGTTGTGTTCTTGATTCATAATCATATCTATGTTTTCAAGAAATGAAAATCTGATTTGAAGGTACCATGTTTGATCGATAATTAACATTTTTGTATATGTGTGATTAGTGATCATAAGGGTTTAGATTGGGTTTTTATTTGGGCATTTTTGTATTTGTGTGATTCGTGGTCATACGGGTTTAGATTGAATTTTTATTTGGGGTTCGTGTTTCGTGTGATTCGTGATCGTATGATGGTTACTATGATTTACAAAACATAAGCTTTAGTGATTTGAATAACGCGTTACGTAACGTGACATGTTTAAGTTCGATGTCTATTTAAACATTGTTGTATTTGTGTTTTGATAATACGGGTTTTAGATTGGATCTTCATCATGTCAAACTTGTATTTGTGTGATTCGAGATAATGAAACTCTTATTTATTACTTTAACCTCTCAGGTTTGATCTTTTTTGGGCCTTTTTCTTTATTTGTGTTGTGTTTAATAAAACGATGCCGAATTTGATTTTTATTTTTATTTTATTATTTATTTATTATTTTTTTGCCTAAATTTATATGTAAGCTTACGGAAGTATGGCTTGCACAACAATTTATTTTTATTTTTATTTTTATTTTTTTTTCGCGACTAGTAGTCTAACACGCTATAATATGATCGATCTATGATTAAAATAACAATCCAAGAAGGAAAAAATGTACGATGTAATTTTCTGAACAAAAAGTAAAATGACTTGGTCTTACTAACTGCCAACTAATTTCATTAATCACAAGTTTCATTTCACTTATATTTGTGTGCAATTGTTATTGTTGATTACGATTGACCCATGAGTTTGTATTTATTAAAAGTAAAAACCCTACACATAGTAACATTCTCTTTTTCATCTTCAGTGGTTATTTGATTGAATGATTGTTGATCACAAGATGTGTGGTAATTTGTGACTCCAATTTTCACTCAACAAATATTATTTTAATTCAACCAATTTCAGGTTAGTTTTTATTTAAGTATTTATTTGATTTATCTTTATACAATTTTCTGATCTAATTTGAGTAAAAAGTTTTAACCCCATAACCGTAATTTTTGATCTAATTTGTAATTGTTGATTTACGAATTTGTTAGATTGTTAGATTTGTGGTATTTTGACTTGTTTAACCGACATATTATCAATCTGACTAACATTTTAAAGTATGACGGTTTTAGTTTCGATCTCCATCTAATTCTTTTATGCATCCGTTTGATTTATGAAAATAGGATTTCAGATTGAATCTTTATTTGGGGATCTTCGAATGCGTGAGTTTCTGATTACACGCAACGGTAACTATAATTTACCATGTCAATTTAACTAACACGTAAACTTTTTTTACTGTTCCAGGTCCCGTAAATCAGCATACTTTAATGACACCCACAACATGAGCCACACCTCCACATCACAGTCAATCGGGTCACTTTCACCTTCTCATAAGACGAAACTCACCCGATCGACACATCTAACGCCAACCGGTACACCCATCTAACCCGGCCGATACACGTCACTATTATTAAATACCTCACGTGCCATGCCTCAACTCCCATTCTTGGGTCTACTTTCTTCTACTTCCCAAAACAACCATTTAACTAGTCTAATAAAAGCAGGAGCACCTCATCACCAAAAACCAACCAAACAAACCAAACTCCCAACCAAACTACACTTAATTCCAACTACTTTCTTCCCATTCAAATTTCAATGCTCAAATTCACCTTTTTTTGCTAAATCACACCTTAATCTTCAAGGCTTCAGCTCACCTGCTACTGATCAAAGGTTAGTTTTTTGATCATGGGTTGTCTTAATTTTGTGTTTTATGATATGGGTTTTTGAAATTAAGTTGATACAAGTTGAAAAAAGTGAATCTTGGTATCTCATTTCATGGTTTTTGGGGGTAAAATGGTAATTTTCTTGCACTTGGTTAGTTTTTTGATCATGGGTTGTCTTAATTTTGTGTTTTTTGATATGGGTTTTTGGAATTAAGTTGATTGAAGTTGAAAAAAGTGAATCTTGTTAGCCCATTTCATGGTTTTTGGGGGTAAATATGGGTATTTTCTTGCACTTGGTTAGTTTTTTGATCATGGGTTGTCTTAATTTTGTGTTTTTTGATATGGGTTTTTGGAATTAAGTTGATTAAAGTTAAAAAAAATTGGATCTTTTTAGCTCATTTCCTGGTTTTTTGGGGTAAAAATGGGTTTTTACTGAGATTAGTAAGTTTTTTGGATCATAATTTGGTAAAAGTTTGTGTTTTTTGATATGGGTTTTCTGAATTAAGTAGTAAAAGATGAATCTTGTTAGCTGGGTGTGTGTCATTTGATGGTTTTTTGGGGTAAAAATGGTTTTATTACTGAAATTAGTAAGTTTTTTTTATCATCAATTTGGTGAGATTTTGTGTTTTTTGATATTAAGTTAATTGAAGTTGAAAAGATTCAATTTTTTTAACTGGGTGATCATTTCTTGATCTTGGGGTTATTTTTATAAAATTGTTATGTTTAAATTTTGTGTTTTTTGATTTGGGTTTTTGAAATTAAGTTGATTGAAGTTGAAAAAATTGAATCTTTTAAGCTCATTTCATAACTTTGGGGGTAAAAGCTGTTAGTTTCTTGCAATTTGTTAGTTTTTGGATCATGGGTTTTTAAAATTAAGTTGATTTAAGTTAAAAAGATTCATTTTTTTTTTTAAACTTGGTATCTCTCATTTCATGGTTTTGGGGGGTAAAAATGGTTTTTTACTTGAAATTGTTATGTTTTCTGATATGGGTTATTAAATTATGCTGGTTTAAGTTGTAACGATTGAATCTAAGTTTATGTGATCATGCTTGAGTATGATGTTTAAGTAACTTGAACTTTGTTTAAGAAGGTTTGGTATTGATCAGTTGGATATGATGCTGAATTATATACTTTTGTGATATAAAAAGCCAATTTTGGACTTGAGTTTATACAAATAATTGAAAAAATAATTCATGCACTCTGACTTTTGTGGACCCATGGTTCACTTTTAGATTGGATCATAGTTTTTTTTTTCCTATAAATAATTCATCCAAAAAGTTGGTGGTTTTTATATTGAAGTTGATATCTTTGGAATACTTTATACAGAGTTCGAAATTTTCTTCGAAATGGAAAAGTCATATGAATTTGATAGCTCACCGTGCTTGACTATAATTTTTCAATGTCAAGTTCAGTTTTATGTAATGGGTTAAAGAGGATTAATGGCATAGTTATAGTGAGCTAGAAACGGCTTTAAATACGGGCCACTTTACTTAAATGTAGAATTAATGGAAAAATAATTTTAGTGATGATTACTGTGAAAATCAAAGTAAAGGTGCGTTAAAGCTGTATTGCTTTGATTGGCAGTGAAAACATGTCGGAAGCTCAACGGATGCCTCTAACCGGAAGTTTCAACTACGGTAATGGCCACACGAATGGGGTCATTTCACTTCGGTCTTCTGCAAGTAGAACCGCCATTGATGAATTTTGTAATGCACTTGGAGGCAAGAGGCCGATACATAGTATTTTGATTGCAAATAATGGAATGGCGGCCGTAAAGTTTATAAGAAGCGTGAGGACATGGAGTTATGAAACGTTTGGTTCAGAGAAAGCGATTTTGTTGGTAGCCATGGCTACTCCTGAAGATATGAGAATAAATGCTGAGCATATTAGAATTGCTGATCAGTTTGTTGAAGTCCCGGGTGGTACAAATAATAATAACTATGCAAATGTGCAACTTATTGTAGAGGTAAGTAGATTTCATTCTTAGATTTTACGTTCGTAAGGGGATCGTCGGGATTGCTTATTAAAACGGCTAATTATGGTTGTAAATTTGATTTTGATGATTTCAGACTGCTGAAATAACACATGTTGATGCTGTATGGCCCGGTTGGGGACATGCTTCTGAAATACCTGAACTACCTGATGCATTAGAGGCCAAAGGAATAGTTTTTCTTGGGCCACCAGCTACATCCATGGCGGCTCTTGGAGATAAAATCGGTTCTTCATTGATTGCACAAGCAGCGGATGTACCAACACTTCCATGGAGTGGTTCTCATGTAAGTTTGTTCAATACTTCCTTGGAGTGCACCTGTAAATATAACATCTTTATGACTTATTCTTTAAAAATCGCATCTTTTAGGTGAAAATTCCTGCGGATAGCTGTTTGGTCACAATTCCAGATGATGTATATAGACAAGCTTGTGTGTATACAACGGAAGAAGCAGTTGCTAGTTGTCAAGTCGTTGGTTATCCAGCAATGATTAAGGCATCATGGGGTGGAGGTGGCAAAGGCATAAGAAAGGTATGCTTCTTTACCTTTGCAAATTGTTGCCGCTTTTAACTTTTGCGAGTCAATAAGTAACTTTAATCGTATCTACAAATTGAAACTTTAGGTCCATAATGACGAAGAAGTCAAGGCGCTTTTCAAGCAAGTTCAGGGTGAAGTCCCTGGTTCCCCGATATTTATCATGAAAGTTGCTTCTCAGGTTAGACAACGCTTTTGATCGCACTGCAACTGTACTTTGATACTTAGCTTGTATTAAAAAATCTCATAATTTTATATGCAAAACAGAGTCGACATCTAGAAGTTCAACTACTATGTGATCAGCATGGCAATGTAGCAGCTTTACATAGTCGTGATTGCAGTGTTCAAAGGCGTCATCAAAAGGTAAATTTATTTTTGTCATTACTTTATTCTTTTTGTTAGTCTTGTTTTGTTGCTATAATTTCTTTTTTGTTATTTCAAGATTATCGAGGAGGGACCGATAACAGTAGCTCCACAAGAAACAATAAAGAAGCTTGAGCAAGCTGCAAGAAGATTAGCAAAATCTGTTAATTACGTTGGAGCTGCCACTGTAGAGTATTTGTATAGTATGGAAACCGGGGACTACTATTTTTTGGAGCTGAATCCCCGTTTACAGGTGCATGTGACATTCATCCTTCGTTTTTCCGTTTGTGTGTCCAATATATTTGATATGTCAGTCCCAGAATATGGCAAAAATAAGCATAACGGAAATTCTTACATTATTCTTTTGTAGGTGGAGCATCCTGTCACGGAGTGGATTGCTGAAATTAATCTACCTGCAGCACAAGTTGCGGTTGGAATGGGCATTCCTCTTTGGCAAATTCCCGGTATGGTTTACTCTTTGTAGTGAAACGTTAAAGTAATTCAAAAGTATTTGCATTTGTACATTATTTTTTTTCTCTAATCACTCGCGACTTACTTATTTTAGAAATAAGACGGTTCTATGGAATGGATAATAGTGGAGGATATGATGCTTGGAGGGCAACATCGGTCAATGCAACCCCGTTTGACTTTGACAAAGCAGAGTCTATCAGGCCAAAGGGTCATTGTGTTGCTGTACGTGTGACAAGTGAGGATCCTGATGATGGTTTTAAACCCACTGGTGGGAAAGTTCAGGTTCGATTTTTTTTTTATTTTTTTATTTTTTTATTTTTTTTTATTATTATTATTTTTTCCCTATAATATCCCTTAAAAAAAATAAAAATATTATATGCATCATTTACTAACTTGAATATATACTTTCAGGAGCTAAGTTTTAAAAGCAAGCCGAATGTGTGGGCTTATTTTTCTGTCAAGGTACGGCCGCTTTTCAGTTATATTTTGATTTTCATTGCCCGAATTGAAAACTAAACTTTTATTTACAAACACCCCTTGAAATTTGCAGTCAGGAGGAGGCATTCACGAGTTCTCAGATTCTCAATTTGGTAAAAAGATTAAATCTTGTTTTACTTAACTTGACCTTTTACGAGATTCTTTAAACACCTTCATGTTCTTATTTTCATTTTATTTTTATATTTTCAGGTCATGTTTTCGCATTTGGAGAGTCAAGAACGTTGGCTATTGCAAATATGGTTCTTGGGTTGAAGGAAATTCAAATTCGTGGTGAAATCCGTACTAATGTTGATTATACAATCGATTTGTTACATGTGAGCATTTCGCGATTCATAAGTCACAATCTTTTTTTTTTTTTTTTTTTTTTTTTTTTTTTTTTTTTTTTTTTTTTGATGTATTAAATTACTTAAAAGGTACAATCTTATTTTAGGCTCCGGATTATAGAGATAACAAAATACATACGGGTTGGTTAGATAGCCGAATTGCAATGCGGGTTAGAGCCGAAAGACCCCCTTGGTATCTTTCAGTAGTCGGAGGCGCTCTTTACGTAAGTACATTTATAATACCGTTTGATTCGTATAATAATAATCTTTTCAAGTACTCTGACTCACCGTTGACTTTTGTTGACCTCAGAAAGCTGCTGCCAGAAGTGCAGCCATGGTCTCGGACTATGTTGGTTATCTCGAAAAGGGTCAGATCCCTCCTAAGGTATCACACATTTGAATATATTAAGTTTTCGTTTTTATTTTGTCATGTGAGCTCTTCTGATTAGTTTTTCTAAACTTGCAGCATATATCGTTGGTCAATTCTCAAGTTACTTTGAATATAGAGGGTAGTAAATACACGGTAAGTAACATCATAAATGCCTATCCTTTTTGCATTTGTTCTGTTTCTTATAATTCATGCATTTTTTTTTCTTAGATTGATATGGTAAAAAGAGGACCGGGAGGTTATAGATTGAAAATGAATCAATCCGAGATTGAAGCAGAGATACATACGCTACGTGATGGAGGCTTATTAATGCAGTTGGATGGGAACAGTCATATTATATATGCAGAGGAAGAGGCAGCTGGTACCCGTCTCCTGATCGATGGAAGAACTTGCTTGCTTCAGGTTTCAACAACTATTTTCTTCAATAAACTTTATTAATTAAAATATTGGATGCTAACTTTAGTTAACATGTTTATAGAATGATCACGATCCTTCTAAATTGATTGCGGAAACACCATGCAAGCTGCTAAGATACCTGGTCTCAGATGGTAGCCATGTTGATGCCGACACACCTTATGCAGAAGTTGAAGTTATGAAGATGTGTATGCCGCTTCTTTCACCGGCTTCTGGAGTCATACAGTTTAAGATGTCCGAAGGTCAAGCTATGCAGGTTAGATCATATAAGCCTTGATTTTTTTTAATATGTATTCAGTTTCATATATGTCAATTGATATCTAATTAACTAATCTCTTAATTTTGTAGGCTGGTGAGCTTATAGCAAGTCTTGATCTTGATGATCCATCTGCTGTTAGAAAAGCCGAGCCTTTTAATGGAAGCTTTCCTGTCCTCGGATCTCCAACTGCCATGTCAGATAAAGTTCATCAGAAGTGTGCTGCAACTCTAAGTGCCGCTCGAATGATTCTGGCAGGATATGATCACAACATTGATGAGGTAATTTTTTATTTTTCATCTGAATTGTACCTTTTTTATTATTATTATTATTATTATTTTTAATGTTTATAAATTTTGTTAACTCGTTTAAATTTCATTTGTAGGTTGTGCAAAACCTGCTCCGTTGTCTTGATAGTCCTGAACTCCCGTTCCTTCAATGGCAAGAATGCTTTGCAGTTCTTGCAAATCGACTTCCTAAAGATTTAAAAAACGAGGTAAATTTACTCCCATCTTATACCTTTTTTTTTTTTTTTTTTTTTTTTTTTTTTTTTTTTTTTTTTCTCTCTTTCAAAATAAGAATTGGGGCACGTCTTTCTAATTTTAATTTTGTTTATTCAGTTGGAATCAAAGTTCAAGGAGTACGAAAGAATTTCTGTTACACAAACTATCGACTTCCCTGCTAAAGTTCTACGTGGAATTCTTGAAGTTAGTTTGTCATCGATTCTTCTTTTTTTTGCGTTCTTTTTTTTTTTTTTTTTTTTTTTTTTTTTCCTCATCTTTAAATACGTAATCTAATTATTGCTTTTGTTTGCATAGACCCACATTGGATCTTGTTCAGAAAAGGAAAAAGGAGCCCAAGAAAGACTCGTCGAGCCATTAATGAGCCTCGTTAAGTCATATGAAGGTGGTAGAGAGAGTCATGCACGTGGAATCGTTCACGCTCTTTTTGAAGAGTACTTATCCGTTGAAGAGTTATTTAGTGACAACATTCAAGTGCGTCTTTTTTTTTTTTTTTTTTTTTTTTTTTTTTTTTTTTTTTTTTTGTTGTTTACTGATTACATTTTTTTTTTACAATTATTAAAACAAAAACCTTTTCTTTTCAGGCTGATGTAATTGAACGACTTCGACTCCAATACAAGAAAGATCTTTTGAGGGTTGTCGACATCGTGCTTTCCCATCAGGGCGTTAAGATTAAGAATAAGCTGATACTACGATTGATGGAGCATTTAGTTTACCCCAATCCAGCTGCGTATAGGGAAAAGCTCATACGGTTTTCTCAACTCAACCACATGAGTTATTCTGAGGTTAATAACGTCATTCAACATACTAACAATGAAATTGTTTTGTTTTTGTCAAATCTAATTTATGGTTTTTAAATAATATTAACAGTTAGCGTTGAAGGCAAGTCAACTGCTTGAACAAACTAAACTAAGTGAACTTCGTTCAAGTATAGCTAGAAGTCTTTCCGAATTAGAAATGTTTACGGAAGAAGGCGAAAGTATGGATACCCCTAAAAGGAAGAGTGCTATTAATGAAAGAATGGAGGATATTGTGAGCGCTCCATTGGCGGTTGAAGATGCTCTTGTGGCTCTTTTTGACCATAGTGATCACACCCTTCAAAGGCGTGTTGTTGAGACCTATGTTCGAAGACTATATCAGGTATTGTATTATTGATTTTCATATAAATTTGTAACGAGTTTTGGAAAAAGATGGTTTTTACTGACCACTCACCTTGTATGTATTATTAGCCGTATCTCGTGAAAGGGAGCGTGAGGATGCAATGGCACAGAGCGGGACTTATTGCTTCATGGCAATTCATGGAAGGGCATATAGATGAAATGAACGTTTCTGACTTTGAAATGACGGAAACGCCCTTGTTGGACAAGAAATGGGGAGCTATGGTTATTATTAAATCTCTTCAGTTTTTGCCTGATGTGATAAGTGCGGCTCTTAAAGAAACAACTCATAAATTTCCTAGCCCAAGTCAAGAACGACAATGTAATATGATGCACATTGCATTGGCCGGTATCAATAACCAGATGAGCTTGCTTCAAGACAGGTATGCAATGTTTACTTTCGATACTTTTTAGCATAAATTAAAATTTCGATACTTTACCAATATATCAACGGGGGACTATTTCTGTTAGTTTCACCCAAACAAGGGGGCGATTTCTGTAACTATGATAATAATTCTGGCTCTTTTCTGTTTTATCTTAACGAACATATTATCTTGTAAACCAGTGGTGATGAGGATCAGGCTCAAGAGAGAGTCAACCGATTAGCAAAAATACTTAAAGATAAAGAAGTAAGCTCAAGTCTAAAAACCGCAGGGTATGGAGTTGTTAGTTGTATTATCCAAAGAGACGAAGGAAGAGGCCCGATGAGACACTCGTTTCACTGGTCAGAAGAGAATCAATATTATGTTGAAGAGCCATTATTACGTCATTTGGAGCCTCCACTATCGATTTACCTTGAACTGGTTTGTACTCAAAACACCCTTCGTTGTATTCTTATTTTTTTGATGTATGGTCTTATTTTGCATAGCAGCATTCTTTTTTAATGCAAAAAATTCCCGCTTGAGTATAAAAAAGGATATATTTTTTGTTTCAGGACAAACTCAAGTGTTACGAGAATATAAAGTACACACCATCACGTGACCGCCAATGGCACATGTATACCGTTGATGCCAAACCACTTCCAGTTCAAAGAATGTTTCTTAGAACTCTTGTAAGGCAACCAACAAAAGAATGGTTCTCTGGATACCAAGGGTCTGATATATCTCGGTTGAGTTTACCTTTTACTTCAAGGAGTATTTTGAGATCTTTAGTGACAGCTATGGAAGAGTTGGAACTTCATGTTCATAATGCTACCGTTAAATCTGACCACGCTCATATGTACCTTTACATATTGAAAGAACAGCAGTTAGATGATCTTGTTCATTACTCACAGTAAGCATTCCATCTTTCTGTTTTATTGGATCGTTTTATTGCATTCACTATTTTTTATTTATTTATTTTTTTCCCTAACGGTAATATGTTGTGAGCAGGAGAGTGAATGTTGATTCTGGGTCGGAAGAAGGTACGGTCGAGACCCTTTTGGTGAATTTGGCTCGTGAAATTCACGCACTCGTTGGTGTAAAGATGCATCGTTTAGGTGTTTTTGAGTGGGAGGTGAAGCTTTGTATGGCTTCTTCTGGTCAAGCAAACGGTGCTTGGAGGGTTGTGGTCACAAATGTGACCGGTCAAACGTGTGTTGTTAATGTATGTTGTTTAAAGGGTATTTTGGACATTTTGACTACAGTTAAACTTTTTTGTGCCAAAAGCTGATTAATCGAGAATTTTGATTTTAGGTGTACCGTGAACTGGAGGATGCTGATAAACATAAGGTGGTTTATCATGCGACGTCTACGCCAGGCCCGCTACATGGTGTACCTGTGAGCGCACCATTTCAGCCTTTGGGATTACTCGATCAGAAACGTCTTTTGGCTAGGAAAAGCAATACTACTTACTGCTACGACTTTGCCCTGGTATAGTTACCATTTTGCCCTTTTAAACATTTGAACAATACTACTTACTGGCACGACATTACAGAAGTACTTGTCTTTATCGATTTTACTTGTATTTGCAGGCGTTTGAAGCAGCCCTTGAGAATATTTGGTCCAAACTACCTAATGAAACCAGGCCTGAGGGTAAACTCGTAAATGTAAGAGAGCTCGCGTTTGCTGATCCAAAAGGCTCATGGGGTACCCCACTTGTGGCAGTAAACCGTGAACCAGGCAAAAACAATGTTGGCATGGTAGCATGGACCATGGAGCTTTTCACACCCGAGTTTCCTTATGGAAGAACGATTATGGTAGTTGCAAACGACGTCACCTTTAAAAACGGGTCATTTGGTCCCATTGAAGATGCGTTTTTCGAGGCTGTAACTGATCTTGCGTGTGCTAAGAAACTCCCATTAATCTACTTAGCTGCAAATTCCGGAGCCCGTATCGGTGCAGCTGAGGAAGTTCGAGCGTGTTTTAAAATCGGGTGGTCCGATGAATCGAGTCCTGATTCGGGGTTCCAGTATTTATACCTAACCCCCGAAGATTACAGACGGATCAGATCATCAGTAATTGCACATGAAATTACTGTCGAAAATGGTGAAACGAGATATGTTATCGATACAATTGTCGGTAAAGAAGATGGACTAGGTGTCGAGAATTTGAGCGGGAGTGGGGCGATTGCCGGTGCGTATTCGAAAGCATATAAAGAAACTTTCACTTTAACTTATGTGACGGGGAGAACAGTCGGTATTGGTGCTTATTTAGCTCGTCTCGGGATGAGGTGTATCCAACGGTTAGATCAACCCATCATTTTAACGGGTTTTTCTGCATTGAATAAGCTTTTGGGCCGAGAAGTTTACAGTTCGCAAATGCAACTTGGTGGGCCCAAGATTATGGCGACAAATGGTGTTGTACATTTAACGGTATCGGATGATCTTGAAGGTGTATCGGCTATTCTAAATTGGTTAAGTTTTGTTCCGCCTTATGTTGGTGGGCCGCTTCCTGTTTTGGCACCGGTTGACCCGGTTGAGAGACCAGTCGAGTACCTTCCTGAAAACTCATGTGATCCTCGGGCTGCTATTTCTGGGACCGTTGACGGTAATGGGAATTGGTTAGGCGGGATCTTCGATAAAGACAGTTTTGTGGAGACATTAGAAGGTTGGGCAAGGACTGTTGTAACTGGTCGGGCTAAACTCGGTGGAGTACCTGTTGGAATTGTAGCGGTTGAGACACAAACGGTTATGCAAATAATACCTGCTGATCCGGGCCAGCTTGATTCACATGAACGGGTGGTCCCGCAAGCCGGACAGGTCTGGTTCCCAGATTCCGCAAGTAAAACTGCACAAGCAATAATGGATTTCAACCGTGAAGAGCTCCCGTTATTTGTCATGGCAAATTGGCGTGGGTTTTCCGCGGGTCAACGGGATCTTTTCGAAGGGATTTTACAAGCCGGATCCACCATTGTTGAGAATTTAAGAACTTATAAGCAACCAGTCTTTGTTTACATCCCAAAAACTGGTGAGCTTCGTGGTGGGGCATGGGTTGTTGTCGATAGCCGTATTAATTCCGATCATATCGAAATGTTTGCTGAAACAACCGCTAAAGGTAACGTTTTGGAACCCGAAGGTATGATCGAAATCAAGTTCCGAAACAAAGAGTTGTTAGACTGCATGAGTCGTCTCGACCCAAAAATTCAAGCCCTTAAAGTTAAACGTCAAGAAATTAAATTCGATCAATCGATAACCGAGCAAATAAAAACCCGCGAGAAACAGCTTTTACCTATCTACACTCAAATAGCTACCAAGTTTGCTGAGCTTCACGACACATCATTCCGAATGGCTGAAAAGGGTGTGGTCAAGCAGGTTGTTGACTGGAAGGAATCTCGGTTTTTCTTCTATAAAAGACTTCAACGTAGGCTTGCTGAGGCTTCTTTGATTAGCACTGCACGAGAAGCTGCGGGTGAAACACTTTCTTACAAGTCTGCTTACGATATGATCAAACAATGGTTTTTCGAGACGAAAAGTGAAGACTTGTGGGCTGATGATGACGTGTTTTTCACATGGAAAAACGATGCGTTTAACTATAACTCTAAGTTAGCTGAACTACGTGCACAAAAGGTCTCGAATCAGTTAGTGAAGATTGGCAGTTCACCGTTGGATTTACAAGCTCTACCGCAAGGGATCGCTGCACTTTTGCAAGGGGTAAAATCATTACCTATTTCATTACTTCGGTTTTTTTAGACGGCATGATTGGTTTCAACTTAGGCAATCGTTTTTAATATTGTTTCGTTTTGTTACGATGCAGGTGAATCCAGCGACCAAAGGTAAATTGGTTGAAGAACTTCGACGAGTACTTGAATTCGCTTATAAACCAAATCCAACAGTCGAGATTTTGCCCGCAAACTGAGAAGCCTCTCAAGGAGTGTATATGAACTAGGACTGATGATAACTTATTTATTGAGCTTACAGTTATTTTGCATGTTAAAGTGTTATTTTTTTTTTCTTCATATTTGTAAAATACAATTGCATTTTTTAAGCATTACATAATTATACATCTTTGGTATTTTTCTGTAATCTGTTCTTTTTACATGACTGATTCATGGAATAAAAAAGTTAAGTTTTTTTCGTTACGTTACATATTTTGGTCGAAATTAGCATACATGAAACAATATATACTCAGATGAACTATATAGTCGAATACTTGAGTGGCCTCCGGATGCAATATCTATGGCGATGGATGCTTAATCCATATGTCGAAACATTTGCTATCATTTTCGACCTCTTTCTTCTCTTTTCCCTTCGGTTTGTGTTTCTTTTCCTTTTCTCGACGTTTCTGCTCTTCTTTTTTGATTCTCTTGAGTTCTTCGCGTTCCTTTGCTTTCTTCTTTTCTTTCGCTTGTTTTTTCTTGTTTCTCTCGAGGTGTTCTATTTTCTTTCGCTTCTCTCTTTCGTGTTTCACCTTCTCTTTCATTCGTTTCTTCAGCTTAGCTTTCTCTTTCCGTAGTAGTATTCGCTTCATAATGTCCCAACACATCTTCACTTGGATCTTGTTCTTGAATGCAAGTTGATCTTGAAGTTAAGTAGCTATGCAAATGGTATATGTGCTTTTGATTTCACTTATTTGTATCTAAACACATTGATAGTATCAATATGAACTGATTTTTCAAGGTAAACCATTTTTTGTTGGTTTCTCGACAAGATGTTACACGTTACAAGTATACTGTGTTTTATGCGCACTAGAAACCGAGTGACTCGATAGAAATTTACTAAAAGCCACATAAACGCCAGATCCGAATATATAACGAAAGACAGTTGTAATAGTAAAAAATGTCGCTCTTAATCATGTCAAGTTTCAGACATGAACGGGTATATTTGGCAACAAGCTTTATAAAGCCAAACTATACCTGTCGGATAGTTTAAGAATTCATAGTAAAACAAAAGAATGACCCAGAAGTATAACATTTAAAAATAAGGGAACACATTCAATTAGGAAACCTTAGTGTTTGTTATTCCGGATTTTGTAAACTGTCTAGTCCATAATTCTTGTTTTTCGTTACTACACTTGTTTGACGATACTAGCGCTTGTAGTTTCTTATGTTTTCATTATTACCTTACACACAAAGAAGAAACAATTTGAGAAATATTTATAAGCAGGAAAAAAAATGGAATGTCAGAAACTTATTTTTATCAAAATTGGTAACAAACGAGCCGTTGATGGTTCATTCACAAGTTTCTATAAGCACACCGATAAAAATCCAATTGCATATGTTTTTCCCTATACGATTCTCAGTATATTCAAACCGCTGTCATTTCATCTACTTTGACACGAAATTTAATTTCCATAATATCCTACAAGTATACAACTATAATGTACTAATAGAGGCCTTATTTAGGTATGCGGATATGACTTTATGACATTGCAAAAAATAGCGTGTTCCGCTTTCTTGGTCTTCGTGTTTTACTGATTAACTCAGACCTCATGAGCCAGCTTTGGTGAGCATGTGTGAACTGCGTCTGCAACTGTGAGAAAAATCTTGTTTTCACCAATCAAGTCAGGGAATCCCGATGCGTATAGCTTGTCTAGCACGACTTGCCCGGGGTTTGCAAGAATAAGCTGTCGAGAAAAGTAGTTTTATTAGTCCTTAAGATAGGTACGGTCACTTTGATCCGTGAGTGCATTGTAACCTGTAAGGTTGTATAACACAACACGATGATACACTCACGGGCCATTTTTAGCAACTGTAGAAGGTATATGTGTAAATTTTGACCAAGTTACTTAATAAACGAGTTTTATGTTTACATCTTTAACGGGTCTAATAAGTAAAATAAAAAAGTTTCTAATATGAAACAAGTCAACCCAATTCGAACTTTAAACCAAAAAACGACCCATTTTGACAAGTTACCAAGCCCCCGTTTTTAGTATCTATATGGAAGTGATTCTTACTTGAACATCTCTCTTTTGCAGACTCCTAAGTAACTCTTCCAAGGCATGTATTCCACTTGTGTCGATATCAGTAACAGCTGCAATTAAGTAATGAGATATAAGATGAATGATAGAATACAGGAAAATCAAAACTTGATTTACAGGAAACTGAGCTTCTTACGGGACATCTCGACTATCAAGAATTGGATATCTGGTTGGTATGTTGCTTTGAGATTTTCTTCTTCTTCGGTTAGCCATCTCAGTATCCTGCGATGAAATAAAGTTACGATCCAATTACTTATAATTACGTCAATGCAAAACATATGTCATATCCCATTCATTATTTATTAAACATCAAAAAATGGACAAAACAACAATCACCTTTCTTTCGTGTAGTTGGAGTTCGAGAAGTATATAGCTGAGTCGACCCGTACAATCAGAACACCTGGAACTTTAATTGCCTCAGGATACTGTCCAATATTCCTATAAACACTCGTCTGCGGGATCTTTCCAAGAATAGCCGTTCGTGGTCGTGTAACTTGAAGAAGAATTTTTGCAAAAGATATTGCAACCTAATATTTACACAAAAATAAGATCAAATTCAAGCTAAATTGTTAAAAAAGAAGACCGAGATGGTTTGGTTTTAATCCTTACAGCAATCAAAAGACCGATCTCAACAGATCTGAAAACGACGCCAAGAAATGCACCCATGCATGCCACAAAATCAAGTTTGTCGATTTTCCAAATCAAAATTGCAGCATCAATATCGATAAGGCCAATGACAGCAGAAATAATGATGGAAGCTAGAATCGCGTTAGGTGTGTACTTGAAAAGAGGAGTTAGGAATTTAACAGTCAATAATACCACCATTGACATAACAATGTTTGAAACCGCGGTCTGGCATCCTGCCATATAGTTTACAGCTGACCGGGAGAACGATCCTGAAAAGAGTATATGAAACATTTAGATAACTCGTTGCAAAATGAAAATCCAAACACCCTTATCATTTTTTTTGTACCTGTTGCAACGTAGCATGACGTCATTGAGCCTACGATGTTCATAGTCCCGAGTGCTACCATTTCTTTGTTTCCATCCACTTGATAATCTTTCATTGAAGCAAACGTTCTCCCGATAGCAACTGCTTCCTGATAGATTAAGGTTCAACCTTAGATGAAAGAACAAAGCATGATAGTATGATACGAAAAAGACTGTTTAATAGGCTAGAAGCTAACCGTTAACGCTATCATGCCAGCCACAATGCCGATTTTAATTCCTTTTGTTAGATTATCACCCGAAAAATAGATTTTGTCAAGTGAAGGAGGGTTGATTCTATGATCAATATCTCCCACCTGCCAAATGAAATTCAATAATTAGTAATATGAAATGATCACAAAGAATAGTTTGATCATGAAAGTCAAAAAAATGTTCTTACAATTTTAACACCATCTTTGTCGGCATGGGTGATGTACACAAAAAATGTCGATAATATAACGGAGATCAAAGGTGCAATAGCGGGCACCCAAAACAACTTCGGTTTCTTCTTTCCCTGAATCACAAGTAGAGAGGTATTAAGATGAAGACGTAACATGAAATAGTTACACAATGTGCAAAAACCAGCGTTGAAACATGTATATTAGTAAGTGATAGTGAAATTATATTAGTAAATCATAATTGTAGCAATCAAGAGACCAACGCCTTACAATGTACTTAGCGACAAGCAGGAAAGCCAAGAAACTTGTTGCGATGACGATTGTCTGCCAGTTCCACTGCAAAATTTATATATACAAGAGATTTTTAATGCTAAGCTTCATGTGTGAAAGCATACATTGTTGAAAATAAGAGCTCACCCCATGATGAGCGGATTTAAAAACCGATTTCATTACTGAAATGATGTCAGTATCTTTTGTGAAGTTTTTAATGCCGAGAAAGCCTTTAAGTTGTTGAAGCGCAATTGTGATGGCAGCTCCACCCATAAAACCGACAACAGCCGCGTGTGATAGAAAGTCTATCAAAAACCCGAGCCTGTCCAGAGAAAGGTTGTTAGAAAAGCGTGTTTTCAAATACGGGGTGTTTTGGATTGCTTATTTATAAGCAACTTGTAAATAAATTGTTAGCTAGGTACCTGAAAATTCCCAGAGTAGCTTGAGTGATTCCAGCAAAAAATGTAGCTGTAAAGATAAGCCTAAGATATTCATCCTTATGGGTTTCTGGATCAAATTCATGCCGAACAAGTGTTCCCAGCAATAAAGAGACCACTGCCACGGGTCCTATGGCTATATCTCGTGAGCTACCCATAAACGCGTAGATTAGAGGCGGAACAAAGCTTGAGTCTAAAAAAAAAAAAAAAAAAAAAAAAAAAAAAAAAAAAAAAAAAAAACTGTCACATATGAAGTCTAATTTGAACCGTAAAAATCAAAGAATCATATACCACAATCCTAATAAACATGGGCTAAGTTACGTCATAGCAACTCATCAAATATTTGTTCATCTGATCATAACTGTGTATGAAACCGAACTACAAATGGAAAATGAAAATGCTTACACAGTCCATATTGTGCTGCCAAATTTGCAAGTTTTGAATATCCAATATCCTGAAATGAACGTACACGCAACAAGTAATAAGATATAACGATTCTATGTTCATTGTTGCAATAGTATAAAAATCTTAAACATGTAACAATATTGTACCTGTGGAATACAAAGACTAGCAATGGTGAGTCCAGCAATAAGATCACCTCTAAACTTTTTTATATTATAACTTCTTCCCCAGTTGAGAATTGGAAAAATCGCTTCTAGGCCAAGCACGAGCTTCCTAGACTTCGGTTGATCCTTAAAGGGTCGTAAAGGATCATCTGAAAAGAACGTTTCTTTCACCGTGGTTTTGAACTCTTTGAACAGGCTTTGTTTTGGAGGGACACCAATCTTATGAATGTAAGGTACATTATTCGGTCTTTGACTAGCCGAAGAAGACAAACTATTTGTATCCATGTCAAGATCTTTGTCGTCGTCGTGATCAGGCGTTGACGACCACAATCAAGAAACTCGACTGTTTTTCACGAAAAAATGAAAATTCGTTTAAACATGAAACACAAGATGGGCATGGAAAAAATGTTGAAACTTCAAGATTGTATAAGTTTTTAACAACAATAATACTACTAAAAGTCAAAATTTTGGACATAAAAGTATTGAAGTCTACTTATTTGTTTTTGACAAACAAAACTCGAATTCTAAAGTTGATTGATCCTAATATTTGACTAAACTCGCCAAATTGTAAATTTAACTTGCTGTAACATCATTCTGAGTTCATTGTTCACGTCGCAACGTTGTTTACACGCATAGTAGAAAATGACATAAATGATCGTTATCAAGCATCAAGTATCATGTCGAGTGCAAGTAGACCTGTTTTCGGCTTTGTTCTCTTTTCGTAGATCCTTTTCATAATAATGATCTTGATGTTTTCAAGCTCCCAAATACGACTTGTTCAACTATCAAAGTCTTACATGAATGAAATTTGTTTGTTTTTATTAACTAAAACAAATGCTACCCACAAAAATGATATACAGCTATTATTGGTCAATCCAATGCACAATTAAACAAAGATTATAAATGTCTAAAATGAAATTTGTCTGCTTGAAATATGTGAGATAATTTGTGTTGTATATATATTGCGAGATAGTTAATTGCCGTTAAAAATAAGACAATTTGTCAAATCTTTTAATCATAACGCAAAACTGTCACCTTAAAAGAACTAATTACTGCCAAATGATAATATTGTTAATAAACCTTACAGAAAATGGTATTTTGTTACTATGTGTTTTGGATTTGATACATAGTCCGGCACATATACTAAAACTGGAAGCCTTGTGATGAAAACAAATTATGTCATTTCAAATTTACAATGAGCTTTGGTAAATTGTAATTATATTTTCCGGGAGATGAAATTTACGATAGATATTATAACGACTTAGCTTAAACACCATGCTATGAAAAGTTTACAACTGAAAAGGTACCATGAAATTGTTAGTTTTGTGGATAAATTTAATACGTGTATGTCCAGATTCGAACTCGAGACCACGAGATTGCATACTTTACGTATGAGAATTAATGTTTAATAATTAATGTAAAATGTTATATTTAATTACTAATTACACAATAACGACTAACGTGCGTTAAGTAATTAACGGTAATTGACTAACGGTCTTTAAGTATTAAAGAGAAGGACTATAGATGAAAATAGAGAACAAAAAGCTTCTGGAATCCCTATGGGGAGTGTAGGCTGATCGGTTTTGGACTGGGTTTACCCAATCCAAACCTAACTTGCTCTCTAAGATTGTCATGCCATAAATACAAGGCCAATGGTTCATTGTTGGGTAATGTTTTGTACACACACAATATTCTAAACCTTGTTTTCTCCTTCTTCTTGTGGTACACGGCTGATCACACAAACCCTTAAAGGGTGATCGAATCTTTTGGTGTATCACAAAAACGTTTTGTGTTTTCTTGAACTAGCATTCTCATTAATTCGGTATTAGTACGTGTGTACAAGAACGTGGTACAAACACACTATTATTTGTATCTTGGTTAGAATCGAAAAAAGGTGAGGATCGATTCGTGTAAACCATAAACCCTAATTAGGGTTTTGATATCGTCTTGATTCGTGCTAGCTTAGAATTGCAAAAGATATGCATACGTTTTATTATTTGGTTAATTAATTGCTACGCTTCCGCATGCTGTTTGATGTATATGTTTTTATATTTATGATATGTCATGTTATATAATTTCAACAGAAATAGGCCATGCATGAACATAATACGCATATGAAATTTGTTAGTCATGAAATGAGCATTGTACATTATGCTGTGAAATCCTTGCAATGAGCTTGTGACTTGTAAGTTTCACGTAATGTGAGAGTTTCTTCAGCAAGTGATTGTAAGCTCAAGTCTCAACGAAAAACAAGTATGTGGTATATTTGTGTCGTATAGAGGTAATAAATGAAAATAATTATAAATATGGGCTTTTTTCACCCCACTTTTAGCAATTTCTACCAAATGCTTTCCCGTTTACCAATTTTGGAAATTTTGGTGCATGGTGCACATCGAAGGAGTGCACCATATTTTTGGGCCAATATAACGGACATTCAACACGTGGACTTTTGATAATAAAAAGGATTATGACAGGAGCGTCGTCTTACGTGGCACATAGCAAAGCTAAAACAAACAAAAAAACCAGTAAAACAATAAAAAAGATTGAGAAAAAAAGGCGATGCGCTCCACCCATACACGTCGCGCGCCGTACTGGCCATTTTTAATACGGTTCAAATACAGTCTTTTTTATTAGTATTAATTTCATATATCATCTAATTTTATGATTAATTTCATATATACTCAAAGTGCAATGATTGAATGCAAAATATACAATATTTTTAAAACGTAATTAGATATATATGAAATTTCCAAACTAAGTGAAGATATAAAATTGCCCATTTTTATTATACCACTACCAAATACGGCCCTATCCTAGATCATGACATCTAGTTGGCTATTACATTCAGCTCGACAATAAAGGAGAAATAACCAAAGTCGTCTTTTTGTTTTTTGAACTTAGAAAGTCGTCTTTTTGCTTTTTGAACTTAGAAAGTCGTCTTTTTGGCTTCACGCCTTTACATAGATTCGTCTACCATACATATTGGCATATTGCTACCATGAAAAGAACACCATTAATAGCGGTTAATTGTATTTTTATGTATCTCAATATACCTACAAATATGGATGGGGTCCTCTACAAGTCAAATTTTTACAATTCTGACTAAAATAAGTATCCAATAATTGTATCGTCTTTGACCAATTCATAGTTAAAGGATTGTTAATAGTAAAAAGGCTTAAATAAATCTTTTACTAATTTGACACTCTTAATTTATCAAATCACTAATGCATTAGATTAATATAATGTTATCGTCTTCTTGAGCTTGATACAACACAGATTATTTTATGTTCAATTATTGTAGAGCGGAGCCAGAATTCCATGTTAGAGGGTGCTACTTTATTAGTATGAACTAATAAAACAAAACTTGTACACGATTAATATTTTAAAGGAAATTTTATCTGACTGTAGCCACCCTACTTGATCCGCTCTTAATTAGTACTTCAGTTAATACACACGGATGCTATCGACTTATTGTATTTTGTGTGTTTGTTTACGTACTTAGTTTACTCTATTACGATTTTTATTTATTTATTTATTTATTTATTTTTTTTTTTTTTTTTTTTTTTTTTTTTTTTTTTTTTTTTTTTTTTTTCACTTAGATCACTAAACTAGCTAAACACGACAATTAGGTTACACAGTTTAGCTGGTCGATAAGTTCTATAACCTACGTAAACGAGAAAAAAGTAGCATGACGCCACGATCCAAAACATTGATTACAAAAACATCCATATCCTAAGGCAAAGGGTCGAGAACTCAATGACACTATTCTTGAACAACTTGGGGCCAGGCCTTCTTTTCGATACTTTGTGATGTAAAATATTGCTAAGGATTCATGTGTTTTTGGACTCTAAACTAAAATTATAATAAATCAATTATATACAAACAATAAAAAAGCAAGTAAAGAGTATAATAATATTTTACCATTTACGTAAATCAAGCTCGAATCACGTCCAGGTTCGTCACATACACTTTTCCTTAAATGGCTCTTTTAGCGACGAATCAAACACATGCAAAGTGTAGTGTTTAGAAAAAAAAAATTTAGTACAACTAAAAGATACTA
Source organism: Artemisia argyi (assembly GCA_030686995.1). Lineage (NCBI taxonomy): Eukaryota > Viridiplantae > Streptophyta > Magnoliopsida > Asterales > Asteraceae > Artemisia > Artemisia argyi. The sequence continues at coordinate 192,371,946 of CM060692.1, read as the reverse complement.
AACTGTTAACGGTTATATAGTGCAGAAATCCATAGTATTTAAGGGTTTGATTGAAATGTGTGTGAACCAAATATATTTGGGACCATTGAGTTGCAAAATGTCAAAAAGTATTTATGGAATTTAGCTACGAATTTACTTTTTTTATTTATTTTTTATTTTTTTATTTGGTCAATGGCTCAAGTAAACGGTTTTGATTGATGGGAATGTGTTTTTAAAACCGGACCGGACAGGTTGGACCTGAATTTATGGGGTCGTCGGGTTTGGTTTATTTGCTGGCTAAGTCGTTCTTTAGTGACTAATAGTCCGACCTTAAAATGAAAGAACTCACACATGTTATACTTAAGAGTTGAGACTTGAAAATGTTGTTAAAAGAAAATTTGTGGCGCGAACAAATAATTTATGAGTTAGTGAGCAACTCACGTCCGGTTAGGTTACGGGACTTTGATCGTCATACTTTTTTGGTGTTATAACTTGTCGTATGCATTATTTGTATTTTTTTTCTTCAATATGTTGATCATTTATTATTATTATTATTATTATTATTATTATTATTATTATTATTATTATTATTATAAACATCACTTTATTAAAAACTCATATGATTTACAAAAAATTAGTGGAGAGTCGAGATACTATCTGAGCCCCACTCCTTTAACTATATCAAAACTAATCCTACTAAAAATATGAATAACAGCACGTGGCCCAATGTCTTGATTCACAAAGAACATTTGGATTCACTTCAGTAAGGTCACCGCATCCTTCTCAAGTTCCCTAAAAGAAGAGAATGTGAAGGGGAGAAACCCATATTTAATATTCACGCACTCAGCCTCATACTTGACGCGTTTATGTTGTGTGGCTTCAATTACCGCATGACCTGACACAAAATCAACCATACCAGTTTGTGTCAATGGCGATGACCCTGTCAGATTGACACATACATCAAGCCATCCGTCCCACGAGTATAGCAACACATCAACTGGACGTAATGGTTGTCCATTTCTCCACTAAGCATAATATCAACTTCTTTACAAGTCAAAATCCTCGACCGATAACAGATGTCAACAAGAGTATCACGCACCACGTTATGCCGGTACCAATAATACCAGCACACGATACACCATGGTCTCCATAAATATCCCCCGTAAAGACCCTGGAACAAGCTTAGCACGACATCTGAACAGAGAATACGGGAACACCTAGCCGATAGCAAAACACACACTGGTAGGTCCTAGCATTCATAGTCTGTCCCAACCCAGATATTGGAACCACCCTAAGCCAGTCCGAAGTGTAGGCCTGAATTTGCGATTTTTATAATGCCATCTGTCAAGTAGATAGGGAAAAAGTGGACTTGGCCGTTTGGGTAACATATGTGAAATATATATCTGCCAGTTTGTTCATGAGTTTGGGAGAAACGATCTCACTCGGATTACTCAATTAAAAGCACACAAGACATCATCAAAGGAAGGCCCCGAAGTTACAATTCCAAAATGTCGGAGCAACTTAGTCTGCAAGCTAGCAGATTGGAGTTTAGATGCAAAGAATGCATAATTCAAGACATCACCTGCAGAGTAAACACCAAGCCCACTAATCACAGGGCAACTATCTTTTGGATAGTTCGGAGTCGATGCAAGTGAACCTCCGTAGCCATAAAACGATTAATTTTCTTCCCGTTAGATTCGAACCCTTGACCTCCTCTTTAAAACGATGCAACATGTTTATCATTTGCATTGGACTTTTTGAGTTTTCTCAATGTTTTTGAAATGGGAAATGATTTGCACTTTTATACTTTTGATTGACACACTTTTGCTTGTACAATTAAGTATTCCAATAAAAAAAAATACGAGTATCCCAATCATTTCTTCGAAGTTGAGTGTGGTTTCAAATCATTGATGGGACTCACCCAGGCCACTTGGAATCTAAGACAAATCAATGTAAAAGTGTATTTGCATGTGAAAAGAGAGGGATTCTAGTGTCCTTATCTTTTGTTGACTTTTCAAACTTGTGGAAATTTGTGGTTTCATTTTGAAAATTTGTCAAGCGTGTCAAGTAGAGTATACTCTTTCGTTTATAGCATATTAAAAGGATAATAATGCTACATGGTCTTTTGGCATACCATGTACGGCGATATAAAGTTAAGTTGTGGTCTGTCGGCATATTATGACCATGTTTATTTGTGGATGTATAAAAGAAAAAAAAAGAATGTCACATATTAAATGACATGTTATTGTGTGAATATATTTTTATAAATTTCTGTCATTCCAACATTTCTCATCAAGAAGAATTTTGAAGCTCAAGTGCTCAACCTCTTAGACCGAATGTAATGGGAGGGTCGAAGGGACCGTCGACCTCCGAAGGTGACGCATCTCCTTCCGTCCCACCCACTGCACACATGCAATCTAGTTGAAAGCAATCCCAATGAATAAAGCACACATGCAGTCCCAGACTCCCAGTGAAGAAAACGCATAAATCGCTTATGCGACCGAGTTGAAAGCAATCCCAAACCTTTAATTTTTTTACCTTTATTTCATTTGTTAAAAAAAAAAAAAAAAAAAAAAAAAGAAAAGAAAAGAGTGTTTAAAAATTTAAATCTTGTCATATAAATATGCCATTACCTCTATATTTTATACACATTTTCAAACACATTCTTTCTTTTACACTCTACATGTCTCGTCTAAAACAAATGTCCGGATCTATTCTTTTTACATCCTTGGGTGATGAAGAAGATGAAATTAATAGTACAGATGTAGCGCATTTTACAGGTGTCATTACGGCTATCCAAACTTCCACTTCTATAATCCAAAAAGCCTCATGAATCACAATAAATAGAGATCGTTGGTGATAATGATCGTCTAGTGGCCGCTTACTTCTCTGAAAACTCAATGTATGACGAAAAATTAATCCGTAAGCAGTTTCGAATGAGCCGAAGACTATTCACACGCATTGTTCGAGAAATAACTGATAATGCACCATATTTTCAACAAAGTAGTGATCATACGGGAAAAGTTGGTATTTCCCCATTATTGAAGTGTACATCTGCAATTCGTCAATTGACATATGACACCGTTCTTGATGCTTTAGATGAATATCTGCAAATGGGTGCGAAAACTTCTCGTGATGCAATCTCTCCTGACTTTTTATCAAGAGGAGCAACATCGTGAAGATGATCCCGTACGAACGCCTGAAGAAACGTTCGAAGTTATTAGAGATATACACAACAAAACGCCTACTATAAACCTTAGAGCCGATTTAGTGAAGCATATTTGTCGTCGAACAAATGAACATTAGTTTGTCATTTTATTTGAATTTGTAATGTAATGTTTTTAATTTTATTTAAATTACTATGTAATGCTTTTAATTATTACTGTAATAAAATTTTAATTTTAGTATTTAAAAAAATGAAAATGGAAAACAAAATAGTTGATGTCCTCGGTTTCCTTCTTACACTAAAGGGTTGTTTCTTAATTTTTTTTTTGGGTTGTTTCTTAAATTAAGTCATGTGGATATATATTTATTGGGAAATGAATTGTATGCCTAAAACTAAAACCTAAATTTAAACTTAAAGATGTGATTTGTTCATTTGAAAATTTAATTGGTGAAAAATGATGAGAGAGAATAAGTGTATGACATTTGTTATGAAATGAGATTAGGTCTATTAGGTTAGGCACAATAATATGGGTCAATCCCTCTTATTTTCTCTGCAACGTCAGCTTTTTCTCTCCAGCGACCTGCAGGCGATTCAGTGCCACAGTAAGGGCGACCAAGTTCTTTTTTTTTCTGTAAAAAAAAAAAAAAAAAAAAAAAAAATTTAACACAAACTAAAAATTTCATTCATAATTAAAACGTTACATATTAATTCAACTAAAATAAAAACATTACAACACTTATTAAAACATTACAACATAAAAACTAATCATATAGGTTGTATTGTTCCTTGATCAAGTCTTTGAGTTCTTGCATTTTTTTTCGTTGAAATGCGGGTAAAGATAGGTTGATTGGTTTAAAATAGAAGATGATGTCTTTTTGATATTTCTTTTGTCGCTCAAATTCAAGCCTTTGTTCTTCCATTGCCAATCTTCTGTCTTCTTGCTCCGCTTTCTTTTGCTGCAGCGCCAACTCCTTATCCCTTTGCTCCAGCTCTTTTCCCTTCAATTTGTAATATCCGTCTGCAAGCTCCTGCTTCTTACCCAATGCCTTTGACGTAATGGTTTGCCATTTGTCGGCTACCCCATCAAAAAAATTCCCCGACGATTTCTTCATAGCCTTATTTTTCTTAGCTGCATCACGCCCAATCGGTCGCTCATTTCGAGGTTCTTCATTATCAGGCACATCCGAGCCCGTTTCAGAAGTCCTTGGTTTTTTTCGAGCCTCATTTTGGTTTAAAAAAACCGGCATCTCATTTTTCTTCCAAATCTGATGGTCCCTCAAAATCTCCCAACAATGATCCAAATGAAAGGCATGCTTCATCATTCGAGGTGTCTTTTTGAACCTCTTTCTCAACCGCCTTCTTCTTACCCTTTATAACACGCTTCTTTGTTTTGACCGGTAACATCTCTTCAGAAATAGTGTTGTCGTCGGCATCACCAATAAGATCATCATTTGGAACCGAATCGTGATACGATCTGTGACCTGAACCTTGATAACCCGGTGACATTTGTTGCCTCGGATAACTCGAACCGGTTCCAACATAAAAATCCGGATTGTTTTGTAATTGTTCCATAAAATCACAAGCATCAAGATTGATGTGGTTTACCGGAGAATAATTTTGATAATTAGAATAGGAAGACGTTGATGAGTCCATTGTTGGACGATATCACGATTCTGGGGAGCCATACATACTTCGACGGGAGTGGCTTTGTTGTGGTTGTTGGTTGTTTTGATACGGGGGAACAAATGGACGATTAATATTATGATGCATAGCAAATGGATTGAATGTTTGTTGTTGTGGAGGTCGTTGAGATTCGTAATCAAGAGAAGGAGGTCGGAAATTGATGGTTGGTGACACACCGGTTAACCGGAAAGTCGAATCCGGTGATACTTGCGGGATGTTTTGTTGTGGTAAACGGGATTTTCGGCCTTTTGCTTGTTGTTGTGGTGTTTTCTTAGACATTTTTAATAGAGAGAAGTGTGAGATTGTGTGAATTGAAGTGTTGTTTAGTTGTGTATTTATAGGAGAATTTTTTATTTATTTTTTTTTACTCACAAACGGCTATAAGCATTAAATGTGTGGAACGTTTGGATCAAAATTAAAAAAAAAAAGCGGAAAGTACTTGGTCGAGGTTGAGGCCGAGTGGGGTGGTTTTTTGAGTTTTTCTGAGTCGCGACCGAGTATCCACACCAAGCCCGACCGAGACGACCGGTGCCGACCGAGTCGGTCTCGGTCCTTATTGTCGGCAGTCTTAGTAGATCTATATTTTAAGTCTATATATCAACACTCTTATTTATTTTAGCCTCTTAATTATGAGAGAGAGAATTTTTTGTGAAACTTCCCGGTAAAAGGAAACAAATTTTTTGGGTCTACTTATTAAATGAAATAGAAACACGTTTTAAGTTCAGGAGGTGATTTGCACACTCCCACAATTGATTGGCACACTCAAATTATGAGTGTTTTGACATTTATACCCTTACAGGGATAAAAATAAGTAAAAATAATGTGATGGTATAAATGTCAAGACACTCATAATTTGAGTGTGCCAATCAATTATGAGAGTTCGCAAATCACCTCCCTTTAAGTTATTCATGAATTTGTCGTGAGAAGAGAAAATAGATGTTAGTTCTAGGGGTGTTCATCGGTTCGGTTATCGGGTTATTCGGTTTATTCGGTTCGGTTTGTTCGGTTAATTTTTTTTTCTGGGTCAAACCGAAAACCGAACGGAACCGAATTTAAATTTCATTCAACCGAACTGAAAACCGAAAACCGAAAACCGAACCCCTATAACCGAAAGCCGAACCGAATAACCTGAATTACATAATTTTATTATTTTTTCATTTAATTATATATATTTTTAAAACAAAATTTATTTTCAAGCTTAAATAATGTTATGTTTATACTAAAAAAGACTTTTAGTGATTATTTTTATATATAAATACATAAAAAATTATATATATTTATATATTTTCGGTTTTCGGTTCGGTTTTCGGTTTTCATTGTCAAACCCATATCCAAAGCGATAACCAAATATTTAGTTCGGTTCGGTTCGGTTTTGACCAATTCGATTCGGTTATGAATTTGGTTCGGTTTTTTTCAGTTCGGTTTGGTTTCGGTTTTCGGTTATTGTGAATATTACCAGATCCATGAACACCCCTAGTTAGTTCCATCCCACTATCACCATTACATCTGGGTTTACTCAATTGTTTAATTTTGGGCCAAAAGGTGCATTGTGGATTTGTGGGGACTCTTTTGAAATTTAGAAAAAGGGTAGTGTACCAAGAAAAAATATATGTGCTTTAAAGAAATTAGAGGATATATGTTTGGTGAATTGGAAGGAAATAATGCAAGAACATGAATAGGAATATAGGATGATAAAAGTGAGTTAGATATAGAAAATTACTCTTCATCTTAATACGACTTTATGTGAAACTGTTGAACATCTTGAAACGAAAGAAAACGAGAATGTCAAGCAATTGACTACTTTAATTATCAAGCAGATTTGAATTTTAAGTTTTCAATAAAACTTGCCAAACTAACTGCCATAGATTAAAAAAACTAAATAAGAACAAGTAGGTAAACCTTAATTAAGCCATTAAATTTGGTTTTTAAATACAATTAGGTCAATACTTTTGATAATCAAGTTTGAGGAAATAAAATTTACAATTTTCTAAACTATATGAAAGGAACGTTTTGCATAAACACTTTCACACTCTATAGTGTATGCTAGTTATTCCAAAGGTACTGGACTGCAAGCCTATTTCTTTCTATTACATATCCGTTCTGCTAGTATATGGGTGTTTTACGCCTTTTCCCTCCATCTACCGGGCTAGGTAATTGTTTGAATGTGCTTCATTGGAACGTAGCTAATCGTCCTTGCTTTTAGAGAATTGCTGGCTCTGCCTCAACCTTTCTGCCTATAGCCTAAGAACCTATTATAAGGTAGCAAGAGAGCTCTAAGAAGTGGTGGTGACCTTGTAGTTTTATAATGATTCTTTCACTCCTGGTACTTTGAACTTGGAATGGCGTGAAGAAATTATCGATACTTATTTGGTCTCAATACAATTTGATTAGAAAGGCCTAACTAGAAGAATGACCTAGCTAAAAGATGCATTATCGACTCACACATATCATCTTAGAAAAACGGTTAGAGAGATACCCGGTTATGTCACGTACATTTGACAAAGACTCACCCTCCCCATATATGTTGAACATCGAAAAACCTCATTGATTTATCCGAATTTCTGCATGGCGAATCATGTCACAATTTACATTCACTTTTTATTTTATGTATCATGCATTTATTCTTAAAACATTGTTATCAGGAAACTGAAACAATAGGATTCTCATACCTAAAAGCAATATCCATGGCTATGGTTACTTGTTCTCGATCGTCACTAAATGCAATATGTAACCTACAAGTTATACCTAACGATGCGCCACATACGAATCTTTAGAATAGTAAGCCAACTTTTGCCAAGAAAACACTTTTCAAAAATCTTATCGAATTATGCAAGTTGAGTTATGTTCCTTTGAAGGCATTTTCTTAGAATCGAAAATGAGGTTGGCCAAATGGTGAAATGGATCTGACCATCAATTACAAATGTAAATATCTTATAGATTCTAAAACATATACTACTTCACTTTCACTTTCGCAAAATTGTTTTATATATACTACTTCACTTTCAAAAAAATAAAATAAATAAATAATAATAAAATAAAATTAAAAAACTAAAAAAAAAATAAAAAAGTAAAAAAATAAAACCACTTTCTTTTTTTTAAGGGTAAAATGCAAAAATGGTCCCTAAACTATCACAAAATCGCAAAAATGGGACCGAGACAAAAAGTCACGCAAAACAGCCATTAACGTTACGTAAATTTGCAAAAAAGCCACCGAGAGGCATTTTCTGTTAGTTTTCCCGTTAAGTGTCATGTCACTGAGGGTAGTATTGTCATTTCACGGTTCCCGCCTAAACCAATATTAGACCCACCGAATAACTCAAAAGCTTCTTAGCTCAACTACCCCAAAGTCAATTGCATTTTTTGCCCTAATGTTTCCAATTAGGCATTCCGAACTAGTAAAAATTGAAGAAGATGGCCTTTTTTTTGGGGAAAAACCGCGAACGATCTTCCCTGATCCGTAATCTTCAGCAAATATACGGTAGGTTTTTGGGCATTGTTAATTATATCGTTTTTTTAGCTACAGTTATATGCGATTGAAATGAACCGTACGAATAGAAGCATAGATTATACATTAAGATGATTTTTTAATGTTGTTAGTGTGTGTGTGTGTGTGTGTGTTGATGTTTATTGTTTATACACAGAATCAAACCATAACTACTTCACTCTAAAAGTCACCCACGGTGGAAAATTTACGTCACCACCAGGAAGGGTATATGTTGATCCACTTATCGCGTGGTATGATTGTGTTGATTATGACATGTTTAACTATGACGCCGTTGAAGCGTTGGTAGCTGACATAGGTGTCAAAGGTGGGGTTACAGGGTGTCATTATAGGGTACCAGGGGAGACATTGGATGTTGGGTTGTTAGCCTTGCAGAATGATGACGATGTCATGAACATATTGAATTTGGTTCCAACACATAGAGAGATAGAGATTTATGTTGAGGCTAAACGCAAAAGAGCCAAAAGAGGCCGAAAATCAAAAATTGACACAGACACTCCTGTTGAGCAACCACCTCTAAGTCGAGTTGTTGGTGACACAGACACTCTTGCTGCGCAACCACCTGTAAGTCGCGTTGATGGTCTACAACAAAATGAGCAACAATCCCAAATTACAGATGAAGACTTGTTCCAGTTTGCCCATCCTGAAGATAATGTTGGTGTGGAAGACGACTTGATTACAAACATGGTTGCAAAACTTTAGAGTGAGCCTGTGGTTTTAGAGCTCAACAAAAACTTTGTTGATTTTGAAGAGGTAGTGGAAATGGATGATGTGGAAAGGGATGATGTTGAAAGGGATCATGTGGGCACCTCAACACAGCAGGTAAATGAGGAAGAACATGTTGTGGATGTGGGCACCTCAACAGTGGACATGAGTAGGTTTAAGTTTGATATTGATCCCCATTTTGAGAATCTATCAAAATTAGCTGATGAGTGTATGGCAGATTATACGGATCATGATGCTGGCTATAACTTTGATGAGTATCACAGTGATGAAGAAGGCAGTGGTGGCAGACTTGTCAACCTACGCAAGATAAGGTTGAAAGAAATTAGGAGGGAGTATGAGGGTAGGTCGAATGTTAAGAAGGGAGAGTTTTTTGTACCAGAAACATTTGCGACCCCCAAGGATATCAAACAAAAGCTCAGAACTATGCGTTGGTGTCTCGAAGAGATATCAGGATAGAAAAGTGTGACCAAGAAAGGATTAGAGCGATTTGTAAAGGGACTGTTGTGGGTTATGGCAGAAATGATACTGGAAGTAGTCAACCATTGGCTTCTACTTCACAGTCAAAGGGCAATTTTACCAGTACCAAAACCTACAAGAAAAAGACCAAGCCCATGTGCCCATGGTCCCTACATGTGTCAAAAGTGGGTGATGAACGTAGTTGGAGTGTGAAAACATTAAAAGATGAACATAAATGCCTCCAAACAAGAAAAATTAAATTGTTTACTAGACGATTCCTTTCATCCGAGGTTGCTAAAATTCTTGTTAGGGACCGCACAACCACAACAGCTGCAATAGCAATGGAAATCAATCAGAAGTTGCAGATCGATGTCCCTACGATAAAGATATCTAGAGCAAGGGAATTTGCTCAGAAAAGAATTGAGGGTGACCATGAACAACAGTATGCCAATCTTAGGGATTACGTTTTGGAATTGAAAAATAAAAACAAGGTGATGAGTGTCTAAATACTCATCATTTTATACCAATCTGAACTGCCAAAACATCCAAAAACACTCAAATATGCATCAAAATACTTAAAATATCTTAGAAGTGTGTTTTATATGTTTCAAATGCAAAATATGCAAAAACAGATGAAAAACGTACAAAGTTTGCATAATTGGCAGTTTCAGTCCCTCAAGTTTCATAAATTGGCAAAACTAGTCCCTGAAGGTTTTAAATGATAGAAAAGTCAACTTAAGTCCTTGAGAAGTCAAAAATATTCACAAATGATCCCTGGATAAAAGTTTACACATATTGGCAACTTTTACCCCTGAAGTTACAAAATTGGCAAAATAGGTCCCTGGGTATTATAAAATGGAAATTTAATACAAAATACCCCTGTACTATGCAGGAATGACAAATTGGAACCTTTTTGATAACTTTGAGGAAATTACAATTTAAACCCCTAAACTATGAAAAATTGCATAAATGGTCCCCCGGGTGTTTAAAAATTGTAATTAAATGAAAAATAGTCCTTTGGTTTATCTAACATGGCATAATTAGTCCTTGTGATAATTTTTGAAGTGCAACAGGTTTAGTCCCTCAAGAATTCAGAAATGGCAAATTTGGTCCTTGGGCTTATTTAACTACAAACCTAACGGATCTATTAATAATCCAACAATCCAAATCCATAAATCCAAACACTAAACCCAGTCCACCCTCAGCCCAAAAACCACTCCAGCCCATTTGTTTAATAAATAATACCGGGTCAAACCCAGTCAAACCCCAACCAATACCACCCTTTTCCCTCCTTCTTCCACCTCCCTCACTGCAACTCCAATACCACTCCACCACCCACAGTATTACTACCACCTCACCCCCTACTACTCTCACCTTATCCCTCTACCTGTAAACAAGTTCCAAGAAGCATTAATTGCTCAAAAACGGCTACACGCTATTATTTGGACTTTTGGCGCCAAAATACCAATTGATGGCCAAGATGGTTTACAGTGATCCAAAGGCTACAATTAAAGGTGGGATTTGACTACAATCAAGTGGTGAACTCATTGGGCTATAAAGAGTGAATGAAGGAGAAGAGAAATGTACCTTTGGAATAGCTTAGGTCACGTAGTGTAGAGTAACTCTTATTGCTTTCCTAGTTTAATGTAATTTAAAGTTTTAATGTTGTTCTTTTCTTCAAATTAGTGTAATAAACCTTTTTAATCATTTTAATTTCAAGTTCTCTTTTAAATTCATGATTTAGTTTAATGATATTTAAATTTCCAAGTCTTTTAATTTATTGTTGTTTGTTGTTGATTATTGGACTGCCTAGGCTCATGTAAGCTCCTGAAAAAGCTCACTAAGCTTTTAGAAACCATTGAATCAGTTTCAATCCTTAAATATCAAAAATAGCTAAAAAAAAATCTAGAAAATAGAGAATAAATAAAAAAACATGTGTTTTTGGTGATCTAAGCTTGGAGCATGGCCATTTTGGATTGCCATAGGTTTTAGAGTCTCATGGGAGACTATAGGTTATGGTTTGGTCCCTTGGTTCATTGATTCTCAGTTCAACTCACTTGTAAGCCACTTTTACAATGTTTTGCAATTTACTGTTTCCCTTTAATATATGCTTTGATTCCATGTTTTCATGTTTATATGTTGTTTATTAGTCATAATGTATCATAATATTAGGTTGATATGTGTTGAATTTAGTTGTGCTTGAAAATTGCATTGTGACTGCCAATTTACTAAATTATTGACAATCCTAGGTTTTGAGTGTGTGACTACATGAATGAACTGAAAAGGGTCTATTTTGATAGAATTTGATCTCTGGATTGGAAATAATCAGCTTATATAGTGATTTGCTTGGAAAAGCTCAACTTGTATTCATCTTAAGGGTTGTTTGGATGAGATGATTTATCTGTGTTGTAGGTTATGTAGGGTGTTATTCTTGTTTAATGTGGACTCTAAATGGCCTAAGTGACTCAGTGATGGTTTCACTTAAGTGGTATAGCATGTAAATGGTCAAACTTGACACTTTGATCAAGTACATGAGTACTGTGAGAGTGTCTTACTCTAGTTCCTTGCATATCTGTTTAATCCTTGTTAATCTTTGTTTATTCCATGTTTATGATGTTAAATATTCCATATTATGTCAGTAAATTAGGTTCTAAATTCGTTTTAGTCAACTTAGGTTGTTCTTGTAAAAGTCAAATTTTCAGTTTTTCTAGTTTTTGAATAAATGTCCAATTTTCCTGTGAGTTTATTAATTAGTTTCTGTCTAAATGCTTTTAGGATGTTAAAGTGTTGTTGCTAATCTTTCTATTTCTATTTTTGTTAATTTTTATTGTGCTTGTTTAATAGCTTTTCTCTTAGCTTATTTCTAGTGTTTTTTGCCCTGTCTCACAAGTGGACTGTCAAAACCACAAGCTTACAAAAGCTTGTGGAGTTGACACAAGCTTGTGAGCTTGGCACTTTTGTGATGCCCTTGTGGCATGTTTGTTCTGTTCATGCTTATCTTTCAATTTCTAGCTTATTAAGTAGCTTAATCAACCACCTTATTTTTGTTACATCACCCTCACCACATAGTAGCAAGCTGTGTGGTTGAGCTGGGTTCCAAGGCTTGTAAAAAGTTCCTGAATGAGCTTGAGTTGGTTTGATTTAGCTTTTCACAAGGCCAAGCAACCAATCTCAATGTCTCATTCCTTGTTGAGCTCTTACAAGTTCTTTTGACAAGTTTGTTTGAGCTTATGTTTGCACCATGTTCTGAGATGACTGAGTAATCAGTCATCCCACCCCTATTTCATAAGCTCCTAGAAAGCTCAATATTGATCAGAAGCTTGTGTAGTTTAGCTTCCTGAGAAGCTTAACTACCCAACTCCTTGATCCTGTGCCCCAACTTCACCTTGCAGCCCATTTGCTAGGGCTGCAAGTAGCTTTTAACTTGTCCCATCATTTGTAAGTATACTGTTCATCAGTATACTTACAAATACTCATTCAACTTCATAAGCCAGTAATAAGCTACTGAGTGGGTCCCATCTTATGTGGATTGGCTTTTTGAGAAGCCAATCCACCAAACTCCAAGTCCCAGCTCTTTGTTTCCATGTTGCAGCTCATTTGCTAGGGCTGCAACTAGCTTATTGTTTGTCCCATGATCCTGAGTATGCTGAGTGATATGCATACTCAGTGAAATGGTACTACTTTCATGAGCTCCTCAAAAGCTCATCTGTGGGTCCCACAGTATGAGCTTGAGCTTTTTGGAAAGACCCCCAACCCACCTTGCTACTCCAACTTGTAATTTGACCTTTCCAGCTTGTTTACTGAGCTTAAATGGTCAATGAAATTAGTTGCAGGGTTGTTTGGATTTGTAGTGCACTGGAATAGCTTATCAGCTTATTTGAGCTTATGAGTGGAATCCAGTGCACCACACTTGTAAATACTTGTCCATAAACATGTTGACATCTTTCCTTTTCTTTATTTTCCTTTTTTTAGCTAGTTTAGAGTTTTAGCTTGGCTGTGAGCCCTTAAGCTTAATTGAATAAGCCAAAGCTCCTAAACTGCTTATTTCTTTTGTTTGCACAGTTCATTTTCATTCATACTTGTCCATAATACATAGTTATATCATGCTTAGTCCATCTTTTCCACTGTGAGCTTATTTTTGAGCTTATTCAAGCTTTGATGAAACTGTTAAGCTTTTATGCTTAACTGTCTCATCACTTAAGCTCACAGTTGGCTTATTTTCATTTTTGCATAGTTTCATTTTCATAATACTTGTATAATACTAGTATCTAAGTATTCTAGAAAACAGAAAATACAAAAAGAAAAGCCCAAACACCTTTTAAGGCTAAGTGATAGCCTCTATTTAGAGGGCTTATTGCTTATTTGCCTATAACCATGAACTGAGCCACAAATAAGCTCTCACAGAGCTTATTTGGCTTTTGTAAAAAGTTTTCCTTTATTAAACTTTTATATTTTTACTTAATGTACAAGTTTGCAAAAAGAAAATTACAAAAATAAAATAAAATAGCAAAAAGGGGTGAGGCAGGGTCGAACCTGAGACCTCCCCCTTTGGTAGAGTAATAAGGGGTACCTGTATACCAAGTGCCCTAGGGTCTTTTTTCAGTTAGACTCTACCAAATCTAATACTTAATATAGTTTTGGCCTTTTTGGCTTATTTTGAACTGTTATGCTTATTCCAGCTTATTGGAATAAGCTGATGGTCCAAACTTATTTTTCCTAGCTTCTTCATAACATTTTATACTTTCTGTAATTTTTTTACATTTTTTACTGTTCATCCGTAATTATTAGAATTAATATTAGTATTAATAAATAAATAATAGTAAATTAATTATAATAAATAGAATATATGTATAATAAATATAATTTTTGTTTCAGAAATTCTTTTATATTATTTTAAACTTTTCAAAATTTTTATTTCATTTATTTAGGTTTATTTTAGATATTCTTTATATTTAGTTAATTATTAAATAGTAAATAATTAATAATAAATACAATAATTGTGTAATAAATATATTTTTAGTTTTAAAATTCATTTTATAATATTTTTAACTTTTCTAAGTTTTAATTTTATTTTTCTAAGCATTTTTTATATTTTTCTTATTTTTAGGTAATTATTAATAGTAAATAATAGTTTTAATTAATAGTAATTACATAAACTCTTGTAAAAAATTATTTTAATTCATAAATAGTTTTCTTTTATTATTAGGATCACAAAAATATAAATTTCACATTTGTGGGGTTTATACTGATCAGTTTTCAGTTTTATTTTGGTACGTAGACGTTTATTTAAACGTAAACATACACGTTTTAGGTTTTTATGTTTTCTTAATTTTTAAATAAGTTTGTAATTAATAAATAAATATTTTAAGTTTGTTTAATTTGCATTTAAGCCGTTAAGGCATGCAAATTCCCTCTATGGGAAAGTTTTGCTTTATTCGCTACGTTTACGTTTATTTAAACTTAAACGTACGTTTGTAAATATCCTTTATTATTTTAGGGTTTCTGATTGCACGTTTATTAAACAAGTAGCTGTGACAGAGCTATTACTATTTACATTCCAGTGTTAGTCATTCAGATTCCCATTTTCTATATACATATTATTTCAACACATCACAAGTCATGGTACTATCACGCACACCTCGTTGGGACATAACGACCCGGGGATGTACTTTTCTGTACTCACGTACTTTTTCTGTACTTTAACTCCCACGGATTAACATTGCTAGTTCCTCCCGGGCTCCATTTAGATGTTACGGTTAACCATTCACAAGTGGTTGGCTTGTGTGATAAATAAGTGACGGTTCGGGAGGAATCACAAGGATACAACTGTGAAGATTCAAGTTGAAGCAAACCCTGATGCAGGTGATTCTTCAAGGGTTTTCAGACGGATCTATGTTTGTATTGGTGCCTTGAAAAAAGGTTACAAAGCAGGAAGAAGGGACATACTAGGTTTGGATGGGGCCTTTATCAAAGGGACATATACTGGTCAAGTCTTAATGGTTGTTGGTGTCGATAGCAATAATGGCCTCTATCCAGTTGCGTACGCAGTGGTTGAAGCTGAGTCCAAGAGTTCATGGTTATGGTTCCTTAGCAATCTTGGAGCTGATCTTGATTTGCAACCAAATTCAAACTTCACCTTTATCTCAGACAGACAAAAGGTATAAACATTGTGTATATTCAATTAATTGATTTCCAACCCAATTCAATCCTCATTCATGTATTGTGTTTTGTACAAATCGACAGGGGATATTACCAGCCATTGCAGAATTGTTTCCTGCTATTGAACACCGATTCTGTGTGCGACACATATATGACAACATGAAATAGTTATTCAAGGGAGAGAATATCAAGGAACTTGTTTGGAGGTGTGCTAGAGCATCAACAGTTGCTGAGTTTAATAAAGGAATGGAAGAGCTAAAATCAATGGACTCTAAAGCTTATGACTGTTTAAGGAAGATACCAGCATCATCATGGTCAATGTCACATTTTTCAGGTACAATATACACATATTACGACTTTCATCTGTAATATTACTAAGATTGAAAATGATGTTCATATTGATATAATGTTTACAAGTAGAGCTAAGTGTGACATCCTTCTTAACAACTTATGTGAATCGTTCAATAGCAAGTTAGTGGCCGGCAGAGATCAACCAATCATTGGTTGTTTGGAGTAAATCAGGGAGTATCTTGTGAGGAGAAGTGTTAGTGTGCAGCATTTAATAGACAGATGTGAAGGTCCTTTAACCCTAACAACAACTAAAATTTTAGAAAACATCAAGGAGGAAGCAAATGAGTATAATGTTTTATGGGGTGGGGGGGGGGGGATACATACCAGTGTAAGGGAGCTTGGGGTGACCAATGTGTTGTGAATATGCCAAAAAGGGAATGCTCATGTAGGAGATGGGAACTGATTGATGCTAAACAGTCAACCTTAAATTGACCAAGTCAATGGTCAACAAGGTCAAACTCCTTAGGTCAATGCTCCGGGTAATATAAGGTATCACCAGGTCGTTAAGTCCCGTTGAAGTGTGAATTGTAACTTTAGCGTATTCGTGATCGGGTGATTATTCACAGAAAAGGGTTATGATCAGAATTATTTGGAAATTATTAACAAATATAGCTTAGGAAAGCTACGTGAGTGATTACGGGAATTTAGATTACAACAATTTGAGCTAAAACCTAAAAACGTACGTTTTAATTAAAAAACATATACAGACGAACAAAACAAAAAGTACAACTGATGGACGGGAAGGGTTAAAAGTGTAAAATTAATATTTTTACAATTCTAATAATTAAAGAAAATTTTAAGAAAAATAAAAACTATTTTTACACTATTTAATTATTTATTATTAATTAATTACTAATTATCTATTTAATACTAATTAAACTAATTATAATTATTAAAAATACTAAAAAGACTTAGGAAATTAAGAAAAATTTTACAAATCTAATTAACCATCATGGGAATCCTAAAAAATTATAAAAAGTTAATTTTATGTATTTTTAAGCTAATTAACTAATTATTAATCTAATTACTTATTAATTTCTAATTAAACTAATTATATTATAAAAAATAGAAAATGAACAGTAAAAATTTTAGAAAAATTTATAAAAATTTTTTAACTAAAATAAAAGCTAGGAAAATTATAAAAACTAGGTTATACTATATAAAATCTAATTATGCTATTTAATTGATTAATATTAATTAAAACTAAATTAAACTAAAATTAATTAGAGAAACCACTAAAAGACAAAATAAAAATCTGGAAAAATTTATAAAATTATTTTAACCTAAAATAGAATTTCTAAAAATATAAAAATGATATATTACTTAGAAATAAATTAAAAAGAAAAATAAATTGATAAATCCTATTAAATAGAAGCTATCACTAATATTAAAGTTGGTTTTTTGGTTTTTTTCTTTTTCTAAACTGATTATAAACTAAAAACAACTACTTTTAATAAAAACACTTTGATTATAACCCAAGGAATAAGCACTTGAAGTACTTATTACTCCCACAGTTGACTTTTGTTGACTGTGGAGGATTTGTAGCTCAAATGGGATGATGTGGGGTCCACAAGGAGGAATTATGGTTTCTCTGAGTATAAGGAACAATGATAAGCAAGTTTCAAGCAATAATTAAGCTTCAATAAGCCAAAAATCACAAATAAGCTGTTGCTTATTACCAACTGAGACAGTTTTTTGGGACAAATTTTATGACCAATTGCAGGTGGGGCCCAGTGGACTAGGGGCCAAACAAAAGCTCAAAAGGCACTCCCTGGTAGGAGGGGGGTTGGGGGAACCAGCTTATGGGGTGTGGGACCCATTCAGGTGATCAGAAAACCACCACAAAGGTGGTGGTGTGGACTGGTCTGCTGAGACAGGGCAATTATCTTGCCCTGCAACTCACTTTGAGGCTTGGTGGGACCCACTAAACAATTTCCAAAAATTCTAAGAAAAATCTTAAAAATCAACAAGCTGGTAGAGATTAAGCTTGTAAAAGCTCAGATTCTAAAACCTTATATCAAGCAATTTAAAGACCTCCAAAGTTTGATCAAAATTACTAAGACAGCTTTTGACTTTTTAAGGAAACTATGCACTTTGACTTGTATGAACTTTGGGCTGATTCTACTGACTAATTATGTTATGATATGGCAAACTAAGATTGTAACAAGCTATTGTAACAAGATTTAAGCTAGAAATAAGGAAATGGAACACTAACTTTCAACAGGTAGAAATTTTCAAGGTTAACACTACAAATTTGACTTTTACTCTAATAAGGGCATGTTTTTATGACTAGAATATTATAACTATAACTAAAGGAACATGAAACAAGAAAGCTTAATCACTGAAATACACAAAAGCACAGACAAACTACTTCTTCCAAACACTAGTTTAACAAACTAGAAACTTGATTATCAAAGTAAAACACAAAATTACCTTACAACACTGGTTAAAACCTATCTACTATCATTAGTTAAGATCAAAGGGACATAAATTATCAAGAACAAAGGTATGAAACTCAGAATTACTATCTATGCTATTTTTACTGTAAAAGCTAAATTCTAAGCAATTACTAATTCCAAATAGCAAACTAGTTAATTTAAGTTGAAATATTACTAACTAACACCAACTAAACATGCAAGAACAAGATTTAGTAGCTAAAGTACACAGAATAGTAGAATGCTAATATGAAGGATTGAGCTTACAAAATGCTTTCAAGCTCAGACCAAAGAACAAGGATACCAAAGTAACCACCTACAGCCTCCCACAAGGCATTAAAACTAGGTCCATCCAAGATTTAACCTGCTCCCATGCTCATCCTTGCTGTTCTTCTATATTTTTTTATTTTTCTGTTTGTTTATTTTTTTTTTATATATTTATAGTTTTATTGGATTGGAAATGCACAACACAACATAAGTTTCTGAAACAAAACTCTTTATTAATACTGAAATGAGTACATTACAACTGCAAACTTTGATTAAAACGAAAAGGTAATATTAAAAATTACAATAAAATACTAAAAAAAACTAGCTATCTGCTCCATTGCATCTCTTTCTTTTTATAGCCCAAAATTAGGGTTTAGGATACCCATTTGTCTTTTCCCAGCAACAATTGGAGCCATTGGATGTGTAGAAGCAATCTTGGCCTTTGAATGGATTTGGCGCCAAATTGCTTTTGTCTGTTTCTTGTATTATTTGAGGCCAGAGGGGTAGATTTGGAGTTTAGCTTTTGGTTTGGAGTACCAAGTGGGGGAGGGGGGGGGGGGGGAAGGAGTGTGCAGGTGGTGAAAGGAGGGTAGGGGTGATGATGGGAGTTTGGTTTGTAGCAGGGATTGAAGTGAGGTGGGAGGTGAGGTGGAGTCAACGCGGGTCAAAGATGGGGGAGGTGGGCTTGTTTGTGATGGGCTGAGGGTGTTTGTTTTGGGTGGGCTGGAGTAATAAGGTGGAAATGGTGTGGGCTGTTGGTGTTTTGGGTTTGTGTTTGGTTATGGTTTTTATAAACTAAGGGTCCGGATGTTCATTTGTACCACAAGGGCCAAAGATGTAATAAACCAAAATTTAAGGGGCTGTTTGTGTCATCTTTCCATACTTGTTACAAGGTCCTTTCCTGCCAAGAATAAATAATCAAAGGACCAAAAATGGTATTTTTCATTTTGAAATTCACAGGGACCAAATTTGTCATTTTTCAAAAATCCAGGGACCAAATATGTAATTTCCTCAAAGTTATCATCCAGGGGTTAAAAGTGACAAAGGTGAATTCCCAAGAACCATAATTGACTATTTCTTCCAAAAATTCCCACCAGGGATTAATTCTGCCAAAAGTGAAACTCCAGGGACCATTTATGTCAATTTTGGATTTTGAGGGGTAAAAGTGTAATTTTCTCAAACTTTTTCACCCAAGGACTTATTTTGATAATTTTTGGCTTTTCTTTGCCTTGGGTTGACTTTTCTTTCATTTTAAACTTCCAGGGACTAGTTTTGCCAAATTTTGAAACTTGAGGGACTGAAACTGCCAATTGTGCAAACTTTGTTCGTTTTTCATTTGCTTTTAAACATTTTGCATCTAAAACATATAAAACACACTTTTGCGATAAATTGTGTATTTTTGATGCGTTTTTGGGTGTTTTTGGATGTTTTGGCAGTCCAGATAAGATAAAAATGATGAGTGTTTGAGCACTCATCAGGAACTCACTGGTATTCCATGTAAGCATGCTGTTGCGGCTATTAACGAAATGGCTAAACACAACAAGGAGTAAATTGACAACCAGGTTGCGATCCTAGAGGATTATGTGTCCCCATGTTATTGGTTAACCACGTGGAAGGAGATGTATCAACACTAGATTGAAGGAATTGCTGGTCTACCCTTTTGGCCCAAATGCCCTATTACTAGCAACCTAAAGTCACCTCACCACCGTGTTCCAATCGGAAGACCACGGAAGAAGAGAAGAGTGTCAAAGGATGAGATTGCTGAACAGGTTATGAAAAAATCAATGGTGAAAAATGGGAAGCTGTCAAAGAGGGGCAAGACTATCAAATGTGGTGCATGTGGTGTGCAGGGTCACAATAAGAGAGCTTGTACGGGACGAAGAGTCAACCAAGGGAGAGGTACTAGAAGGGAAGGAGTACCAGATGAGGTACTAGAAAGATCTACTCAGCCAGTGGGATCTTCTGCAACAGAGGTGGGAGCAGGGCCAAGCCAGCCAGTTGGAACACAAATGTGGTGCATCTCGGTGGTTTTTTTGCAAATTTGCGTAACTTTTGTGACTTTTTGTCTCAGTCCTATTTTTACGATTTCGTGATAGTTTAGGGAGTATTTTTGCATTTTACCCTTTTTTAAACCCTCTTTCAAAAGTGACTTATTGGAATTTTAATGTGCAAATGAAACTTGTGACTTATACATTCTTAGAATTACATTATTTATATTTGACATGATTATACTGGCCTATATGTTAGTTAACACTTAAACATGTTCAAGGTGAAAGAACTAGTAGTCGGCTAAAACAATGTTAAATAATCAATGATATTTTGTGTTTGATAACTACATAAACAAAAACGACATGATATTCTATGTTTATGTATCTATCTTTGTTGGTGCACATTTTGTGTTTTATGCGCGTTAGAAACCGATTGATTGAATAACAATTTACTAAAAGCAAAATAAATAGAGCCAAACCCAAAGATATATGAAAGACAAAGACACAATAGTAAAAAATAACGTTCTTAATCATGTTAAGTTTCGACATGGATGGCCCGAGCTCGAGCTTAAGTTTGGGCTCATTTAATAATCGAGCTCGAGCCCGAGCTTTATAAAAAAAGCTCGAGTAGCCTCGCGAGCTTAAACGAGCCTTAGAAATATATACATATATAAATTGTCTATACGTATAAATGAGCTTAAAAGTAGTAAACGAGCTTGAGCTTTATGTACTTAAAGAGCCGAGCTCCATTTGAACTTTGTTTTCTTTAACATATCATATAAAGTAGTCGAGCCCGAGCTCTTGTGAAAATTTTCACGAGTTGAGCTCGAGCTCAAAATATGAGGCTTGAAACGAGCTCGAGCCCGAGCTCGAGCTTTATATATATAAACGATCCGAGCTCGAGCTCTGACGAGCTCGGGCTCGGTTCGGCTCGTTTCCACCCTTATGGATGGGTATTTTTTGCAACACGCATTTATAAAGCCAAAACTAAACATGCTTGCAACACACATTTTTTGGAAAACATGAACCAAGAACCGAACTGAAGTGACTCGGTTCGGTTTGATTTTGTGCTGGTTTGTTCTATTCGGTTCGGTTTATATGATTTAGTGTGTTTTTCTTGGTTTTGGGTCGAACCGAACCGAAGCGAATTGAGCCAAGCCGAGCCGAGCCGAGCCGAGCCGAGCCAAAATCAAAATCATAGATGTACATATATAGAACTGAAAACCGTACCGATTATGATCTGTTCCGGTTTGGCTTGGTTTTTTTTACGATTCGGTTTTTGGTCTGTTATGCTCAGCCCTACTCAGAAGTATAACATTTATAAAAATGAAACACATTCAAATAGGCAACCTTGATGTTTGTTATTCGGGATTTTGTAAATTGCTAGCGCCATAACTCTTGTTTTACGTTTATTGGTCCCGGGTAGGGCTATAAACGAACTGAACGTTCAGTGAACATTTCATGAACCGTTCGGTAAAAAGTTCGTTTATGTTCGTTTATTTATTAAATGAACGAACATGAACAATATTTTACGATCGTTTAGTTAAATGAACGAACATGAACAAAAGTCACGTCCGTTTATTTATGTTCGTGAACGTCCGATTATGCGTTCGTTAACGTTCGTTTATGTTCATTTATTTATTTATGTTCGTATATCATATATTTTAATTGTATAATTTTAAAATTAGTTTGTTCAAATAAAACAACACTTATAAAACAATATTAGATGCAAAATTTAATAAAGTTTATGTTTGTTTTTCTATATTCATTTATGTTCGATCGTTTATATCCGTTTAGTGCTCGTTTAGTGTCTTAATGAACGAACATAAACGAACTTGAACAAAGTTATTTTCTTAATAAACGAACATGAACAAGAAAATTCGTCCGTTTAAGTGTTCGTGTTCGTTTATTTGTCCGGTTAAAATTAAATGAACGAACATGAACAAGGCTCCGTTCGTGTTCGTCCGGTTCGTTTACACCCCTAGTCCCGGGGGTTCTAAATTGATGACTCAATTGTATAAATAAATCTATATTACTTGTTACTTCAAGGCGAATGCTCTCTTTCCTTAAAGCGATTTCGCCCCCACTATTCGAATGAATATCGTGCAACAGGTATTGGCGAATCACCACCCAAGATACAATGAAGCAATGTATGTAGAACTTTATAAACACTACACGAGGTGGTGATAAACCGGTTGAACTACTGAGTTATCGAGGTTTTCAAGATACTATAAATAATAATTCTATAGCAATCAGGTGTACTAAAAGAGAACGTTTTTTCATGTGTTTTTCATGTGTTTTTGGATGATCAAAAACGCTGGAATAATTTCATATATATAAGGAGACTCATGACCATTAAAATAGTCACAATGGTTCACTAAAAGGTGCAATTAGCGACGCTTTATCAACGACGTAGCACCAGAAAAACCGTCACTAAATGATACATCTTCAAACAGTCACGATGGTTCACTCATTAATACCTTTATAACCCGCCATCATTTCGATTAGGCGTGTATTTACGTGGTGATCGATGGTTCATTAGCGACGGTTTTGTGACAGAAAAGCTGTCGCTAATCTCCATTTCGTGGCAAAGACCAAAAGACAATAAACCTCTCTTTTCCTTCCTAAGATTCAACCCAAATGACTAATATGTTCGGGATTTTGTAAATTGTCTAGTGCCATAACTCTTGTTTTTCATTACTACACTTGTTTGACGATACTAGCACTTGTGGTCTCTTATGCTTTCATTTTTACCTTACATACAAAGAAGAAACAATTTGAGAAATATTTATAAGAAGAAAAAACCTAGGGCAGTGTTTTAGAGAAAAAAGAAAATTCGCATAATAATTGGAATGTCAGAAGTTATTTTGGACAAGAAACTTATTTTTTGCAAAATTGGTAACAAACGAGCCGCTGATGGTTCATTCACAAGTTTCTATAAGCACATCAATAAGATCCAACTGCGTGCGTATGTTTTAATTTCCTATATGCTTCGCATTATATTCAAACTGCTGTCACTTCATCTATAAACAATTTAAAAAAAACTGAACATGATCACCATTTACTGAAAATAGCAACCTCATTTAGATGGTACTAGTTGACGCCTTATTTAGGTATGTGGATTTGACTTTATGACATTTAAGTTGTAAAAATAGTATGCTCCCCTTTCTTGGTCTTTGCGTTTTACTGATTAACTCAGACCACGTGAGCCAGCTTTGGTGAACATGTGTGAATTGCGTCTGCAACTGTGAGAAAAATCTTGTTTTCACCAATCAAGTCAGGGAAACCCGACGCATATAGCTTGTCTAGCACGACTTGCCCAGGGTTTGCAAGAATAAGCTGTCAAAAGAAAGTAGTTTTATTAGTCCTTAAGATAGGTACAGTCACTTTGATCCGTGAGTGCGTTGTAGATTGTATGCCACAACACAATGATACAACTCACGGACCATTGTTAGCAACTGTAGAAGGTATAAGTGTAAATTTTGACCAAGTTACGAATATATGAGTTTTGTGTTTACATCTTTAACGGGTCAAATAAGCAAAATAAAAAGTTTTCTAATACGAAACATGTCAAGGGAGTCGTCTAAATTACACTTCTTATGCATAAAACCTCCTAAATCATATTCGACCTTTTAACCCAAAAAAGACCCATTTTTAGAAGTTACCAAGCCCCCGTTTTTATTATCTATATGGAAGTGATTCTTACTTGAACATTTCTCTTTTGCAGACTCCTATGTAACTCTTCCAAGGCATGTATTCCACTTGTGTCGATATCAGTAACAGCTGCAATTAAGTAACTAGATATAAGATAAATGATAAAATACACAAAAATCAAAACTTGATTTACAAGAAACTGAGCTTCTTACGTGCCATCTCGACTATCAAGAACTGAATATCTGGTTGGTATGTTGCTCTTAGATTCTCTTCTTCCTCGGTTAGCCATCTCAATATCCTGCAATGCAATTAAATATTTGATTTATATTCATTTAAAACTGACCCATTTTAGACCAAACTCATTTTGAACTGGCACCAACCAATCCGAACTGTACTTCTTTACAAAACAATAATCACCTTTCTTTCGTGTAGTTGGAGTTCAAGAAGTAAATAGCTGAATCAACCCTTACAATCAGAACACCTGGAACTTTAATTGCCTCAGGATACTGTCCAATATTCCTATAAACACTCTTCTGCGGGATCTTTCCAAGAATAGCACTTTGTGGTCGAATAACTTGAAGAAGAATCTTACCAAAAGATATTGCAATCTAATACGTACACAAAAATAAGATCAAATTCAAGCTAGTTTGTTAAAAAAGAAGATCAAGATGGTTTTGATCCATACAGCAATCAAAAGACCGGTCTCAACAGATTTGAAAACGACGCCAAGAAATGCTCCCATGCATGCTACGAAATCAAGTTTGTCGATTTTCCAAATCAAAATAGCAGCATCAATATCGATTAGACCAATCACGGCAGCTATAATGATGGAAGACAGAATTGCGCTAGGTGTGTACTTGAAAAGAGGAGTTAGGAATATAACAGTCAGTAATACTACAATTGACATCACAATGTTTGAAACCGCAGTCTGGCATCCTGCCATGTAGTTTACAGCTGACCGCGAGAACGATCCTGAAAAGAGTATAAACTAAGAGTGATTACCAGTTTCAAAATGAAAATCCAAACGCCCTTATGGTTTTTCAGTACCTGTTGCGACGTAGCATGATGTCATTGAGCCTACAACGTTCATAGTCCCGAGTGCTACCATTTCTTTGTTTCCATCTACTTGATAATCTTTCATTGAAGCAAAGGTTCTTCCGATTGCCACTGCTTCCTGATAGATTAAGGTTCAACCTTAGATGAAAGAACAAAGCATGATATTATGATACTTAAAAGACTATTTAATGGGCTAGAAGCTAACCATTAACGCTATCATGCCAGCCACAATGCCGATTTTAAATCCTTTTGTTAGATTTTCACCCGAAAAATAGATTTTGCCAAGTGAAGGAGGGTTGATTCTTTTATCAAATTTTCTCACCTGCCAAATGAAATTCAATAATTTGTAATATGAAATGATCACAAAGAAGACTTTATAAGAAACTAAGTACTTGAATCATGAAAGTCAAAATTATGTTCTTACAATTGAAACACCGTCCTCGTTGGCATGGGTGATGTACACAAAAAATGTCGATAGTATAACGGAGATCAAAGGTGCAATTGCAGGAACCCAAAACAACTTCGGTTTCTTCTTTCCCTAAATCACAAGTAGAAAGATACTAAGAAAAACGTTATATAAAATAGTTGCACTATATGCAAAAACACGATCTAAAACATAAAACACAAGTAGAGAGATATTAAGATGCATCAAATAACCAATTAACCAAAAGCAAAATTTGTTCATCCAAATATAAAGACTTATTATCTTTTTACTTTTTTATGATTGAAGGAAGCAGTGTCTTACAATGTACTTGGCGGTAAGTAGAAAAGCCAAGAAACTTGCTCCGAAGACGATTGTCTGCCAGTTCCACTGCAAAATTTATATATACAAGAGATTTTTAATGCTAAGCTTCATGCGTGAAAGCATACATGCATTGTTGAAAATAAGAGCTCACCCCATGATGAGCGGATTTAAAAACTGCTTTCATTACTGAAATGATGTCAGTATGTTTTGTGAAGTGTTCAGCCTTAATTCCAAGAAAGCCCTTCAGTTGTTGAAGGGCAATTGTGATAGCAGCTCCACCCATAAAACCGACAACAGCAGCGTGTGATAGAAAGTCTATTAGAAACCCGAGTCTGATCCAGGAAAACATTGTTAGATATGTGTGTTTATTATTGTAGTAGCAACTCGTAAATAAATTATCTGCCAGGTACCTGAAAAATCCGAGAGTAGCTTGGGTGATCCCAGCAAAAAATGTAGCTGTAAAGATAAGCCTAAGATATTCATCGGTTTGGGTTGCTGGATCAAATTCATTCCGAACAAGTGTTCCCAGTAATAAGGAGACCACTGCCACGGGTCCTATGACCATATCTCGTGAGCTACCCATGAACGCATATATTAGAGGTGGAACAAAGCTCGTGTCTACAAAAAGTCAAAATTGTCACATATGAAGTCTGATTTGAACCGTAAAAATCAAAGAATCATATAACACAATCCTAATGATCATGCGCTAAGCTACGTCATGGCTCATCAAATATTTTCAATGGAAATTATAGCATGTCCTTAGTTATGAACCTACTAAATTTGTCTACAAGTGATAATGCACATAGATATCGACAATTTGTTTATCTGATCATAACTGTGTACGAAATCGAACTACAAATAGAAAATGAAAACACTTACACAATCCATATTGTGATGCCACATTTGCAAGTTTTGAATACCCAATATCCTGAAATGAAAGTATATGTAACAATTGATAAGATATGATGATTCTTTGTTCATTGTTGCAATAGTATAAAACTCTTAAACATCTAACGATATCGTACCTGTGGAATACAAAGACTAGCAATGGTGAGTCCAGCAATAAGATCACCTCTAAACTTTTTTATATTATAACTTCTTCCCCATTTGAGAATTGGAAAAATCGCTTCTAGGCCCAGCACGAGCTTCCTAGACTTCGGTTGATCCTTAAAGGGTCGTAAAGGATCATCTGAAAAGAACGTTTCTTTCACCGTGGTATTGAACTCTTTGAACAGGCTTTGTTTTGGAGGGACACAAATCTTATGAATATAAGGTGGTACATTCTTCGGTCTTTGACTAGCCGAAGTAGACAAACCATTTGTATCCATGTCAAGATCTTTGTCGTGATGGTGATCAGGCATTGACGACCACGATCAAGAAACTCGACTGTTTTTCACAAGAAAATGAAAATTCGTTTAAACATGAAACACAAGATGGTTAGATGGGCAAGGAAAAAATGTTGAAACTTCAAAGATTATATAAGTTTATAATAACAATACTACTAAAAGTAAAAAATTTGGACATATAAAAGTATTGAAGTCTATATATATTAGTTCTTGGCAAACAAAACTCAAAATTTTAAAGTTGATTGATCCTAATATTTGACATAACTCGAAAATTTTAAGTTTAACTTGCTGTAACATCATTCTGAGTTAAATGTTCTCGTCGCAACGTTGTGTACACGCATAGTAGATAGAAAATGACGTAAATGATCGTTAGCGACCATCAAGTATCATGTAGAGTGCAAGTAGACCTGTTTTCGGTTTTGTTCTCTTTTCGTGATTCCTTTCCATAATAATGATCTTGATCTTTTATGTAATAATAACGAATAGTAAGCTGGTTCAAGCTCCCAAATACGGACTTGTTCAACTATCAAAGTCTTACATGAATGAAATTTATTTGTTTTTCTTAACTAAAATAAATGCTACCTACAAAAATGATAGTAACAGCTATTATTGGTCTATCCAATACAAATTTAAACAAAGATTATAAATGTGTAAAATGAACAACCGAGTAAGCAGCCAGAACCACGACACAATTTGATCAAGTGTATTTACAAAAAATTATACAAAATAAAGAACACAATTCGAATTTAATAAAAATCGAGGCATTTTACAAAACTTGACACTACGCCGCAAAATTTCATGGGTGTCTCGGGATCCCCCGAGACCCACCCTGGTTACTTCCCTGCTAGCAAGCGACATGTATAGCAAGGGGAATGCACTACTTTTTGTTGTGTAAGAAATTTATCATCAAACAATTGTTGGTTTCAGTTATATTGAGAACATGTGAGATAATTTATGTTGTATATATACTCTGAGATAATTAGTTGTCGTTTAAAAAAAAAATACTCCGTAAATAAATTAATAAATAAGCGTTATGGACAAGGATCATACTAAACTAAAAGGAATGCATAATTGTTAATAAAAAAACTTGGCCCAACATTCAAGAATTGTGAATAAAAGACAATTTGTCAAATCTTTTAATCATAAACCTTACAGAAAATGGTATTTTGTTGCTATGTGTTTTGGATTTGATGCATAGATTGGCACAAGTACTAAAACAATTCATGTAGTTACAATGAGCTTTCGTAAATATATTTTCCGGGAGATGAGATTTTTGATAGATAATATAACGATCCTCGATGAGCTATTAGCCCGTACCTTTTTTCCTTGATCCTTGATGAGCTATCACAGGGGATACATGAGAGCATCTCTTGGTGCTTGATATTGTGCTAGTTTCGGATACGTCAGTGGAGCTACGTGGTAGATTGGAACAGTTGAGGGAGACGCTAGAAGACAAAGGCCTATGAGTCAGCAGGGAGAAGACAGAATACAAGCAGGATAGGGAAGTAGAGAACGGCCACAAGAATCCTTTGTGACAAGAACGTCCCTCTAAAGCTGAAAGGAAAATTTAAAAGAGTGGCGATTCGACCACTCTATGTTGTATGGAAGAGTGTTGGTCATTAACAAAGACTCAAGCAAATAGGATGGAAGTACCATAAATGAGGATTCTAAGGTGAACTTGTGGTAAAACTATGTTAGATATGATTCCGAATGGAGTTTTTTGAAAGAACTCCAAGTTGCGAGTATAATCAACAAGATGGGAAAAGGATGATTGCGATGGTTTGGGCATGTCAAGAGGAGACCACGGTCATCACCTATCAGGAAAGTGGAGTCTACACGTACTGTCAATGGCTTGAAGAGATGGGAGTATGGGACATACCAAAGCTCAGGTGGGAGGAGAGACCGACTGAAGGAGCTCCCACTGTCCTAGGACATGACATCTGATAGAAACGCATAAAGAACTAGGATTAGGGTAGATGGGTATGTTGCATAGGTGTAGTGTAGCTTGGTAGCTTGAGCGTAGACCCTTTTAGCTTTTTAGAGTTCTTACCTGTAGGGTTTCTTGCTTTTATGTGTTCTCGGCTTCTGTTAGCTTGTTTTAGTCTATGTCCCCCTTTTTTCTCGTTTTGTTTGTTTTCCTTAGAATGATTTATTGCTTATGAATATTTTTATTTTTTGTTTTTATTTTTATTTTATTTTTACTTTTGCTTTTGCCTGTTTAATGTCTTATTTTGGATTGTTTTGCGTTTTTGTTTTTTATATGTTGCCCTTGTGATATTTGATCTTTGTGCCCCGTGTGCTTCCCTCTTATTTTGGCCTGCATGCTTCCTTGTTTGTTTGCCTGTTTGTGCTTATATCTTTGCTCGCTTGTATGTTTTTTATTACATTTTTTGCTTCCGTATCTGTTTTTGTCTCTCTTACCTTGCTCACTCCTTCCATATTGTTTGTTTGATTGCGCACGCGCGCGCGCGCACATGCACACACACTTGCTGGAGGTCTCTCTGGAAGCAGTCCCTTTACTTTAAGGTAAGGGTGTGACTATCTAGATCTTACCTATCCCACATCTCACTCCGGCGAAATTTAGTATTATTGTTGTTGTATTATAACGACTTAGCTTAAACATCATGCTATGAAAAGTTTACCAATGAAAAGATACCATTAAATTAAATAGGCCATGCGTGAACATAAGAATATGAAAGTTGTTAGTCATGAAATGAGCGTTGTACATTATGTTGTGAATCTTTGCAATGAGCTCGTGATTCATAAGTTTCATGTAACGTTAAATGTTTTTTTTTTTTTTTTTTTTTTTTTTTTTTAACTAAGCGGTTCTAATCGGTTGGTCTTCTCGGTTCCCCTCCTAAGAAGGCGAATTTATGGGATTATAATTTGTCTCAATCATTTCTTTGGATTTTGTCTAGAAATCCTAAGTTTAAATTTAGTTGGGTAGGTTGGATTCAACATCCTTTAGTTTCTATTGCTTCTATGTATTCTATTCTAGTTTTTGCTAGTTTAATAAAATTCCGCCGTTCAAAAAAAAACGCTCAAGCGTCAACATGAATAAGCTTTTGGTATATGTATGTGGTATAGGGTTAAAATATATCATATAATTAGTTGGATAATACTTTCTAGAGATAATGTATTCGGAAGTCACATAACTTTTTCATTTTTTATCAAATCTTCCACCAATTTATTAAAACAAATTTAAACGCTTCCCAACTATATTTTGTTTTTATTTACACCAACTCCTGCAAAACTTTTGCCTGAAACTATAAACGGAAATCACAAAGCCAACTCTAACATAAAAAAAGTAAGATTGTGTTTGTTTTTCCAAAAAAACCTTTTAATAATTTCTTAATCTAATTCAGTCAGACATAGTATAAGAGGTTTAGACAAAAAAGTTCTGTTTTTTTCTCTGTCATTAAGAGGCAATAAGAGACTGTTAAGATTTAGAGTATTTGTTTTTTCCAGCATAATAAAAGCCAGTAAGAGGCAGAAAACTCCTACTATTAAACTAGATGTTGAAGAGGTGTCTTAACACCTCTTAATGCCTCATAATTTTTTTTAATGTATTTTTTGTTCTTGTTTCGACATTTCGATTCGTGTTGAAAGTACATTTAAAGAAAATCACATCATATTTTTTGTTAAATAAAAAATGTACAAGATGATAATAGTTATAGGTGACAATTCATATTGAAACATTATAAGATAATCCAAACACATTTTGACGGGTTGAGAATCTCAACCCAAACAGGACCCCCTTATTAAACGAGTTACCCATGTCAACCACTCATGTAACCACAACCATATTCTGTTTTATTGTTGTATCGATATCAAGTCATGTTTGTGATTGGTGAAAATTTTACATGATAATCTAACAAACTCTGACAACTTTTTACAAAAACAAACACTTTATATGAGTTAGAGGCCTCTTATTCACGTTAAATTAGAATCAGATTCTGACATTTTAGCCACAAATTCAAATGCGCAAATTACATTCAGATTCAGAGCCTCTTAATAAACAAACAATACATAACACGAATAAAAAGTTAAATGAGAAATACCAATTATCCACTTATTTTATATGCAACACTATATGGTTAAATTTGATTTAAAATAGTATAACTAAAATTTCGAGTCGAGTTTTTTATTCGTTTTGTTTGAATATGTTTAGGTTTATTCATGTCGTTCGATAACTAACTGGCATAAATTTGGCTAAATTTGATGTAAACGAAAGCAAACATGTAAACCAACATATAATTGAGTGCCCTAAATAAGTGACCTATTTGATGACAAGTGAAAACTTGGGTGACATACGTTCGATCTAGTAGATCGACAATGAAGGAGAAATAACCAAAGTCTTCTTGGCTTTTACCTAGATTCGTCTAACACATACATGCATATATTGGCATATACTTGCTTCCATGAACACCATTAATAGTGGTTGTATGTACTATATACCTTCAAACCATGATAATATGATTTTCGTGATGCCTTTTGCTCATAGTAAAAAGGCATCATCATAAATGTTGTTCAGTTTATATGTTCATGATTGAGACTCAAAATGTAGCCATTAATTGGTGATTCTGCATTTATGATGATGCCTTTTAGTGATAGAATATTGATGCTTTTTATGAGGAAGTAGCCGCGAAATGGTTATCTAGATATGGTCTATCTCCCTTAAAGTTGTTAAAAAAAATAAAAAATAAAAAAATAAATAAAAAAATAAAAAAAAAGATGAGATTTTCGACACTCTTAGATTATCAAATCACTAACGCACTAATATTAGACGGTTTACTGTCTTATTGAGTTTTAATATATCATAAATATTATATTATCGTTCAAGTACTTAGCAGTATTATACACAAGAGTTAGCACACTTTGCTTTTTTAATTTGTTTACTTAGCTTATTATACTATCCGTTAGTTTGCTTAAATTGCTGAATATATTGAACAGGCTATCTACTTACTAACAACAATTATACATTTGAACTTATTAAACACAATATTTATCTTAATAAATTTTGGTAATTAAATGCTGAATTCACTCAGTTTAACGCTGATTTTTTTCGAAAGTGATCCAAATAACATGTTTAATATTAGTTTCATTATCATTAAAAAAAAAAGATAATAAATGTCATATGCACTTGAACAAAAATGAAAAATACAAATCTAGACAACAAGAAAATAGACCTATAGTGGCAGAGGCTTTAGTGACACAAAAAAGTATTGCTAAGTCTAATCCTTTAAGGACACTTTTTAAAAAGTGTGGATAAAAGTTTAAAATTTTGAGATTTAATAACACTTTTTGTGTACAAAATGTGTCTTAAAAGGAAAAAAAATGTATCCTCACGCTTTTTTTGTGTTACTATAAATATATTTTTATTTACTGAACTTCTACCTACACAATTTAAGTGTAGGAGAAGCACATCAAATTTTTAGTGACGCTTTTTTACTTTTAGTGACACTTTTTAAATTTTTGGTGACACTTTTTATAAGTGTCACAAGAAAATATTTTTGTAGTGAATTGTTGATATATAGTGTGAACTTGCGACACTTTGTGATGTAAAGTATTGCTAAGTATTCATGTGTTTTAAAATCTAGAGTATACTACTCGTAATAATAAATCCACAGGAAAAAAGTCATAATCTAAGAAGAAGAATAGTAATAAATAAATAAATAAAGGAAAAGAGTAATAACATTTTACCATTTACGTAAATCAAGCTTGAATTTCGACCAGGTTCGTCAGATACACTTTTCCTTGAATGACTCTTTTAGCGACGAATCAAACACATGCAAGATTTTCAGGAAAAAAAAATTAGTACAACTAAAAGATACTCCGTACTAACCTGTTAAAGGTTATATAGCGCATAAATCCATATTATTGATTGAAATGTGTGTGAAGCAAATATATTTGGGTCCATTAAGTTGAAAATGTCAAAAAATATTGATGGAGTTTAGCGACGTTTTTTTCTGGGTCAATGGCTCGAGTAAATGGTTTTAATTGATGGGACATGTGCTTTTAAAACCGGATCGGACATGTTGGATCGTGATTTTACGGGGTCACTGGTTTTGGTTGCACAAAGCTTTTTGGAGCTTTTTTGGGCAATGAGCGGTGAACAATGAGCTTTTTGATTTATAGTGTTTGTTTGGCATGAGAGCTGTGGGCTTTGCTATTTTTTAGGAAAGCTCATTTTTTCAATGCTTCTTAAAGAAGCTGTGAGCTTTTTTGGCTACTGCTCACAGCTCACTGCTACTGCTTACAGCTACTTTTGCCAAACATAGCCTTACTTGTTGGCTAATTAAGTCGTTCTTTAGTGACTAGTCCAACCTTGAAAATGTCAATATATAGAAAAAGAGAAATGATAGAGAGACCTAAACTTATGCCTAATTTTAGACCTAAACCCATGTGTCATCATCTTAATGGGTTGTAAAATAAATAGGTCCATGTCTGTAGCCATCAGGATGATGACACTTGGTTTTAGGCATACAATTAGGCCTAAGTTTAGGTCTCTCTATCATTTCTCATAGAAAAAACTTGAAGCGCGAACAAATAATTTATTGGTTAGTGATCAACTCATGCCTTGTTAGGTCACAAGGCCAATATGATAAACTCAACTTTCTTATCGATATTTAATAGTTGACAATTAAATTGGGACATGTAAAAAAAATGGTGGATTATTAATTTGGGATGGAGAGAGTATTATTATTATTATTATTATTATTATTATTATTTGGTTACTTGGGTTTTCAATTCGACATTTCGAGCTAACTAATCTTAGGGCGACTACTTTTTGGATAGCTTGAAATTGGCGCATATGAACTTCCGTGAACACAAAGGGATCAATTTTCTTCCCGTTAGATTTGAATTCTTTATCTCCTATTTGAAAGGCTGCATTATGTTGATCATTTGCATTAGACTTTTTGAGTTATTTCAATGTTTTTGAAATAGGAAGTGATTTACACACTCAGTTTATTAATTGTGATACTCACAGGAAAAGTAGATAAGACATGGTACTTAATAGTGGTATGGTACTTCTTCGTAGTTGGGTGTGGTTTCAAATCATTGATGGGACTCACCCAGGCCACTTGATCATTGAATGAAATGCGTGTGAAGCAAATGTATATATATTTGGGACCATTGAGTTGGAAAATGTCAAAAAATATGGACGCAGTTTAGTGACGATTTTATTTGGTCAATGGCTTGAGTAAACGGGTTTTATTGATGGGACATGTGTTTTTAAAACCGGACCAAACAGGTTGGATCGTGAATTTATGGGGTAACTGGGTTTGGTTTACTTATTCGCTAATTAAGTCGTTCGTTAGTGAACCACTTAATTAGCCAACGACCTTCAAATGAAAGAAGTCACCCATATTATACTTGAAACTTGAAAATGTCGATATATACAAAAAAAAACTTGAAGCGCGAACAAATAATTTATTAGTTAGTGAGCAACTCATGTCCTATTAGATCACGAGACTTTAACCGTCATACCTTAATGGTGTCAACTCGTCATATGCATTATTTGTATTTTTTTTTTCTTATTGATCATTTATTATTATTATTATTATTATTATTATTATTATTATTATTATTATTATTATTAATGTGATTTTATTATTGATTACATAAAATTGGATGATAGTCTAGACACAAGTTGTGCTCCCACTCCTTTTTGTATACAAATACTTACTTTATGAAAGATAAAAACAATGCTCTTAGCATTATTTGAGTGGCTATTGGCAATAGACTTGATACGTGAAAGTGTGTTCAAAGCCTCCGTATCGAATTCAGCAAACGTAGAAAAAGCAAATGGTATGAACTTGTATCCGCTGTCCTCATATTTGGACGCATACTTCCTCTTTTTTTTTTCTCCACGGCATTTTGCAAGGCTACCTCAGGAGCACATGAACTCACCCACCACCAGCAAATGGAAAAATATCGGTCACATCCAAGCATGCATCTTTACCTTGGAGCCAATTAAATAATAAAAAGTCTGCAGGCCGTAGCTCCTTCCCATCCTCCGAAAGGAACCCCATTGGAGCCTCCTTACGCACCATGATCCCAACCTTGGAACATATATCAACAAGAATATCATGCACCCGATTATACCTGAACTTCACCCCACTTCACTAGAGCAATGGACAACGTGATCCCCCCATTGGTCAATACGATGCACATTGCAACTCGGGCAAATGCTACTTTTAGAGAAGATGGGTATAGTAAGCCTATAACACAATACATATCGAAATTAGCGATGGTTCATCCTTTGTCCCAAGCCGTCAATAGGGATGGTGAAAAGAAAATCCTGTACTTAGCAAGTACTTAGAAACATGGTCTTTCTCAATGACACTGATAACATCAAATAATATGATATTTTACATATCAAATTCCCGTGTTTATTGCTTCATTTGTTATTAATATAATACTTAATTCGTTTATATTTGTTTATATTTACATCACAGGATAAATGAAGCGTTGTAGCAGAAAGGATGCGAGAAAAGGTCAATTAGTGCTAATAAGTATTATGAAGACAAGCTACAGCATATGTGGAACTATGGACTATGCCGTAACACGTTACATGGCCGATTTTCTAAGTACGCTGAAGGTTACACCGTATCCATGACATGAGGTTACGGTGTAGTTATGACACCGAGAAGGATTAATGTGATTGAAGAGATTACGGCATAAATTATACTTGAGGTTACGCTGTAATAATGAAAGCTACGGCGTAGTTAGTATTTGGACTACGCCGTAGAGATATTTGTGAATGGATATATACTGACGGATGAAGAGCTACGGCATAACGTGACTAATTAGTTACACCGTAATTAATGACGTGGGAAAAAAGAGTGTTGTGACTCAATTATCTTCGAAACGCCGGGTGGCGTGTCCCATGACGACTTACGGTTTAAAAGATATGATTTTTCTAAGATGACTCAAACTCAAGCAGAAGTAGCTACGTCGTAGCTCACTTTTTAGCTACACCGTAACAGTATCGGGGCCTATAAATACAGCCTTAAATCTGCATTCTCAATTATCTCTCTTCACCCCCTCTTAGGGATGGATTATGGCACCATTCTAGGGCCATTTCCAGCAGTTCCAAGCCATCTTTCAAGGGAGAATTCACCACCAATAATCATCATTATTAGTTCTATATCAAGTAATTTGTATCAAACATTATGATCAATTCAATTCAAGTTTTATTCATCATTTTTGGTATGATTTACTATATGTTTGGCTAAGCACCTTTGGTGCTAGCCTAATTATGATTCCTTTATTGCTTTAATTATGTTTCAGTACTTTTATTAATGCTTTTACGTGTGTGCATGCTTAGTTTGTCTTATGAACCTTTAGTTGCGATAGTAATATAAGCTTGTTTGTATCTACTACGTTAGATGTGATTGACTTGATACCTCAGTCCATTTAGTAGGCTAGAAGAATTTATCATAGGACGCTAGCCTGATAGATTGCGAGGAAATAGTTGGGATGACAATTAACCATATTGCCTTGTGTGCGAATTGACCATAGGATCACCTTACAAGTGGAGGTACTTAAGTAATTAGAGAACGGCCTATGATCGTGACAACGGGCCATTTAAGATAAGTCTAGCATGTAGTGGCACTTAATGACTCAAACTCGTCTACCGTACGTCAGCTTACTAGCATGGGGTAGTGCATGTGGTTCCTGGCAGGATTCGAGGGAGATAGGCTAGGGAACTTGACCATATGGACCTAGTGATATATGTCCGCCCCACCTAAAGCATGAGATTAGTTTAATAGGAGACATGATTATAAGCGATATAGGAGGAGTAATTAGGTTAGTACATTTTTCTCTTACTGCTCACAACTTCACATTTACTTGCTTTTGTCTGCTTACTTTCATTTCATTTAAGTTAATCAATCATTTCAACCTTTAATTCAATTAAAATTGTCACATCTGGACTTAGATAAAATCCGCAACACATAGCCCTTGGGACGACCTCGGTTTTACCAATTACTAGCCTACATACGACCGGATTCTCTATCCGTTAGTGCACAAGCTAGACCTAGGGTAAACGAGACTTTATAAATATTAAAACCTGGACAGAAATCCTGAATCAAGTTTTTGGCGCCGCTGTCGGGGAGCTATATTTAGGATTTTAATTTAAGTTTTTTTTATTCGCCTTTTATGATTTTTTTAGTTTTCTTTTTTCCTTCCGATTCTATTTTTGTTAGTTTTTGAAATTTCAGATTATGGGTAATTCGGATTTTGACATGCTCACTATGGAGGAATACATTGCTTTGACTCAAGGTAACCGAAGACCGGGCGTGGTAAGTCCCAAAATTAATAATAATATCATCTTTGAGATTAGTTGCTAGTTTATGAAGGAGCTCAGACATAAGCCTTTCGCGGGAACTGCTGATGAAGATGCCTACCAGCACATACGAAGAGTATTGGAGATCGAAGATTTTTTCCACACTCTAGGAGTCAAACTGTTTTTGTAACTTTGCATCCATACTAGTGAACATTAAACAAGCAACCTCATTATACTTCTTGTACTCAGCATACCATTCTGCTTTTTCAGCGTCAGGTGCAGTTTCAGCAGGACGATCAGGGCAAGGAGTATTCAAATAATCGAGCTTATTAGTCGCCCTCAAGACAATTCTGAGCGATCTGTGCCAATCATTGAAGTTCTTTCTTGTCAATTTTTCCCTTTCAAGATGACTCTTAAAAGCAGAAACAACAGTTGAGTTATCAGGCTGAGCCATTTCTACAGAAAAAAGTTCAAACATTAGTATTTTTGATAATACATATTTCCAAGAAAATATAATACCCAATGATATATTCATACAACCACTTAATTTCCTTGAATATCTAGGATCCAACTTTTCATAGATTTTACAACATCAGTTGATCTGCTAGTAATGAAAGTATAAAATATGATAATCTGTTGAACAATAATTGGCAAATAATTTTCTAATTCCTAGATCATTATGCGAATTACATTAAATTGATTCTTTAATTTGCAATGTAAGCATATTTCATCCGATCTCATGCCTTAAGTTCTAGGTCTCACGCACAAATTAATTAATTCGTCTAACTTGGAAACGTCTAAAATATCTATATCTGGTCTCACACAATAACAGAATTTTACCTTGTCATTAAAATTTAGCCTAGGTCTCACGTTTACCAAATAATAATTTCAAGTGTTTCTTATACTTAGACGGCATGTAGCTTTAATTTTATAGGGTAATTTGTTTGATGTGACAATCAAAACATGTACGAAGATGCATGCACTCATCTTCATAACATTAGTTTTAAAAACCTATTTAGTAAGCTGTTTTTAAGCTAAGATAAAACCAAAAACTTTTAACTTGAAAGTATCACACTAAGTTGTAATACTTCTTTTCTTGATTAGTACAAGTATTCTTCTTTTGCACTTGAATGGTAGAAGCTTGGATCACTTGGAAACAAAAGCTGATGACTATATGATCAAAGGATGTAGAAGAATAAGAGAGAAGGTTTAGATCAGAAAGTTTAAGGTGCAAAACGTAAGGAAAAATGCCAGGTTTGAGCCAGTGTTTATAGGGAAAAAATTACTGTTCGGGAGCGTGGCCAGTCCTCTTAATTAGGGGCCGGTCCCCTTAATGATTAAGGGGGCCACCCAAAAAAAATTTTCAGAACTTTTGTCTTTTTGTGGAGAAGGTTTTTCCTGAAGAATATAGCCGTTTTTTGGGTAGAAATTTGAATTCAAAATATTTATTTTGAATAAAACATTTCTTTATAAATACAAAAACAGTTTGTATAAGTTTAAAAATGTTTGTCCCACTTTATAAAACATGTAAGGTTTGTAAAAATAAAAAATCTAGTGATTTTGAAAATGTTCCTTTGATCATAAAATGCATTAGACATTTTGTTTATTCATACCTTAAGTGATTGATTTTTTAAAATGAATATTTACTACTAAATATTTGTTTACATCATAATCTTTTAGTTTAATGAGTTTACATTTTGTGATTATCAAAACGTAGAGATATCGAGAAATATTAATAACGTTTTTAGGCTTTATTTATATCAACAATCTCCCCCTTTTTGATGATTACAAAACCTAAACTCATTTTTGCAATTTAAATACTCATCATTTCTGTTACATTTAAACTGCAAAAACATATAAAAACACACAGGAATGCCTTAAAATACATAAAATATCCCTGGATTGTGTTTTTATGCAAAAGGATTGAAAACTGATGAAAAACAAAACATTTCACATAATTTACAGTTTCAGTCCCTGAACTTTGAAAAATTGGCAAAACTAGTCCCTGGTAAATCAAAACATGAAAAATATCATCAAAGGTCCTTAGGGATTCATAAGTTGTCAAGTATAGTCCTTTAAAGTTAAAAATTGCAAAATGACAACTTTAGTCCCTCAAGTTTGAAAAATGTCAAAAATAGTCCCTAAGGTTTTGAAAATGGAAAAATATGAAAAATAAGCCTTGCACTATTCTTAATTGACAAAAATGGACCTTATGATAACTTTTGAGAAGTTACAAGTTAAACCCTTCAAAATTCAAAAAATTACAAGTTAGGTCCCTGGAGTTTGTGGAATTGACAGAAAAGGTCCCTGGTATTTGAAAATGGGAAAAACACATCTTTGGTCCTTGGGTTTTTCATAAATGACATAAATAGTACTTGTAACTACTTTGGGAAAATTACAAATTCAGTCCCTCTATTTTTGTCAAATTACAAAATTGGTCCTTGTTTACTAATAACCAAACCGGACCCTTTTTCATTAAATCCAAAACCAAAAACCAATCCAGTCCAAACACTAGCCCACCCCTTTTTATATTTTTTGGGCCTAGCCTGTTTCCCAGCCCACCAAAGCAATCCCAACACAACCTTTTTAATAAAACGGGGGTTGACCCCGTTGACCCGTCTTCCCCAATACCACCTCCCCTGTACATCTCCCTCACCCCCCTCTGCAACCCAATACCACCATGGTTTTCATCCACCTTATCACCTCACCAGCTAGCCAAACACCTCACACCCCTCATCATTTCAACCCACACTCCAATTAATGCTTCTCCACCACTCAACACTTCACCTCTCCCTCACAGACCTCTGTTTTCAACCTAAACCCACAACTTGGCCACTAAACCCTTCCAATCTTGTCCCCTCCACCTCCTAATACCACCAAAGTTCCTTAATTGTTCTAAAACTGCCCATAGACACGTGGGAGCATTTTGGCGCCAAAACAGAATTTAAAGGCTAGGATGACTTACAGAGATCCAATGGCTGAGGTTATTGATGGGAAATGCTCAGGATCAAGTGGAGAGTGCAAAAAGTCTATAAAGATCAAGGGAAATGCATTATTGTAACCTATCTAGTTTAATTTCAATTTTATATATGTCGACTTAGTTGTCTCTTAATTTCCAGTGTAACTTTTATCTCTCAAGTATTGTAACAAGTGTTTTTAGTGTAAAATAAACCTGTTTCATCTTTTAATTTCAATCTCAGTACCATTTTCAGTTCATACAAAATTTATCTCAAAAGTTTAAGTTACATTGAATGTTGTTAATATTGGTTATAATGGACTCATAAGCTAATATAAGTTCCTTATATAGCTTATATAAGCTATTAGAAATAATAAAATCAGGTATAGTAATAAAAAAAAAAGTCAAAATCAGATTCTGATATCACATAAACTTTTTTACTATCGTAATAAAAAAAGTCAAAATCAGATTCTGATATCACATAAACTTTTTTACTATCGTAATAAAAAAAGTCAAGATCAGGATCAGATTCTGATATCACATAAACTTTTTTACTATCGTAATAAAAAAAGTCAAAATCAGATTCTGATATCACATAAACTTTTTTACTATCGTAATAAAAAAAGTCAAGATCAGGATCAGATTCTGATATCAAATAAACTTTTTTACTATCGTAATAAAAAAAAGTCAAAATCAGATTCTGATATCACATAAACTTTTTTACTATCGTAATAAAAAAAGTCAAAATCAGATTCTAATATGTGACAACTGGCAAAATAGGGAGCCGTTTTTAAAACCCGCATTACATTAAAATTATGATTTTGGAATTTTTGAAAAGTTTATTGTGACGAGATGTTTTATGAACGTTGGCACGTGATTTTTGATTGTACGATATTTATGGGATTCGATTATTTATTTATGGCTTGATTTGATTCGTTCGTGATGATTTATTTTGAGATCATTATTTTGGCACTACATTGACTCCGGCACTAATTAACCTAACAATTTTAATTATATTTTAATATGGGTTTGGATGTTATTATTTTTGGAATGGTTTCGGATTGAGAAAGTTGTTTGATTATTAAAGGTTTCGGGGGTTGGCCGTGTATTTACACCGGGCAACTTAACCCACCACTACACCCACTATTATCATTATTATTATCATTTAAAAAGTTTTCTTTTTTTAAGAGTAAATTGCACAAAATCGTCCTTGTGGCCGTAACATAACACACAAACATCACCACCCTCACCAACTTTTCATCCTCTCTCTCTCTTCAAACACAACCATCACCACCGCACCCTTATTACCACCATAGCACCACCACCGCCGACCCTACATTAAATCCAACACCACCATCTTAACCATTTTCTTCCGATCTATCTATTGGTGCAAACCACACGCGATTTGGACCACTATAACACCTATTTCAAATTTAAACACCACGAATTCATCACCACTTTTTCGTATTTCTTGAAGTACCATTTGATTTAGCCTTGGATTTGAAGGTAGGTCGAGTTTTGACTCGAGTTTTGGGTTCGAACCGTGACCTAGGGTCACGGATTTCTTTTTCTTTTTTCGGGTTTCATGGTTGTGGTACATGAATCAAGTGGGTTTTTTATAATAATGAGTTAAATGGAAGTTTGGTATCCGGGTTGTAATTTTTCCGATGGGTCGATACTCGACCGAGAGCTAATGCTCTCGGTTTGGGTGATTATTGTGTTGTTTTCTTGACCATTGGTGTATATTTGATCTTTGGTGCTCATTTGTGATGTTTGGATTGTTCTCGGTTATGATTTGGTCGACCATTGTTGTCGTTTGGATTCTTGGCCGACACCCCCAAGGGGCTGTTTTGGTTCAGTTTGGGCTCAAAGAGCTAGCCGAGGCCTATGGGTCTCGGGTGTGGCTCCCGTTTCATGTTTCGAGCATATGTTGACCCGGGTTGACTTGGTAACTCAACCCGTAACTTATTTGGTTTTCAGATATTATGTTACTTGTCGATTTATTATTATTGTTTTGTCGAGATTGTGATGTTTGGACTTTGGTACTTTGGTATATTATTCGGACTTGAAGTGGTATATTTGGATTGCGAGGTATTTTGGAGATGTGTTGTCGAATGTGGAATTGGGGACCGATTGTAAGACAGTCGATTAGATGACGGAGATAGGTTAGTTGGGTGCCGTAGTCGGACCCTCATGTTGTAGCATGTGGTTATGGGATTGATTTGGACGGAGTTGATTTATTTATTGTGACTTGATTATTTTTGGACTTGGACTATGAGCCGAGAGTGATGACTTGGACATGTGACCAAATTCTATGACTCGATAAATATTTAAAAGTCAAATATTAAAAATAATACTCGTAATAATATTATTGATAATATAATCGTTTATATACGTATATAGACATGATAAACGTAACATATATATATACATATATATATATATATATATATATATATATATATATATATATATATATATATATATATATATATATATATATATATATATATATATATATATATATACACATATACATATATATATATATATATATATACATATATATATATATATGAATGCGTATATTAATAATAAAACGATCATGAGTAAACGTTATAATAATATAACGATAGTTATTATGCTATGCAAATAGTGTAATAAATGTCGAAATATTGTTATAAATAATAACTATAAATAATAAGTCGGGTGAATAATAATTAAAAACTTGATTTTTATAAATTTGGAAACTTATCGAGTTATACGAGTTGTGGTTCTTTAAATTCCAAGTGAGCCTTATATTGTGACTTTGTGTTGTCACGG
This sequence comes from Artemisia argyi, assembly GCA_030686995.1. Lineage (NCBI taxonomy): Eukaryota > Viridiplantae > Streptophyta > Magnoliopsida > Asterales > Asteraceae > Artemisia > Artemisia argyi. The sequence goes on along the minus strand of CM060692.1, from coordinate 192,328,360 downwards.
ATATATGACGATTAATATAAACATTTTCTATAACAAGTGACTTATTTAATCGACGGATTAGATTGAGTTATTTGAGTATATAAAATGAGTATATTAATGGGCATCGTATCCCACGATGCCCATAGGATGTGGTATATGTTTTAGGGTAATAAATTACTATATATCTCGTGGAATTTGGCCGATTCGACGATATATATAGGGGATTTATAGGACTACGATATATACCAAATAGAATTCTTTGTGCTATGTGCTTTAGGTTGGGTATAATCTTGGAACGATATATTACGTAAATAAATATGGGAGATTACCAAATCGACGGATTTGATAAGCTTCGATAATTATTTAAATAATATGTTGGGCTAACATTAGACCTATAGTTGGTTTATTTATTTCGTTTGTTGTGGCCTTTTGGTTTGAGTTGTGTCGACCCTCCACCCATATGGATACCAAACGTCGAATTTCAAATTAATATGAAGTTAATTTGAGAAATGGATATTTTTGGAAAGTTAAATGGAATATGTTCGGGAATGGGAATATTTGATTTTGAGGAAATGATTTCTGAACGAGTTTGATATTGTTAGGAAGTGCCGAGTCTGTAGTCGCCGTTACGTGAGTTGCTTGAGTTTGCTTACGTCTTTCTTCTATCGTTTCTTTTGAGGATTTGTTGGACTTGAGGTGAGTCATAGCCTCACTTTTACTCTTGAACTTTGTTTTCAATACTTGGGGTGAGAAACGTGCAAATGTTTTATGTGGACTATTATCTCTTCGTTATTTTAAAACTTGCTATGCTTATAGAACTAGGTAGGATTGAGCGAGGCCTAATATAACGATTGTTATTATGCTATGCAAATAGTGTAATAAATGTCGGAATATTGTTATAAATAATAACTATAAATAATAAGTCGGGTGAATAATAATTAAAAACGTGATTTTTATAAATTTGGAAACTTATCGAGTTATACGAGTTGTGGTTCTTTAAAGTCCAAGTGGGCCTTATATTGTGACTTTGTGTTGTCACGGATATATGACGATTAATATAAACATTTTCTATAACAAGTGACTTATTTAATCGACGGATTAGATCGAGTTATTTGAGTATATAAAATGAGTATATTAATGGGCATCGTATCCCACGATGCCCATAGGATGTGGTATATGTTTTAGGGTAATAAATTACTATATATCTCGTGGAATTTGGCCGATTCGACGATATATATAGGGGATTTATAGGACTACGATATATACCAAATAGAATTCTTTGTGCTATGTGCTTTAGGTTGGGTATAATCTTGGAACGATATATTACGTAAATAAATATGAGAGATTACCAAATCGACGGATTTGATAAGCTTCGATAATTATTTAAATAATATGTTGGGCTAACATTAGACCTATAGTTGGTTTATTTATTTCGTTTGTTGTGGCCTTTTGGTTTGAGTTGTGTCGACCCTCCACCCATATGGATACCAAACGTCGAATTTCAAATTAATATGAAGTTAATTTGAGAAATGGATATTTTTGGAAAGTTAAATGGAATACGTTCGGGAATGGGAATATTTGATTTTGAGGAAATGATTTCTGAACGAGTTTGATATTATTAGGAAGTGCCGAGTCTGTAGTCGCCGTTACGTGAGTTGCTTGAGTTTGCTTACGTCTTTCTTCTATCGTTTCTTTTGAGGATTTGCTGGACTTGAGGTGAGTCATAGCCCCACTTTTACTCTTGAACTTTGTTTTCAATACTTGGGGTGAGAAACGTGCAAAAATTTTATGTGGACTATTATTGCTTCGTTATTTTAAAACTTGCTATGCTTATAGAACTAGGTAGGATTGAGCGAGGCCTAGTCCCGAACTAGGTAAGCTATTGATTTGGTTATTGAGCGAGGCCTAGTCCCGAACTAGGTAAGCTATTGATTTAGTTATTGAGCGAGGCCTAGTCCCGAACTAGGTAAGCTATTGATTTGGTTATTTTGCGTATATGTCCACTATATTGAATTATGAATCTAAACCTATGATCTCACCAGCGAAAGCTGACTTTTAGCACGTTTTCTCAGGTAATTAAGTGATGCTCTATGGATGCTTGGGATTGGAGGCTTGGCATTGGCACCGGTTATGGATCTATATTTCTAAAACTCTGATAACTATTGTGGACCTATGTTTATTTCTTTTGGGCCTTACTTGGATAATTCTTGGGATAAATGTAAACTTTAAAACCCGTTTTGGTTGTGTTTTTCTTATGTTTACGTTATCTCGTTCTTTCATGACTTTGAATGGATACCAATCCCCATAGCACCCCGAAAGCTTGTGAGTCTTCCGCTGTATTAAATTTTGGGGGTGTTACATGATATCACATAAACTTTTTTACTATTGTTAATATCACAGTAGAACTCATAATATAGTTAATATCACGGTAGCACTCATAATAAAAAAAACAAAAAGTTCTCAGAAAAATCTGAAAAAATAAAAAAATGAAAGAAGATAACAATATTAAGGATCGCTCAAAAGGGAAAAAAAAAATCATTTTCATTAAGAATATTAAGAAGATAACAATAGCGCTAGATCTTGACTTTTTTTAAAAAGTCAAGATCAGATCTGGATTGGACGGACCAGATCAATCCGCACGTCCGCACTTAAAAATTGTATCCGCACGTGATCCTCACTATATATATATATATATATATATATATATATATATATATATATATATATATAAATGCGTATATTAATAATAAAACGATCACGAGTAAACATTATAATAACGTGACGATAATTATTGCACTATGTGAATAGTGTAATAAATGACGGGAACGTTTTATAAATAAATAACCATAAATGGAAACGAAGTATAATATGTTGGAAAATCGTTAAATAAAATGTTTCTTTTAATAAATGGGGAAAAACTATCGAGTTATACGGGGTTGTGTTCACTTAAGTCCAAGTGGACTTTATTTTATTATGTGACTTTTGTGTTGTCACGGATATATGACAATTAATATGTCCATTTTCTATAACTACGTGACTTATTTAATCGACGGGTTAAATATGGTTTATTTAGCTATAGAAAATGAGTATATTAATGGGCATCGTATCCTACGACGCTCATAGGTTATGGTACTTGTCTTGGAATGATGAATTAATAAATATCTCGTAGAGTTGGCTAAATTGACGAATTTGGCAAATTGGACGATATATATAGGAAATTTATTGGACTACGATACTTACCATATAGTATTCTTTGTGCTATGTGATTTAGGTTGGGTATAATCTTTGAGTGATATATTACGTAAATAAATATGGGGATTACCAAATCAACGGATTTGATAAACTTCGATGATTTATTTAAATAATATATTGGGCTAATATTAGACCTATAGATTGTTTATTATTCTTTTCGTTGTAGCTTCTTGGTTTGTGTTGTGTCGACCCTCCACCCGCATGGATACCAAACGTCAAATTCCAAATTAATATGAAGATAATACGAGAAATGTATTTTTGGAAAGTTAAATGGAATACGTTCGGGATTGGGAATATTTGATTTTGAGGAAATGATTCTGAACGCGTTTATATTGTTAGGAAGTGCCGAGTCTGTAGTTGCCGTTATTTGAGTTGCTTTACGTCTTTCATCTATCGATTTCTTTTGCGGATTGCTGGACTTGAGGTGAGTCATAGCCCCACTTTTACTCTTGAATTTTGTTTTCAATACTTGGGGTGAGAAACATGAAAATGTTTTATGTGGACTATTATCGCTTTGTTTATTTTAAAACTTGCTATGCTTATAGAACTAGGTAGGATTTAGAGCGAGGCCTAGTCCCGAACTAGGTAAGCTATTGTATGGTTGTTGAGCGAGGCCTAGTTCCGAACTAGGTAAGCTATTGATTGATTGTTGAGCGAGGCCTAGTCCCGAACTAGGTAAGCTATTGGATTGGTTATAGAGCGAGGCCTAGACTTGAGCTAGGTAAGCTATTGATTGGATTGATTTGAGCTATAGCGTGCACCTATAGGGTTGATTAGATTTGGTTGGTTCGTTTTGGTTGGATGATTGAGGCCTAGTCTAGCTAGCAAGAGTTTTGCGTATATGTCCACTCGATTTAGTTATGAATTTAAACCTATGATCTCACCAGCGAAAGCTGACTTTTAGCGCATTTTCTCAGGTAATTAAGTGATGCCCTTGGATACTTGGATTGGAGGCTTGGCTATGGCACCTGGTTATGGATCTACTTTCTAAAACTCTAATAAATAATTGTGGACCTATATTTATTTCTTTTGGGCCTGACTTTGAATGAATTTGGGATGAATGTAAACTTTAAAATCCCGTGTGGTTGCATTTTTCTTATATTTACTTTATCTCGTTCTTTTATGTCTTGTGTTGGATACCAATCCACGTAGCACCCCGAAAGCTTGTTGAGTCTTCCGCTGTACCAAATTTCGGGGGTGTTACAACAAAAACATAAACAAACCAAAACTTTTTAACATTTTATTAAAATTAAAAAATATACGAAAAAACTCACAAAACCAATCAAGCTTTTATCGAGTTAGTTGATGTCACATTAGTACCAAATGAACACATTACAAATTATGACACACACAAAAAAAGTTCAATTCAATTAAACAAAATAATGTTCACTCAAAAATTTCATCGAACACATAATATGCAACAATAAAAAGCGCATATTTCATATATATTAAACTAAACTTCTAAAAAAAATGGTACTTACTTTAAGCCGAAAGAGGGCAAAAAAATCAATCAAATCAATATGTTAACCTGAAAGAAAGAAATCAAACATTTAACATACATCAAGAAATTAACAAAATCAAAAACCACCAAAATCCCACCGCTTGTGTGTGTGGTTCAACATTTGCTAAACCACTAATTTCGTTGTTAGGGTGTAACGATCTTAAAAACAACATTGTACGATTTGTAGAATGAGCCGAGTTATATTAAATACCAAACTTTTCTTACATATCAAGGGACTCATCACAATCATCCATCTAAAAAGAAATCAATGGTTGAGATTAAAAATATTTTAATATTTCACCAATTTTTTATAATTTAAATATCTCTTAAACCGTTAATCGTTAAGCGAAAATAATTACATTATCGCGATAAGCATTTAATTATCTTTCTATAGACGGGCACTTTGATATACTTTCGACAAAAAAAAAATTCGTTTTTTTCACGGTTTTTTGCGTAGCAGGAAAAATCACATGTGATATGTAATATCACATATGATATATCACATGTGATTTTTTCGGCCACGGAAAAAAACTTGAAAAAATTGATTTTTTTTGTCAAAAATATGTCAAAGTGCTTATCTATAGGAAGATAATTAAATGCTCGTCGTAACGGTATAATATTTCTCTTAACGATTAACGGTTTGAAAGATATTAATGTTTGAAAAAAAAAGATGAAAGTGGGTTTTTCAAATTGTTGGTATTAATCTCATTCATTAGATCAAATAAAGATGGAGGAAAGATGGAGGGTGGATATTAATCCCTTGGTATGTAAAGAAAGTTTGATACTCAAATGATTTTTCATCTTTGTAGAATAGTGAGTATATTTATTTCGTGTGTGTGTTTTTGTGTGAACAAAGGATGTTTCTGGAGAAGAAGAGTGGAATATGAGTAGTGAAAAATGAATGGCAGCCACAAAAAAAGGGCTAAAAATTAAGGAAAAAGAAAAATGATGTCATTAGTGAATAACGGGATGATTACAGGGTGATTAGTGTCTCCACCAGTGCCATCTACAGTTGTAAACCGGATGAACATTGTTTCAAATACTTGCCAAATAGAACTCGTGAACAGTCTTCCATTTACCATCTGCTCAATAGATAGTCGACTTATGTGCCACTACCAACAATGGTCTTGTACTCAAAGTGTCCCATAGTGAATATAGGCCGTTCCTTATCGGTAATGACTTATTGTAATGTTTTTTTATTTTATTTTTTTTAAAACTGAGGTTTAGATAATATAATGATATTTTGTGTTTGATAAACTATATAAACAAAAGCGACATGCTATTCTCTGTTTACGTATTGTTGGTGCACATTTTGTGTTTTATGCGTGTTAGAAACTGAGTGATTGAATAACAATTTACTCAAAACAAAATAAATAGAGCCAAACCCAAAGATATATGAAAGGCAAAGACACAATAGTAAAAAAAACAACGTTATAGTAAAACAAAAGAATGACTCACAAGTAAAGGCTGAGCATCGGGTCAAAACCAACCCAGATCAAACCGAACCGAAAACCTATTTTTTTTTTGGAAAACATGAACCAAGAACCGAACCGAAGTGACTCGGTTCGGTTCGTTTATACGGTTTAGGTGTGTTTTTCTTGGTTTTGGCTCGAAGCGGACCGAACCGAACCAAGCCGAGCCGAAACCGAAAATCATATATGTATATATATAAAACCGAAAACCGTACAGGTTATGATCGGTTCCGGACTTCCGGTTCGGCTCGGTTTTTCGTTGCGGTTCGGTTTTGTTCAGCCCTACTAAAAAGTATAACATTTACAAAAACGAAACAGATTCAAATAGGCAACCTTAATGTTTGTTATTCGGGATTTTGTAAACTGTCTTGCGCGGTGCGCCATAACTCTTGTTTTTCGTTAATACACTTGTTCGACGATGCTAGTGCTAATAGTCTCGTAGGCTTTCATTTTTAACTTACATACAATGAAGAAACAATTTGAGAAATATTTATAAGCTGAAAAAACCAAGGGCAGTGTTTTAGGGTGGGGGGGGGGGGGGGACACAATATTTGGAATATCAGAAGTTATTTTAAACCCAAACCATTAGAAGAAACTTATGTTTAGCAAAATTGGTAACAAAGGAGCCGCTGATGGTTCACTCACAAGATTCCATAAGCACACCGATAATAATCAAATTGCGCGCATAAATTTTTCACAGCTCACTTCTCATCATATCCAAACTGCTGTCATTTCATCTATAAACAATTAAAAAAAACTGAACATGATCATTTACTGAAAATAGCAACCTCATATAGATAGTACTATTTCGACACGAAATGTAATTTCCATAATATCTTACAAGTTTACAATTATAATGTACTACGTACTAGTTTATGCCTTATTTAGATATGTGGATTTGACTTTATGACATTTAAGTTGCAAAAATAGTATGCTCCCTTTCTTGGTCTTCGTGTTTTACTGATTAACTCAGACCTCGTGAGCCAGCTTTGGTGAACATGTGTGAATTGCGTCTGTAACTGTGAGAAAAATCTTGTTTTCACCAATCAATTCAGGGAAACCCGATGCATATAGCTTGTCTAGCACGACTTGCCCAGGGTTGGCAAGAATAAGCTGTTGAAAGAAAGTAGTTTTATTAGTCCTTAAGATAGGTACAGTCACTTTGATCCGTGTGCGTTGTAAGATTGTATGCCACAACACAATGATACAACTCACGGACATTTTAGCAACTGTAGAAGGTATAAGTGTAAATTTTGACCAAGTTACGAATAAATGAGTTTTCTGTTTACATCTTGAACGGATCAAATAAGTAAAATAAAAAAGTTTTCTAATACGAAGCATGTCAAGAGTCGCCTAAATTACACTTCTTATGCATAAAACCTCCTAAATCATATTAGACCTTTTAACCCAAAAAAGACCCATTTTGACAAGCTACCAAGCCCCCTCTTTTTTAATAAATTCTATGGAAGTGATTCTTACTTGAACATCTCTCTTTTGCAGACTCCTATGTAACTCTTCCAAGGCATGTATTCCACTTGTGTCGATATTAGTAACAGCTGCAATTAAGTAATTAGATATAAGATGAATGATAAAATACAGAAAAATCAAAACTTGATTTACAAGAAACTGAGCTTCTTACGTGCCATCTCGACAATCAAGAACTGAATATCTGGTTGGTATGTTGCTCTTAGATTCTCTTCTTCCTCGGTTAGCCATCTCAATATCCTGCAATGCAATTAAGTATTTGATTTATATTCATTTAAAACTGACCCATTTTAGACCAAACTCATTTTGAACTGGCACCAACCAATCCGAACTGTACTTCTTTACAAAACAATAATCACCTTTCTTTCGTGTAGTTGGAGTTCAAGAAGTAAATAGCTGAATCAACCCTTACAATCAGAACACCTGGAACTTTAATTGCCTCAGGATCCTGTTCAATATTCCTATAAATACTCTTCTGCGGGATCTTTCCAAGAATAGCAGTTCGTGGTCGTGTAACTTGAAGAAGAAGCTTAGCAAAAGATATTGCAACCTAATACGTACACAAAAATATCATCAATTCAAGCTAGTTTGTTAAAAAAGAAGATCAAGATGGTTTTGACCCTTACAGAAATCAAAAGACCGGTCTCAACAGATTTGAAAATGACCCCAAGAAATGCTCCCATGCATGCTACGAAATCAAGTTTGTCGATTTTCCAAATCAAAATAGCAGCATCAATATCGATTAGACCAATCACAGCAGCTATAATGATGGAAGACAGAATTGCGCTAGGTGTGTAATGGAAAAGAGGAGTTAGGAATTTGACGGTCAGCAATACTACAATTGACATCACGATGTTTGAAACCGCGGTCTGGCATCCTGCCATATAGTTTACAGCTGATCGCGAGAACGATCCTGAAAAGAGTATAAACTAAGAGTGATTACCAGTTTTAAAATGAAAATCCAAACGCCCTTATGGTTTTTCAGTACCTGTTGCAACGTAGCATGATGTCATTGAGCCTACAACGTTCATAGTCCCGAGTGCTACCATTTCTTTGTTTCCATTTACTTGATAATCTTTCATTGAAGCAAAGGTTCTTCCGATTGCCACTGCTTCCTGATAGATTAAGGTTCAACCTTAGATGAAAGAACAAAGCATGATATTATGATACTTAAAAGACTGTTATGGGCTAGAAGCTAACCATTAACGCTATCATGCCAGCCACAATGCCGATTTTAAATCCTTTTGTTAGATTTTCACCCGAAAAATAGATTTTGTCAAGTGAAGGAGGGTTGATTCTTTTATCAAAATTTCCCACCTGCCAAATGAAATTCAATAATTAGTAATATGAAATGATCACAAAGAAGACATTATAAGAAACTAAGTACTTGAATCATGAAAGTCAAAATTATGTTCTTACAATTGAAACACCGTCCTCGTCGTTGGCTTGGGTGATGTACACAAAAAATGTCGATAGTATAACTGAGATCAAAGGTGCAATTGCAGGAACCCAAAACAACTTCGGTTTCTTCTTTCCCTAAATTACAAGTAGAAAGATATTAAGAAAAACGTTATATAAAATAGTTGCACTATATGCAAAAACACGATCTAAAACATAAAACACAAGTAGAGAGATATTAAAATGCATCAAATAACCAATAAACTAATTATCTTTTTACTTTTTTATGATTGAAGGAAGCAGTGTCTTACAATGTACTTGGCGGTAAGTAGAAAAGCCAAGAAACTTGCTCCGAAGACGATTGTCTGCCAGTTCCACTGCAAAATTTATATATACAAGAGATTTTTAATGCTAAGCTTCATGCGTGAATGCATACATTTTTGAAAATAAGAGCTCACCCCATGATGAGCGGATTTAAAAACTGCTTTCATTACTGAAATGATGTCAGTATGTTTTGTGAAGTGTTTAGTATTAATTCCAAGAAAGCCCTTCAGTTGTTGAAGGGCAATTGTGATGGCAGCTCCACCCATAAAACCGACAACAGCAGCGTGTGATAGAAAGTCTATTAGAAACCCGAGTCTGATCCAGGAAAACATTGTTAGATATGTGTGTTTATTATTGTAGTAGCAACTCGTAAATAAATTATCTGCCAGGTACCTGAAAAATCCGAGAGTAGCTTGGGTGATCCCAGCAAAAAATGTAGCTGTAAAGATAAGCCTAAAATATTTATCGGTTTGGTGATCTGGATCAAATTCATTCCGAACAAGTGTTCCCAGTAATAAGGAGACCACTGCCACGGGTCCTATGACCATATCTCGTGAGCTACCCATGAACGCATAGATTAGAGGTGGAACAATGCTCGTGTCTACAAAAAGTCAAAAATGTCACATATGAAGTCTGATTTGAACCATAAAAATCAAAGAATCATATAATACAATCCTAATAATCATGGGCTAAGCTACGTCATAGCGGCTCATCAAATATTTTCAATGGAAATTATAGCATGTCCTTAGTTATGAACCTACTAAATTTGTCTACAAGTGATAATGCACATAGATATCGACAATTTATTTATCTGATCATAACTGTGTACGAAATCGAACTACAAATAGAAAATAAAAACACTTACACAATCCATATGGTGATTCCACATTTGCAAGTTTTGAATACCCAATATCCTGAAATGAAAGCATACGTAACAAGTGATAAGATATGATGATTCTTTGTTCATTGTTGCAATAGTATAAAAATCTTAAACATCTAATGATATCGTACCTGTGGAATACAAAGACTAGCAATGGTGAGTCCAGCAATAAGATCACCTCTAAACTTTTTTATATTATAACTTCTTCCCCATTCGAGAATTGGAAAAATCGCTTCTAGGACAAGCATGAGCTTCCTAGACTTTGGTTGATCCTTGAATGGTCGTAAAGGATCATCTGAAAAGAATGTTTCTTTCACCGTGGTTTTGAACTCTTTGAACAGACTTTGTTTTGGAGGGACACCAATCTTATGAATGTTACGTACATTATTCGGTCTTTGAATAGCCGAAGTAGACAAACCATTTGTATCCATGTCAAGATCTTTGTCGTGATCGTGATCAGGCATAACTCGACTGTTTTTCATGAGAAAATGAAAATTCGTTTAAACATGAAACACAAGATGGGCATGGAAAAAATGTTGAAACTTCAAAGATTATATAAGTTTATAATAACAATACTACCAAAAGTAAAAAATTTGGACATATAAAAGTATTGAAGTCTATATATTAGTTCTTGGCAAGCAAAACTCAAAATTTTAAAGTTGATTGATCCTAATATTTGACATAACTCAAAAATTTTAAGTTTAACTTGCTGTAAAATCATTCTGAGTTTAATGATATCTTTGCAATGGTAAACTTTTCATAGCATGATTTTTAAGCTTAGTCGTTATAATACAACAACAACCATACTAAATTCCGCCAGAGCGAGGTGTGGGGAGGTAAGATCTAGACAGTCACACTTATACCTTAAAGTAAAGGGACTGCTTTCATAGAGACCTCCAGCAAGTGCTTGTGTGCGCGTGCGCAAGCAAACAAACAAACAATATGGATGGAGTGAGCGAGGAAAGAGAGACAAAAATAGATAGGGGTGAGCATCGGTTTAAACCCGACCCGAACCGAAAACTGAAAATTAGTAAAACCTAAACCGAGAACTGAACCGAAGCTACTCGGTTCGGTTCTGTTTTGGTCGGTTCGGTTCGGTTTTAGTTGGTTTTTGGCTTAAACCAAACCGAACCGACCCAAACCAAAACCGAAAATCGGTAAAAACCTAAACCGAGAACCGAACCGAATTTACTCGGTTCGGTTTGGTTTCAGTCAGTTTTGCCGGGTCGGTTCGCTTATTGGTCAGTTTTGCTCAGCCCTAAAAACATATACGAAAGCAAAAATGTAAGAAAAAACATACGAGCGAGCAAAGATATAAACAAAAACAGACAAACAAACAAGGAAGCGTGCGGGCCAAAATAAGGGGGGAAAGCACACGGGGCACAAAAGATCAAATATGAACATAATACGAATATGAAAGTTAGTCATGAAATGAGCGTGGTACATTATGTTGTGAATCTTTGCAATGAGCTCGTGATTCATAAGTTTCAGGTAACGTTAGATGTTTTTTTCTAAGCTCAAGCATCAACAGGGTTAAAGTATATCATATAATATATAATAAGTTGGATAATACTTGCTAGCAAGGTTTTTAAGATCAGGATCCTACTCAGGATCGTTTTCGTCTTTGTAAGATCGTGATCGTAAGATCGGATCGGGATCGTAAGATCCTACTCTAATGTTATTTCTTAATAGTTTTTGTAATATTATACAAATCTACAAATTATTATACATTATAAACACAAAATAGTATGAGTGTTTCATAGAAATATAGTCCTAAATTATAATTATGAAATGTTTAAAAACATTACCAGGTTGTTTTTGAATTCTACAAAAAAAACAACCCATAAGTTTATAGTTTTTTAGTTTGTAATCCGATAAAAGTAAGATCAAATCGGATTAAATCTTAAGATCGTATAGTCAAGATCGGGATCCTATAAGATCTTAAGCTTGCAAAGATCCCATGTAGGATTATGATCGTTTTTCCTTTGCAGTATCGTAAAATCGTAAGATCCTAAGATCAAGATCGGGATCCTGACAAGTATGCTTTTTAGGGATAATGTATTCGGAAGTCACATAAGTTTTCATTTTTTTTATCAAATAGTCTACCCATTTATTAAAACAAATTTAAACGCTTCTGAACTATATTTTGTTTTTATTTACACCAATTCCGGCAAAACTTTTGCCTGGAAACTATAAACGGAAATCACAAGGCCAACTATAATATAAAAAAGTAAGATTGTGTTTGTTTTTCCAAAACCTCTTAATAATCTCTTAATCTAATTCAGTCAAACGTAGTAAGAGGTTTGGACCAAAAAGTTCGTTTGCTTTTTCTCTGTCATTAAGAAGCAATAAGAGACGGTTAAGATTTAAAGTGTTTGTTTTTTTTAGCAGAGTAAGCCTCTTATTAAACTAGATGTTGAAGGAGTGTCTTAACACCTCTTAATGCCTCATAAATTTTTTTTCCTTTCTTTTTTATTGATTATGTACTTTTTTTCTTGTTTCGACATTTCGATTCGTATTGAAAGTACCTTTAAAGAAAATTACAACATATTTTTTGTTAAATAAAAAATGTACAAGATAATAATAGTTATAGGTGATAATTCGTATTGAAACATAATAAGATAATCCAAACACATTTTGACGGGTTGAGAATCTCAACCCAAACATGACACCTTTATTAAACGAGTCACCCATGTCAAGCATTCATGTAACCACAACCATATTCCGTTTTATTTTTATGTCTATATCAAGTCTTGTTTTGTGATGGGTGAAAACTTTTCATAAAAGTAAAACAAAATAGTAACAAACCCTACTTTTTTCTCTCCCGTCTGCGGCGATTTTGGCGATTCAAAATTTTGACCCTACCTTATTCTTTTTGATCGATCTTATTACTTCTGTTTCAATTGGTCCACCTTCAACGTGGGTCGGTGCTTACAGATTTAAGATATTGGTCAATTGGTTGGTGTAGGTATCTATTAACCTTGTCGCTTGCTTAATCTATTGTTGAATTGTGAGTAGGTGGCTTTATAACTATACTTAAAATCATTATTACTATATCATTGATAAGGCTCATCGTACTTTTCTATTTAACAGTTAAGGTTCCATCATTATGATGGGTGTTGGGTAGCGATCAGTTCTTAATCGTATAAAACCCTAACTTCTTAGTTAGGATTTATTTTATTTTTATTGTTTGTGCTTGCGTGCTGGATTGTTGGTTCTCTTGAAGATTTAAGTTGTTTGCTGTACGTTGGTTTTGGGAGAGATGAATAAAGGGTTCCTTAACGCGAATAAAGGGTTCCTTAACGCGAATAATAGTGCTTCTAAGAGTGCTTCTGATCGTGTTGATGTTGAGGGTTTGGCTGCTCCCCAAGGTGATGTTGTGGCGAGTTCGTTTGATGATAAGATCCGCGACATGGAACGGAGAATTGTTGAAGGTAAGCTTGTGTTCGTAGATGATGATGGGGTTCCTATACCTCTGAATGATGGGATTCATGTCACTAGTACTTCTATTGATGCTAATGTTCAAGATACGGTGAATGAACCTCAAGTGGAACAATTGATAGCTAATGCGCATATGAATTTTGATGATGCTATGATTAAAATTCAAAGTGAGATTGTTGCGAATGAAGTTAATTTAACAAGTTCTCCTCCTTCGAATGCAACTTCTGGTCCTAAGGTGAATATGAATATGAGTGCTACTTCTGGTCCCAAGGCTCATAAGGTTGGTACTACTAATGGTAATGGAGTGAAGTCGGTTTCTTACGCGGGTGCTACTTCTAATGAACCTCAGAAACATGTGTCTAATTTTCGGAGGTTGGAATGTAGCAAAAAGAAGGAGGATGTTGACCTTTCAGTTCCAATGAAAGTAGTGGAAGAGGTGAATACGAGGTTTGAGAATACTCTCTACGGTTATTTCCTTGGCCAACACCTTGCTTTTCCTGTTGTTGATTATTATGCTCGCAATGCATGCGCTAAGTTTGGTTTGCAAAAGGTAATGATGAATGCTAAGGGGTTCTTCTTCTTTAAGTTCAACTTGAAGTAAGGTGTTGATGATGTGCTTGAAAATGGTCCTTGGTTGATCAGAAATATTCCTATTATTCTTAAACCATGGACTTTGAACACAAACCTACTTAAAGAGGATTTGACTAACATCCCAGTGTGGGTTAAATTCCATGATGTTCCCCTTGCTATGTTTTCTGATGATGGCCTCAGTCTTCTTGCCACATTGATTGGCACACCCAAAAGGTTAGATGCTTTTACAAGCCAAATGTGTAAGGAATCGTGGGGCCGTAGTAGTTTTGCCAGATGCATGATAGAAGTGAAATCGGATGAGGTGCTTCGGGACAGTCTCACTGTTGAGATACCATTACTTGATGGTTCGAGTTCGACTATTGAGAAGATACGGGTTGAATACGAATGGAAACCACCTCGTTGTGATAACTGTAAGATCTTTGGTCATACTCTGGTTGATTGTCTTAAAGTTGTTGCACCTCCAGTTCAGCCTACTAAGCCTGTTAATGATGGTTTTATGACTGTCAATAATAAAAAGAAGGGTAAGCAAGGTGGTCCTACTACTCAGGGTAAAGGAGGGTTTAATAAACCTGTTGTGGGTAAGCAGTTTCAGTATCAACCCAAAAAGAATCCCCCTGAACCTAAGAAGGTGGATGGCACTAAGAAGAAGGCCTCTGATGTGCCTAGTACGAGTGGAACGAAGATTTCTACATCTAATCAGTTTGCTGCTCTTAATATGGATGATACGGATGTTTTTGGTATTCCGTCTAATGACAACAACAAGGATGTAGATGCTGGTCGTACAATGGAAGTTACTGTGGATGAGTCTACTAAGACAGGTAATACAATGGAAGTTAATGAGGAAGAGTCTATTAAGATTGGTAATGTTTCACAAGCTCCTCTTGTGAGTGATTTTAAAGAGAAGGAGTCGGTTGTGGCTCCTACCACTGGTGTTTCTTCTTCTCCTCCCACCTCTTCTACTAAGAGGGTTAACCCTTTTTTTAAGGTGGGAGAGATTATGCTTTCGGATTCTGAAGAAGAGGTGGCTAACCCTTTTGATGAGTCTGCTAATTTGTTTGGTGGTGGCCAAGAGTTTGAAGATGCTGATGATGACTATGATTACGATGACTATGCGAACCAGGTTTATGATCTTCCAGGGAATTTGGATGCTTTTAATGCCATCTATGGCACTAGGCTTCAAGGTCGTAGGAAGTATTTTTATTTCATTTTGTCTTATGTTGTCATGTGAGTAATGGTGTGTTTTCTTGTTTAGAAAATAGGAAGTATCTTTTATGTAAGTTGTTTGCCTATGTAACGAGCTGAGATATGGGATTCACCCATATCCATTGTACTCAAACGTTTTGGTTTATATATTTATCAGGGTGCAGGATTACTCCCCTTTACCCAAAATTTTTTTTCATAATAATCTAACAAATTCTGACAACTTTTTACAAAAAAAAAAAAAAAAAAAAAAAAAAAAAAAAAAAAAAAAAACACTTTATACGAGTCAAATTCAGATTTCTCAGCCTCTTATTCAAATTAAGATGGAATCAGATTCAGACATTTTGACACAAATTCAGATTCAGATGTGCGAATTAAATTCAGATTCATAGCCTCTTAATAAACAAACAATATCTAATAGGAATAAAAAGTTAAATGAGAAATACCAATTATACACTTATTTTATATGCAACTCTATATGGTTAAATTTGATTTAAAAGAGTGTAACTAAAATTTCAAGTCAAGTTTTTTTATTCGTTTTGTTTGAATATGTTAGGGTTAGGTTTATTCATGTTGTTCGATAACTAACTGGCATAAATTTGGCTAAATTTGATGTAAACGAAAACAAACACATAAACCAACATAGAATTGATCGTGCCCATAAGTTTAACAATGAAAACTTGGGTGACGTACGTTCTAGTAGATTGACAATGAAGGAGAAATAACCAAAGTCGTCTTCTTGACTTTTACCTAGATTCGTCTAACACATACATGCATATTGGCATATACTTGCTTCCATGAACACCATTAATAGTGGTTGTATACTTGTATGTACTATATACCTTCAAACCATGATAATATGATTTTCGTGATGCCTTTTGCTCATAGTAAAAAGGCATCATCATAAATGATGTTGTTCAGTTTATATGTTCTTGATTGAAACTCAAAATGTAGCCATTAATTGGTGATTCTGCATTTATGATGATGCCTTTTTGTGATAGAATATTGATGCTTTTTATGAGGAAGTATTCGCGAATTCGAAATGGTTATCTAGATAATCTTGCAAAAAGAAAATATAGTTATACTGATGAAATATCCTAAGATGCTTGGTGAAATAGGTGAATAATAGGTGATGACAAGATTTGTTTTAAATTGTATTCTGTTTCAGTTTCAATTAGCATGTATAGAAGTTGTATGCTTCTGCTTATTTGTTGTCTGCAGTTTTAAAGGGTGTTTGGGATATGGTCTATCTCCTCTTAAAGTTGTTCTTAAAGTTGGTCAAAAAGTGTAGATTGGCATGGACACCTCAACCCTGTGTACCATAATGGTACCCATCAACCCTACCCAGCAAAGGTTAACCCTGTGTACCATAATGGTACCCATCAACCCTACCCAGCAAAGGTTTGATGCCTGTGAAATACCTCCACCCAATACCCAACCATGCTTGCGGAACGAAATCGAACTCGCGTCCTTCAGTTGGTCAAGACATCACATGGTTGGGCCCGGCTTCTAAGATAGCTGGTTGATATCATTAGAGCTTATGGTCCCCATGTGAGGACTTCCCGGTTGGTCACCCAACTCGGTACTACTCTCACCTAGGCTCGCTTAACTTAATAAGCTTCACCCAGTAAACCACAAAGCCCCGTGATGTTGTTCTTAAAGTTGTTTATATTGTAAAGGGTTAATTCTTTCAAAACGTACTATACTTGTCAAAAAAACCACTTTTGCGCAGCGAACAAAAAAAAATACTTATCTGAGCAATAACGTTGACATTTTTGTCTTTATTTGAGTAATAAAGACAAAGAATTTTTTTGTAAAGACCATTTTACCCATAAGTTTTTGTAATTTGCATCAAACGTCCCTATTTTTGTCCATTTTTTTTTCGAAAATATTTTTTTTCGAAAATATTTTTTTTATTTTTAGAAAATATTTTTTAAAAAAAATATTTTTTTTTCAAAAATATTTTTATTTCGAAAATATTTTTTTTTTCAAAAATATATTTTTTTTCGAAAATATTTTTTTTTGAAAATATTTTTTTTCAAAAATATTTTTATTTCGAAAATATTTTATTTTCAAAAATATTTTTTTTTCGACAATATTTTTTTTTTCAAATTTTTCGAAAATATTTTTTTCCAATTTTTTTCCCGAAAATATTTCATTTTTCAAAAATAATTTTTTTAACAATTTTTTGTTTTCGAAAATACATATTTTTCCAAAAAAATATATATTTTCGAAAATATTTCTTTTTCGATTTTTTTTTTGAAAATAATATTTTCCCCAATTTTTTTTGAAAATAAATATTTTTCCAAAAAAACTCATTTTTTCGAAAATATTTACTTTCCAAAAATTTATTTATTTTCCAAAAATATATTTTTTTTCGAAAATATATTGTTTTCCGAATTTTTTTCGAAAATTTCACGAATTTTTTGTCGAAATTATTTAAATAAAATTAAAAAAAAAGAATTTAAAAAAATCAGAAAAATAAGAATTTCGGAAAAAAGAATTAGAAAGAGAATAAGGATGGTGGACGCAATTTTCGCAAACCAACAGGGACCATTTATGTAATTTAGACTAAGGACAGTGGATGCAATTTTCGCAAACCAACAGGGACCATTTATGTAATTTGAAAGGGTAAAACTGTCATAATACTTAAAGAAAGACAAAAGTGTCAACATTAGTGCTTAAATAAGATTTTTTTTTGTTCACTACTCAAAACTAATATTTTGGGCAAGTATGGTACGTTTTGCCATAATTAACCCTATTGTAAATATTGAGTTGGAGTATTATATTTTACATTTTAAAAAAAGAAAGTAAAAAAAAAAAAAAATGGAGATTTTCGACACTCTTAGATTATCAAATCAATAACGCACTAATATTAGACGGTTTACCGTCTCTTATTGAGTTTTAATATATCATAAAGATTATATTATCGTTCAAGTACTTAGCAGTATTATACACAAGAGTTAGCACACACTTTGCGTTTTGAATTTGTTTAGGTTATTATACTATCTGTTAGTTTGCTTAAATTGCTTAATATATTGAACAGGCTATCTATTTACTAACAATAATTATACATTTGAACTTATTAAACACGATATTTAGCTTACTAAATTTTGGTAATTAAATGCTGAATTCACTCAGTTTAACGCTGATTTTTTCCGAAAGTGATCCAAATAACATGCTTAATATTAGTTTCATTATCATTTAAAAAAAAAAAAAAAGATAATAAATGTCATATGTACAACAAAAATGCAAAATACAAATCTACTGTCTACACTACAAGAAAATAGACCTATAGTGACAGAGATTTTAGTGACACAAAAAAGTATTGCTAAGTCTAATCCTTTAAGGACACTTTTTAAAAAGTGTGGGTAAAAGTTTAAAATTTTGAGATTTAATAACACTTTTTGTAAATATGTCTTAAAAAGGAAAAAAAAATGTATCCTCACACGTTTTTGTGTTACTATAAATAGATTTTTATATACTGAACTTTTACTTACACTTTTTAAGTGCAGAAGAAGCACATCAAATTTTAGTGACACTTTTTTAACTTTTGGCGAAACTTTTTTTAAGTGTCACAAGAAAATATTTTTGTAGTGAATTGTTGATATATAGTTGTGAACTTGCGACACTTTGTGATGAAAAGTATTGCTAAGGATTCATGTGTTTTAAAATCTATAATATACTAGTCGTCATAATAAATCCACCGGAAAAAGTCATAATCTAAGTACAATTAAAAAAATAATAATAAAAAAAAAAATAGGGAAAGAGTAATAACATTTTACCATTTACGTAAATCAAGCTTGAATTCCGTCGAGGTTCATCAGTTACACTGTTCCTTAATATGATTCTTTTAGCGACGAATCAAACACATGCAAGATTTTGAGAAAAATAAAATTAGTACAACTAAAAGATACTCCGTACTAAACTGTTAAAGGTTATATAGTGCATAAATCCATTGAGTTTTTTGATTGAAATGCGTGTGAAGCAAATATATTTGGGACCATTGAGTTGCAAAATGTTAAAAAATATGGATGGAGTTTAGCGACGATTTTTTTGTGTCAATGGCTCGAGTAAACGCGTTTTATTGACGGGACATGTGTTTTTAAAACCGGACTGGACAGGTTGGATCGTGAATTTATGGGGTCACTGGGTTTGGTTTACTCCTTGACTAAGCTAGTCGTTTGTTAGTGACTAATAGTCCGGCCTTAAAGTGAGAGAAGTCACACGTATTATACTTGAGACTTGAACATGTCGTTAGAAAAAAACTTGAGGCGTGAACAAATAATTTATGGGTTAGTGAGCAACTCAGGTCCGGTTAGGTCACGGGACTTTGATTGTCACACTTTTTTTTGTGTTATAACTCGTCCTATGCATAATTTGTATTTATTGTAACAATGTTTCTGAAATATACTTGCTGACAATATTAAACCGTTGGTATGGTACTTCTTCGAAATTGGGTGTGGTTTCAAATCACTGATGGGACTCACGACTTGGAATCTACGACAAATGTAAAAAAGTGTATTTGCATGTAAAAGAGATGCGATTCTAGCGTCCATATCTTTTGTTGACTTCTCAAACTTGTGGAAATTTTTGGTTTCATTTTGAAAATTTCTTTAGCGTATCTCTTTCGTCCTGAAAAGATAATAATAGTACATGGTCTTTTCGCATACCGTGTACGACGATATAAAGTTAAGTTTAAGTTAATCTCCTTAACAATCTAGCGATAACAAGAACGGATCACCAAGTCCTAGAGGATTGTCTCTAACGATCTAGCAGGGCCGTTCCCGGGTTTGGGGAGGCCATGCGCGCGAACTGAAAATTGGCTTAATGTAAAAAGCTAAATGAAAATTGTATTTCTTTCTTAAAATAAACCGGGAGAACTATTTACGTAAATTGTCTTTTCTTAAGCTTTATTGTAAGATTTTTTTTTTTTTTTTTTTTTTTTTTTTTTTTTTTTTTTTTTTTTAAGTTAGTTAGTTAGTTAAAAGTTTACTTTAACTATTTATTATGTAGATTTATAACATCTTTATAGTTTTATAGTTTTATAAATTGAACAAAAGTTTTGGGGCCCGGACAGTCGCCCACTTTGCCCACTATCGGAGACGACCCTGCGATCTAATTAGTCTATAATATAGTATCAAGAAGAATTGAAGCTCTAAGTGCTCAACCTCTTAGGGTTTACTCAATTGTTTAATTTTGGGCCAAAAGGTCCATTGTGGGGACTCTTGTGAAATTTAGAAAAAGAGTAGTGTACCAAGAAAAAATAGATGTGCTTTAAAGAAATTAGAAGATATATATGTCTAATGAATTGGAAGCAAATAATGCAAGAACATGAATAGGATGATAAAAGTGAGTTATATATAGAAAATTACTCTTCATCTTAATACGACTTTATGTGAAAATGTTGAACATCTAGAAACGAACAAATAAGAATGTCAAGCAATCGACTACTTTAATTATCAAGCAGATTTTAATCATTTCATGTTAGAATTTTAAGTTTCATTGAAACTTTACAAACTAACTAACAACAATAGGTAAAACTTAAACCGGCCATTAACTTTTTGGGTTTTTAACTACAATAAGGTCAATACTCAATACTCTTGGTAAGCAACTTTAAGGAAAATAATTTACGAATTTTCTGAAAGAGATGCGCTACGGTCCACCGCGTTGTAGCAGGCCGTCGTTTTATGTCTTTGATCATTGCGATATATATATATATATATATATATATATATATATATATATATATATATATATATATATATATATATATATATATATATATATTTTGGGAAGCAAGGTCTAAACTATATGTTTGGGAAATGCAACAGATAGTCAGATACTCCCCTCTTCTTTGCCTTTTTAGGTGAACGTTAAATTTAAGGATATTTTTCAAAAGTGTATTAGAGGTAACGTAGTTGATAAAATTTATTGTATTGCAACGTGAGCTTTTAAAAAAATATACTGTCAAATATAATACCACAATTCATTCACCCAAAAAATTTAATACATGAAACCATAACAAGTGCCAAAGTGAGATAAAAGATTCTAAAACCTAAGACGTATGACTAAAGATGGCCTGATAGAGATTGTATTCAGGTTCCATAAAGTTAATGTCATCCATTACAACTTGAAGGATGCATCAAATATGCAATTTTAACATTGTTTGCACACATTAATCTTGTGGCATACTAGGAATGAGCATTTCGACCCGAATCCCGGAATTGCACCGGAACCGTACCGAAATGGTACCGTTCCTGATATATGGTACGGTACCGGGACTAAGAAATAAGGTGAAAAAAAATCGGGACCACTAATTCGGTACGGGACCGGTACCAAATCGGGAAATTCCCGAATAAAAACGGGAAAAACCCGATTTCCCGGTACCGAAATCGGTACTGGTATCGGTATCCGAATCCCGTTCGGTATGGTACCGGTACCACTATTTATGCTCGGGAAAAAATCGGTATCACTAATTCGGTACGGGATCGGTACGGGACCGGTACCGTGCTCATCCCTATGGCATACAGTAAACGACAATGCAACGTTTCAGCCGTTTAGAAGTAAACATACCCGGGTAGACTTCAAAAGATTGTTCTTGAAGAATAATTTTGTAGAAATCCTCCTCCAAGTCTTCAGATGCACTATGAAGTAAAAACAAAATATGAGCGGAAAGTAGAGATGAGCATTTCGAACCGAATCCCGGAACCGAACCGGAACCGTACCGGTACCGTACCGAAACAGTACCGATCCCGATATACGGTACGGTACCGGTACTACGAAATAAGGAGGAAAAAAATTCGGTACCACTAATTCGGTACGGGACCGGTACCAAATCGGGAAATTCTCAAAAAAAAACGGGAAAATCCCGATTTCCCGGTACCGGTACCGGTACCCGAATTCCGTTCGGTACGGTACCGGTACCCTAATTTATGCTCGGAAAAAAATCGGTACCACTAATTCGGTACGGGATCGGTACGGTACCGGTACAGTGCTCATCCCTAGCGGAAAGAGAAGAATTTGCTTATGTATAAGATAAATGGCCAAACTTAAGAATATACATGAATAGCAGGATACATTAGTGAGCTTCTTTTATACGTACCTCTTTTTACATTGAAATATGCAAAAAAATAAAAATAAAAAATAAAATAAATAAAATAAATAAATAAATAATTGTTTTGCATGAGTTAAGTTGTGACAAATTCGTCCCATAACCTCATGAATGGGTGAATATGGGCTCTGTTTTATACCAAACATTTTGAACAAAAAACCCTATAAAAATATATTCGACACTTAACCCAATCTAGGTAACCTAAATATGATATTTACCCGTTTCAACCCAAATGACCATATTAAAGATTAAATTGGGAGTCTTTTACGACCTGTAAGCTTGGGCAACGACAAACCTGCTTAAGATCTTTGTCATAATCGTTTACGTTGAAATGAATGTCTGAATCAGGTACGCGGAATAATGACAGCTTGATCATAAGCCCTATTATAAGCTTACCCTCTATATCCAGCGATCCTGCAACCTGGTTGCGGTATCCAAATCCAGCGATCTACAGGAATCAAACGCATCAAAGAACAGACGGAATGAAGAAGTAGTCTATAGCAAATTCATCATTATTAAAACACAATTCCAAACACCCTTTTAACAAAAGATTGAAGAAAGATCAGGATTGTAAATTACCTTGGGCCAGAGAATGTGGTCACGTATTTCGTGTACCCAAGCTGTTGTAACCATTTTGTACACCATTGTTAATGCCTATTACGACAACATATTGTTAAAAATTAGTATATGTTAAACCAAAAAAGCAACCACAGACTGCGGTCACCATAAGTATTACATACATAGTATATATACACCAATTGTACAAACATAAAACTCATAACTTAACATACCTTCAGATGGCAGCTAAATTCGTAAATGAGCAACTTAAGCTCATAATTGTTGGTCTAACTGAATATGTGTTTGTGTTTAGCTGATTGTTAACAATAAGTTTACATATAAATGTTTGAAAACTTCAGAAGATAAAAGTTCTAGGACGCACTGCTACAAAACATAGAATCATAAAAGTTTCTCATGTTACTCACTTTACCTGCTAACGGTTGATGATCGTTCCAGAATAGTCACATATGTACCTTCTTCTTTAGTTGTTTTTGCCAATCTAGGCTACATCTGTCACAACAGTAACAATTAACACCGACTGTGGGCGTTTGTAGAAATAGACCTAGCATTTCTATGTGCGTACTAAACATATAATAACAACAATTCAAAGTGGGTATACATACCAATGAGAAGATGCTAAGGCTTCAAGATTCAAACTTTGAATAAACCTGTTAAACCGAGATGCTTATTAATTCCGTTTCGTAATGTTGCCTCAGCCCTCGGATTGCTGAAATTGCTCTTGCTTTTGTTTGAACTTCTGTTGTAGCTGAACCTACAATGAAAGAACACTTTATTAGAAACATAAACCTAGAACCAAATAAGCCATAAGGTGGGTATATAAAAGTCTGAAACATAAGCTTAGACAAACATCCCATAGGAAGTCCAAATCAACATTTATGCTTATACCAAACCTAACATCTAGTTTTTTTACTACAATTTTTAAGAACAAAATTATAACAAAACAGAAATGTAAGAAATAAGCGCTCAAAACATTCAAAAAAAATGTAAATTTCATAAATTTCATACTATAACAACATAAAACAACAAAATATCATAAACCCACATCACAAATCAAGCTAAATATCATAAACCCAAAAATCAAAAAATTTAATTTACATGTTATTGGAGAGAGTTCTGAAAGTGTGTGTGAGATTTAAGGTTTTATCGTATAAGTTTTCATCACTTTCACAATGGGCTAAGAATAACATTGGATATGGCCGAAAAAAATGCGGGAAGCCCACATCGGTGTACTGTTTGGTCAGCGACGTCGTTTTAAAGGACAGTATTATACATTTAGTAATTATATGAAATGAATGTTTTGTATAAATTCTTTATAGTCATTTCAAAGGTACTGGACTTAACTTGAAGCCCATAAACTGGCAGTCCAACAGTCCATGATGGTGAATATCCTAAATGTAGCCCAAATACTAATCATCAATGTTGAAGAGTTTTCATCATTTCATGTAACAATTTGATTCCATTAACACTAAATAAAATATTCATGTAACAATTTAAGTAGGCTGTAAAAGTCAATTGTTATAATCAACCTTATTATTAGGTCGATAAATTCTAAATACACATATCAAAAAGATCCATTAAAAGTATTGATGGAATATAATCATGCGCAATCCACAAATAAAAACCATTAATTCTTTTTAAACTCTTGACAACTATAAAAGAAAGGCCTAAGTAGAAGACGCATTATCAACTCACACATATCATGCAGAAAAAACGATTAGAGAGATACCCGGTTACATATATGCTGAACATCGAAAAACCTCATCCATTTATCCAACTTTCTGCATGGCGAATCATGTCACAATTTACATTCACTTTTTATTTTATATATCTTATGCATTTATTCTTAAACAATTGTCATCAGGAAACAATAGGATTCTCATACCTAAAAGCAATATCCATGGCTTATGGTTACAAGCTTGGTCTCGTCACTAAATGCAATATGTAACCTACAAGTTATACCTAACGATGCGCCACATACGAATCTTTAGAATAGTAAAGCCAACTTTTACCAAGAAAACACTTTTCTAAAATCTTATCGAACTTTGCAAGTTGAGTTATGTTCCTTTGCATTATTCTCAACTCATAGATCTTGATCTTATGTGCTTTTTAAGTAGATTCGGTCTCCGTTTTAGCTTTAAAGGCATTTTCTTAGAATCAAAAATGGGGTTGGCAAAATGGTGAAATGGATGTGACCATACATTACTACAAATGTAAATATCTTAGAGATTCTAAAACATAAAAAAACTCTTTCAAAAGACAGTGGAAGCTAGTTGTATAATGAATACATGCATGCACCATTGTATTAGGTCAGTATTTCTTTGGCAAATGAATAAAAAAAATATCATATTTGTCACCATTTTCTTTTAAGGGTAGCGAACAAATTTTTTTACTTTTGTGGGTACTTTTATTTCAAATTCATTTTTTTTAAGGTATTTGCAAAATTTTTGGACATTTTTGCCCCTTTTAGCTAATAGAAATTTTTTTTCCCTGAAGGCAAAAAATTTTGTTCGCTACCCACAAAAAGAAATAATGACAAGTGTGATACTTTTTTTTAATCATGTGTCCTATTTCTTTTAAAACTCGTATAAATGGTTATTAGGATATAACAAATCAAACCAACATCCATTTGTGTAGGAGGTTGGGTATGTATTTATATTTTATAGAGAGAATGAAGCACTATCTAAAAGGTGAAACGACACAAACATTCTTGTGGGGCAAAAGAAAGAGGCCACACACACTTGCAAGCTAGCTGCAATGCATTTACATTAGCTTGCCAATAGCCCACCACCCCATATGTTGGCACAACTCCATTATTTGGTACACCTTTATTAGGTGTTGACTTGTCACATGATTGAGTTGCACTAAGGCATGTTTTCAAATGAACTATCTGTGGTGGTAGATTTGGCCCAAAAGATTTTTCTCGGAACAAATATACTATTGATCAATTGTTATGTTATGATTATGATGTATGTGCGTTTGACAATTACATATATATAGATGGAAACGAGCCGAGCCGTGCTCGAGACTGCCAGAGCTCGAGCTTGGATCGTTTATAATTGAAGGATTACCTCAAGGGTCATTATACTTTGAATAATACTTGATCAAACTTATGAGCAAACTTCATGTTCTCTCATTACTCGAAGTCACATGCAAAAAAGTCATTATGAGAAATGGAGACATATAGCTATAGTTTAATCATGTCTTTTAACGATCATGCATACGAGATGAACTACGCTAATTGGGATGGGTGACTGAATCAACTGGAGCCCACGTATGTATAGGGTAAGTGATCACAAGAGAACTTCAAACGTTTATGTGTAAGTACATACAAAACACGTTTTAACATTTGTTAAATATTACTTGCCCCTTGAGGCAAGTGAAAAGACTTATTGTAATTCCAAGTTTGCATAGCTTCCAAAATAATTCTTCTAGTTTATTTAAACATGATCTGGACGTCGTACTATACGTATAGAATTGGAAACATCAAAGATTTACATACGTAAACGAGGTCAGGAGGTCGGGATTGATGATAAATGCTATACATCTTAGAGAGAGAAATGTGAAACAAAGAATGATTTATTGAAAACGAAATGAATGAAATGAACAACAAACTTTTCGATACCTTTCATGGAGAGTCACGAGTAATATTTATAGACTCATTATACCTCTAGTTTGCCTCGTGTACATCATTAGTCCATGCAGGCATAATTATCTTACGTGTCTAGTTCAATTAACGTGTAAGACGTTAATTTTACAAAATAGCAAACCTAACAATCTCCCTCCAAGATGGCATCACACGTGAATGGTTACAATGAGCTATAAGTACATAATCAAAGTTAAATAACAATGATAACAATGTTGCTGAAGCGCAGAGTCTGTGCAATCTACAGAGGATGACTTGAAGTTCTTTCTTTCGACGGTCTCGGCTTTGATCTTTGGCCTGATGGCTATGATCTTTTTCAGCTATGAACTCCTTATGCATCATCCTTGAAGTTCCTTCTTCCGAATACTTTGGCACCAATCATTGGCAGTGACGGCCCTGTAGTAACTAACATTTTCATGGCAATACTTGCCACAAACTTAAAACAATTTAATTTGAACATTTGAATTTTCACTTTTGCGTGTAACCGTTTAGTCAAATCACGCAACCCGAAAAACAAATTTAAACGTAAACCAACAATAAACAAAGTTTAATCTACTTTAGATATGTACCATATGGCTTTTACAATCACGTTTTATGTATCTATGCATTTTGTTTTACAACTTTTGCGAAAAACGTATTCATTTCACGTTTATGTCATTTCATGCATGTAATAAACTATCACCACCTTTGTAACATCATTATATTCACATACAAATATTTATACATTCAAGTTTAAACATCTCATTTACAAATGTTTTTTTTTGCTACCCTCCTCTATTTTAGGATAATCCAACACCTTTTGCTTCCTTGTTTTCCTAACATACCCATTTTTACGTTAACTCAATTTCTTAAGTTTTTATGTGAATTGGTAGCTTGATATTCCCTCCCTCCCCTAAGCCATAGACCGGCCACATAAGGACCAAGACAAGCAACACCCTTTTTTGGTTGGAATAACACTATACTTGAAGAAATGAGCTTTTGGAGTAAACCTAAATTACATTTATAAAAGACACACACCTAACAACTCTTCATACCCATTTCAAACAACACAAAACACTCTCTCCCTCTCCCTATAGTAAATGGCAGCAGCAACAAGGGAAGAAAACAAATAAATTTGTCGGTCTTTTGGTTTTGATTATTAGGTCATGGTTCTTTAGTGTTCTTCATCTATCACCATCTAAGTAAGTATCCATAAAACTTTTTATGTTAAAATCACAAGATAAAACCAAGAAACTCAAATATATTTTCTGTCCTTAAAACTTAACCCACTTCTCGGAATTTAATAAAATACCTAGACATTTTTATGGACAACTTATATATATGTTTTACGATGTGCAACACTGAAATTCGTAATTTTAGAAATTTATTTGCTATTTTAAATAATTGCAACAAGATAAGTTACCTAAATATGAGTAGATTCTGAGTTCCGAATTTGTTTTGAGACAATGAAATACTTTGATACCTAATGAGTAAAAATGACAAGCATGAAAGTTTTAGGGGACACCTTAAATTAGATCTAGGGAGTTGGATGGAGCTGTGACGATAAATAACGAATGAGATAGGGCCAAAACAAATTGGTTAAACATAAAACGAACAAACTGTAATTATTGGAGCATGTTAAAAATAAATGGATTTCATATTTGACAACAAGGCTCCGAGTATATAACTTTAGGCTTTTGAAACGGGTACTTTCATTCGGAAATGAGTGTTTTACGGACAATTCAAGTTGTAATCGTTTAGAAAACCCTAATTTCGGACCAAACATTTTGTGTACAAAACTTTGACCAAAATGACTTACCATTAAACGATGCCTTTAATTATGTAAAGTAGACATATGGACTTGAGTTTAGCAATTTGAAACACGTAAAACAGACCATTATTGAATGAGAAAAGGACCCGAGAAGTTGGATGAATTTTGACACACTTTATGACCTAACTACTTTATAGTCGACTAAATGGACTTGAAAACCGTCCTAAAAATCATTGGCCAACATATTTTGAAAGTAGACGTTATTAGCTAGGTCTAGAGACTTGAATTGATGAAAACGGGCTCATAACGAGGAAATTGAAGACTTTTGAAGTTACGATATACTTATATACGCTTTTAAATCTTAAAACTTTATAAATAAATGATATAAATTTCATTTTATTTTGTGTTGAGCCATAAAACCTCATTCAAGTGTATAAGAACCATTTTGTATTTCAAGTGTATAAAACCTCATTTCAGATGCATATAGTACATATCACATTTTCTCAAGCGACATTATTAACTAGGCCGCATTTAAGACTTTTGGGTTACATTTCGAGCTTACGCGTTCGTATCTGTTATCATTGCAATACCTTGTTAAGGTGAGTTTCCGTAGCCCATTTTTCATTATATTTTCTTTGGGGAAAAATGGCATTCAAAAGATATTTTGACTATTTTCATGCTATAACACATTGTTTTCATGTTTTCGGACAATATGTGCGCTTTGATTGAATTATGTGCCTTATTGTGTGGATTCAATTTGTGTGATTGCAAGAGGTTAGGAGTGTTGATAGTACAATTTAGAAATTAGCACATAGTACTATTTGGGTTGACAGCCACACCCTTATATTCCGGTGTGTATTCAAAAGTAGGGTGAATATTATCAGATCAAGCTATACGTATGTGCCATCATAAGTTTCAGTTGTTGCAAGCTTGTGGTATGATTAAGTGCTTACATGTGTATATCATACTCGCTATTGTCCTACACTATATTATTCACAGCTTCGTGGTTTGACTCTTAAACCTACAAGCTCAGCAACATCATGTTGATGTTTTCGAGTATCATTTTTAGGTGATCAACAATATTATTTTTGAAGGGTGTTTGCATTGAAGTTATCCATTGTTCTCATTTCAAAGACCGTGTTAACTTGGCCAAGATATTTTTCTAAAGACCTTGATTTGACAAGTTAAGACTTATGTTTTCATTATCCGTTGTTGGATAAAAACATTTATGTAACGTTGTAAACTTATTTCTTAAATCAATTATAGTGTTGTTCTACTATCTTATGCGATGTTTTGAGATATCGCACCTCGCATTTTCGCCTCAGGCGGGCTGTGACAGGATCTGATCCTTGGAGCTCTGAAATTCTTGTGCTATAATGATCTAGTTAGGTTATTACCTCCTCCTAACTAGTGAGCCTTCTTCTTTAACATACTCCCTCCCAAATTGACAACCCTTGATAAAATCTCTTTAGTCTTCAAACGCGCAGCGGAGAAAGTAGACTTTAGACTGTAGCACAATAGTTGTATGTTCGAGGAGAATCCTATGAACATAACTCACATAGAATGCATCCAAATTGGTTAATAAACTCCAATGTACACATAATACACGACTATTCTACCAGAAAACTAAGCACAAGTCCCTCAATCAACCAAATCACGGAAGACGAAAAAATAATACCCAACTAACCTTCCAGAAAAATCAATGGTGTATATGCCTATAGCCCTTCTTCATTGACCCGATAAATTTCCATGTATACTATTTCTCCCTCCTGATGGTTGTGAGTTATCAGAATCATCATAATGTCGTGTACATGCTTTAAAATCAATCTTGATGCAACACCTATTGTGTACAGTACCCAATGAGTTATATGTTTATCTATATATGAATCTCTTTTCAATTACAATTTCATCTTTTCTCTACAACCTATAAATGACCTCTTCGAAATCCGCCAGCTAGTAATGACCACGTATAAAGATAACCCAATATAACCAATCTGAAAATGAAGTAAAGTCCCCAGCTTTGTGACTTCATGCTTGTACAAATGATTTTTTGACTTAAAACCTATACTGAGCACTACAACGTAACTCCTTAAACTATCAAGTCACAGTCAATAAACGCCCATACAAGTTATCTTGAGACATACAACCAACCAACCAGCTTGACTCTAAGATGAATAAGTACACCCGAGAAATGTTACTTCAATCCTAAATAAGCACTATCATACAAAAACTCCGTAGTCTCAAAAAATCAATAATAGCTATTTTCATTTGGTGAATCTTGATAAGGATTGCTTCACGAGATTGCTGTGTTATGAATGTTTTTTTATTTTTGGTTTTAAGGTTAAGGTTTAAGCGGTGATAATATTGAAACAATTTGGTGTTTAATCATAAAACCGTTAACAACTCAAAAACCAGAGCTATTTGGAGCCCGAAAGTTCCGTTAACCGACATAGTGGGTTAACATGTCATTTTACTCATTTCAACGGTCGTTTTATTAGGTTATTATAGAAAAACGGACACTCGTAGATCAAGTTATGATGATTTGAAGTTTTTCCCGCAAAAAGTCAAATTTCGGGTTGAAAAATTTATAGCTCGGCCTCTAAAATGTCAAATCTCAGCTTCAATTATCTAACTATCTCAACTGGTCAAACCTTAGCTTCCTTGGTCAAGTCTCGACTTCAAAACTTTAGACAAACTCGGCCTAATAAACTAGCTCAGCTTCACTTTGTATCTCGGCCACACAAACTAGCTCGACCTCACCTAGATCGGTGCCTATTTCAGCTCTAAGTGAAACTCGGCTCCTTGGGTATCTCGACTCTATTGGTATCTCCGCCTCAACCACTATCTCAGCTCTATGGGTATCTCGGCTCCTGACATTTTTGAACAATACCACTAAACCAAATACACCACACCGAGCTTGGCTTCATGAGCACCGTAAGCTGAGCTTCGCAGCTGTTAACCAAAAATGAACCAAAACATACAAAAAACACATCCAAACGTTAACCTATGATTGATTTGAGTTTAGAAATGCTTGAGGAACATGTTTTGTCGATCTTTAACAACGTTATATCATCAAAACACCACAAACACTTTTTCCTTCAAAAACTAATCAAATCAAGCCAAATTTTTATATTTGATTCATAACCACAGTAGCAAACACATAGAAGAACATGTATAATAACAAAGATTTAACCTTAAACACGTGAAGCCTAAAAAAAGATTCGAGACCAAGCTTGGCTTCTTGAACATACACATGTTTGGAAAATTTCGAACCCATTTTGATTTGATTTTTGACACAAACATCACACTCATGATTAGGCTCTGATGCCACTTGCAAACATCAAAGACTCACATACATAAATGAGGTCAGGAGGTCGAGAATGATGATAAACACGACACATTCTTGGAGAGAGAAAGTAAAGAGAGAAATGTGAAAGAAAGAAAGAGTTTATTGAAATGAATAAATGAATTACTACAAACTTTCTCACACCCCTTATGGAGAGCTATAAGGGGTATTTATAGACTCATTACAACTCTGGTTTGCCTCGTGTACATCATTAGTCCCTGCGGGCATAACTATCTTATGTATCTAGTCCAATTCATGTGTAAGATGTTATCTTCACAAAATGGAAAAGCTAACAAGAATATTGAGTTTGATACTTATTTTAATGACTTATTTAGTAATTAACATTAAGATGGTAATGCATTCGAGCAAGAGTTGTGGTAGCTAGGAAATGGCATGCCATTTGTGTCAAATCAGCGCTACCTCAGCATTTCACATTCTTACACAAAAAATACCCCATCTACTATGGCTTGAGCCATTTGCATGCCATTTCGCAGTTTTTATGCCACACTCCTTTTTTTTTTTTTATTTTTTTTTATTTATTTTTTTTTCCAAACAAACTAAATTTTCATTCATTTAAAAAAATATACATATTTTTCAATACAAGAATTAAAGATATAGTAAAGAAATTAAAATATATTTCACGAAAATAAACATGCTTTGAGCTTTTACATTTCTTTATAAATGTTAATGAATTCTTCCTTCTCAGCAATGCTTCTAAGTAATTAATTCCTAGCCAACATCAAGTTGTTTGCTTTCCTCATATGAGCTCTAGTCATCCTTTCAAGCGTCTGCAAACCGCAGTCAATAACGGGATGATCAGGCAGCGAACCCACCCTTATTACTTCAGGCCTACGGCTACGAACTCGATCAGTTGTTTAGTCATCCTTTCAAGCGAACCCACAAGTTGCATTCAACAATTGCTTAGCAAGTATGATCTCAACATCAAGTTCTTTCATAGTTGCATGAGGATTGTTAGTCTCACATCATTTGGTTCACTAGCCATAGTATCCGTTGTCTGAAAAAATAAATGATAGTTGGGAGAGTTTAAAAAGAAGTTGTGTGAAAAAATGAATGATGGTAAAGAGGTATTTATTAGGGGAAAAAGTAGCCGTTGGAGCAATACGAATTCGAAAAAGAAGTTGTACACAGACGAAATCAAACAAATTAAATTTTCATTCATTTAAATAAAAATACAGATTATAATACGAAAACTAAAACACAATCGTCATAATTATTTCCTTTATGCATCCATCGAACTTTTGCACTGATATTATCTTGTACTTTGTTCGCCAATTTATACAATTCTTTTTTAATCTGGAGATCACTCCAAGATTCTTCTTCTAGAAAAGTATCAATCGAGCTAGTTTTTTCTGCGGAATGTCTTTGTATTCCACGTATGATTTCCTCAGACTATTTTTAGCATTGCATGCAATTCCAAACCCTCTCAGCTAACTTGATAACCTTTTCCTTATGAATTTCATCCCCATCAATTAGTTTTTGAGCACTAGCTAATTTGATTTCATCGACGGTACGTGAAAGTGAGCAAGAAATAATTTTTTACAGAAAGAATTATAATATTTTTGTGTGAAAAATGGTTAATGTATGGGTAGTATTTAAAAGAGAGTGTGTTATGGCGGCGTGAGTCTACTCACGCAACCAATGACGCAAGCACTTGTGGTGTGGTAACGAGAAAATGGCGCTGCCGTTGTGAGTGCCCCATGGGAATGGGGTTACCATACCCTTCCCTCTTAGCTCTAGATACGTATTGATTTTATTGGCTTAAATTTGCTATTGGTATTGTTTAAAATGGTGCATCAATCATTCTTTTGATTGATATTCATCGAACGTGTCACTTAGACATGAACATATTTATGGCGTATATCTAGATTCTCCTTTTTGATTAATTTTTTAGGTATAGGCCATTTATATGTAGGACTACAATTTACATTGACAGACAGAATAAGCATTTTGATTTGGGAATGTTTCATAGGATAAATGATGAGCATGAGGAATTTTGAGTTACAACTATTAACGGTAAAATTATTTGAAAGAGATTCACGTCGCCGGGGAGTAAACGTGTCACTAAAGGACATAAAATTTTAGCATGTTGGTAACAAATCAATTAAAATGTTTATACCCGCACTTTATAAAAAGTGTGGATACGGTATTATTTTTGTACTTTTGTTTATAGAAGAAAGTTGACACCCATTATCCAAACTTATTGCTAACTCTATTTGTGTCAGTATAGGTCGTTGCAAGACTTGTTACCCACTTTCCTATCATCCTATGTGTAGGCAAAACACATTGAAGCATATAATTAGTTTAATGTTTTTCTGACTAATAACTGTGTCGCTAGACACTGTTGTATGAACATTTTAGTTTTGTTGAAAAATGATATTTAAAATATTTGTATATCATGAATAAAATAAACCTTGAAATTATTTTTATAAGTCTTCTGTTTGAACATTGTTATGTTTTTTGTATTTCATAAACTTATGTTAATTCTATATAAACAAAAAAATGTGCACCACTTTGAAGTGGACATATGTCCACTAATGACAGAAGTCGAGTGAAGTTAAAAACTCCATGATTGAGTATTTTTTTTGTCAGTTGTTAGGAGCATGTGGTTAATAAAGCTTCTTGTTTGAGAGGAATAGATGCTTCATGTTCCTCCACTATATAGTTGTTACACATTTTTTTACTTTTCATCTTAAAACTTTAAAAATTACGCTAGTCAACCTTGTATTTGATGTTTTGTTACACACCAGTCCTTTAACAAAACAATCGTTAACTTATCTCTGTTAACTCTCCCACGTGCTAGTCATGTGAGGGCATTTTGGACTTTTTTTTAATCTCTTTCATCTTCAACCTCTTTATTGTTCTTGACTTTTTAATTTTTTCTTAAACAAAATATGTAAGGGCATTTTAGACTTTTTTTTTTCTCTTTTATCTTCAACCTCCATTATATATGTATACGTGTGGGTGTGTCAAGAACATATTCATGGGTGACCCGTGACCGTGTTGGGTGGTTGTTGCAGTTCTTGAGTTTTTGTTTTGATTATTTATGTTAAAGATGTTAGTGTTTATAATTTCAAGTTTTGGGTTGATTTTAGTTTGGTGATATTCTTGATTGTGTATGAGTTGCTTTAAAGAAAAGAAAGAAAAAAATTAAAAGAGAAAAGAGAGGTTGAAGATGATATGTAAATGACGAAAATACCCTCACGTGATCAGCACGTAAGAGATTTAACGAAAGTTTTTAACGACTGTTTGGTCAAAAGACTTGTCTGTTACAAAACGTCAAGTATATGGACGACTGGTGTAATATTTGAAGTTTTAGGACGAAAAGTGAAAAAATGTGTACACCATAAGGGCGATTTAGTAACTTACTACATACACTATTTATATATATGGTTCCATTTAAAAGAAGACAAAGACAGTAACTGTTTAATGTTGAAGGGAATTTATTGTGTTCTTACAACTAAACCTTATATATAGTTAAGAGTTTTCATGGGAAAAAAACACAATAACCCCCAAGAAGAAAGTTCTTGCAAGAACACAAATAATTTACATGGGCTAATCGATTTGCTTAGAATATGTGTAATGGTGACCGCGGATGACGAGGTTCACATCAGCGCCAACTCACTACAACATATTTCATAACCAACTTAGTGTTATAAGACGACAACATTCATCACAAAAAACATATACAACTTAAACACAAATATACCTCACAAAAATCAATTAAATAAAACCCCACACACAAACATACTCATACGACTCGTCGTTATTTCGATCGAGTCTTCCAAAATTTGGCTACCAAATGCGTCGGGGTCGGGAGGGAACCTTGTCATCACGGCCGGTCTTAATCCACGAGCAAAAAGTAGATTACCTTTTATTAATCTCGTATGAGTTAGCTAGCTTTATAGCTAAAGAGGAACCTTTTGTCGTCCTCTATGTTTCTAAGCAATTTTAATAGGTTAGCAATAAAACATGGATATGAACTTCATTGTCCAACTGACCTAATGCATCCCAATCTTATCCATGAAGCAACACAATATATAAAACACATGATGAGATTGTGACATGTCGATAAAAGTTGTATAGCTCACTTAAAAAATAGATTTGGCAGCATGGGGGTTCTATGGATTTTGTGTTATATTATTGGAATAATGTTGGAGAAAATTACTGACATACCCCTGCATGGAGGGGTATGTCACAAAATGCCCCAAATCTCAGCCGTTTTCAAATATGCCTCATCATTCCCCTCAAAAGCATACGCGACATAAGGGGAGGACACATGTCAACATTCTAGCTCGGGCAAAAAAAAAAAAAAAAAAAAAAAAAAAAAAAAAATATATATATATATATATATATATATATATATATATATATATATATATATATATATATATATATATATATATATATATATATATATATATATATAGTGCATGTCGCGTACGCATGTACGCGAAATGTTTGAAAACTAGCTCTACATGCATCACGTGGTGAAGTGTGAGTGTTTGAAAATGTGTAAGGTTTTGGATTTAAAAAAAAATTAAAAACTTACAAAAAACACCCTTTAACTTTTTAATATTTACAACTTTTTTATATAACAAACTTTATTTGTCAAATATTTAGCAAATATATATCAAATTTGTTAATGAAAAAAATATCGTTACGAAGAGCTCTGAATTACGAACAAAACGAACCCAATATTGATATGCTATTGACATACGTACGATTTTATAAAATTTCGAAATACCGTTTATACGTTTAGAAAATTATACCGTTTTTAATTTATGAATATGATATTCATATTTCATAGAATTGTACGTCTTTGTCCCTTGTGCTTTAAGCGTATTTTTAAAAGATTATAAAATCGTACGATTGGACAAATACCGTTTTTACTTTATTTGTCAAATACCGTTTTTACTTTATTTGTCAAATACCATTTGTCCAATCGTATGACTTTATAATCTTTTAAAAGTTGATTCTAATTATTCAAAAAGATTATAAAATCGTACGATTGGACAAATGGTATTTGACAAATAAAGTAAAAACGGTATTTGACAAATAAAGTAAAAACGGTATTTGTCCAATCGTACGATTTTATAATCTTTTAAAAATACGCTTAAAGCACAAGGGACAAAGACGTACAATTCTATGAAATATGAATATCATATCCATAAATTAAAAATGGTATAATTTTCTAAACGTATAAACGGTATTTCGAAATTTTATAAAATCGTACGTATGTCAAAAGCATATCAATATTTGGCTCGTTTTGTTCGTAATTCAGAGCTCTTCGTAATGATATTTTTTTCATTAACAAATTTGATATATATTTGCTAAATATTTGACAAATAAAGTTTGTTATATAAAAAAGTTGTAAATATTAAAAAGTTAAAGAGTGTTTTTTGTAAGTTTTTAATTTTTTTTTTTTTTTTTAAATCCAAAACCTTACACATTTTCAAACACTCACACTTCACCACGTGATGCATGTAGAGCTAGTTTTCAAACATTTCGCGTATGAATTTTTGGGTCTCGCGTACATGCGTACGCGACATGCACTATATATATATATTTTTTTTTGCCCGAGCTAGAATGTTGACATGTGTCCTCCCCTTATGTCGCGTATGCTTTTAAGGGGAATGATGGAGCATATTTGAAAACGGCTGAGATTTGGGGCATTTTGTGACATACCCCTCCATGCAGGGGTATGTCAGTAATTTTCTCATAATGTTGGGTGCAGTGCAGATTGCAGAACTCAGCCTCACACATCGGACAAAGAGAATAGTTTTGCTTAAAAAAAAAAAAAAAAAAAAAAAAAAAAAAAAAAAAAAAAACTCCCACAAAAGAATTTACAAAAGGAGTTGTCAATTTGTCATGTTTCGATTGGTATGTTTTGCTATATTTTTTCTCTTATCTTTTTTATTAGAGACATACATGAACAAGTCAATTTATTTATTTATTTATTTATTTATTTATTTATTATTATTATTATTATTATTATTATTATTATTATTATTATTATTATTATTTTTAACACTTTGCCAATATTATTATTATTATTATTATTATTATTATTATTATTATTATTATTATTATTATTATTATTATTATTATTAACACTTTGCCAATATTATTATTATTATTATTATTATTATTATTATTATTATTATTATTATTATTATTATTATTATTATTATTATTATAAACTCAAAGGGTTTACAAGAAATTAGTGGGAAGCCGAGAAACAATCTGAGCCCCCACTCCTCTGGCTATAGCGAAGCTAACCCTACTAAAAATATGAGCAGCAGCCCGTGCACCAATACCTTGAGTCACCGAGAATCTACGAATGCGTTTTAGTAAGGCTGCCGCATCCTTCTCAAGTTCTCCAAAAGAAGAGAATGAAAAGGGGAGAAACCCATATCCCATATCCGAGCATTTAGCCTCGTACTTGACGCGTTTACGTTGTGCGGCTTCAATCACCGCACGCCCCGGCACAAAATCAACCATGTTAGATTGCGTCAAGGGTGAAGACCCTGTAAAATCAACACATACATCAAGTCCGCCATCCCATGAATAAAGTAAGAATGTTTTGTCTGTCAGGCAACCATGTGATCATGCCGAGACCCATCGAGATGGGCTGGCAACGATCCTCTACTGAGCCATGGCCGAGACCATAAGGCTCGGTTAATCACGCTCTAGTCACATGGTCATGATGCATCAACCAGAACCAGACATGGGTTTCTATCTGTTGAGGAATCAAGAATACAGAGGTACGAGCCTATAGAACAGATCCTGTTCAAGTAAGGTCGTAGCAAACCTCCAAAAAGAAATAAATAAATGTTTGGGATTTAGCCGTATAATAGCAACATACTTTTTAAAATGTTTCATTTTAGTACGCGTACTTTTTTTTGTCCCACTCAATATAACGTACTTTCAACTTTTGTACCAATCTACCCATAAGGTGACTAGCAACCGGGTAAAAACTTTGAAAACCGGCTAGTAACTTATGTGGACTATATTTTTAATTAAAATACATTCATAACACACAAATTTCACACACACACCCAACAGTTACCCCGATCATATTTCCCCCAATTCTTTCAAACCCTAACCCTAATTTCATCCTACCAATCAAATGTTATAATCAATCAATTAACACTTAATAAAATGCGTTTAACAGTAAATTTCCATCATGACGGTACCTTCACTCCCTCACCTTTCATGTATAATGAAGGTGATGTTGCCAGAATACCAGACATTGATTTCCCTGGTATGACACTCATACGTTTGTCGAAGCTAATCTCAGGAGCTTGTCAGTTCCCCGTTAAAGGTATTTAGTTTCTTATTCTTGGTAGAGAGCTAAGTAATGGTTTAAAGGAGATTAAGGATGATAATGACCAAGCTGAGTTTGTTGCCCTAGCTTTTAAGAATGAAAAGGAAATAGATTTGTATGTGGAACACCATAGATATGATTTAAGCCATTGGTTACAAAATGAGATAGGTCCTGATGAGGTTTCAAATGATGATGAGATAGGTGATACGGAAGATATTAAAGGATATGGCCATGATGATGCTGTAGAGATAGGCCATGAAAAAGATGTAGAGATACCAAATAGGACTATTTCAGACCCATTTCTTAATAAGTTATGCAATGGCAACTTTATTACAGACAACATTGACAAAGATGATCCTACTGAATTCACTCAAGGTACTCCTAAGGATATAGATAGTGATGAGGAGAATATGGATGCAAAGTATAAAGTTAAACCTGGGTTACTTTATCCAGAACATGACCCTAGTGTTCCATGGAATGAGATGAAACCTACATTGGGTTTAAGGCTTGAACACCCTGAACAACTCAAGGATTGTTTAATCAATTATAGGGTGGCTAATGGATATCAGTTGTGGTATAGAAGAAATGATTACAAAACTTTGATGGTTCTATGTGGAAGGAATACTGATGAGGGTAGAAGTGGAGGTTTGAAAACTAGGAAAGGGAAAGATGAGGGTCTGTGGGACCTCTGCAAGGTGAGACAGCTGCAGTCTGTTCATGGGCTGCAGCCCTGTTTGAGGGTGTGTGGGGCCTACTAGAAAAATCACAAAAATATATTGACTATGGATTTATAAAGCTAAGGTAGGGGGTTATGAATTGTGAAAATTTCAAGTTCTAATACCAAATAGAAAATTCATGAAAATTCCCTCAAGTTTTGAATTTTCAGCCCATGTATGCAAATTTGACTTTTATAATATGCATCTATTTTGACCTTGATGAACTTTGAGTGAATCTAGATGATTGTATATGATGTATTAACTTGAAATGAAACTAGATTAAGCTAGTTTAACTAGTTTAACAACTGTTGTGATGATTATGCTAACCTAATTTCTACACAGTTAAACATATAAGAGAATTAAAGATGAAATTGACTTTTTAACTAAAAACCTATCAATATTAAGTTTTGACTGAATTAAGTTAATCCATGGTGTGATGTTTGAACAGTTTTTAACCAATGAAACATACAAGATCACAGTTAAATAGGCAGATCCAAACACCCCTATTCAGGCTTACTTGTACTAACTTTTGCAACCTAAAGCTTCTACACTCCTAACTATTAATTCATCCTAATTACTTATCTATATTTGAAGCTAAATAAACCAGAAAATATAACAATGAGAAACAAGCACCAAGAAACAAGAACACAGATATGCAGTATGACAGATTATTAATCAAATTTGAAACAATGATGCAACTAGTTACAATATGACTAAAATCAATCACATAAGCACAAATATTAATAGGTCAAACTAATGTAAAAGTAAACTGCTAAGTATCACAGATCTAAACTACAACTTATGAAATAAAATGATGAACTAAAAAGTGAAAATGAGATCTTACAGCATCAAAACCCTAACTGACATAGGGTGCTTATCCAACCAAAGCCTATCTTTTAGATAAGCTTATTCACACCTCTGCAACCAATGGTCACCATTGAATTACCCATATTCTTCATTAATCCCCTCCTTTGACTTTCGTTGACCAGCAACCAATTTAACCAATATGAGCAGTAAAAATAAAGTTGTAAAACTCACTACAAGCTATGATGAAGCTTGAATGAACTAATGGAACAAAAATGGAAGCTTGAAAACAGGTTTAGTACATTAAATTGATTGAAAGATTAATGACAAGTATTGAAAACTTGAATACTTAAACTGAATTTTATTAAAACTAAAAGTGATTACAGTTTAGAAGATTACAATAAGCATAACTAAAATGAAACTACCATTAATCCTACTACTACTTCTAGAGCTAACTGCTACTACACTAATTAATCTATTCTATTATAATATTCTTCACTTCTGCCTTCTCTTCCTTATATAGCCTCCAAATGTGTCTTTGTGGGTCCCAAAATCATTTCCCAGCACCATTAGATCATAAAAACTCATCCTAGCCATTGATTCAATTTGGCGGGAAAATTGGTTTTATAACAATTTGATTGTAGCGTGTAGTTGGGAGGGTTTAGGTGCATTTATTAGTCTTGGGATGTGTGGTATTGAAGGGATAAGGGGTGTGGTGGTGTCAGGGTGGCAGAGGTGGTGGTGACAGGTTGTAGGCTACCATGTGGTGTCTCCTGGGGCAAACCCAGGGAGTGGGTTTTGGTTTGGGTGATGATAGGTGGGTAATAGGGAGACAGGTGGTGAAGGTGTAAGGTGGAGGTGGAGAGGAGGGAGAGTAGCAAGGGTGAAGCAAGAGAGGTAGGGGATGAGAGGTGGAAGATGGAATGGTCAACGACCAGGTTTAATATGAAAAGGAAGTTGGGCCTTTGGTTTGTTGGGCTTGGAACATGGATCAGGACCAGGTTATTGCTTTATTTGGATTTGGAATTGGACTTTTAACATTTGGCCCTTTTGGTTTAAGTAAATAACAATAAGGACCATTCATGTAATTTTTTGTTTTTGAGGGCTGGTTTTGACAATTATCCAAAGTTTTCATGAGGGTCTTTTTTTGTCAAACATGAATAGTACAAGGACCATAATTAATATTTTTCCAAATTAAATTAACCAGGGACTATTTTTGCCAATTTTCAAAGTTGAGGGGTAAAAAGTGTAATTTTCCAAAAGTTATCAAAAAGGACTTGATTTGCCAAGATAAATAGTA
Organism: Artemisia argyi; assembly: GCA_030686995.1. Classification (NCBI taxonomy): domain Eukaryota; kingdom Viridiplantae; phylum Streptophyta; class Magnoliopsida; order Asterales; family Asteraceae; genus Artemisia; species Artemisia argyi. The sequence continues at coordinate 192,286,237 of CM060692.1, read as the reverse complement.
CAAGGGCTATAAATGTAAGTTTTTCCAATTTAAAATGCCCAGGGACTATTTTTGCCATTTTTGAAACTTGAAGGACCAAAACTGTAATTTCCTCAAACTTTTTATCAAAAGGTCAAATTTGATAACTTGTGAATTCCTAAGGACCATTTTTGACTTTTTCTTCCAAAATAAACTTCCAGGGACTAAAATTGTCATTTCTTGAAAGTTCAGGGACTGATTTTGCCAAGTGTGCAAACTTTGCTCGTTTTTTATCCGTTTTCATTCCTTTTGCACCTGAAACATATAAAAACACAATCCAAAGATATTTGTAGTATTATGTGGTATTTCAGTGTGTTTTTAAAAGTTTTCGTAGTTTAAATAAGACAGAAATGATGAGTTTTTAGAGACTCATCAGTGTGCAGATAGGATCACCGTCTAAAAAGGGTAAAGTGAAAGGTGTGCAGAGTGCATCACCGTCTAAAAAGGGTAAAGTGAAAGGTGTGCAGAGTGCATCACCGTCTAAAAAGGTAAAAGGGAAAGGTGGTGATAAGGGTAAATGTACTGAGAAAAAGAAGAAGGTTATGAAGGATGGTTGTTCATTCAGGCTTTGGGCATCATGGATGCAAGATGGCAGTTCCTTTCAGATCAAAACCTTGATTCCAGAACATACATGTTGTAGGAACTTTGATTTGGGAGCATTGGTAACCTATAAATGGCTTGCCAGACAGTTTGCTTTTAAAGTGGTCCAGGATCCCACAATTAGCTATAGGTGATAAGGCGGAAAGTGTACTGCTTTTAAGGGGTCATTTAAGCCCGAATTCATGATTATTTGATCAATTATTACCCTAAATCGTTCCTTTTGTCATTTTAGGTACTTTTGGAGAGAAATCTGGAAAAGGAAGTGTGGAAAACTAGAAGGGGGTTGAATAGTTTACGGCTTTTTCAATTCATGCTTAGCTTAAATATCCTTTTAGAAACTTGACATTTACTTAAAGATATAAACACAACTTTATATGTTTGATTATTTGAAAAGCTTTTCATGTGAATAACAATTATAACTTTACTTGTTTCATGCTTTGAAAAGCTTTACTTGTGATGATCCTAACTTTGCTTGTTTTAGTTATTTGAAAAGCTTTACATTTGTTTCAAGATATAAATACAACTTTACTTGTTTTAATTCTTTTGGAAAGCTTTATATGTGGTTAGCAATTATAACTAAAAGACAACATGTAATAAGCAAAGATAAAGAAAGAAACGATCAAACCACAACACGATTGTTTATCGTGGTTCGGCTACAAGGACTCTTTTTCCTTGCCCTACATCCACGCCCCGAGTTTCCAACTCGAGAGTTATAAGCACTAATCAACAAGCTCCTTTCACCGGCGGAGAAAACCTTTACAACGTCGCTTACACTTTTACCGACACTAAGCTAGATGTCGAGTTCTTTTACAAGGGTACAACTACTCCCATTCGTCGCTTACACTTTTACCGACACAAAGCTAGATGTCGAGTTCTTTTCCAAGGGTACAACCACTCCCGTTAGTTCTTTTACAAGGGTACAACAACTCCCGACACACTATGTATTTTGAGGCCTAAAATACTAACCACTTACATCTATATACATGACACACATGAAGTATAAACTATCAAAGCTTATACATGACCAAGCTACCAAGACTTGCAACTTTAGAGTTGAAGCTTGTAACTTCTTGAATGATCTTGTGAAGTCCCTTGCTACATAAGAGAATCACAAATCAAAAGGTTACTGAGTTAGTTGAGAGAATATGTGAATATATGTCCTACAAGGGTTAGCCAAAAATCAAGTTATGGCTTGGTATTTGTAGCACACCACACTGCTTGCTTAGCGGATCAGGCGGAACCCTCAGATGGGTTTTGCCCGTGTACCCCCAGGGTACCGCCGGGTCTGCAGTAGGTTTTGCAATATCTCTTCAAACCAAACAAGGTCTTGTCTCATAACTCCTAGCAACCAAACAATGTCACATCACTTAACTCAAGTCAAATACAAAGCTTGTAAGCAACATCAAAGCTAGTCAAACACATTTCTTTCCATAAATGCATAGTGACAAAACTTGCCCTAAATGTGATGTGACCTTACTATATTAAGAAATAAATATGATGTGACAAGACTCATTTTAGTTTAAGAAGTAAAAACAATATTTTGTTTAAAAGGAAATGTTAACCTTAGTTAAACAAGACTTAAACACTTAAAGTGATGATTTACTTATAGCTAAACTTCATACTTTGTCATTAACAAAACTTAGCAAAGATCGTAAAATATAAATAACGTTTTTAGGCAATATTTGTATTAACAATCTCCCCCTTTTTGTTGATGACAAAACATAAACTTTATTTAAAAGTAAGCCATACGATTTAGTGTTAACTCTTATAAAGTTAGTTATAAAACTTGTTTTTGCAAAGAGTTAGCGAAGCGGAAATATCAAAGGTTGAACAAGTTTAATATAAATTCTCCCCCTTTTTGTCGAAACAAAAAGTAGAGAAGCGAAACGGAATAATGGCCATGCTCCCCCTTGGTCGATACTCCCCCTAAATGGAGTGCCAAGAGAGGAGACATGGATTTTGAACCTACAAAAGAAAAGTTAGTTTCCGCACAAGATAAGTCATGAAAGCATGACATGTTTAAAACACAACTAAGAGTTGCGAAGCGGAATAAAGCAAGACTCATGCTCCCCCTTGATTGCTACTCCCCTAAATGGAGTTTCAAGGAAGGAAGACATGGATAATGAACCTACAAAAAGAGAGGTTAGTTTCTAAGTCACAAGATTTATGTATCGTATCATAGCAAGGTATAGTTCACACATCATACCTAGATAGTCACCAAACAATTTAAACCTTGTTGTAGAATGAATTTCATTAAATTGTAAAATTTTGACTCTTAGAGAGTCGAAGACACGAACTTAAGATGATAACATTCTACTTTTAAAAACAAAGAAACACTAAAACTAAACTAAGACCATAAAATGCTACAAGGAAATCATCATTTTTCTTAATGAGAAACATTTTTCGAAAACAAGGATGGGGTTGTTTAAGGATGAAAATGTAGGTTGAGGGTTGTAGCGGCTTTTATTTAGAGAGGTGAGGTGGTGTCTTGGTTTTGGTTTGTTGGTTAAAATGGGGGATATTTTCCAAGAGAAACAGTTTTGTTTCATTTTGGAGACTCTAAGGTTGAGGTGGGTGAGACAAGGATTGTAGATGATCCAAAATGTGGTTTAGAATAAACCTCATTTCTTCGGATAACTCACGAAGTTCCGTTCGACATCTTTCACTAATGTGAGTGGTTCTCTCGCAATGTCCGCAATCATGGCGGGGGAATGATGGTGGTGGATGGATGGTTTGATTTGTTGGTGGTGGATGGTTTGAACTTGAAGGAGCAAATGTGGATGGTTGAGAGGTGTGTTTGCTTCCTTCACTTGTTGAGTCTAATGCCGTATGAAATTCCATAACATGGTTGATTTGAGAGTCAACCATTCGTTTGAAGGCATTTAGGTGGGCTAAATGAGTACTTATTTCCTCATTCATGTTTGGAGGTTTTACCCATATGGATGTTTCTATTTTCTTATAAGAAGAAAGTAGAGTTTCAAAATTTTGGGAATTTTGTTGTTGTGGTGGTTGTTGTTGTGGTTTTGGTTGTTGATTTTGAACAAAATGGCGGAAGCTTGGTTCGCCGGAAGGATTGCCATGAACGTCTTTGTAAATTGGGTGAAACACAAATAATTGTTGGTGGGTATGACCTTGATCATTTGGAAAAATGGATGGTCTAGCATAACGGTAAGCCAACCGTTCTACCGTAGATGGGTAATGGGGTTCATCATTAAGTTGCTCACTAGGTTGTTGTTGGGTTTCCATTTGAGCAACGGTATCAAAAAGTGAGAAAGATGGTGGACTTGATGATAGATCATCAAAAGTTTCCAAATTGGGTGTTGGTGATGTTGGTGGTGTATGAAAAAGTTCCATTGGTGTAGGTGTTGGTGATTGAGGTGAAGGAGTTTTTGATTTAAAGGCTTGTTGAGAAGATGAAGTTGATCACATTGGTATTACAATGTGTTGAGGGTGTAGTTGAGGTAGTAAGGTTAAGAAAATCTTGGATAGGTGAGGAGATATTAAGTGAAGCATCACTTGATGATGATGAGCTTGACTTTGTGGTTTTGTTGAAGCAACAAGGTTTCACACTAATCCTAGTGGTTTTAGCATATGATTTTGATGACTCGGATGAGGTGTTGGATTTGGTCATTTCAAAGGTTTTGGTTTTGATGTTTGAGGGAAGAAGTCTTGATTGGTGATGGTATGATTTGAATTGTTGTGGAGCTTTCAATTTCATAAGATGAGAAAGGTGTTGAAATAGTGTTTGGATTTGATGTTTTACTATTCAAAGATTGAGGTGTCAAATGATTTTCATGACCAAGTCACATCATTTGAGGTCAATCCAATGAATAGGATGGAGTGAAAGACCAACTTAAGCACTCAATGCTTTGTGATCATGGGAAGTGGTTTGGTTGAAAATGTATCAAAGGTTTGAAAGATCCTTTAAAAGGGTTCCTTTGGTTAGTTATGTTTTGAATTTGAATTTTGGCGGGAAGTGTCTTACTAATTGTTTTAGTGAGTGAGGTTTGTTCCAATATGGTTGTTGTTGTAAATGAAAGATGTTTCTCACATAGGATAATGATTTGACACTTTACAAGTTTTGGACTTAAGAAAAATGGAAAAATTTTCTGCAGGTGTCTGGCGGATCCCTCAGAAGACACTGGCGGAACCCATTTGAGGGTACCGCCTGGTCCGTTGGGCCATTTCTGGAATACTCAGAAAACACACTGGCGGACCCCAATTTTGGGTACCGCCAGATCCGCCAGGGGTAAAAAATTAGGCAGTCCGCGTTTTTGACCCGCGAGACGTTTTTCAAAATTTTCGAAAACTCCTAAAATCAAAGAGATAAGGCATTTCTGGTTGGGCAATGCAAAAATTAGACACGTAAACATGCATTTCATGGGACTTTGACCTTGAGGTCGAGGATTTCACTATACTTAGTAAGAATTGCCATAAGCATAGAAAAAATGACAAACACCTTAAACTTTGTCATAATGCATAAAAGTTCATATAAACATAATCCAACAAACGTAATAAACCATGAAAGTGAAAAACAAATGATTCATATAGTTTTAACACAAAGACGCTTCTAAAGCACTCATAAGCCAAACACTCCTTAATCTTCTCACAACCGGTCTATCTTCTTCTTGAGCTTGTTTAGGTACCTTCCAAAACACTTGAACATTCCTTTGGTTTGCTTGAATTCTTCGAAAGCATTGTCAATGATGGGGAGAGCTTGAAGGTATTCTAAAGGAGGTAACTTAGAGTTTGGTAGTTTATCATCGTCGCTCATGCTGGATGATGATGATGATGGAGTAGGTGATCTAGTACGTTTGCCCTTATTTTTGAAAACTCGTTTATCACTTAAAGGAACGAAGGTGTGAGGAATGAGAGCGTAGTCAAGGTGTATTCCATTTTCTTTAGGAGAAATGGGCGAGATTGCTCTAAAGAGGCGGGTAAGAAACATTCCATATGGAAGAGCGGTTGTTCCGACCAAGGATATGTCGGCCATTCTTTTGGCTAGGTAGTAGGCTAAATTGAAGGGTTGACCGATGGAAATGCTATAAAGCATGTAGCATAGGCATGTGTTGATGTGATCTCTATTTCCTATGGTACTTATGACATTAGTCCTAAGAATTTCTTCCCACTTCCTAAATTGTGGTTTAAGCTCATTGAGCTCCATACCAAAAGGATCCTTATCTACCGTATTCCCCGAACGATTCACCCTAGTGGTAGAGGTTCTAACAAAGAGGTGTTCCTTAATAGTTTCCTTACTAGCAAGAGGTGTATCGTATGGATAAAAACGATCAATAGTATCAAGACTTAAAATGGGCCACTTATCCGTGTAGAGGCAAGTTCCCTCATTCGGTACACCAAGAATTATAGCTAAGTCTTTTAAATCTATATCATGTGATATTTGATTGGTTGTGAAGTTTAATGAGATCCTACCACCGGCACATGAGGAAAGGTTTACGGTTGCATAAAATTCCAAGATGAACCTAGGACAAATGGGCTCATCTAAATCAAGGAGACAATCAAAGTGAATTGCGGCAAAGTTTTGCCGAATAGATGTTCTTTCTAGAAAGGATGGATCAATGGTTCTACCTTTGTGAACATAGCATTTTTCTAATGCCTTAAAGGTTTCTACTTGAACCGAGTTGAGACCTTTGGTCATATGGTGTTTGGGCATGTATTTAAGGGTTTCTTTGTGATCGGATTTGTTTGCGGGAGGCATGTTGATTCCTAGAAAACATAAAATTGTATGTTAATGACTTTTAACAATGAGGATGTTCTAATATATTCTTATATGCAAGACAATGTGAAGACATGGTTATCTTGACTCATTTTGATTCCTAAATCGTTTTGTTATGCAAATTTTGTTGTAAAAACAAAAGATAACCAACACTCTCCTAATTGAATGTGTCTTCGATTGAATGTACCCGAAATTACATATTAGTTATGTATCCCCTTTAGCATTCAAGAGATAGTATGCAAGTGATGTTTAAATGATGTTTTTCATTTGTTTTAACAATGTGGTGATGAATCATGTTGCAATTAGAAAAATAATGCTCTTGGTGTGTTTGGTAAATCAAAGTAACAATGAAAAGATACATTTCTTAATTAATGAAATACATAAATGACTAGCCACCAAGTTTTTCAAGAATCATGAAGTTTTATGCAAAAGCCCTAAGATTCTAGTTAATGATTGTAAGCAAAAATGTTATGATTAAATTAAAAATGCAATTGTGATTAGAATACTTACAAAGTTAGTTGGATTGGAAGAGATTGGAATAGAAGCCCTAAAATTCGTGAGGATATGTGTTTTAGAGAGGGTGATGCTGTTTGTTAGTTTTTGTTAAGACTTAATAGGGTGTTTGGCTTTGAAATAAAAAGTTTAAACATTCTGAGGTTTGGCGGACCAGGCGGAACCAAAAATTGGGTTCCGCCCGTATGGTCTGAAGGTTCCGTGGATACTGCAGGGAAAAACTTAAAAGGAATTGTATTGATTTTTGTGGTTTTATCCTAATGTTCAAAAACTAAGGTTTTAGGTCTTATGAGTCTTTGACTAAGCCTAGGAATTATGAATGCTTCACATTCAAGAGATTTTGTGAACGCGTTGATGGAATAGTTGACGTAGAAGACTTTCTTAGTTAAGACGTTCCTCAATGAACAATCTTACCAAGGCGATGATGAGGGATCACAATATGTCGACTAAGAACATAATGGATTGGATTGTTGCCGAAGTCGATGCTTCCAATGTTGATGAGATAAATTCCGTTGTTGACACGAGTTTGCTTGGAGCTTGTTGATGTGCTTCTCCATCCGATACAAATTTGAGAATCTTACGTGTTTTGGAGAATCATTGGGTAAGTAAGTATAAAAGTGCAAGTACCACTTGTGCTTTTCTTATCAACTTATTACCGACATAATTCCATTTGGCATACACTATGGTTTCTATTCCCGTTCTTTTGGGAGACCATAATCCTAGTTGTATAGTACCTTATGTTGTATCCAAATAGGCTCAACTAAAGAGTTGTTTTAGGATCTTCTTTAACACGAGTACATAGACGAAAGCTAAACATAATGTTGAATCTAAATGTTATGAGAACAAGTAGTCTTCCAAACATTTCTCTATGTTTAGTTTTTACCTACGGATTTACTAATCTCATTCTTGATAAGTCATCAATAACTTAACTATTGAGAACAAGAGAGCAACTAGGAATGTCTTTAAGTTAAAATCCCTTACTTTTGTGGCTTGCTTTTATTATCAAAAAGTCTTTCAAATATTGAGACAATACTCACTTGATTACTTTGAAATATCAATTTTGTTTCACTAGTTGTTTTATTCTAAATTCCAAAAACTTGTTTTTGTTGAATTTGTTTAGACACAACTATGACCTATAAATCAAGTTTTATGACTTATGTCAATTTTACTTGATTCAAAGTTTGACTCAAGGTGAGAAGATGTTATTATGTACTTTTACTCCATGCTTGTCTTGCCATCATTTGGACTTTCGACTAAGTCATCATCTACCAAAGATGATATCTTAGAATGAGGAGATTACTCGTTAAATGTTATATTCAACGATTCCTCGACTCTTTGAGTTTTCTTACTTAAGACACTATGAACACTATTCATTTTGAAAAAGTCCAAGAGGTACAACATCATGAGACTAAGTGTCACTTTTGATGTGTAAATCCTAGATGTTGAAAACTCATTTTCTTTCACACATCCTAATATATGCTAATGTGATTTATTTCACCTTGTGTGTTTTATGTGAGATTATCATAAAAGGAGTGATTGAAGAAAAACACAATTAAAGACTCAAAGTATGATGTTTGAGAAAGTTGTTAAACAAAGGTTTGTTTTGCAAGCAACACAAAAGTGTTAGACATTTTAACACTTAGGAAATTCTTAGTTAGCTCACTTGTAAGCAAGAGTTGAGTGAGACTCACTCAAGAGTTTTTCGTGTTTATCTCTAGATGGTTAAAGAACCAAAACACCTTATATCTCCTACTAGTACTAATGACGACATTCCTTGTTACATAGAGTCTAATCTTAGTTATTACTAATAGCAAGTAAACACTTTTAGAGTATTACTAATAACACATAATCCTACACATAAAGCTACAAACAAGAGACAATCAAAGCTGAGTTGAAGTAATGTGTACCTTTTAAATTGCATAGAGATGCTATCAAGCGGATAAGCATAAAGCGTAAAATCTTGATTTGACAACACGCTTTGAAACTCAATAACTCATGTATCCAGGAAGGTTAGATAATCATATAAAAGCATAGAAAATGATAATCTTAATCCTTTTATCATGAATTACTATTGGAGATTGAATTATCCCTAAATCACTCTTCTAGGTTTGATTAGTTTTACTAGTGTTACTTTACTAGTTGATGGTGCTTTTGAGTTAAATCCTAAATTGGTTTTATCTTTAAACAACCTTTGACTCCTCAACAATCTTTCAAGAGATTTTGAGCTTTCATCAAATTTAACTAATATTTTTCCTTTCTCATTTTGCATTTAAATCTTATGTTTGTAATCTAGACACAATTTACATTCTAGATCAATTTTAACATTACTCTCAATTCTAGACATTTTATCTTCTAACAAGATTTTCTTTTCAAAGATATTCTTAAAAGATTCTGTAGATTCGTTCTTGAAGATAATTTTTAGGTCCATGTTGCATAAACGTTTAGACTCATTTTCTAGTTTAGAAAACTCTAGAATAAATTTGTCAAAGCAAAAGCGTTTGGTTTCAAAGTGTACCTTGCTTGATGTTTTATCTAGTTTAGAATCACAAACCGGATGGTTGGCTACATCTTCATCCGTGTTATTCCATGAATCGTAAGCAAGTCCACTAAGAGCTCGTCATGAGTAATCGTCTTCACTTACACCTTCATTTAAAACATTTATACTAGTAGTACATGTATTCATCTCAAATAAAAATCAATCAATTAATATATCTAAGATTTCTAATTCATTTGTGAGATCAACTTGATCATCTTTGACTTGACATTTTCTTGATGAAAATGTAACATATTTTTCCAAACATCATTAGCCTTTTGACAAAAATACATTCTTTCATATTTGGTACTAAAGCTTTGTAAAGCATTGTTTTAGCTTTAGTATTTTTATCAAGTTTTAAGATAGTTATCTTGGTTTTCAAAAACTTGTTTTCTTTGGTTTGAAATTATCAAAAGAAATAATATGCCAAAGATCTTGATCAATTGATTTCACATAGTTTTCAAAATTACTTTTCCATTCAAGTAAGTTTTCTATTACAAAAAGCGGTTGGTTTTGAATAGGTTGCCCTTCTTTGAGATTTTCAAAATCCATGGATCGATCCAAGTTTTAAAATACATTCTATTTTAAAGATCTTGAGTAACATAGCTCTTGATGCCAATTGTGGAAAACTAGAAGGGGGGTTGAATAGTTTACTGCTTTTTCGATTCATGCTTAGCTTAAATATCCTTTTAGAAACTTGACATTTGCTTAAAGATATAAACACAACTTTATATGTTTGATTATTTGAAAAGCTTTTCATGTGAATAACAATTCTAACTTTACTTGTTTCATGCTTTGAAAAGCTTTACTTGTGATGATCCTAACTTTACTTGTTTTAGTTCTTTGAAAAGCTTTACATTTGTTTCAAGATATAAATACAACTTTACTTGTTTTAATTCTTTTGGAAAGCTTTATATGTGGTTAGCAATTATAACTAAAAGACAACATGTAATAAGCAAAGATAAAGAAAGAAACGATCAAACCACAACACGACTGTTTATCGTGGTTCGGCTACAAGGACTCTTTTTCCTTGCCCTACATGCACGCCCCGAGTTTCCAACTCGAGAGTTATAAGCACTAATCAACAAGCTCCTTTCACCGGCGGAGAAAACCTTTACAACGTCGCTTACACTTTTACCGACACTAAGCTAGATGTCGAGTTCTTTTACAAGGGTACAACTACTCCCATTCGTCGCTTACACTTTTACCGACACAAAGCTAGATGTCGAGTTCTTTTCCAAGGGTACAACCACTCTCGTTAGTTCTTTTACAAGGGTACAACAACTCCTGACACACTATGTATTTTGAGGCCTAAAATACTAACCACTTACATCCATATACATGACACACATGAAGTATAAACTATCAAAGCTTATACATTACCAAGCTGCCAAGACTTGCAACTTTAGAGTTGAAGCTTGTAACTTCTTAAATGATCTTGTGAAGTCCCTTACTACATAAGAGAATCACAAATCAAAAGGTTACTGAGTTAGTTGAGAGAATATGTGAATATATGTCCTACAAGGGTTAGCCAAAAATCAAGTTATGGCTTGGTATTTATAGCACACCACACTGCTTGCTCGGCGGATCAGGCGGAACCCACAGATGGGTTCCGCCCGTGTACCCCCAGGGTACCGCTGGGTCTGCAATAGGTATTTGCAATAACTCTTCAAACCAAACAAGGTCTTGTCTCATAACTCCTAGCAACCAAACAATGTCACATCACTTAACTCAAGTCAAATACAAAGCTTGTAAGCAACATCAAAGCTAGTCAAACACATTTCTTTCCATAAATGCATAGTGACAAAACTTGCCCTAAATGTGATGTGACCTTACTATATTAAGAAATAAATATGATGTGACAAGACTCATTTTAGTTTAAGAAGTAAAAACAATGTTTTGTTTAAAAGGAAATGTTAACCTTAGTTAAACAAGACTTAAACACTTAAAGTGATGATTTACTTATAGCTAAACTTCATACTTTGTCATTAACAAAACTTAGCAAAGATCGTAAAATATAAATAACGTTTTTAGGCGATATTTGTATTAACAGGAAGCATTTTGGACGTTTTTGGAGCATTTAAGGGAAGAAAACGGCAAAGTCTCATAATCCTTGCTGGGAACAATACCTGACGACGTCAAGATTTAACACATGACGGCGTCAAGAGTGATAAAAGAGGTGGAAGTGGATATTATAACGTGACGGCCCAGAAAATTTTTAGTGCAAAAGACCTGACGGCATCACCAAGGTCGTCAGGGTCACGTTACTAGTGACGGCCCAGAGCTTATTTCCACATAACGGCGTCAGAAGTGGATCTAGGCAATATGAATTTTGATTTGGTGGCGAGTTGACGGCATCACAAGTCAAAACATGATACCGTCAGGATGTATATATATATATATATATATATATATATATATATATATATATATATATATATATATATATATATATATATATATATATATATATATATATATATATATATATATATATTTCCAATTTTTCATTTTAAAAGAGTGGAACATTGTGTGGGATATTAGGGCATAAACCTTAGACGAGTTTTACAGCTTTTTCAAGGGTTTCAACCCCTTGATTCTTCCATGTTCAATTGAAGATAAGTACTTATTCAAATCATTCAATATGTATATGTGTTGTGTGATTATATCTTACGCTTGTCTTCTCTTTAACATGTTAGGCTAGGTTTTTATTGTGTTTGCTTAGATATAGTGAAACCTAGATGTTGATTATTAGTTGATGGTTTGTTTATAATTGCTTTGGATGATTGTATTCGATGTTAGGCTTAAGAAAACTGGCAGACTTCCAATTGGTAACTTGCTTGAACGTCTTAAGAAACATGATCGGAGGTGTACTACGATTTTTGGTTGTATTTAATGCATAAGTGAATTCTAATGATCCCATGTTAGGAGCTTTTAGTCGGCTCGACATATGAGTGAAGTAGGAGCTTATAGAGTTAGGGAATATTGTACACGGCCCTACGACCAGTATTAAGGAATATAACCCGTCATCCATGCAATTGTAACAAGTTAATCAACCGGTAAAAGATATCTAGGGAATAATGTAATCTAAGTAAACACATTTTCTCTCATTACTGTTTCCACTACAAGTTAGTTTAAGTTTTATTTTATTATGTTTTATTTGCATTTTTAGTTAATTGTGTTAGTTGACTAGCAACTAATTCCGCCAACTCCTTCAAAACCGAGATTTTACTTGCTTTCTAAAAAACATAAAAATACAAAAAGAATCATCCCTAACTTCTAGACCTAGTTTAATAGGCTTTCTAATCCTAACGAACACTATTCCTGAGTTGAACGATCAATTCCCCAGTACTTGTCACTATACTATACTACAACGATCAGGTACACTGCCTGGTTGGGGTTGCAAGCTTCTCAAGATCCCTTGAGAGGTAAAACCTGTTGCGAGGGCGCAATCCCCCGTATCAAGTTTTTGGTGCCGCAGCCCGGGGAGTAGTTATTTTCTAGGTTAGAATTTCTTTTTATTAGGTCCACTTGCAAGACTCCTTTCTAGTAAGATTTTTATTTTTATTTCTAGGTTTTCTTTAGTCTATCTTTTTCTTTGTGCCTTTGTTAGTAAACTAAGTTCATTGACTATTCCGTTGGCCACTATGGAAAACGCGAATCCGCTCATTTCACCTATCGAGGTTGCTTTGTTGCGTGAACAGATTGAGAATGAGATTAGGGAACTTAGAGAACTCAATAGATTGGTTGATATTGAGCTTGACTATGCGCTTAATGACTTAGCAATAGCCATGGACCTAAATAAGGAACTTGAACCCAATAATGTGGTAATTGTAAAAGATGTTAAGGAAGAAGAAGAGGAGGGTTTTGATGATGATTATTTCAACTTATATCCCACTAATGAGGAAATCGCTTATTATAACAATCTCATTGATAACCCCAGGCCGCCCTTTATTAAGATTGACCTTAAGATTAAAAGAGGTGACCCTAAGAATGTGAAGATACCTTGTATGATTGGGTATAAATGCATTGATCAAGCCTAATCGATTTTGAATCCCCCTTCAACATTATGTCTTCAAGTGTCTATAATGAGTTAGTAACAACAAGACTCGGACCTAGGAATGATCCCAAATACCCCGATGGAGTTTGTAACTTTTTTGGGAGAGTTAAAGGTCTACATGTCTTTGTTGGGAACTTTACTTATCTCGTGGACTTTGTGGTTGTTGAAGACTTGGCCAATATTATAGATTGTCGCTTATCCCATGTGGTATTAGGTAAGTCATTTGTTGAGGAGTCTAAGTTAAAACACGATCAAATTGAAGGAACGGTCCAAATTTCCAATGGAATCGATTGGATCACCTATAGAATGCCTAATAAAATGAATGAGTTTCGTTATGTGCCTCAACTTGATATGGATAACATTAGTGCGATCGAGGACATTAACAAAGAAGATAAGAGTAAAGGAATGAATTTTGTTTGGGAAAAGAGGAGTCTTTACTATAAGAATTGTTTAGTCCTTGGACCTAAGTATGAGGTTGACAATGAAGTAGTTCAAAGGTTAAGAGAGTCGATTGAAATGTGGGAAAGGAAAACGTAATTGCCCGTGACCTTGAGTCTAGCTACAAGACTCGTTAATAAAGAAAAACGCTTCTTGGGAGGCAACCCATGTTTTGTGTGTTTTTATTTGTTTGATTTTATTTGTTTCCGTATACATGTCTTATTTTTATTGTTGGTAAATCATGTTTCAAAGTAAATTGTGAAAATACTTTATTTTTTTTTTAACTTCGTCTTAATTACATATAAATGTATTTTGCAAAAGCTAAGTATAAGGGAGATCCAAATTTGTTTATAAGAACGAAATTGAGCATGATTTACTACAATATTAAATGAGCATGTATATTAGTATTTGTTAGAGTCAAATGCTTGTATCGAGTCATAATGATGTTTTGCAGGATTTTCCAGGAAATAAGGAATAAGTTTTTCTAGAAATTTTCCGAAAACTTAACATAAGATTTTTCCAGGAACATTCTGACGGCGTCAGGTACAAAAATTCTGAAAAATTTTGCGAGTTGATGAGGCGAAAAATGAACCGTTTTTAAGGGGTCATTTAAGCCCGAATTCGAATTTATTTGATCAAATATTGCCCTAAATCGTTCCTTTTGTCATTTTAGGTACTTTTGGAGTGAAATTCAGAAAAGGAAGTATTTTGGACGTTTTTGGAGTATAAAAGTGAAGAAAACGGCAAAGTCTTAATTTTTCTTGCTGGGAACAGTACCTGACGGCGTCACAAGATTCTACATGATCGCGTCAAGAGCAAAACAAGAGTTGAAAGAGGTGACGACCCAGTGAAAACGTGACGGCATCACCATAGGCCGTCAAGGTTCAAGAGTTGGTGATGGCCCAGAACCAAAATACACATGACGGCGTCAAAAGTGGATCTAGGCAATCCATTTTATTATGGGCGGCGAGTTGACGGCGTCAAAATTTTCTTCTTGACGCCGTCACCCTATATTATCTATATATAGTTTTGCAATTTTCATTCATTAGTGTGTAACTTGGAGGGTGCAACTTTGAGAGAAACCCTAGGTCCGATTTTCACAGCTCTTTCAAGGGTTTTTACCCTTTGAAACCTCTTATGTTCAATTGAGATAAGTACTCTTTCAATTCAATCAATATGTCTATGTGTTGTTTGAATATATCTTACGCTTTTCTTCAATTTAACATGCTAGACTAGATTTCTTTTGTGTTTGCTTAGATGTAGTGAAACCTAGATGTTAATTATGGGTTGATTGTTTGTTTATAGTTGTTACTGATGATTGTATACAATGTTGGGCTTAAGAAAACTGACAGACTTCCATTGGTAACATGCTTGAACATCTTAAGAAACATGATCGGAGGTCTACTACGATATTAGGTTGTATTTAATGCGTAGGAGAATTCTAATGATCACATGTTAGGAGTTTTTAAAGGCTCGACATGGAGTGAAGGAGGATCTTATAGAGTTAGGGAATATTGTACACGGCCCTATGACTAGTATTAAGGAATATGACCCGTCATCCATGCAATTGTAACAAATGATTAACCTGTAAAAGATATCTAGGGAGTAATGAAATCTAAGTAAACACAACTTTACCTATCATTGTTCACACCATATTAGTTTAATTAGATTTATTTTCATTTTTGTTATTTTATTTTTATTTTGATTGCATTTGTAGTTAATTGGGTTAGTTGACTAGCAACTAATTCCGCCCACTCTTCCAAAACCCGAGATTTTACTTGCTTCTATAAAATATAAAAAATACAAAAAGAATCATCCCTCACCTCTAGACCTAGTTTTTAGGCTTTCTAATCCTAGTGACACTATTCCTGAGTTGAACGATCAATCCCCCGGTACTTGTCACTATACTATACTACAACGATCAGGTACACTGCCTGGTAGGGGTTGTAAGCTTCTTGAGATCCCTCGAGAGGTAAAACTTGTTACGATTCCCACGCATCACGAGTTTTGTTTAAACCGGAGTCTTAAAGTTTTTGTTAATTCTTTAGTTTTATAAACTCCAGGAAATATACAAACATTCATTCCACAAGCATTATATCTTAAATTGTTTTCTAGGCTTTTTTAGTATATATAGATTGCCGCCGATTTTACGCGAGGTTTGCCTTGATTGTTTTCTCAGGTTTAACAGGTTATATAATACAAGAAGATGATTTATATTTCTGGAGGGAAGCTTTCAAAGTTCATTTTCTTGGAGGAAGATCTAACCTTGTTGACACACTATCCACACCGAACGAATCAGGAGAGTATTTTTTTTCATTCTTTTACCTGCTTTACTTTTACATCCTTTAATTGAACATTAGGGACAATGTTCAGCCTAAGTGTAAGGGGAGGGTAAATTATGATACCTTATAGGATACAATTGCACTTGAATTTGTTTGTTTGATAGTAGGTGTGTAATAAAACTAAGAGAAATACTTGCTAGGGCAATTTTAGCGCCAACTTTAAATTTTTTTACAACATTTAGGAGCGAAACTTTACCCATAACAAGCGTCTCATGGATAGGAGTTGTATGACTAGCACAAAACCGTACCACTTAAAAAATTTTCCACCCAAATATGTGAGGTTTGCCTTTAGATTTGATAGGAAAAACATTAATTATTAGTGCTTATGAGTGTACCGGTAGCATTTAGATTCCAGAACTTGCGTTAGTGATGCATCCCGAGACCGCTAGTGAGACTACATTCGTGTAGTCAGGATTTACTACATGATAAGAGGCATTAGAATCACCGTTGTGTTTAAACCCGTATTATAATTAATTGACCATTTAAGTCGTATTACTTGACTAGCGAAGTCAATTAATTTTCCCACACCTTAGCGTTGTACTCATTTTTAGTACACGAAACCCCTAATACACCTCTCCGAGCCTATCTTTTCGCTTCTAACTTTAAGCATCTTACTTAAAGGAAGAATTTGTTAACAACCCACCCAAATATGCAACCAAATCGCCTTAGCCTTCCGTGTATGCACTCATCTTTAGTGCATTATTGTTACATGTTTAAACCCTTACTTAATTATCTAATTGATTACATGGTTGCTAAGTCGAGTCATATCTTGTACATATTGTTTTGGGACGATTGGGACTCATGGGTAAAGTATTAGTGCTATGGACTAATGGGGAAGAACATCAATTAATACCCCCATATGTGCATTAATCTTAAAAAGTACTCAAAGTGTTTTGATTATCTTGATTCGAGTTATTAGAGTAGTCTATTGTAAAGTATGTAAAAGTTCAAGTGTAAGGGGAATGTAAACTCCCCTATGATGTATTATTTTGGATGGTAGAGCAAGAGTGTATGAAAAAAAAATCGAAAAAGTTAAGAAAAAAGAAAAAAAATTAGAAAAAGAAAAGAGAAAAAACATACGGACTACCATCCCGTTTCATTTTATGTTTGTTTCATAGTTTATGTTATTTTCGATTTATTAGATTAAGTCGAGTCGAGTCTTGGTTTAGCAACGCCATATTGTACATGTAATTAACCAAGATGATTAACTCGCCACCAGTAAATATTGCCTTTATCTAACAAAACCGTGTTTTCCATATCCCTACACCTAACGTTATAACCCTTTAAAAGACCTCTTTGATAGTTTATCCTAGGTGCTTACGCCAACTAGTGGAGGTTTGATCCTTTCCCAAGCCTATGGTAATCTATTTGCTATGACAGGTAGTGAGAGATGTTTTCCATTTCCATATTGTGATATATACTTTATTACACCCGAGAGATATGAGTATCTAAACACTATTTGTGGGGTGCTAGTGTATAACCTTCGTGCTTGTTTTTGGTTTTTAGTGGAACGATTATTTGTTATAATTACTTTTATATTAGTGTTAAATGACCCATAGCTTGTATTTTGATTAGAATATAAACGCATTTGCTTGAGGATAATCAAATCTCAAGTGTAAGGGTATTTGATAAGGCGAAAAGTGTACCGCTTTAAGGGGTCATTTAAGCCCGAATTCGTGATTATTTGATCAATTATTACCCTAAATGGTTCCTTTTGTCATTTTAAGTACTTTTGGAGAGAAATCTAGAAAAGGAAGCATTTTGGACGTTTTTGGAGCATTTAAGTGAAGAAAACGACAAAGTCTCAAAATCTTTGCTGGGAATAGTACTTGACAATGTCAAGATTTAACACATGACGGTGTCAAGAGTGATAAAAGAGGTGGAAGTGGATATTATAATGTGACGGCCCAGAACATTTTTTGTGCAAAAGACCTGACGGCGTCACCAAGGCCGTCAGGGTCATGTTACTAGTGACTGCCCAGAGCTTATTTCTACATGACGGCGTCAGAAGTGGATCGAGGCAATACGAATTTTGATTTGGCGGCGAGTTGACGGCGTCACAAGCCAAAACGTGATGCCGTCAGGATGTATTATCTATATATATTTTTCCAATTTTTTATTGTAAAAGAGTGGAACATTGTGTGGGATATTAGGGCAAAAACCCTAGACGAATTTTACAGTTTTTTTAAGGGATTGAACCCGTTGATTCTTCCATGTTCAATTGAAGATAAGTACTTATTCAAATCATTCAATATGTCTATGTATTGTGTGATTATATCTTACGCTTATCTCCTCTTTAACATGTTAGGCTAGGTTTTTATTGTGTTTGCTTAGATGTAGTGAAACCTAGATGTTGATTATTGGTTGATGGTTTGTTTATAATTGCTTTGGATGATTGTATTCGATGTTAGGCTTAAGAAAACTGGCAGACTTCCAATTGGTAACTTGCTTGAACGTCTTAAGAAACATGATCGGAGGTGTACTACGATTTTTGGTTGTATTTAATGCATAAGTGAATTCTAATGATCCATTTTAGGAGCTTATAGAGTTAGGGAATATTGTACACGGCCCTACGACCAGTATTAAGGAATATAACCCGTCATCCATGCAATTGTAACAAGCTAATCAACCGGTAAAAGATATCTAGGGAGTAATGAAATCTAAGTAAACGCATGCATTTTCTCTCATTATTGTTTCCACCACAAATTAGTTTTTTATTTCGTTTTATTTGCATATTTAGTTAATTAGGTTAGTTGACTAGCAACTAATTCCGCCCACTCCTTCAAAGCTGAGTCTTTACTTGCTTTCTAAAATACATAAAAATTCAAAAAGAATCATCCCTCATCTCTAGACCTAGTTTAGTAGGCTTTCTAATCCTAGCGAACACTATTCTTGAGTTGACAGAGCAATCCCCCGGTACTTGTCACTATACTATACTACAACGATCAGGTACACTGCCTGGTGGGGGTTGCAATCTTCTCAAGATCCCTTGAGAGGTAAAACCTGTTGCGAGGGCGCAATCCCCCGTATCAATAGGGCAATTAAAGAGCTTACTAAGAAGAAATTTCTAATCAATGTGAGTGAAGGTGGACTGATTGAGCATTACAGTAGGTTATGGGATTACAGGCAACAAATATTGAACACTAATCCTGGTTCTTCTTGTTATATGCAAGTGGAGGAGAAAGATAATGGTAAGTCCTACTTTAGGAGATTTTATGTTTGCTTCAAGGCTATGAAAGATGGATGGACTGATGGGTGTAGGATGGTCATTGGTCTTGATGGGTGTTTTCTCAAAAGAACTTGCAAAGGTGAGCTTTAGACAGCCATGGGAAGAGACGCAAACAATCAGATGTTTCCTATAGCTTGGGCTATAGTGAATGTTGAAAATACTGACAATTGGGAATGGTTTATGGCTTGTCTATGTGAGGATCTAAGGCTGTATCAGGGTTCTTATTTGACTATCATTTCAGATGGCCACAAGGTAACTTTATTTAACCTTCATATTATAATATTCACATACTAATTTACCTGTTATCTAACAGTTGTTTTGTATGCAATAGGGATTGATGGAATCTATCAGAAGAACGTTGCCAAATGCAGAACATAGGCAGTGTGCTAGGCACATATATGCAAACTTCAAGAAGAAGTGGAATGGTCTTTATTTTAAGAGCTTATTTTGGGGTGCTGCTTCAACAACCATACAACATATTTTTTACAACAAGCTAAATCTGATTGGAATCATTGATCCAGAAGCAAAGCAGTGGCTTGTTGATAGGAATCCAAACACATAGTGTAGGGCTTTCTTCAAGATGGACAGAGGTTGTGCAGCTTATGAAAATGGTATTTTTAAATCTTATCATAGTGCTATATTGATACCTAGAGGTAAGCCTATAATTACCATGTTAGAGGAAATTAGGATTTATCTGATGCAAAGACTCTATAGTATGCATAAGTTAGCTAATAACCTAGAAGACACAGTTACCCCATCTATAAGAAAAGAACTTGAGCGTTTGAAGCATAAGATGAGATATTGGTCTGTTTATCCTTGTGGTGATAACTTGTATGAAGTTAGGAAGGCAGATGAGTCTTTTGGGGTGAACATAGAGGCTAGAACATGTACTTGAAATTGGTATACATTAAGTGGAGTTCCATGTGTACACACAGTTGCTGCTTATGGTTTCATCAAAAAAGAACAATCTTTAGGTGTTAGTCCTTGGTATTCAAAAAGGATGTGGCAAAATTCATATAGTCATTTCATTAGGCCAGTGGATGGATCTTCAATGTGGCCTACAACTACAGAAGAACCACCATTACCACCAGTCCTTAGAAGGATGCCAGGTAGGCCTAGAAAACTCAAAGTCAGACATGTCACTGAAAGAGATAATGAAGTAAACAGAGCTGGTAGGATGATGATATGCTCAAATTATTGGGAAAAGGGTCATAACAAAAAAACATGTAAAAAAGATCCACAACCAAAACCAACAAAGGAAAAAAGAAAACCTGGTAGAAAGAAGGCTGATTCAGCATTTGTCTTCCCAAATGATGGTCATCAAAGTGATGGTGTGGCTGCTAATGATGGTGGAGGCGGTGCAGGGCCATCTGGTATGTCTGCAAGTGACAGTGTTAGTGGTGCAGGGCCATCTGGTGTGGCTGCTAGTGATGGTGGAGGGCAAAGTGGAGTAGGAGATACTAGTATTGTCCAACTACTGGTATGAATTTTGCTTGTTTGTTTTCTGTGTATTTACTTTGTTGACCAGGAATGATTATACATAATGAATATGTATCTACTTAGCAGGTACAAATGGAGCAATCAGTAACTGAAGACACTATTCAAGACTGTGATGATATTCCTACTCAACAAAGTAATACAAAGAAAAAAGTTGCAAAAAGGGCAAAGTCAGCAATCGCACAAGATATTGAAGATAGCCTTGCAGCTGGGACTTTTAAGACAGCCAGTTTGAAAAGAAGGGCAAAGTCAGAAAGGATTGCAAAAAGGGGCAAACCATTCAAGTTTCCAGCAGATGGTTCAGGTTCAGCCCCTGAGAAAGCATGGGATGTGGATGAAGTGCTTGCAGAAGATTGATGTTTAAGTGTATGGTCTTTTCATGTTTAAGTAGTCAAACATTAGGTCCTGTTTGTGTAGTAAACAATGTGTTGGTATGGGTAATTTCAGTAAACAATATGGATTGGTAGTAGTAAACAATGTGGTAGGAGTAAACATTATCTTGGATTGTGTGACAATATGTCCACAAATTTTCTTTTAATAGCAGTAATGAATCCAAGGTTATTGTGGTCCTATTTTGTTGCTTTATATCAATAATGCATTTGTGATGTGTTTTGTGAGTGCAATTGTGACTGTGCAATCATTTTTACAGCAATAATGCATTGAATCAATAATGCAGCTGCACCAAATACACCAAAACCAAATTCATGCTAAAGGAACACATTCATTCATAGTAAGGACCATACAAAGATAGATAACAACCATTATTAGTGGGTTATAACCCATACATAAACTTCCAAAAGCACAATAGACATGGGATTTAGCTAATCTGTTTTTACCCATTTTGACATGAACATAACAGCAATAACCAAACACAAAATAGCTACAATTTGCCTAAAAAAACCACATTAGACTTGCTTTCTTTCAACTCCAATTGCAGCAGCAACAATTCCTTCTCCATAGTTGACCTTTGAAAGTCAATCTCCCTTTCCAAATCTCTTATTTTTCCATTCAATGTGCACTTGTCTTCTTTCAAACGATTTTCCTTTAGAATCAACTTGAAAACCTCTTGTTTGTAATATTCATTAGGTAACTCAGGATCTAGCCAGTAAAATGTCTTACATTTTGAACCCTATATAGAATAAATAACACACATCAATAATAACAACACTTATTACTTTGAGTTTCAGCAATGTAACAATAACTTACATTATAATACTCAATGCATCCAAGAAAACGCCTTAAAGGAAAATCCCTTGTTCGCGAAGTCTGTCTAATTACAGGTTCTTCATGTTCACAATGTGTTGGTGGTGGTGGACGATAACTGCGATTGGAGGATGAAGACATGATAACTTAAATTGATTTATGGTTAGGGTTTAGATTTATGGTGGGGAAAAATTAGGGAAGAAAATGGATGGTGATGGTTTATAATGGATTTAGTTGAAATCCTACGTGGCAGAAGGTTAGTGTAAAAATTTTAAGGTTAGCCGGTAAAACAAGTTCCATGGGTAGATTGATACAAAAGTTGAAAGTACGTTACATTGAGTGAGACAAAAAAAAATACGTGTACTAAAATGGAACATTTGAAAAAATATGTTGCTATTGTACATATAAGCTTGATAGAATACACCATCTATTGATGCTTTCTTTTAGATTGCAAACCTATGGTTGAACCTGGATACGGATGTGTAGATGGATCAACCTCATAATTTTGATATTGGTCCAACAATAGCTCACCTACATAGTTCGGTTTAGAGCGGGGAAGGTGGCTCAAAATATCTAGAACAAGTTGTGAGTGCTTATAGTAGAGCGTAAACACATATTCTTGTAGGGGAGGCACAATGTAGGCTTCGATTTGAGAGGAGGATTATTGAGTGCAAACTGAGTCGTACATTAGATAAAGAAATCAATAACTGGTTTTAGATTGGCAACCACATTTAAGCTTATATGTTTTGCCATGTTGGGCTCAGTAAGTAAAGTCTAGCCGAGGATATATTTACAAAGAAGATTACTAATAATCTTTATCTCATATAATATATGTTAATCAGCTTTTTCTGGACTATAAACTTAAGATAGACGTAACTCTTGTCCCTGTTGAAAACTTTGAACCACAATGGCTTGCCTAGCTGATATCGCACATTAGTTAATTAGATAGTTATATATGTCGGATTCCGGTAGACAAAAAAACCCTCAAATGCATGTTAATATGTTAATTACACAGTAACATAGTCTCATTATTCATGTTTTTTTACTATTGGACACATGCACAAGCATATATGGACCCAAAAAGCTGGCGAGTCCACTAAAACAGTAAGTGGGCTTGCCTTCATTAGGAATGCATACTTATCAGAAATCTCAAATGCGAATAAGTTGAAACTACCTTCTGACAGCCTAACAATCTTTCTATCTACTATATGTCTATTTCTGGTTGTGGTCCTTATCACTTATAGAAGGAGTTAGAAACCATCTAAGCTCCATATATACAGTTAGAGTTCACCCAAACACTTCAAAGAAACCATGGCTTCACCACCTCCATTCGCACACCACACGTTTAGCGTCGAGGGGCGCGATGTTCACCACGAGCAGAGTCATGAAGTTGATTCTCACACCAAATGGGTTCTTAATTCTCCAGACCCTCCAGGATTTTGCCAAAATATTTTTGGTTCGATAAAAAGAACAGTATTCCCTCACAGAAACCATACACGTTCTTCATCATCGTCATCTCACAAGAAACAGTCACCTTGTGAACGTATCATTGTGGTTTTAAGTAGTGCATTTCCTGTACTTATTTGGGGTAGAAAATATACAGCTTTGAAGTTTAAGAATGACTTGATTGCGGGATTAACTCTTGCTAGCCTCAGCATTCCTCAGGTACATTTCTCTAACTAATATACACATACACACAAACTAAAACTCTATAGTCTTTTGTCGTAAAGTTTTTTCTCTTGAACTCTTGCAGAGTATAGGATATGCAGCTTTAGCTAATCTAGCTCCTCAATATGGCTTATGTAAGTTAACAATCTTGTTTTCTTTCTTATCATTTTGCAATTATTTAACTAAAAATTAGTTCAAGAAATATATATACTTACACATGCATAGACATGACCTTAATTAGTAGACCTCAAGTGACAACCTATTGTTGGTTGGACACTTTCGGTACCGCTAATCCAAAAGCATATGTAGGTGTAAATATTGAATGTTATATTACTTATATATGCTTATTGTGATTCAACGATGGTTGTGTTTATAGATGGAAGTGTTGTCCCTCCTTTGATATATTCTGTTATGGGAACTTCACAAGAATTAGCCATCGGTCCAGTAGCTGTGGTTTCACTACTAATATCCTCGATGATCTCAAAACTAGTTGATCCTGTAGCTGATCCTGTTTCTTACATGAAACTTGTGTTCACCGTCACATTCTTCACGGGCACCTTCCAAGCACTTTTTGGATTGCTTAGGTACTACTTCACGTCGAAATTAATGTGCTTTTTGTAAATTCCTACAACCTTGTGTTTTTTCTGATTACCGATAACTTTGGTTGCAGGTTAGGATTTCTAATTGATTTTCTATCACATGCGGCGATTGTAGGGTTTATGGCAGGTGCAGCCATCGTTATAGGTCTTCAACAACTGAAAAGTTTACTTGGGATTAGTCATTTTACAACTAAAACGGACGTGATCTCAGTGTTAGATGCCGTCATTAAATCATTTCACACTTCAGTACGCATTTGCTTTAACTTGTTAATTATAATCTGTTACTTTCATCTAGAACTTACGAATAACATGGATATATTTTTAATTTCTTTCTTCGCAGTGGTATCCTTTAAATTTCGTTATTGGATGTTCCTTCCTTATTTTCATCCTCATTACCAGATTCATAGTAAGTATATGTAGTAAGATTAATCAATCATTTATAGGTCATAACTGAATTACTTTCTCTTCTCTGGCCGGATGATTAACTTGATAACTTTCCAGGGAAAAAGGAACAAGAAGTTATTCTGGTTACCCGCGATTTCTCCTGTTATATCGGTCATTTTATCCACCTTGATAGTATACTTAAGTAGAGCAGATGAACATGGGGTTAAAATCATTAAACATTTTAAAGGAGGATTAAATCCAAGCTCACTCAAGCAACTGGAGTTCATTGGTCCACACCTTGGTGAAACAGCTAAAGCCGGTTTCATTTGTGCCATCATCGCGTTAACGGTGATTCCCTATATAAAAATAATTCATTCCAAGATTTTAGTATCCGTCTAGCGGATCCAGGAAATCTATATATCCGGCAGCTAGAGAAACATTAACTAGTTAACAACTATAAATTATTAACAAATATGTCAATTACTAAATATTTCACATAAATATTCCTAATTTTTCTATGTAACTTCATACAGGAAGCTGTTGCTGTTGGTCGTTCTTTTGCCTCGATAAAAGGGTATAACCTAGATGGGAACAAAGAAATGCTAGCTATGGGCTTCATGAACATCGCTGGATCAATGTCTTCTTGCTATGTTTCAACCGGTAACCATATAAAGAATTCCTATATTCCTAAACAGTATCTGCATATTCAGATCATATCATATCGTTTCATCTATCATAAATGACCATGCATTTTTCATTCATTGCAGGATCATTTTCGAGAACTGCTGTCAATTTTAGTGCAGGGTGTCAATCTACGGTATCAAATGTAGTAATGGCAATAACTGTGTTCATATCGTTACAACTCTTAACAAAGTTGCTATATTACACACCTCTAGCCATTCTTGCATCAATCATCTTGTCTGCTCTTCCTGGATTAATCGATTACAATGAAGCATACCATATTTGGAAAGTTGACAAAATGGACTTCCTTGCGTGCATTGGCGCCTTCTTTGGTGTACTATTTGCATCTGTGGAGGTCGGACTTTTAGTTGCTGTAAGATTCCTATATTTCCTACAAATTATTATGTTTATCCCTTTTGCTTTTGATACATTTGGTTTCCTAGCTACGGAGGCAAGGGAGTTTTTGACTAGGGTTCAACGGGTTGTGCAAAGTAATTTTTTGACCCCCAAGAAACAAAACTCCATTTTGGCTGGGAGATGTCCCCGCCAAAAGCCTCAAATTGTCCCCGCCAAAAGCAGTCAATGTTTTAGTGGTAGGATTGGGTTTGCCATCCAAAAGGGGGTGGTTGTGGCACAACTTGTTGCTCGTTTGCCTGCCATCTTATTGTAGTAATTGATAACGTCCCAATGAGATTAAATGGATGAAGATTACTGATTTTTCCACTTGAAATAGTAGTATCCTGGCCTGAGAATCAATGAAGTAACTAAACAAGAACTGTTTTAAACAAGAACTGTAAACACATATATTTTTAACCGGGGCATTTAAGAAAAATAAAAAAAATTTACGAAAGTTAACACTACAAAGCAGAAGTTCATCGGGGTCCCGTGACGCCGGGGGACCCCAGTTCCATCACTGAGTTTGAATATGTTCAATAATTTAAAGTTGCGAATCAGATTTACAAAAGTTGCATCAGTTCCTACCCCAAAAACTTTTCATGAACATATAACGTCTTATTTGATCCTGATTTCTAGTATACTCATGATCAGTTGCGAATCTTAAAACTTTTGACATAGCGAGTTGCTAAAAATGCTTCAATAAACTAGTGGCAAAAGTTTTATGGTCTTGATATGGTTTTAGAACATCGAAATGAATAATTATTTTATTAGTGTTAGTTGAATAATTAAGATTCTTTTAGCCTCTCAAAATCATTTTTTAATGTGTATGATTAAGATGATTGGATGTAATTTGGATTCTAATTATTTCGAATAATTAAAATTGAAAATTTTTGTCTTATCAAAGATGATTATTTTAGCAGATTATACTATTCTATTTTTGGATGTTCAACGAAATTTATAATGCTGTAATGATTTGTCTGTCAATTATTATTATATATATATTCTAAAAGGCATTTGGGGGTTGTGAGTGTGATGCACTGTTCATGCTACAGTGCAGAACAGTGCAGCACAGTGCACCACTTTTTTTTTCTTTTCGTTTGCTACAGTGCAAAACAGTAATTTATTTATTTATTTATTTATTTTTTTTTTTTTTTAATATAAAAGAGATGCACCGCCCTCTAATTAAATTTTCGTTTTAGACCATGAGGTTATGGATCTATTGCAAAGTTAGTCCGGCCGTTAATATTGTACAGAAGAAGGCCCTCATATTAACTTTTAATTTCAAAGTTAGTCCCTAAATACTAACTTTGCAACATACCGACAATCTCAGGCCGTAAAAAAAATACTATTTTCAGAAACACTTTACGAAAATAGTACTTACGGTTATCAACCTTTTGCATATTTAGTCCTTAATAACAAATTTTTTTTTATACAACCGTTTAATTTCGAGTTTAGATTAAACAAAACATTCCCGCAGCAACGCGCGGGTAAACCCACTCGTTATTATTAAACCACAACTACATTATCTTTAACCACACGAATATATTTTAAATAGAGATTAGTTATCAAAAAATAATTAAGATCCCTTAAAATAGCTATTCAAATATTCTAATTCTATCACATGCAACCGCCTATATTTGAATAATATCAACCATTTTGACGTTAGTGTCACAAATTGTATATTATGAAGAAGATTTCATTTGCCCTTTTTCACCAATAAAAATATTCTTTGGTCTAAATGACCAAAAAGCTATGCATGATTAGAGAATCTTTAGAAGATGAACATAAAAAGTATTGCATAATTATATGCTAGACTTGTAACAACCAATTATGATTTCATTCACGAATAAGTATCATAGGCTAGTGACACAAAAATGTGTCGGTATATATTTACTGATATTAGTTCAAAAAGTATCTTGTCGACACTCTTTTTTGTGTTACTGTAGGTTCATACACCTTTAGCCTGGTTTATAACGTACTGTATGCTTTTTAAATAGATGATCTTAGTTTTTAAATTAGCATTTGAAGTATTTAGATGATGATAGTTATATCTATTGATATACAGGTGTGTGTTTCATTTGGAAGATTAATCCTTAATGCCATCAGACCGGGCATCGAAGAATTAGGAAGGCTTCCAGGAACAGACATCTTCTGTGACAAGGCACAATATCCTGGTGTTCTAGATGTTCCTGGCATTAGCATAATCCGTCTCAACTCTGGCTCGTTTTGTTTCGCAAATGCAAATCCCATTAAAGAAAGGTATCATAGTTCATGTTTTATATGGTTATTCATAAGCAATCACTTTTACATAATATGCTTTTTTCTTTTTGGTTGTGATGGCAGGATAACCAAATGTGTGACTGAAGAAGATGTAAAGGAAGTGACGAAGAAACCAATTACTGGAATCATTCTAGACATGTCGAGTGCGTGCTTAATTAGATTTTGAGTTAATGCGTAATAGTTATCTCTATTTGATACTTGGTTCTGAACAAATTCCTTGTCTTTTTGATGTGTCAGGTGTCATGAGTATCGACTCTTCAGGAATTCTTGCTTTGGAAGAAATGTACAAGAAATTGGTTTCAAGAAACATACATGTAAGACCTTCAAGTACTTCATTTTTTTAACATTAAACTCCTTAGTTTTTGCAATGCCGTTAAGTATTTATCGTTGTTTGATTGCAGCTTGCTATCGCCAATCCAAGATGGAAAGTGATCCACAAGCTGAAACTAGCTGGATTTGTCGAAAAAGTTGGAAGTGATTGTATCTTTCTCACTGTAAATGAAGCAGTTGACGCCTGTCTTGGTTCCAAATCTATCGGTCTATCTAATTGTTGATAAGAAAAGTTGTCTCGAAGGACTTTAAGCCAATCTCATTTGTTTTATATGTCAATGAGAGAGGTGTTAATTGTATGAATCAGGTGTATTGAGTTTTCGGTCTTATAGTAAGTACTAAGTTTCCCAATGTGTGTGAAGATTGGTAGTCATTTATGTACTGAAAGGTCATACATTTCTAGTCAAGTTATTTTGACTAGTTTAATTTGATATACTAGTAATAAAATGCCTTTTGCCATTAGTATATCGTACTTTTATAAATAACTTGTTGAATAGATTAAAGGCATGATCTGCGATTTATATATTTGAATAAATGACCTGTACAAGATCTATTTTCCTTTTTACTTCCATGGTGAAGGAAGAAGAAAGTGACTATGTGAAATTTTATGTGTTGTTAATTTTACTATGAGAATTGTCCCACCTTTTGAAGTTTCATACACTCTATAATCATTCTCATACCGATAGTGATTCAAATACGCATACCAAGCGCTTCCTAAGTTGGTGCTATTTTGTGTTCAAGAAGAATCTCATATGAATAAAACTCCATCTATGCAATGAAAGTATGAAAACACACTTGGGCTTAAGGGACTTTCATTATGGGCCCTTATTGGATCCATAAGATTATACTAAAAATCCAAGTCAAGACAAATTTTCTAGTAATGGAGGACTTTTTGTAACTTATCTGGTGCATGTATAAAAAATAAAAAGAAAAGAAACAAGGGAATTGAAATTGAAATTAAATAACAAAGTGTTCATGTTTGTCGGATGCTTTTTAGGAAGCATTCTCTATGCTTAGCTAAGGCACAGTTGTTTACATCATAGAGTAAAACCTCTATAAATTAATAGGTTTGGAACCGAGATATTTTTTTAATTTAACGAGATGTTATTATATCGATAAATTAATAATTTATTAATTTAAAGGAGTTTTACATATTGACTTTAAATTATCAAGTCTAATATACTAGTTACAATGTATACTAGTTAGAGATGAAAAATAAATTGAAAACAAGTTTCAATTAACATTTGATAAATTCATATTCACAAATTAATTAAAATTGTCAAGTTCATTGTTTTTGAATAAGCAAAAAGTTAGTTTCATAGGGACAAGTTCCAGTTACGTATGGTCTTAACTGAATTAATTGAATTTGTACAAGTTCCAATTATGTATAACCTTTATATATATAATTTTTAGTAATTATTAATTTATAGTTTCATTTGGGACTAATATATACTGTGACAACTGGCAAATTAGGGATCCGTTTTAAAACCCGCATTACATTAAAAATTATAATTTTGGAATTTTTGAAAAGTTATTGTGACGAGATATTTTATGAACGTTGGAATGTGTATTTGATCGTACGTTAATTATGAGGAATTGATTATTTATTTATTTATGGTTTGGTTTGGTTCGTTCGTGATGATTTATTTTGAGATCGTTATTTTGGCACTACATTGACTCCGGCACTAGGTTAACCTAACAATTTTAATTATTTTAATATTGGTTCGGATATTATTATTTTGGAACGTATCGCGAGGTTTTGATTATTTTCGAACGAGTTCGGTTTGAGAAAGTTGATTGGTTATTTAAGGTTTCGGGTTTGGTCCGTGTATTTACACCGGGTTACTTAACCCACTATACCCTCACTATTATTATTATTACTAATAAAAAGAAAACTTTCTTTTTTAAAAGAGTATATTACATGAATCGTCCTTGTGGATCCGGTCATAAGCAACAACACCACACACTCATCACCAACAATTCACTCTCTCTCTCTCTTCTAACATATCAACCATCACCGCACCCTTTAACCACCAATCGCACCACCACCGCCACCCTCACATCAAATCTAACACCACCACCTTAACCATCTTCTTTCGATCTATCTATTGGTGCAAACCACGCGCGATTTGGACCACCCTAACACCCTTTTCGAATTAAAATCACCACGTTATCACCACAAATTCGTCATTTCTTGTCTTGGTTTTGAAGATCCTTTCGATTTGGTCTTGGGAATCGAAGGTAGGATGAGCTTTGGCTCGTATTTTGGTTAAAGTCGTGACCTAGGGTCACGAATTTATTTTCCTTTTGGGTTCTCTTGGTTATTAACGTGAGATTCAAATGGGTTTTGATGAAATGGATTAAGGAAAAATGTTTGGTATCCGGGTTCATGTTATTTTCGATGGGTCGAGGCTTAACCGAGAGCATTGGCTCTCGGCTTGGGTTCTTGGTTGTGTTATTATGACCATTTGATGATTATTGGATCTTTGGTGCTTGTTGTGATGTTTGGTTGACCCTTGTGGTCGTGTGGATTCTCGGCCGACACCCCAAGGGGGTTGTTTAGCTCGGTTTTGGCTCGAGTTAGAGCAAGCCGAGACCTAATGGTCTCGGGTGGGACTCCCGTACTTTGTTTCGGGCGTAATATTGACCCGGGTTGACTTGGTAAATCAACCCGTAATTGATTTTGTATTCGGTTGTTTTGTTTACTTGTCGGATAATTATTGTTGTTGTCGTGGTTATTATTTTTGACCATGGATTCTTATTTTGGACTTGAGTGGTATATTTGGATTGCGAGTTATATTGGAGATGTGTTGTCGAATGTGGAACTTGGGGACCGATTGTGAGACGGTCATTAGATGACGGAGATAGGTTAGTTGGGTGCCGTAGTCGGACCCTCTTGTTGTAGCACGTGGATATGGGATTGATTTGGACGGAGAAGATTTATTTAGTTTGACTTGATTCTTATGTTGGACTTGGACTATGAGCCGAGAGTCATGACTCGGACATGTGACCAAATTCTATGACTCGATAAATATTTAAAAGTCAAACATTAAAAATAATACTCGTAATAATATTATTGAGAATATAATCGTTTATATACGTATATAGACGTGATAAACGTATATATATATATATATATATATATATATATATATATATATATATATATATATATATATATATATATATATATATATATATATATATATATATATATATATATGCGTATATTAATAATAAAACGATCACGAGTAAACGTATAATAATATAACGATAGTTATTATACTATGCAAATAGTGTAATAAATGTCGGAATATTGTTATAAATAATAACTATAAATAACGGCGGAAACTAATAAGTCGGGTGAATAATAATTAAAAACATAATTTTTATAAATTTGGAAACTTATCGAGTTATACGAGTGTGGTTATTTAAAGTCCAAGTGGGCTTTATATTGTGACTTTTGTGTTGTCACGGATATATGACGATTAATATAAACATTTTCTATAGCAAGTGACTTATTTAATCGACGGATTAGATCGAGTTATTTGATTATATAAAATGAGTATATTAATGGGTATCGTATCCCACGACGCCCATAGGTTGTGGTATATGTTTTAGGGTAATAAATTACTATGTATCTCGTGGAATTTGGCCGATTCGACGATATATATAGGGAGTTTATTTGACTACAATATATATACCAAATAGAATTCTTTGTGCTATGTGCTTTAGGTTGGGTATAATTTTGGAACGATATATTACGTAAATAAATATGGGAGATTACCAAATCGACGGATTTGATAAGCTTCGATGATTTATTTAAATAATATGTTGGGCTAATATTAGACCTATAGTTGGTTTATTATTTTGTTTGCTGTGGCTTTTTGGTTTGAGTTGCGTCGACCCTTCACCCACATGGATACCAAACGTCGAATTTCAAATTAATATGAAGTTAATTCGAGAAATGGATATTTTTGGAAAGTAAAATGGAATACGTTCGGGAATGGAAATATTTGATTTTCGAGGAAATGATTACTGAATGGGTTTGATATTGTTAGGAAGTGTCGAGTCTGTAGTTGCCGTTACGTGAGTTGCTTGAGTTTGCTTACGTCTTTCTTCTAACGATTTCTTTTGAGGACTTTCTGGACTTGAGGTGAGTCATAGCCCCACTTTTACTCTTGAACTTTGTTTTCAATTCTTGGGATGAGAAACGTTCAAATGTTTTATGTGGACTATTATCGCTTTATTTATTTTAAAACTTGCTATGCTTATAGAACTAGGTAGTGTAGAGCATGTCGTATCCTTACGAATGTAATAACATGTCGTATCCTTACGAATGTTGGGCATGTCGCATCCTTGCGAATGCATATTGATTAATTTGGATTGGTTATAGAGCGAGGCCTAGACTTGAGCTAGGTAAGCCATTGATTGGATTGATTTGGGCTATAGCGTGCACCTATAGGGTTGATTTGATTTGGTTGGATGATTGAGGCCTAGTCTAGCTAGCAAGCGTTTTGCGTATATGTCCACTATATTGAATTATGAATTTAAACCTATGATCTCACCAGCGAAAGCTGACTTTTAGCACGTTTCCTCAGGCAATTAAGTGATGCTCTATGGATGCTTGGGATTGGAGGCTTGGCAATGGCACCGGTTATGGATCTATTTTTCTAAAACTCTGATGACTATTGTGGACCTATGTTTATTTCTTTTGGGCCTTACTTTGGAAAATTCTTGGGATAAATGTAAACTTTAAAACCCGTTTTGGTTGTGTTTTTCTTATGTTTACTTTATCTCGTTCTTTCATGACTTTGAATGGATACCAATCCCCGTAGCACCCCGAAAGCTTGTTGAGTCTTCCGCTGTGTCAAATTTTGGGGGTGTTACAGATTGGTATCAGAGCCAAGGTTATAGAGAACTAGGTAAATAGACACCTAAACTATAACCGATTTTATAGAAAACGGTCCTCGACCATTGCCCGCCAGCCCGCTAAGCCGAAGCATCATTGTTATTATTGAGGTATTATGAGATTATTGAGATGATTATTAGATTTGGGATTCTTGAGATAATTTGAGGATTTGAGGTTTATTGATTTAGTCATATGATGGCGTTTGAGGAATTATATGCGTTTTGAGGAATTAAATGGCTAAATTGTTTTACGAATGGTTTTAGTAATGCGGTATTTTAAATCTTTCTTGGTTATATATGATTTGGGATTATATGATGACGTTGATATGGTATTTTGAGTTCGCGGTTTAGTTGTTTTGAAACACTTCACCTACCCTACGCCGTTGTCACAGACTATGGCCTCCCGTACGCCGATGTTGTTGAGGATATTCTTACTGCACCGATATTTCCAGCACAGTTTACCATGGCTCCTGATGACCCTTACCAGGTTGCCATGCATTCAGCTACTGTGTCACCGACAGCTTCTACTTCAGCACCACCTGATGCATCTACGCAGGGACCCTCATCTTCTCTAGGGCTCCCTGGTACATCGAGGCAGCTTACTCTTCATCAGGCTTTGGCTCGTGTGGCTCCACGTTTTGCCCACCGAGCTACGGCACGTATGTCGGTACGCCCTAATTCACCACCTTTACAGATAGATGCTCACTCTCTTCTGTCAGAGGCGCCACCTGCATCATTGCGTCGTCGTCCTAGATCACCTACCCCTTCACCACATGGTTCACCTGTTAGGAGACGACGATTGATGATGTACTCTTCCGATGAGGAGGAGGAGGAGTACGAGGGTGAGGATGAGGCTGATGACCCTTAGGAGGCTGAGCAGGGTGATGATGATGACCCTGAGGAAGAGGATGACCCTGAGGAGGAGGAGATGCCTGATGATGATGATTTGTTAGTGCCGCCAGCTCAGGCTGAGGAGCCTGATTCACCTATACATCCGATTGAGCCTGTTTCACCTGATCATCCATTTTTGTTTGAGTTGCCACCTGGTAGTCCCGTTGAGTCAGATGCACCTTCTGAGGTTTCTACTGAGCATGCAAAGTTAGGTGAGACTGGTAGGATGTGGGCTCAGATTACTGATCTTGGTGAGAGAGTTACACGTATGTCTGAGCGGATTGATAGGGTGACCGTTGAGTTTATTGGGGAGTTGAGGATTAAAATGGTTACGGCTGAGAGGAGAGTTACCGAGATGAGGAGAGGTTTGATGGAGATTCACGAGCACATCGAGAGCTTACAGCGAGGTTTTATTACAGCTCGAGAGGCCGACCGCAAGTTATGGCAAAGGAATGCCGAGCTGGAGAAGGAGGTGGCTGACCTCAAGAGAGACAGCGACACCCATAGTGTGGAGTTAGGATCATTATGGAGAGATCTTGATGGCTTGAGGCAGGAGTTGAGGAGCCTCCGCCAGCAGCGTGGCTAGATGTTTGAGCTATGTTATCTTGTTGCTTTCTATACCGAGGAGTGTTCGGTTAAAAAAGCTAGTTATCCCATTTTGGTGTATTTTTTTCGTTGATTGTTCGTCTCGTTTTGAACGATTATTATCTTTTGTGTTTTTCGGTAGTTGGAACGATGTTGGATCTTTATTGTATGGTTGATGGTTATTATTATATGGTATTATGTGGTTTTTGGATATTGTGAAAATTGAGTTCCTATTCGCCTTATTGATGTTTTACGGTGTATTGTTGATATTCTTTCCATGACTTGGCTTCGTTGATTTAATCCTTGTTGAGCATATGATAAGTTCTATCGGAGACTCACGAACTTGTATGATGTTTCAGATCAATGGCCCCACGACGAAACCCTGTTAGAGCTACCAAAACTGGTCCTGCAACGACTACCCCTGGTCGTCGAGGACGCCGTCCTACCCGAAATGTTGAGACCCCTACTCCTGATAACCTGGACACTACTAACCGCAACAACAGGAATCAAAATGTTGATGTTCAGGGAGACAATGATCATGTTCCACTTAATGCACCTACTGTGGATCAAGCAATGATCAATCAACTTGTGGAGCAACGAGTTGCTGAGCTACTAGCTGAGTCAAATAATTCCAACAATTCTGCTGGAACATTTCCACCTGTTCGTGCTAATGGATGTAACTACAAGGAGTTTAAGATCTGTGGACCCGTTGAGTTTGGTGGAACTGAAGGAGTGGTCTACTTGGTCAGGTGGATAGAAAAGACTGAGTCAGTGTTTAATGTCAGTGGTTGTGCGGAGAATACAAAGGTAAAGTTTACTTCTTTTACTTTCAAGGATGAAGCTATAACTTGGTGGAACAATTACCGTAACTCGGTTGGGAGTGATGTGGCTTATGCTATGACTTGGGAACAATTTAAGTCTTTGCTGATTCAGACTTACTGCCCAAGGAATGAGATTAAGAAGCTGGAGATTGAGTTCTGGTACCATAAGGTGAAAGGTACCGATATGGCAACTTACAATCGCCGTTATCGAGAGTTAGCCCTACTTTGTCCCGATATGGTTAGGACTGAGACTCAAAGAATTGAGAGGTATACCGATGGGTTGCCTGTAGATACAAGGAACGATGTGATTTCTGCTAAGCCTGCAAACATTCATGAGGCTATCACTATTGCTCAACAATTGATGGACTCGTTGGCATTGGAAGAAGCTGAGAAAGACAAGAATGGAAAGAGGAAGAGGGATAATCACTCTAAGGGTAATGATCATCGAAACAAGCGACAAACAACTACTAGAGCCTATGCTATGGGAGATGGTGATAAGAAGAGCTACAATGGAAATGCACCCAAGTGTAACCGATGTTATGGGAATCATTCTGGATGATGTACTGTGGTGTGCAAGAATTGCTCTAAGATGGGACACATAGCTAAGGACTGTAGAGCTCGACCCCTTGCTATGGTTCAAGCTACTCCTGAAACTATGAGTAAGGCAAATGGTACTTGTTATGGATGTGGAAAGAAGGGACATTATAGGAATGAGTGTAGGGAACCGTGGAACCGAGGGAATCAAGGATCGGGTGGTAATGGGTACAATAATGGAAACCGTGGAGCTAGAGGAAACCGTGGACGACAAGATAATGGGGACCAACGTGTGGAAGCTGGAGCTGCTCATGGAAGAGTGTATGCACTTGGGAATGAGAGAGGAGAAGATCCGAACGTCGTTACTGGTACGTTCCTTCTCAATAATCGTTATGCTTCCATACTATTTGATACTGGTGCCGATAAGAGTTTTGTGTCCACTAAGTTTGCACCCCTACTAGAGAAACCCCCGATGGCCTTAGGAATTGGTTATGATGTAGAGTTAGCTAATGGGAACATAGAGAGGATTAGGACTATTATTCGCGGTTGCATGTTAAACTTTCTGAATCGTCCTTTCAACATAGATCTTTTACCCGTCACGTTAGGAAGTTTTGATGTCATTATTGGTATGGATTGGTTGTCGAAGTATCGTGCTCATATACTTTGCGATGAGAAGATCGTGCGTGTGCCTTACGGCAAGGAGATTCTGAACATACCAGGAGATAGAAAGGATTTGAGAGGCCCGTCTAGGTTAGCGGTCACATCTTGCACTAAATTGCCGAAGCTAATGGAAAAAGGAAGTTGCCTTTTCTTAGCTCAAATTTCTGAGAAAGGAGGGAAGGAGAAGAAGGAAAGGTGCATTGGAGATGTACCTATAGTTCATAATTTTTCAGATGTGTTTCCCGATGATTTGCCGGGAATCCCGCCGACTAGACAAGTGGAGTTTCAGATTGAGTTGATACCTGGTGCTGCACCTGTAGCACGAGCGCCTTACCGTCTTGCACCTACTGAACTGGAAGAGTTGTCGAAACAATTAGCAGAGTTAGCCGAAAAGGGATTCATAAGACCAAGTTCTTCGCCTTGGGGAGCCCCGGTCTTATTTGTGAAGAAGAAGGATGGATAGTTTCGCATGTGTATTGATTATCGAGAGTTGAACAAGTTAACGGTGAAGAATAGATACCCGTTACCGAGGATCGACGATCTGTTCAATCAGCTTCAAGGATCGAGTGTGTATTCGAAGATTGACCTGAGGTCGGGATATCATCAGCTTCGAGTTCGCGAGGAAGATATTCCGAAAACGGCTTTCAGTACCCGTTACGGGCATTACGAGTTTCAGGTGATGCCGTTTGGGTTGACTAACGCACCGGCGGTATTCATGGACCTCATGAATCGGGTGTGTAAGCCTTACTTGGATAAGTTCGTGATTGTGTTCATCGATGACATCCTAATTTATTCAAAGAGTGAGAAAGAGCATGAGGAGCATCTAAGACTTATCTTAGAATTGCTCAGGAAGGAGAAACTGTATGCCAAGTTTTCAAAATGTGAATTTTGGATTCCGACGGTACAATTTCTGGGTCATGTGATTGATAGACAAGGAGTTCATGTAGATCATGCTAAGATTGAAGCGATTAAAGATTGGGTTGCACCTACAACCCCAACAGAAGTTCGTCAATTTTTGGGTTTAGCCGGTTATTACCGAAGATTCATTGAGGGATTTTCGAAGATAGCAAAACCATTGACCAAATTGACTCAAAAGAGTGTTAAGTATGAATGGGGAGATAAGGAAGAGGAAGCATTTCAATTACTTAAGGAAATGTTGTGTAGTGCTCCTATCTTAGCATTACCTGAAGGTAACGAGGACTTCGTCGTCTATTGTGACGCTTCTCATAAAGGTTTAGGAGCTGTGTTAATGCAACGAAAGAAAGTCATAGCTTATGCTTCCCGACAGCTTAAGAAGCACGAGAAGAACTACACCACCCATGATTTGGAGTTAGGTGCTGTGGTTTTTGCTTTGAGGATATGGAGACATTACTTGTATGGAACCAAGTGTGTAGTGTTTACCGACCACAAAAGTCTGCAACACATTTTGAACCAAAAAGAGCTCAACATGAGACAGCGACGTTGGATTGAGTTGCTAAGCGATTATGATTGTGAAATTCGCTACCATCCTGGTAAAGCAAACGTCGTTGCTGATGCTCTTAGTCGCAAGGAGAGAATTCCCCCGTTACGAGTTAGGTCATTAAGAATGACTATCGTATCGCCATTACCGTCTCAAATATTAGAAGCTCAAATGGAAGCGTTGAGAGCAGAAATCGACCTGCTGAGCACATATTTGGGATGGCAGAAAATGAGAAGGGATTTGTTAAGCGTTCTGATGGAGTATTATGTTTTGGAGAGTGAAGTTGGGTACCATTGTATGGAGGAATTCGAGAGTTGATTATGCACGAGTCGCATAAGTCAAGATACTCTATTCATCCTGGGTCTGACAAGATGTACCAGGATTTGAAGAAGTTATATTGGTGGCCAAATATGAAGGCAGATATAGCGTTATATGTTAGTAAGTGCTTGACTTGCTCTAAGGTTAAAGCCAAACATCAAAGACCATCAGGATTGTTGACGCAGCCAGAACTCCCAGTTTGGAAGTGGGAGCGTATCACGATGGACTTTATTACCAAATTACCAAAGACAGCTAGCGGTTGCGACGCTATATGGGTAATTGTAGATCGTTTGACTAAGTCTGCTCATTTCCTGGCGATTAGTGAAGATGATAGTGTTGACAAACTTGCGAGGTTGTATGTGAAGGAGATTGTTTCACGTCATGGAGTTCCGATATCGATTATTTCTGATCGCGACAGCCGTTTCACGTCAGCATTGTGGCGATCAGTTCAAACCGCTTTGGGGACGAGACTTGATATGAGTACAGCATATCACCCCCAAACCGATGGTCAAAGTGAGAGAACTATTCAGACTTTAGAGGATATGCTTCGTGCATGCATAATAAACTTTGGTAAAGGCTGGGAGAAATATCTACCCCTTGCGGAGTTCTCCTACAACAATAGCTACCACACAAGTCTTAAAGCTGCACCATTTGAAGCTTTATATGGTCGTAAATGTCGTTCACCTATTGGTTGGGCAGAAGTTGGAGATAGCCAACTCACAGGCCCTGAACTTATTTTGGAAACCACTGAGAAAGTAACGCAAATTCGAGATCGATTGCAAGCAGCTAGAGATAGGCAGAAAATTACGCCGATCAGAGACGTAAACCCCTAGAATTCCAGGTTGGAGACAAAGTGATGCTGAAAGTCTCGCCTTGGAAGGGTGTGATACGTTTTGGGAAACGTGGGAAACTAAATCCCCACTACATTGGACCATTTCTTAGTTTGGAAAGAATTGGGCCCGTAGCTTATCGATTGGAATTACCACCGGAATTGAATAAAGTTCATGATGTGTTTCATGTTAGCAATTTGAAGAAGTGTCTTTCGGAGGAAACGCCAGTTATACCAATTAAGGATATTCGTGTGGATGAGAGTTTAAATTTTGTGGAAGAGCCGATTGAGATATTGGATAGAGAGATTAAACGATTTAAGAGAAGTCGCATCCCGCTCGTTAAAGTTCGTTGGAATTCGCGGCATGGACCGGAATTCACGTGGGAACATGAGGATGAGTTTCGAAAGAGATATCTGAAGCTTTTTACTTCATAGATGGTTTGTTCCGAGAGAAACCCGGGACGGGTTTCTTCTGAGGCTGGGAGGATGTGACAACTGGCAAATTAGGGAGCCGTTTTAAAACCCGCATTACATTAAAAATTATAATTTTGGAATTTTTGAAAAGTTATTGTGACGAGATATTTTATGAACGTTGGAATGTGTATTTGATCGTACGTTAATTATGAGGAATTGATTATTTATTTATTTATGGTTTGGTTTGGTTCGTTCGTGATTATTTATTTTGAGATCGTTATTTTGGCACTACATTGACTCCGGCACTAGGTTAACCTAACAATTTTAATTATTTTAATATTGGTTCGGATATTATTATTTTGGAACGTATCGCGAGGTTTTGATTA
This sequence comes from Artemisia argyi, assembly GCA_030686995.1. NCBI lineage: Eukaryota > Viridiplantae > Streptophyta > Magnoliopsida > Asterales > Asteraceae > Artemisia > Artemisia argyi. The sequence goes on along the minus strand of CM060692.1, from coordinate 192,245,924 downwards.
TTTTGGAACGAGTTCGGTTTGAGAAAGTTGATTGGTTATTTAAGGTTTCGGGTTTGGTCCGTGTATTTACACCGGGCTACTTAACCCACTATACCCTCAGTATTATTATTATTACTAATAAAAAGAAAACTTTCTTTTTTAAAAGAGTATATTACATGAATCGTCCTTGTGGATCCGGTCATAAGCAACAACACCACACCCTCATCACCAACAATTCACTCTTTCTCTCTTCTAACATATCAACCATCACCGCACCCTTTAACCACCAATCGCACCACCACCGCCACCCTCACATCAAATCTAACACCACTACCTTAACCATCTTCTTCCGATCTATCTATTGGTGCAAACCACGCGTGATTTGGACCACCCTAACACCCTTTTCGAATTAAAATCACCACGTTATCACCACAAATTCGTCATTTCTTGTCTTGGTTTTGAAGATCATTTCGATTTGGTCTTGGGAATCGAAGGTAGGATGAGCTTTGGCTCGTATTTTGGTTAAATTCGTGACCTAGGGTCACGAATTTATTTTCTTTTCGGGTTTTCTTGGTTATTAACGCGAGATTCAAATGGGTTTTGATGAAATGGATTAAGGAAAAATGTTTGGTATCCGGGTTCATGTTATTTTCGATGGGTCGAGGCTTAACCGAGAGCATTGGCTCTCGGCTTGGGTTCTTGGTTGTGTTATTATGACCATTTGATGATTATTGGATCTTTGGTGCTTGTTGTGATGTTTGGTTGACCCTTGTGGTCGTGTGGATTCTCGGCCGACACCCCAAGGGGGTTGTTTGGCTCGGTTTTGGCTCGAGTTAGAGCAAGCCGAGACCTAATGGTCTCGGGTGGGACTCCCGTACTTTGTTTCGGGCGTAATATTGACCCGGGTTGACTTGGTAAATCAACCCGTAATTGATTTTGTATTCGGTTGTTTTGTTTACTTGTCGGATAATTATTATTGTTGTCGTGGTTATTATTTTTGACCATGGATTCTCATTTTGGACTTGAATGGTATATTTGGATTGCGAGTTATATTGGAGATGTGTTGTCGAATATGGAACTTGGGGACCGATTGTGAGACGGTCATTAGACGACGGAGATAGGTTAGTTGGGTGCCGTAGTCGGACCCTCTTGTTGTAGCACGTGGATATGGGATTGATTTGGACGGAGATGATTTATTTATTTTGACTTGATTCTTATGTTGGACTTGGACTATGAGCCCGAGAGTCATGACTCGGACATGTGACCAAATTCTATGACTCGATAAATATTTAAAAGTCAAACATTAAAAATAATACTCGTAATAATATTACCGAGAATATAATCATTTATATACGTATATAGACGTGATAAACGTATATATATATATATATATATATATATATATATATATATATATATATATATATATATATATATATATATATATATATGCGTATATTAATAATAAAACGATCACGAGTAAACGTATAATAATATAACGATAGTTATTATACTATGCAAATAGTGTAATAAATGTCGGAATATTGTTATAAATAATAACTATAAATAACGGCGGAAACTAATAAGTCGGGTGAATAATAATTGAAAACATAATTTTTATAAATTTGGAAACTTATCGAGTTATACGAGTGTGGTTATTTAAAGTCCAAGTGGGCTTTATATTGTGACTTTTGTGTTGTCACGGATATATGACGATTAATATAAACATTTTCTATAGCAAGTGACTTATTTAATCGACGGATTAGATCGAGTTATTTGATTATATAAAATGAGTATATTAATGGGCATCGTATCCCACGACGCCCATAGGTTGTGGTATATGTTTTAGGGTAATAAATTACTATGTATCTAGTGGAATTTGGCCGATTCGACGATATATATAGGGAGTTTATTTGACTACGATATATATACCAAATAGAATTCTTTGTGCTATGTGCTTTAGGTTGGGTATAATTTTGGAACGATATATTACGTAAATAAACATGGGAGATTACCAAATTGACGGATTTGATAAGCTTCGATGATTTATTTAAATAATATGTTGGGCTAATATTAGACCTATAGTTGGTTTATTATTTTACTTGCTGTGGCTTTTTGGTTTGAGTTGTGTCGACCCTTCACCCACATGGAAACCAAACGTCGAATTTCAAATTAATATGAAGTTAATTCGAGAAATGGATATTTTTGGAAAGTAAAACGGAATACGTTCGGGAATGAAAATATTTGATTTTCGAGGAAATTGTTGACATAAATTAATAATGTCTAAAAACATTGTTAACATATTAACAATGTCTCTATGTTTTGATAATTACAAAGCATAAACTCATTAATCTAAAACTTATGACGTAAACAAGTTTTTAGTGCTTAACATTTGTCTTTACATCCAAATCACTTAAGGTATGAATAGACAAAGTGTTTATTGCATTCTATGATCAAAGGAACCATTTTCTTAAACACTAGACTTTTTATAAAATGTCACAAAACATTTTATATCTTTTACAAAACATTTTTGGAATTAAAGGAATATGTTTAATTCATTATAAATATATGAATTCAAATTTCCAACCAAAAATGGCAAATCTAATCCAGAAAAACCTTCCCCACAAAAAGACAAATAAACCCAACGTTCTGGAGGGGCGGCCCCCTTAATTCCCTAGGCGGCCCCCTTAATTATTAAGGGGACCGGCCACGCTCCAGAACAGTATTTTTTCTCCCTATAAATACTGGTTCATCCCACAGAATTTTCTCACCTTTTGCACTCCTAAACTTTCTGTTCTAGATCCCCATTTCTATTCTCCAAATCCTTTGATCATAAATACATAATCCTTTGTTTCAAAGTGATTCTTACATCATCCTCTTAAGTGCAAGAGAAGAATACTTCTATCCTCCAAGATAAGAAGTATTACAACTTGTTGTGACCTCCACATCCAAGTTGTTGGTGCATCATCAAGAATACTTACATATATCTTTGTGTAGTGTGTTGTGAATATTTGATTGTAGATAGTTGTGTTAGGAATATAGATAGTGTGATTGGCTAGTAGATTGTAGTGAAGATAATTGGTGTGTAGAAGATAGGTGTGTAGTAGATTGGTGTGAAGTAGTTGTGAAGATAGGTGTGTAGTAGATTGGTGTGAAGTAGTTGTGAAGAAGGTGTGAAGGTGTGATTAAGGTGTGAAGATCACGTGGTGTGATATTTGGTGTGAGATTGGTTCTAGCTACGATTAGAACTCGATATTTAGCTTAGTGTCGTTAACTTGTGCAAGCCAAGGTGTGTAAGGTTTTCTCCGCCATAAGGGAGCTTGTTGATATAGTGAAGAAAACTCTCGAGTAGGTGACTCGAGGAGTGGAGTAGGGCAAGGAAGGTGTCCTTGTAGCCGAACCACTATAAATCCTTTGTCTCGCGGTTAGATCTTTCCATATCTTACTTATTATCTTGCTTATATCGTTATTACTTTTGTAGACGTAGACGTATATATATAGTTGCTCATATAGTGCTAATATTGATTTTACTTAAAGATCAAACGAAAGTTTTATTTACAAAACAAAGTTTTTACAATCAAACTAAAAAGGTTACATACATATAATTGATCATTTCGATCAAGTATAGTTTTCATACAAAATACAACTAAGGATTATAAAATAAACGATTACGTACTTATCTCTCGTATATAGCTACAATTGTTTATATTATGCATGTGTTGATTTCACATACTTAGCATACATTATTATTATTATTGTTTATACTTAGATATACCTGTTCATATTGTTCAAGATTTGAGTTCACATAAGATTGAATCAAAGTTTTAAAAGCAAACAAGGTTTTAAAACTAAACTAAGTTTTCAAAATAAAATTAAAAAGACGTAAAACTATTCAACCCCCCCCTTCTAGTTTTCCACAATTGGTATCAGGAGCCACGTCTAGCAAGATTTTTAAAATATATTGTATTTTAAAACTTGTAACGATCTATGGAATCTGAAAAATATTTAGAAGGGCAATCTATGCAAAGACCACCACTATTTGAAAGTGATGGATTTTTATATTGGAAAAATCGATTCGAAACTTATGTGAAATCAAAGGATTTAGATCTTTGGCATGTTATTACTAATTGAGATTTTTTACCTACTCAAAATAATCCCGAAACAAATAAAGATGAAATGGTACCTTTTGAAAAACAAAATGATAATTTAAAAAGAAGACTTTCTAAAAACAATGAAGCAAAAATGGTTATTTACAATGCGTTACCACGTAAAGAATACGAAAGGATCTTTATGTGTGAAACCGCAAAAGAAATTTGGAATTCTTTACTAATAACTCACCAAGGTAATAGTCAAGTCAAGGATAACAAAATAGATCTACTTATGCAACAATATGAGCAATTTATGATTCCGGAAGAGGAATAAATTGATAATGCCTTTGCTAGGTTTAACACTATTATCACAAGTCTAAAAGCACTTGATGAGAATTTTTCTAGTAAGAATTTTGTCAGGAAATTTCTTAGGGCTCTTCATCCAAAATGGCGAGCTAAAGTCACGGCTATTGAAGAATCAAAGAATTTGTCAACTCTACAACTTGACGAATTGATCGGTAACTTAAAGGTCTACGAAGAAATAATAAAGAAAGACTCCGAGATGGTCAAAGGAAAAAGGGAGCAAAGCAAATCAATTGCGTTGAAAGCTAAAAAGGACTCTAGTGACGAAGAATGCTCAACCTCCAAAAGTGACGATGAAGAGTATGCTATGGCAGTACGAGACTTCAAGAAATTCTTCAAAAGACGAGGAAGATACATTAGGCAACCATATAACGAAAGGAAGTGTTTTAAATGTGGCAATCCAAATCATCTCATCGGAAAGTGTCCAATGATGTCAAGAGATCAAAATCAAAAGGCGTTTATTTGAGGTGCTTGGAGTGATAGCGATGAGGACAAGAAAGAAACCACAAATGAAGAAAAGTGTCTTATGGCTAAGACATCAAGCGAGGTACGTTCCGAAACCGAATACTTTAGTGACGAAAATTTATCATTAGATAAAAAAGACCTAGATAGTGAATATAATAGGTTATGCAAATTAGGTCAAAAGGTTATAGCTAAAAATAAGTCACTAAAACATATTAATAATCAATTAGAAAATGAAGTATTCGAATTAAAAATTAAACTACAACATTTGGAAAAAGGAAAAGAAGTTTTTGTAAAATGTAAAACTTGCTTAGAGGTTAAAAATGAAAACGAAAAACTTAAAGATGAAATTTTCAAACTTGACAGGTTTAAAAATAGTAATAACCCACTTAAGAAAATACTAAGTGCTCAAGAAACTTCGGGAGATAAAACCGGTCTAGGATTAACTTCAACTAATGTTTCAACTAGTGAAAATAAAAGTATAAAGTTTGAATGTGAATCTAGTAAACAAAAATCATTGGAATCAAATCCTAAGTATATACTTACAAAAGATAGAAAAATACCCATTGCGAATGATGAAAAAGTAAAAACTTTTTATAAACCATCCTTAAAGACCGAAGTAGGATCATGTAAACCTAAATTTAGATCTAAAACTCCACCACCAAGAAAACCTAAAAATCATCATCCAAGATCTAAAACATCTCATCCTAGAAGAAATCTAAATAGACAATATTACAATAACACTAGAAATCAAATGTGGAATTATCAACCAAGTTACATTCCTTGGGAAATATTACCACCATACATGCATCCTTGCCAAATGTTAAATATGTTTGGACCAAACAACTTTGGACCAATGAGACAATGGGGACCAAGTGGCTAAATTGTCAATCTTGGAAGAAGTTGGCATATCATCTACAAATGACTTCTATAAGTCAACATGGTCACTTGAAGTGCTTGAAGACATTCCATTGAAGACTAAAAGGTACGCGTTTCTTTTAAGTTCATCACTATAATTTGCATGCTTAGATAAATGATTAGTTAGATTAATGCTTAGTACATAATTGCTTATATTCTTATAACCTAGAAACATCATTGGTTGACTTTCCTAGGAATAAGATAAAATTGTTCATTGCCGAACAAAATAAAAAATGGAAATCTTCTATATCCACTATTAGGAAACTCATGGTGATGAAGTGAAATGAGTTAAGTGGATCAATCGTTAATATAAAAGTAGGATTAGATCCTTCGCCTAAGAAAACTATGGATGAAACAAGCTCTCGTAGACTATGGCATTAAGTCAGATAAGCGTGCGAAAACAAAGGAACTATAGATGTTAGGTTATACCCCATTCAACACTCTCGCATCTAACATATAAATTATCGTCTTCATTTCCTTTAGGATCATAGGGTATGTAGAAACGATAGCATGAGATAATAATAGGCTTAACCAATCCTCTTGAGCATGAGATCTTTAATAAACAGTTTTTAAAATATTTGATTTATGATATGTGTTGTCAAAAATCTAATATCTCTAAAAATATGCAAAAACCTCACATTTTGGAAAATAGTCTTTCAAATAACTATCGCACTTTTAAATAACATGTTTTCACTATCAATATCCACAATTTTGTTTTGATCAAAACTAAAGTTTGGGAAAATATTCTTTACCGTTCATTCACACATTTTGAAGTAAAAACCCAATCTATTTTATTCAAATAACTCTCACATCCAAGTGAAAACTTACTTTCAAACATTGTTGAATAATGCTAAAAACGTCTCTTTTAAAATCATGCATGGTGATCTCATATTTGTCATCTATATTTATATAAATGACACTTATAAGTGAACTAAATCAAATCAAGAGGACCATGGTTTGTTCATTAAGACTTTGTTTGTAACAAGTCTAGAAATACATGCTATCATAACTACCCACTTATTGCACATTGATACACATTAGGATTAATCCTCATTGTTATGTAGTTATGAAATACTTGATGTTGCTTATTGTTTCCTAGCACTTATATTTTACTTGCTTGATGAGTATGTTTGCATGCTAGATGAAATTGCTTGTTTACTTAATCTCTTTGGTTAACATGCTTTGGCTACATAATTGCCTACATAATTAGTATATGCTTAATTGCCTCAAAGAGTTGGACTTGTTTGAAACCAAAAACACAACCTTTCTGCAATTCACTACCAAAAACCCTTTTCTGGCAATCTGGGAATCACCAGATGGGCGGCCCCCTTAAATCATAAGGCGGCCCCCTTAATTATTAAGGAGACCGGCCTCCAATTAAGGGGACCGGCCATCTGATGGTCGAAGGTGTTGTCTCCCTTTTCTATTTTTTAGCCCATTTCATCCTACACTTCCCAAAATTCACAAACCTATTTTATCCTAAACCTTCCATCAATGTTTATCCATCCTTGATCCCACCAATCCTACATTATAAACACTCTCATTCCTCTCAATCTCCACTAATCTCATCATTTCCTCTCCCATTAAACCAAAACCACCAAGAAACTTGTTTGGAGAAGAAAGCCCAACTTCCTTTAAAATTCCGCCAAATCAAATGACCTTGTCAAACATCCAACACCAAATTCCTCCTATGTTTTCAAACATTACTTACCTAACACCTCACTTTCCTTCTCACCAACATTACATATCAAAAACCTTTACTCACCCATATCCTTCTACATTACACTCAAACCTCATAATCTTTTCACAACTCAAGCGATGTTGTTCATAATCAACCAACACCTAAACCTCACTCTCACACAAATGATCCATTTAACAACAAATCATCCATTCGTGCTTCGACTAATGCTCCTTCTTATGATGAGCATGCACAATCTCAAAACAATAATCCCAACCACATTACCAGCACTTTACATGTTGCTCATTCAACAAAAACACCATCCACTCATGAAGGATCTCTTCCACCCATATCATGTTTTCATGATTACCCAAGCTCAAACATGTCTCCACCACCAAGAGTATCACCACCACATCCTACAACTTCACATGCCATTCCTATGTTGCATGTTCAAACCATCACCCAAGACAACTATCATGCTCCACCACCATCACCTTCCTCCGAACACTTGAAGTTCGTTGAGGCGCTAAAAGAAGCCCATGAGCTTAGTGCTCTTTTAGCCTTCCATCTTGCTCAACGCAATTTGGATCCACCTTCATCTAGATCACCCTCATCACCACAGAACATAAATCAACTTGAGAAGCATGTCAACAATTGACCTTGTTGCATCTTTCTCCTAAAAACCATTGCATTCAATGAACACTTGGATTGAATATCTTCTCACTAGATCACATCCAATACCCTCACTTGAACAACATCCAAAACCTCAATCAACCTCTTCAGCTACAAACTCTCCACCACCAAACTATCCAACATTCATGACCCGAACATATACCTCCATTAATCCAACAACCTCCATTAATCCAACAACCTTATCCTAACTCAACCATCCTCATTCCAAACACTCCATCATTAACCATCTAAGCATACCATATGCTTATTATTTTCACTTTCAAATACGAATCAACCAACCTTTTGTTACAAGCAAGTCCGATGGCTCTCTTTGGCAAATTAGGATCTTTTAACATAATCACTTTGAATTAATTGTTATGTATCCTTAATATTTGTTTACTATGCTTGTTATTTGTATATTGCATATTCTTCTATATATGCTTGTGCTTCTAATATTTTGCTTGCGAGCATTCCATATCTCGATCCCTTGGTGCCATCGAACAAGGGGGAGCACACATCAAGGGGGAGCTTTTATCCCGTCTAACTTCGTTTACGAAGCTAGTCGGCATAACCTTTTTGATTTTACAAAAAGGGGGAGAAGTGAATGTTAAACTCTAATACTTGTCTAAAAATTAATTTTTAGATTTAAAGAGTTTAAGGTTTTGTAATCATCAAAAAGGGGGAGATTGTTGACATAAATTAATAATGTCTAAAAACATTGTTAACATATTAACAATGTCTCTATGTTTTGATAATTACAAAGCATAAACTCATTAATCTAAAACTTATGACGTAAATAAGTTTTTAGTGCTTAACATTTGTCTTTAAATCCAAATCACTTAAGGTATGAATAAATAAAGTGTTTATTGCATTCTATGATCAAAGGAACAATTTTCTTAAACACTAGACTTTTTATAAAATGTCACAAAACATTTTATATCTTTTACAAAATATTTTTGGAATTAAAGGAATATGTTTAATTCATTATAAATATACGAATTCAAATTTTCACCCAAAAATGGCAAATCTAATCCAGAAAAACCTTCCCCACAAAAACACAAATAAACCCAACGTTCTGGAGGGGCGGCCCCCTTAATTCCCTAGGCGGCCCCCTTAATTATTATGGGGACCGGCCACGCTCCAGAACAGTATTTTTTCTCCCTATAAATACTGGTTCATCCCACAGAATTTTCTCACCTTTTGCACTCCTAAACTTTCTGTTCTAGATCCTCATTTCTATTCTCCAAATCCTTTGATCATAAATTCATAATCCTTTGTTTCAAAGTGATTCTTACATCATCCTCTCAAGTGCAAGAGAAGAATACTTCTATCCTCCAAGATAAGAAGTATTACAACTTGTTGTGACCTCCACATCCAAGTTGTTGGTGCATCATCAAGAATACTTACATATATCTTTGTGTAGTGTGTTGTGAATATTTGATTGTAGATAGTTGTGTTAGGAATATAGATAGTGTGATTGGCTAGTAGATTGTAGTGAAGATAATTGGTGTGTAGAAGATAGGTGTGTAGTAGATTGGTGTGAAGTAGTTGTGAAGATATGTGTGTAGTAGATTGGTGTGAAGTAGTTGTGAAGAAGGTGTGAAGGTGTGATTAAGGTGTGAAGATCACGTGGTGTGATATTTGGTGTGAGATTGGTTCTAGCTACGATTAGAACTCGATATTTAGCTTAGTGTCGTTAACTTGTGTAAGCCAAGGTGTGTAAGGTTTTCTCCGCCATAAGGGAGCTTGTTGATATAGTGAAGAAAACTCTCGAGTAGGTGACTCGAGGAGTGGAGTAGGGCAAGGAAGGTGTCCTTGTAGCCGAACCACTATAAATCCTTTGTCTCGCGGTTAGATCTTTCCATATCTTACTTATTATCTTGCTTATATCGTTATTACTTTTGTAGACGTAGACGTATATATATAGTTGCTCATATAGTGCTAATATTGATTTTACTTAAAGATCAAACGAAAGTTTTATTTACAAAACAAAGTTTTTACAATCAAACTAAAAAGGTTACATACATATAATTGATCATTTCGATCAAGTATAGTTTTCATACAAAATACAACTAAGGATTATAAAATAAACGATTACGTACTTATCTCTCGTATATAGCTACAATTGTTTATATTATGCATGTGTTGATTTCACATACTTAGCATACATTATTATTATTGTTTATACTTAGATATACTTGTTCATATTGTTCAAGATTTGAGTTCACATAAGATTGAATCAAAGTTTTAAAAGCAAACAAGGTTTTAAAACTAAACTAAGTTTTCAAAATAAAATTAAAAAGACGTAAAACTATTCAACCCCCCCCCCCTTCTAGTTTTCCACAATTGGTATCAGGAGCCACGTCTAGCAAGATTTTTAAAATATATTGTATTTTAAAACTTGTAACGATCTATGGAATCTGAAAAATATTTAGAAGGGCAATCTATGCAAAGACCACCACTATTTGAAAGTGATGGATTTTTATATTGGAAAAATCGATTCGAAACTTATGTGAAATCAAAGGATCTAGATATTTGGCATGTTATTACTAATTGAGATTTTTTACCTACTCAAAATAATCCCGAAACAAATAAAGATGAAATGGTACCTTTTGAAAAACAAAATGATGATTTAAAAAGAAGACTTTCTAAAAACAATGAAGCAAAAATGGTTATTTACAATGCGTTACCACGTAAAGAATACGAAAGGATCTTTATGTGTAAAACCGCAAAAGAAATTTGGAATTCTTTACTAATAACTCACCAAGGTAATAGTCAAGTCAAGGATAACAAAATAGATCTACTTATGCAACAATATGAGCAATTTATGATTCCGGAAGAGGAACAAATTGATAATGCTTTTGCTAGGTTTAACACTATTATCACAAGTCTAAAAGCACTTGATGAGAATTTTTCTAGTAAGAATTTTGTCAGTAAATTTCTTAGGGCTCTTCATCCAAAATGGCGAGCTAAAGTCACGGCTATTGAAGAATCAAAGAATTTGTCAACTCTACAACTTGACGAATTGATCGGTAACTTAAAGGTCTACGAAGAAATAATAAAGAAAGACTCCGAGATGGTCAAAGGAAAAAGGGAGCAAAGCAAATCAATTGCGTTGAAAGCTAAAAAGGACTCTAGTGACGAAGAATGCTCAACCTCCAAAAGTGACGATGAAGAGTATGTTATGGCAGTACGAGACTTCAAGAAATTCTTCAAAAGACGAGGAAGATACATTAGGCAACCATATAATGAAAGGAAGTGTTTTAAATGTGGCAATCCAAATCATCTCATCGGAAAGTGTCCAATGATGTCAAGAGATCAAAATCAAAAGGCGTTTATTTGAGGTGCTTGGAGTGATAGCGATGAGGACAAGAAAGAAACCACAAATGAAGAAAAGTGTCTTATGGCTAAGACATCAAGCGAGGTACGTTCCGAAACCGAATACGTTAGTGACGAAAATTTATCATTAGATAAAAAAGACCTAGATAGTGAATATAATAGGTTATGCAAATTAGGTCAAAAGGTTATAGCTAAAAATAAGTCACTAAAACATATTAATAATCAATTAGAAAATGAAGTATTCGAATTAAAAATTAAACTACAACATTTGGAAAAAGGAAAAGAAGTTTTTGTAAAATGTAAAACTTGCTTAGAGGTTAAAAATGAAAACGAAAAACTTAAAGATGAAATTTTCAAACTTGACAGGTTTAAAAATAGTAATAACCCACTTAAGAAAATACTAAGTGCTCAAGAAACTTCGGGAGATAAAACCGGTCTAGGATTAACTTCAACTAATGTTTCAACTAGTGAAAATAAAAGTATAAAGTTTGAATGTGAATCTAGTAAACAAAAATCATTAGAATCAAATCCTAAGTATATACTTACAAAAGATAGAAAAATACCCATTGCGAATGATGAAAAAGTAAAAACTTTTTATAAACCATCCTTAAAGACCGAAGTAGGATCCTCTAAACCTAAATTTAGATCTAAAACTCCACCACCAAGAAAACCTAAAAATCATCATCCAAGATCTAAAACATCTCATCCTAGAAGAAATCTAAATAGACAATATTACAATAACACTAGAAATCAAATGTGGAATTATCAACCAAGTTACATTCCTTGGGAAATATTACCACCATACATGCATCCTTGCCAAATGTTAAATATGTTTGGACCAAACAACTTTGGACCAATGAGACAATGGGGACCTAGTGGCTAAATTGTCAATCTTGGAAGAAGTTGGCATATCATCTACAAATGACTTCTATAAGTCAACATGGTCACTTGAAGTGCTTGAAGACATTCCATTGAAGACTAAAAGGTACGCGTTTCTTTTAAGTTCATCACTATAATTTGCATGCATAGATAAATGATTAGTTAGATTAATGCTTAGTACATAATTGCTTATATTCTTATAACCTAGAAACATCATTGGTTGACTTTCCTAGGAATAAGATAAAATTGTTCATTGCCGAACAAAATAAAAAATGGAAATCTTCTATATCCACTATTAGGAAACTCATGGTGATGAAGTGAAATGAGTTAAGTGGATCAATCGTTAATATAAAAGTAGGATTAGATCCTTCGCCTAAGAAAACTATGGATGAAACAAGCTCTCGTAGACTATGGCATTAAGTCAGATAAGCGTGCGAAAACAAAGGAACTATAGATGTTAGGTTATACCCCATTCAACACTCTCGCATCTAACATATAAATTATCGTCTTCATTTCCTTTAGGATCATAGGGTATGTAGAAACGATAGCATGAGATAATAATAGGCTTAACCAATCCTCTTGAGCATGAGATCTTTAATAAACAGTTTTTAAAATATTTGATTTATGATATGTGTTGTCAAAAATCTAATATCTCTAAAAATATGCAAAAACCTCACATTTTGGAAAATAGTCTTTCAAATAACTATCGCACTTTTAAATAACATGTTTTCACTATCAATATCCACAATTTTGTTTTGATCAAAACTAAAGTTTGGGAAAATATTCTTTACCGTTCATTCACACATTTTGAAGTAAAAACCCAATCTATTTTATTCAAATAACTCTCACATCCAAGTGAAAACTTACTTTCAAACATTGTTGAATAATGCTAAAAACGTCTCTTTTAAAATCATGCATGGTGATCTCATATTTGTCATCTATATTTATATAAATGACACTTATAAGTGAACTAAATCAAATCAAGAGGACCATGGTTTGTTCATTAAGACTTTGTTTGTAACAAGTCTAGAAATACATGCTATCATAACTACCCACTTATTGCACATTGATACACATTAGGATTAATCCTCATTGTTATGTAGTTATGAAATACTTGATGTTGCTTATTGTTTCCTAGCACTTATATTTTACTTGCTTGATGAGTATGTTTGCATGCTAGATGAAATTGCTTGTTTACTTAATCTCTTTGGTTAACATGCTTTGGCTACATAATTGCCTACATAATTAGTATATGCTTAATTGCCTCAAAGAGTTGGACTTGTTTGAAACCAAAAACACAACCTTTCTGCAATTCACTACCAAAAACCCTTTTCTGGCAATCTGGGAATCACCAGATGGGCGGCCCCCTTAAATCATAAGGCGGCCCCCTTAATTATTAAGGGGACCGGCCTCCAATTAAGGGGACCGGCCATCTGATGGTCGAAGGTGTTGTCTCCCTTTTCTATTTTTTAGCCCATTTCATCCTACACTTCCCAAAATTCACAAACCTATTTTATCCTAAACCTTCCATCAATGTTTATCCATCCTTGATCCCACCAATCCTACATTATAAACACTCTCATTCCTCTCAATCTCCACTAATCTCATCATTTCCTCTCCCATTAAACCAAAACCACCAAGAAACTTGTTTGGAGAAGAAAGCCCAACTTCCTTTAAAATTCCGCCAAATCAAATGACCTTGTCAAACATCCAACACCAAATTCCTCCTATGTTTTCAAACATTACTTACCTAACACCTCACTTTCCTTCTCACCAACATTACATATCAAAAACCTTTACTCACCCATATCCTTCTACATTACACTCAAACCTCATAATCTTTTCACAACTCAAGCGATGTTGTTCATAATCAACCAACACCTAAACCTCACTCTCACACAAATGATCCATTTAACAACAAATCATCCATTCGTGCTTCGACTAATGCTCCTTCTTATGATGAGCATGCACAATCTCAAAACAATAATCCCAACCACATTACCAGCACTTTACATGTTGCTCATTCAACAAAAACACCATCCACTCATGAAGGATCTCTTCCACCCATATCATGTTTTCATGATTACCCAAGCTCAAACATGTCTCCACCACCAAGAGTATCACCACCACATCCTACAACTTCACATGCCATTCCTATGTTCCATGTTCAAACCATCACCCAAGACAACTATCATGCTCCACCACCATCACCTTCCTCCGAACACTTGAAGTTCGTTGAGGCGCTAAAAGAAGCCCATGAGCTTAGTGCTCTTTTAGCCTTACATCTTGCTCAACGCAATTTGGATCCACCTTCATCTAGATCACCCTCATCACCACAGAACATAAATCAACTTGAGAAGCATGTCAACAATTGACCTTGTTGCATCTTTCTCCTAAAAACCATTGCATTCAATGAACACTTGGATTGAATATCTTCTCACTAGATCACATCCAATACCCTCACTTGAACAACATCCAAAACCTCAATCAACCTCTTCAGCTACAAACTCTCCACCACCAAACTATCCAACATTCATGACCCGAACATATACCTCCATTAATCCAACAACCTCCATTAATCCAACAACCTTATCCTAACTCAACCATCCTCATTCCAAACACTCCATCATTAACCATCTAAGCATACCATATGCTTATGATTTTCACTTTCAAATACGAATCAACCAACCTTTTATTACAAGCAAGTCCGATGGCTCTCTTTGGCAAATTAGGATCTTTTAACATAATCACTTTGAATTAATTGTTATGTATCCTTAATATTTGTTTACTATGCTTGTTATTTGTATATTGCATATTCTTCTATATATGCTTGTGCTTCTAATATTTTGCTTGCGAGCATTCCATATCTCGATCCCTTGGTGCCATCGAACAAGGGGGAGCACACATCAAGGGGGAGCTTTTATCCCGTCTAACTTCGTTTACGAAGCTAGTCGGCATAACCTTTTTGATTTTACAAAAAGGGGGAGAAGTGAATGTTAAACTCTAATACTTGTCTAAAAATTAATTTTTAGATTTAAAGAGTTTAAGGTTTTGTAATCATCAAAAAGGGGGAGATTGTTGACATAAATTAATAATGTCTAAAAACATTGTTAACATATTAACAATGTCTCTATGTTTTGATAATTACAAAGCATAAACTCATTAATCTAAAACTTATGACGTAAATAAGTTTTTAGTGCTTTACATTTGTCTTTACATCCAAATCACTTAAGGTATGAATAAACAAAGTGTTTATTGCATTCTATGATCAAAGGAACAATTTTCTTAAACACTAGACTTTTTATAAAATGTCACAAAACATTTTATATCTTTTACAAAACATTTTTGGAATTAAAGGAATATGTTTAATTCATTATAAATATATGAATTCAAATTTTCAACCAAAAATGGCAAATCTAATCCAGAAAAACCTTCCCCACAAAAAGACAAATAAACCCAACATTCTGGAGGGGCGGCCCCCTTAATTCCCTAGGCGGCCTCCTTAATTATTATGGGGACCGGCCACGCTCCAGAACAGTATTTTTTCTCCCTATAAATACTGGTTCATCCCACAGAATTTTCTCACCTTTTGCACTCCTAAACTTTCTGTTCTAGATCCTCATTTCTATTCTCCAAATCCTTTGATCATAAATACATAATCCTTTGTTTCAAAGTGATTCTTACATCATCCTCTCAAGTGCAAGAGAAGAATACTTCTATCCTCCAAGATAAGAAGTATTACAACTTGTTGTGACCTCCACATCCAAGTTGTTGGTGCATCATCAAGAATACTTACATATATCTTTGTGTAGTGTGTTGTGAATATTTGATTGTAGATAGTTGTGTTAGGAATATAGATAGTGTGATTGGCTAGTAGATTGTAGTGAAGATAATTGGTGTATAGAAGATAGGTGTAGTAGATTGGTGTGAAGTAGTTGTGAAGATAAGTGTGTAGTAGATTGGTGTGAAGTAGTTGTGAAGAAGGTGTGAAGGTGTGATTAAGGTGTGAAGATCACGTGGTGTGATATTTGGTGTGAGATTGGTTCTAGCTACGATTAGAACTCGATATTTAGCTTAGTGTCGTTAACTTGTGTAAGCCAAGGTGTGTAAGGTTTTCTCCGCCATAAGGGAGCTTGTTGATATAGTGAAGAAAACTCTCGAGTAGGTGACTCGAGGAGTGGAGTAGGGCAAGGAAGGTGTCCTTGTAGCCGAACCACTATAAATCCTTTGTCTCGCGGTTAGATCTTTCCATATCTTACTTATTATCTTGCTTATATCGTTATTACTTTTGTAGACGTAGACGTATATATATAGTTGCTCATATAGTGCTAATATTGATTTTACTTAAAGATCAAACGAAAGTTTTATTTACAAAACAAAGTTTTTACAATCAAACTAAAAAGGTTACATACATATAATTGATCATTTCGATCAAGTATAGTTTTCATACAAAATACAACTAAGGATTATAAAATAAACGATTACGTACTTATCTCTCGTATATAGCTACAATTGTTTATATTATGCATGTGTTGATTTCACATACTTAGCATACATTATTATTATTGTTTATACTTAGATATACTTGTTCATATTGTTCAAGATTTGAGTTCACATAAGATTGAATCAAAGTTTTAAAAGCAAACAAGGTTTTAAAACTAAACTAAGTTTTCAAAATAAAATTAAAAAGACGTAAAACTATTCAACCCCCCCCCCCTTCTAGTTTTCCACAATTGGTATCAGGAGCCACGTCTAGCAAGATTTTTAAAATATATTGTATTTTAAAACTTGTAACGATCTATGGAATCTGAAAAATATTTAGAAGGGCAATCTATGCAAAGACCACCACTATTTGAAAGTGATGGATTTTTATATTGGAAAAATCGATTCGAAACTTATGTGAAATCAAAGGATCTAGATCTTTGGCATGTTATTACTAATTGAGATTTTTTACCTACTCAAAATAATCCCGAAACAAATAAAGATGAAATGGTACCTTTTGAAAAACAAAATGATGATTTAAAAAGAAGACTTTCTAAAAACAATGAAGCAAAAATGGTTATTTACAATGCGTTACCACGTAAAGAATACGAAAGGATCTTTATGTGTGAAACCGCAAAAGAAATTTGGAATTCTTTACTAATAACTCACCAAGGTAATAGTCAAGTCAAGGATAACAAAATAGATCTACTTATGCAACAATATGAGCAATTTATGATTCCGGAAGAGGAACAAATTGATAATGCTTTTGCTAGGTTTAACACTATTATCACAAGTCTAAAAGCACTTGATGAGAATTTTTCTAGTAAGAATTTTGTCAGGAAATTTCTTAGGGCTCTTCATCCAAAATGGCGAGCTAAAGTCACGGCTATTGAAGAATCAAAGAATTTGTCAACTCTACAACTTGACGAATTGATCGGTAACTTAAAGGTCTACGAAGAAATAATAAAGAAAGACTCCGAGATGGTCAAAGGAAAAAGGGAGCAAAGCAAATCAATTGCGTTGAAAGCTAAAAAGGACTCTAGTGACGAAGAATGCTCAACCTCCAAAAGTGACGATGAAGAGTATGCTATGGCAGTACGAGACTTCAAGAAATTCTTCAAAAGACGAGGAAGATACATTAGGCAACCATATAATGAAAGGAAGTGTTTTAAATGTGGCAATCCAAATCATCTCATCGGAAAGTGTCCAATGATGTCAAGAGATCAAAATCAAAAGGCGTTTATTTGAGGTGCTTGGAGTGATAGCGATGAGGACAAGAAAGAAACCACAAATGAAGAAAAGTGTCTTATGGCTAAGACATCAAGCGAGGTACGTTCCGAAACCGAATACTTTAGTGACGAAAATTTATCATTAGATGAAAAAGACCTAGATAGTGAATATAATAGGTTATGCAAATTAGGTCAAAAGGTTATAGCTAAAAATAAGTCACTAAAACATATTAATAATCAATTAGAAAATGAAGTATTCGAATTAAAAATTAAACTACAACATTTGGAAAAAGGAAAAGAAGTTTTTGTAAAATGTAAAACTTGCTTAGAGGTTAAAAATGAAAACGAAAAACTTAAAGATGAAATTTTCAAACTTGACAGGTTTAAAAATAGTAATAACCCACTTAAGAAAATACTAAGTGCTCAAGAAACTTCGGGAGATAAAACCGGTCTAGGATTAACTTCAACTAATGTTTCAACTAGTGAAAATAAAAGTATAAAGTTTGAATGTGAATCTAGTAAACAAAAATCATTAGAATCAAATCCTAAGTATATACTTACAAAAGATAGAAAAATACCCATTGCGAATGATGAAAAAGTAAAAACTTTTTATAAACCATCCTTAAAGACCGAAGTAGGATCCTCTAAACCTAAATTTAGATCTAAAACTCCACCACCAAGAAAACCTAAAAATCATCATCCAAGATCTAAAACATCTCATCCTAGAAGAAATCTAAATAGACAATATTACAATAACACTAGAAATCAAATGTGGAATTATCAACCAAGTTACATTCCTTGGGAAATATTACCACCATACATGCATCCTTGCCAAATGTTAAATATGTTTGGACCAAACAACTTTGGACCAATGAGACAATGGGGACCAAGTGGCTAAATTGTCAATCTTGGAAGAAGTTGGCATATCATCTACAAATGACTTCTATAAGTCAACATGGTCACTTGAAGTGCTTGAAGACATTCCATTGAAGACTAAAAGGTACGCGTTTCTTTTAAGTTCATCACTATAATTTGCATTCTTAGATAAATGATTAGTTAGATTAATGCTTAGTACATAATTGCTTATATTCTTATAACCTAGAAACATCATTGGTTGACTTTCCTAGGAATAAGATAAAATTGTTCATTGCCGAACAAAATAAAAAATGGAAATCTTCTATATCCACTATTAGGAAACTCATGGTGATGAAGTGAAATGAGTTAAGTGGATCAATCGTTAATATAAAAGTAGGATTAGATCCCTCGCCTAAGAAAACTATGGATGAAACAAGCTCTCGTAGACTATGGCATTAAGTCAGATAAGCGTGCAAAAACAAAGGAACTATAGATGTTAGGTTATACCCCATTCAACACTCTCGCATCTAACATATAAATTATCGTCTTCATTTCCTTTAGGATCATAGGGTATGTAGAAACGATAGCATGAGATAATAATAGGCTTAACCAATCCTCTTGAGCATGAGATCTTTAATAAACAGTTTTTAAAATATTTGATTTATGATATGTGTTGTCAAAAATCTAATATCTCTAAAAATATGCAAAAACCTCACATTTTGGAAAATAGTCTTTCAAATAACTATCGCACTTTTAAATAACATGTTTTCACTATCAATATCCACAATTTTGTTTTGATCAAAACTAAAGATTGGGAAAATATTCTTTACCGTTCATTCACACATTTTGAAGTAAAAACCCAATCTATTTTATTCAAATAACTCTCACATCCAAGTGAAAACTTACTTTCAAACATTGTTGAATAATGCTAAAAACGTCTCTTTTAAAATCATGCATGGTGATCTCATATTTGTCATCTATATTTATATAAATGACACTTATAAGTGAACTAAATCAAATCAAGAGGACCATGGTTTGTTCATTAAGACTTTGTTTGTAACAAGTCTAGAAATACATGCTATCATAACTACCCACTTATTGCACATTGATACACATTAGGATTAATCCTCATTGTTATGTAGTTATGAAATACTTGATGTTGCTTATTGTTTCCTAGCACTTATATTTTACTTGCTTGATGAGTATGTTTGCATGCTAGATGAAATTGCTTGTTTACTTAATCTCTTTGGTTAACATGCTTTGGCTACATAATTGCCTACATAATTAGTATATGCTTAATTGCCTCAAAGAGTTGGACTTGTTTGAAACCAAAAACACAACCTTTCTGCAATTCACTACCAAAAACCCTTTTCTGGCAATCTGGGAATCACCAGATGGGCGGCCCCCTTAAATCATAAGGCGGCCCCCTTAATTATTAAGGGGACCGGCCTCCAATTAAGGGGACCGGCCATCTGATGGTCGAAGGTGTTGTCTCCCTTTTCTATTTTTTAGCCCATTTCATCCTACACTTCCCAAAATTCACAAACCTATTTTATCCTAAACCTTCCATCAATGTTTATCCATCCTTGATCCCACCAATCCTACATTATAAACACTCTCATTCCTCTCAATCTCCACTAATCTCATCATTTCCTCTCCCATTAAACCAAAACCACCAAGAAACTTGTTTGGAGAAGAAAGCCCAACTTCCTTTAAAATTCCGCCAAATCAAATGACCTTGTCAAACATCCAACACCAAATTCCTCCTATGTTTTCAAACATTACTTACCTAACACCTCACTTTCCTTCTCACCAACATTACATATCAAAAACCTTTACTCACCCATATCCTTCTACATTACACTCAAACCTCATAATCTTTTCACAACTCAAGCGATGTTGTTCATAATCAACCAACACCTAAACCTCACTCTCACACAAATGATCCATTTAACAACAAATCATCCATTCGTGCTTCGACTAATGCTCCTTCTTATGATGAGCATGCACAATCTCAAAACAATAATCCCAACCACATTACCAGCACTTTACATGTTGCTCATTCAACAAAAACACCATCCACTCATGAAGGATCTCTTCCACCCATATCATGTTTTCATGATTACCCAAGCTCAAACATGTCTCCACCACCAAGAGTATCACCACCACATCCTACAACTTCACATGCCATTCCTATGTTGCATGTTCAAACCATCACCCAAGACAACTATCATGCTCCACCACCATCACCTTCCTCCGAACACTTGAAGTTCGTTGAGGCGCTAAAAGAAGCCCATGAGCTTAGTGCTCTTTTAGCCTTACATCTTGCTCAACGCAATTTGGATCCACCTTCATCTAGATCACCCTCATCACCACAGAACATAAATCAACTTGAGAAGCATGTCAACAATTGACCTTGTTGCATCTTTCTCCTAAAAACCATTGCATTCAATGAACACTTGGATTGAATATCTTCTCACTAGATCACATCCAATACCCTCACTTGAACAACATCCAAAACCTCAATCAACCTCTTCAGCTACAAACTCTCCACCACCAAACTATCCAACATTCATGACCCGAACATATACCTCCATTAATCCAACAACCTCCATTAATCCAACAACCTTATCCTAACTCAACCATCCTCATTCCAAACACTCCATCATCAACCATCTAAGCATACCATATGCTTATGATTTTCACTTTCAAATATGAATCAACCAACCTTTTGTTACAAGCAAGTCCGATGGCTCTCTTTGGCAAATTAGGATCTTTTAACATAATCACTTTGAATTAATTGTTATGTATCCTTAATATTTGTTTACTATGCTTGTTATTTGTATATTGCATATTCTTCTATATATGCTTGTGCTTCTAATATTTTGCTTGCGAGCATTCCATATCTCGATCCCTTGGTGCCATCGAACAAGGGGGAGCACACATCAAGGGGGAGCTTTTATCCCGTCTAACTTCGTTTACGAAGCTAGTCGGCATAACCTTTTTGATTTTACAAAAAGGGGGAGAAGTGAATGTTAAACTCTAATACTTGTCTAAAAATTAATTTTTAGATTTAAAGAGTTTAAGGTTTTGTAATCATCAAAAAGGGGGAGATTGTTGACATAAATTAATAATGTCTAAAAACATTGTTAACATATTAACAATGTCTCTATGTTTTGATAATTACAAAGCATAAACTCATTAATCTAAAACTTATGACGTAAACAAATTTTTAGTGCTTAACATTTGTCTTTACATCCAAATCACTTAAGGTATGAATAAACAAAGTGTTTATTGCATTCTATGATCAAAGGAACAATTTTCTTAAACACTAGACTTTTTATAAAATGTCACAAAACATTTTATATCTTTTACAAAACATTTTTGAAATTAAAGGAATATGTTTAATTCATTATAAATATATGAATTCAAATTTTCAACCAAAAATGGCAAATCTAATCCAGAAAAACCTTCCCCACAAAAAGACAAATAAACCCAACGTTCTGGAGGGGCGGCCCCCTTAATTCCCTAGGCGGCCCCCTTAATTATTAAGGGGACCGGCCACGCTCCAGAACAGTATTTTTTCTCCCTATAAATACTGGTTCATCCCACAGAATTTTCTCACCTTTTGCACTCCTAAACTTTCTGTTCTAGATCCTCATTTCTATTCTCCAAATCCTTTGATCATAAATACATAATCCTTTGTTTCAAAGTGATTCTTACATCATCCTCTCAAGTGCAAGAGAAGAATACTTCTATCCTCCAAGATAAGAAGTATTACAACTTGTTGTGACCTCCACATCCAAGTTGTTGGTGCATCATCAAGAATACTTACATATATCTTTGTGTAGTGTGTTGTGAATATTTGATTGTAGATAGTTGTGTTAGGAATATAGATAGTGTGATTGGCTAGTAGATTGTAGTGAAGATAATTGGTGTGTAGAAGATAGGTGTGTAGTAGATTGGTGTGAAGTAGTTGTGAAGATAGGTATGTAGTAGATTGGTGTGAAGTAGTTGTGAAGAAGGTGTGAAGGTGTGATTAAGGTGTGAAGATCACGTGGTGTGATATTTGGTGTGAGATTGGTTCTAGCTACGATTAGAACTCGACATTTAGCTTAGTGTCGTTAACTTGTGTAAGCCAAGGTGTGTAAGGTTTTCTCCGCCATAAGGGAGCTTGTTTATATAGTGAAGAAAACTCTCGAGTAGGTGACTCGAGGAGTGGAGTAGGGCAAGGAAGGTGTCCTTGTAGCCGAACCACTATAAATTCTTTGTCTCGCGGTTAGATCTTTCCATATCTTACTTATTATCTTGCTTATATCGTTATTACTTTTGTAGACGTAGACGTATATATAGTTGCTCATATAGTGCTAATATTGATTTTACTTAAAGATCAAACGAAAGTTTTATTTACAAAACAAAGTTTTTACAATCAAACTAAAAAGGTAACATACATATAATTGATCATTTCGATCAAGTATAGTTTTCATACAAAATACAACTAAGGATTATAAAATAAACGATTACGTACTTATCTCTCGTATATAGCTACAATTGTTTATATTATGCATGTGTTGATTTCACATACTTAGCATACATTATTATTATTGTTTATACTTAGATATACTTGTTCATATTGTTCAAGATTTGAGTTCACATAAGATTGAATCAAAGTTTTAAAAGCAAACAAGGTTTTAAAACTAAACTAAGTTTTCAAAATAAAATTAAAAAGACGTAAAACTATTCAACCCCCCCTTCTAGTTTTCCACAGAAATGATTTCTGAATGGGTTTGATATTGTTAGGAAGTGCCGAGTCTGTAGTTGCCGTTACGTGAGTTGCTTGAGTTTGCTTACGTCTTTCTTCTATCGATTTCTTTTGAGGATTTTCTGGACTTGAGGTGAGTCATAGCCCCACTTTTACTCTTGAACTTTGTTTTCAATTCTTGGGGTGAGAAACGTGCAAATGTTTTATATGGACTATTATCGCTTTATTTATTTTAAAACTTGCTATGCTTATAGAACTAGGTAGTGTAGAGCATGTCGTATCCTTACGAATGCAGCGCATGTCGTATCCTTACGAATGCAATAACATGTCGTATCCTTACGAATGTTGGGCATGTCGCATCCTTGCAAATGCATATTGATTGATTTGGATTGGTTATAGAGCGAGACCTAGACTTGAGCTAGGTAAGCCATTGATTGGATTGATTTGAGCTATACGTGCACCTATAGGGTTGATTTGATTTGGTTGGATTATTTTGGTTGGATGATTGAGGCCTAGTCTAGCTAGCAAGCGTTTTGCGTATATGTCCACTATATTGAATTATGAATTTAAATCTATGATCTCACCAGCGAAAGCTGACTTTTAGCACGTTTTCTCAGGTAATTAAGTGATGCTCTATGGATGCTTAGGATTGGAGGCTTGGCAATGGCACCGGTCATGGATCTATTTTTCTAAAACTCTGATGACTATTGTGGACCTATGTTTATTTCTTTTGGGCTTTACTTTGGAAAATTCTTGGGATAAATGTAAACTTTAAAACCCGTTTTGGTTGTGTTTTTCTTATGTTTACCTTATCTCGTTCTTTCATGACTTTGAATGGATACCAATCCCCGTAGCACCCCGAAAGCTTGTTGAGTCTTCCGCTGTATCAAATTTTGGGGGTATTACATATACACACTGATATTTTAAAAAAATTGTTATCTCATTATTTTATTGATTGGCGTTCAAATTTGTACCGGTCTCAAGTTGGGGCGGGACAAATTATTGATTTTCTCGAGGTTATTAATTTATCGAGTATTAATTTATAGAGGTTTTGATATACAACCCAATAAGTTTCTATATTCTACCTCCCTTCAACGTGATTGGATATTGCATGTTGTTGTTGTAAGAAAGTGTTGATGATATTCTGTAGAACTTGAGTTTCTGCTCAGCTATTACAATTGTGCTCACAGAAAGTCGACTTTAATGCTATTTTAAAAGAAATGTAGCACTTGGAAAAAAGAAATGTAGCTTTATATGATGAAGACTGTGCAAAGTACCTCAAGAGAAATGATGTCTATTTCTGTTTACTGTTGAGGTATATATGGAATATGATGCTCTGGTGCATGATATCGACACATACACTAAACTTAATCATGTAATGCAGGTCGATACTTGTATGCGGGTCAATTTCGATAGAACATCAAGGCTGCTTTTCAAATAGAGACCACAAGAAACAAAACTTTAATCTCCAATAGGAGCCACTGGACAAGAAACATTCAACAAATACTCCACCTAGAAAAACCAATGAAATCGACATGAACACGTCTCACAGAAAACTCGAGAACAAATAAAACATCAATCTCTATGTACATAAACATAAGCTTCACTCTAACCATCAAAAGTGACATTCTACAGTACTTTTTTAGATTGACTTATCCAAAATAGGTCCCATCCTTTTCCAAGTGCATTTTTAATTGCTCATATTGAGTTAAGAAAGTAGGTGTCGTTCCCTTTTTGGTGTTAAATATCCTATGCCCTTGTTCAGGTCCGCCACACTATGTGGTCAAAAACAAAAACAACGTGGAAGTTCGAAGGGGCCAGTTACGGATAAGCTATGTGACACTAATATGCGTCGGACGGCATCATATCATATTGTTTTAATAATTAGAAAAGTTCTGATAAGACCAGAACGGCAAGTCATGGGCGCCAAGGTGGTATTCATGTGCATACCCTGAAAAGAAAGAAATCGTCGTGTTAAAAATATCAAAACGAAAAAGCAGTTAACCAGAAATGAATCCACACCAAGTTCGTTCTAGTACCATTGTTTGGCTTATACTTTCCAACAAATATACATACATACATATAGTTGTTCCTTGAGACCATATGGCAAGAATATTGTTGTACAAGACTACATCCAATGTCTAATGGTCAAGAGTTACTTGACACGTACACCTTTGAAAACGAAAGTTGGGGTATGCCAGGTCAAGGTCATTAGTCTGATCAAGCATATAGTAGGGTAGGAATGAAGTCGGCCAGATGACCGGTGCACGATCAAAATACCAGGAATCTCTTCATTAAGAAGCTGACTAATCCATATTAGTTAAAAAGCTTCGTTAAAATTATAATTAATTCAAGGTGGCCACTATAAGCGGAATGAAATCTCTTACAACACAAAATATACATCGATGGCAGCACCAAAAACCAATGAGAGATAGAGAGTATCTAAATGAAAATAGTAGTATGCTTGATCCATTACTTTCATTGCCTATAATAAGTATCAGCTACCAATGCAAAGGTTATAGCTAGCTTTATAGGATGGATTAGCATCAGATTCACTATCGATTATTGAACAAAAGGAAGCATTATGTTTCTTTCAAGATTAAGAATCTAATAACATTTGCAGGTTGTACCATTGATATAGTATAGCCAAATATCGAGTAACTCAGACCCCATTTAATTGAAGGATAATTAAGATTACTCCATTGTATGAAGGAACTCCCCAGCTAACGTCACCACCAATTAACTACAAAGTATCTTTTCAATCCCCATGGACTTATTAAACTTCGTTGTTAGTTTTTTACATAGCTAAAGAAATATATTTCTGAGTAATATGGCTCGAGACAAGGGTGCTTGATAAGGTGATCATATATTTGGATATGGAACCACCAATGTTTTTCTTTTCATGTAAGTATATAACTACCACCCAACGAACAACAACAACAACCGCCCAATGACAAAAGTATAAATATTGTTGCATGATTTGCACGTACATTATCATTTGAAACGGCGAAGGGAAAATTTATAGCGCGCAATAGATCTAGTGACCGAGGAGCTTGAGAAGACAACTTATACATTGTACAAGTTACATCAGATCACTATTGCAAGCAATTCTTCGATTAGATGCCCAAACTTCCCAACTCAAAGAAACGACTATAACTAATGTCTGTATACTAAAGTTTTGAAAACAAATAAAATGAGGGGATTCAAAATATAACGGACAAAGAAAAGGAATCTATTTTCTCAAAATCTTCTTAGTTACCCTCCTAAAGATTATTTTCCTTCACAACATTAGGGCAGTTCTAACTGATCTCTTACAAGGTCCTAAGCTTGCGGGGTACTAATTGGGCATCTTGAGTAGCTAGCTAGCTAGTTAACAGATGAAGCACCTGGCGAATACGAGGGAGTCTCGAGCAACTATACTACCATGTAATATACTCTATGGCTTAGAGTTTTTACGAGTCATGTTTGTAATCTTGAAATGACCTTCCCCGCTCCCATTGAATGGCATCTAGGACATGTGAAGTATGACAATTGAACTACTTGCCTAATGTAGGTGACGTAGGCCAGGCTTGCCAAATGTAATTGGCTAAAATATAGAATCGTCACACCCGATTCAATTAATTTTAGTCTATTAGCTAGTGCTTTTCACCATGTTAAAATCTCACTAGGAATAGTTTTGCAGCATAGTCTACACTGTAACTAGCAGGGTACCCGCCGCCGCGCGGGTACCCTGAAATATAATTTTCCAGTGAATCGTATTTTAGTATATTATATTTTTTTTACAATAAATTTACGGATATTAAGAATTTCGTTTAGCCCGTGCTCGAGCCCGTTTGGCCCGCGCCCGTTCAGGCTAAATTTCATTTGCCCCATTGCCCGTTCAGGCTTAAATATTTGTATAATGTGCATTATTATTTGTATTAATGACGAATCGAAATTGCCAAATAAATCGAGTAGGCATAACCTAAAAAGCACGAAACGAATCGAATTTGCCAAATATATTGGCTTTGTGAAAGTTATACGTATTTATATTCGTTTTTATTGAAAAAATTATTTCGATATCAATGACGCAAGTTTCATAATTTTTCGAGTCCGTTTAGTACGTCAAATGGGTCCTTGTAGTCCTTAAAGGAGGTCGACAGAATTGCTGTACATGTACAAATACTTGTGCTTTAAATTCTTGTGCATTGTGTTTTATAACTTGTATTAATATGTGATGGGGTGTATTAATTGTAAAAGATGTAAGAGATATGTGGTCCTTAAAATATTGTGCTTTAAATACTTGTTCTTTGGGTTTGATAAATTGTATTTTACTTAAAAATCTAAATATGGAAATCTTAAAAATTAAATAGGAGAGAAGGTGCAAAATGTATTATAAGTAGTATAGATATTTGTATTGCTTGTTCATTAAGTTATGTATTTATTATAAATACATGAGCAATCTTTATTATGTAAAGAGTAGTGATATGGATGCCTAAAAATGTGCTTAAAAACATGCCTAATCATATCATCAAATGACACATGTCTTTCACATTTTCTCTTTTTTTATCCCTACTTTTGATCCTGCCACATGTCGGAATCTTATACTTAGGCATATCTTTAGGCATATGGTTTAGGCACAAAAATTAGTTCGCTCATGTAAATACGCAAAACACAATTCAATAATAGATATGTTTGCTATTTTACATGGTATCAGAGCTTTAGGTTCAAACTACCACAAAATAGTTCTCATCCGTTTATCGGTTACTCACCGACGATTCGGAGAGATCATGATTTATTTACTTTCTTTTGATTTATATTTTCGTTTTATCATATTTTTTTTAATCTAAACCAAATCACAAACCCTAAAATGCAAAAACTCTAGGCATAATAGCACATCGCATATTATGTTGATTTAGCTATCAATAACTAAAATTTGTCTCACCATCATTATTCTTTATTTCTTCACCGTAGATTTGTCATTTTAGGAAAATAGTTGGTCACATAATTGACGCTCGTACCTAAATGCAAAGCAAGTCATGACGTAAAAGAAAAGAAGATCACGCAAAGGAGGTAGCTGCAAGCAGTAAACAACTATACCGCCAAATTGCTCACGTTCAAACAAACAACAAAGAAGATGCAATAAGAAAAGAAGAAGAAGCGGCTTGCAACATATGTTCTGGTTTTTTTATACAGAAGTCTCCCGTTCAAATTGCGGGGTAGTATTAGATGACTAAGTTAGCCGGCATGTTTGCTATTATACACAGACTTATATTAAACTAGCCCAATTTTTTTGTTAGTAGAGGCCTAGCTTGTTTCATTCTTATTTATATAGTATGGATATATAGTTTTATTCATTAAGCATAATTCACATTTCAACATGGTATTACAGCCTTAATCATAACCTTAATTTTTTTAGGCTCCCCCCACATGAAACCTTAACCAAATTTTATTCCGCATTTCAATTTGATTTTCTTCTCATCTCTTCACCATGACAGGTCCAATTCGAGTATTCCACCACCTCCGACTATATCTTTGACTGACAAACTTCTAACCAATGTTTTAAAAACCGGCTTTTTAATTGACCCAGACGAGCTATTAGGTCACGGTTCAACCGGGTTGTTTGCTCAAAACCGCCTTCCGATCACTCGGCCAGTTCACGGTTCAACCGGTCGGGTCAACCCAGGTTTTAAAACACTGCTTCTAACTGTTCACAACATTATCTCTCTTGTCCCTATTAAACTAGATGTGGATAAATTAAATTATTCTTAAAGGCAGACTCCATTGTGAAGTCTTGGATTTTCTTGACTCTCTCTATTGCTCTCCAAGAGCACCTTGTTGTGGTTGATCCCAAAACTGCTAAGGATGCTTGGGATCATATTGAGAATATTTTTCTTGATAACAAACATACGTAGACGATTTTTTGAAAAGAGAATTATGGATGCTCCAACTAGGTGACCTAACCATTGATGCTTACTTTCGCAACATGACTCCATTACCACCATCTTAACTAGTCTTGGATCTCCTAGGTCTAGTGGCGATGTTGTCACTTATGCCATTAATGGCTTAAGTGAAAAGTATGATCATGTTGCAGGAATCATTGCTCATATGGATCCCTTCCTAGTCCTTGGCATGATGTGTTCCATGGTTACAATAGAAGGGATGAGATTAAAGTCTAAATCACAAGCTTCTACGCTTGATTCCACATCCTCCTCTCTTACTGTTCTCTTGACCAAAAGCGATTTTGTTTACTTTCCTACTCTCTTTGAATGTCTAAATATTATCACTAATGTGAGTCTCATGGACCAGTAAACATGTACTTCAATATTCAAGGGAGTGTATTAAGTTCTATATATATGATGAACTAGCCATTTTTGCCATTCTTTAACTCAAAAATTGGTATGCAATTCCTCTTCCATTGGTCTATTTTAAGGTTACAGCTAGCTTTAAGGGATGGATTAGCATCAGATGCACTATTGATTGTTGAACAAAAGGAATAGTATTATGTTTCTTTCAAGATTAAGAATCTAATAACATTTGTAGGTTGAACCATTGCTACAGTATAGCCAAAGATCAAGTAACTCAGACCCCATTGGTTTAACGGATAAGATTACTCGATTGTATGAAGGAACGCCCCTAATGCACTATCAAGTATCTTTTTGATCCTTTGTAGTAAGTTTTTTATATTACTAAAGAACTATATTTTTGAGTAATATGGCTCAAGACAAGGGTGCTTGATAAGTGATCATATAGATATGGAATCACCAATGTTTTTCTTTTCATGTAATATAAGTATATAACGACCACCCAACAAACAACAACTACCACCCAACGACAAAAGTATAAATATTGTTGCATGATTTGCACATACATTCAAGGACGAAACTTGAATGTTTTTATTGGACGGGTCAACTTAATAACTTATGAAGTATGTATTTTAGGGGGGGGGGGGGATATACAGTATGCTTGGAAAATTTTCTTTTAAACATGACTAAAACTAGAAATAAAGTTAATAAAATGTACATAGGGTCAAAATTTTTAAGGGGATCACAACCCTCCTTGATCCTTTTATGTTATGTCCATGCATATATTCTCATTTGAAATGACGAAGGGAAAATTTATAGCAATAGATCTAGTAATCGAGGAGCTTGAGAAGACAACTTATACGTTCTACAAGTTACATCATATCACTATTGCAAGCGATTCTTGGATCAAAAGACAACTTATGTTTGTAATCTAATTGAAGGAAACTAACTAAAGCTTTGAAAACAAATAAAATAAGGGGATTCAAATTATAACAGGCAAAGAAAAGGAATCTGTCTTCTCAAAATCTTCTTAATTATCCTCCCAAAGATTATTTTCCTTCACAACATCAGGGCACTTCTAACTGATCTTCTTAGTTACGCTCCTAAAGATTAGTTTCCTTCGCATTAACAAGTTTGAACATTACTATTCTAAGTATAAATTCAGTTGATGATTAATCACTAAGGTGTCATTTGTTTTTTCAGAGGTTTTATGTCTTCATCTGTAAATCATGTCTACAGAAAAATAGGTACATCTAAAGTCTTCATCTACAAGAAAAAAAATGTTTGTTTTGTGTTTTTGAAAGAAAAGTATAAAAGAGAAATAGATAAGATTTGTATTGAAGAAGTGAAGGTTTATTTCTAATTTTTGAAGAAATGAGAAGTGAAAAGAAACACTTATATCTGCAAAAAAAAATTAATAAATAAATAAACAAAAATTTATGTGCGCCTGCCGCCTGCAGACAAAAAGTAAAAAAAAAAAAAGGGGGGGGGGGGATAAAAATGCTTCTTTCAAAGAAAAAACAAATGACAACCAAGTCATTTATGTGGGTAACTAGAAGGGGGGTTGAATAGTTTACCGACTTTTGGTTTAGTTATAAAAGTTAACTTTGTGAAAAACTTTGATTCGTATGTAAATGAAATTAACTAACACCAATATGAACACAACCTTAAGCTAACACTAACAAGCAATAGAGATAAGTAAGAGATAGAGATGGAGAGATCAAACCGAGACAAGTGATTTATAGTGGTTCGGTCACGAAGCTCTTCTTCGCTCTACTCCACTCTCCGAGTACCCAACTCGAGAGTTATAAGAACTATGTCAACAACCTCCCTTCAGGCGGAGAAAACCGTACAACGTCGCTTACGTTATATTCCGACACTAAGCTAGATGTTGAGTACTAATCTTAGCTAGTACCAATCTACCATGATCCACACGATCCAAACTTCTCACACGATCTACCCGATCCTAACCTTTCACACGATCAACACGATCCTCACACAATCTACACAATCCTCACAATCAACTCAATCTACCTTGATCCACTTGATCAACACTCACACACACTAGCTATAAGAGATCCCCAAGATCTCAACACGATCACAAAGATCCACACAAGATAGCAAATACAAGATTACAACACTTGATGTATATCAAGATATGATGGATCTTTACACCTTGAACTTGTGTTAGATTGATACTTTGAGTTATATCACTAAGTATGCGGAATTTACTTAGTAACACTTAGAAGTTTGATTGTGAGTAAGACAGTTGTATATGAATAAGAACAGTGTATGTAAACAAACTATTAGCTCCAATATTATTAATGATAATAATACGAGTGATCTTGATATCACTAGGGTTACACCTTGAAGCTCTAGAACACATATATCGAACCTTCAACCTAGGATCTCATTATCAGAATCATTGAGCTCAGCAAATACTTTTTCAAAATTTGTACTCCTCCCCTTAAACTCTGCATCTGTTTTCCTCCCCTGTTTGGAAGAATCTCCCAAAACTTTAGTAGAACTTGCAGAAAATTCATCCTGAGGTGAAGATGATGAAGATAACACAACCTGAGATCTTTTCTTCTTGAGATTCTCAACTTCATTCTGCAATCTTTGAATCTCATCCTTTAATTTATTCAGCTCTGTGGCATGTTGTTCTTTGGTCTGTGCCAGATCTTTCTCCAGAGCTTGAACCTGCTTGACTAACTTGGTACAAATGTCCATCAATTCAGTTTGTTGCACACTGCCTTCATCACTTCCAATTGTGTAACCTGCTGGGAGAGGTGAATCATGAGGCATTGATTCAGGCTCTTCCCTAGTTGGACTAGGATTAAGCCTTGAACCACCACTGCTTGTTCCTAAACCAAAAGGCTCAGCAACATGTAATGTTGAGATGAGAGAAGTTGGCTGTTTATACCTTCTCTCATAAGTGTGAGTTACAGCAGGGGTATGTTGAATTTGTGGAACAACAATAGTGGGTGTGTTTTGAGATGCAGCTGGGATTGGTGCATCCTCACCCTGTACTTGAGCAATTTTAGCAAGCATTTGAGGCAAAAGTGGATGAACCTCCCCATTCCAAAGTTCTGAAGCCTTACACATGTTTTGAAAAACTTTTGGCTTAAGAGTGGAAGGTTCATAAATTCTATTGTGAGGGTGCAGTTGAAACTCATTTAACACTGCTTGCACAAACCTTGGATACATCAAAAATTTATATTGACTCATTACATTGCCTTTCATATTATTGAAAATAAACTTTGAAAAATTGAAAGTCCTATCAGTTGCCAAACAAACCAAAGGATAAGCCATGGTTGATGCAAATTGTTCATAAGATGTTTTCTTAGGACTTATGCAATGTAGAAGAGTGTGAATTAAAAATCTCCAATGGGGACAAAAACATCCTTTTCTGAAAGTAACTTTTTGTTCAGATGTATCATACCCCATTAAAGCAATATTAGTAAAAATTTCTGAATTAGGTAATGTGATGATACCATTGAGATCATCCAATTGGAGAATTCTCCTCAAGGATGACTCAGTAACATCAATAGTTACCCCATCAACTGTGGCTCTTAGAGCATCCACAGATTCTTGTGTGTCTCCCTGTTCAAGACTTATGGACTCCACAGTGTTCCAGAACTGTTTGATATGAGAGACATAGATTGTGGGATTAATAGTTAAGCCATACCTTATATGAGTTGTGTTTAGAAAATCCACAATCTGATGAAAAACAGGGCCACTCTTCTCGTTTGACTTTTGTAAGTAGGCCACTTGGTTGTGCTCCTCAACAAATTTTAGAATCGCCATGATATTGGTGAAAAAGAGAATAAGAGTGTTAGTAATCAAGATAAAAAGCAAGTCGTATGATGATCAATTTATACTAATAGGGTTTGAGGAGGTTGCGCAATGTGAATTATCTTTAGAAAGAATTATCTTTGGAAAAAGAATAATTTATAATAAGAAAGTGGATAATTCACAAAAGATTTTACCATATTAATAAGTAAAGACGGTTATTTTTACAACGGCTAGTAAAAATTAGATTACTGACACACCAGTTGTAACGGCTAGTTCATCAGTGGAAACATTACTCTTGCAGTGGTAACTAATGAACTAGCAGTGGTAAAATTTTCACAACATATTAAAGAGCAATGGTAAATAAAACATGAAAATTTGCTGCTCTTATCATAGTTTGTAGCAAACTACCAGCTATCAACGGATTTGATATGTCTTTACCATGAGTCGTTTGCTTATGGACTAGCCAACTCTTGATCACATGGATGTATGGTGAGTTGATGACCTAGTTTTTGGTAAACTATCAACCATAAACGGATTTGATAAGTCTTTACCAGTAGCCGTTTGCTCTGGACTAGTTGATTCTTATGTGGATTAGACATGGTGAATCAATAACCATTTGTTGTGTGTCTATGATACACACCTTATTACTCCAATAATAAGGGTTGTATGCTGCCAAAGTAACTTTCAAATTAACCCATAATAATTAACCTAAAGTAACTTTTTAATCAAGTTACTATTCACAAAAATATCTTCCAAAAGTCAACCCGATAATAACCAAATTTACTCCTCCAACCTACCAAAACAAGTAGGAGTAAATATCCTTCATTAATTAGGATTCGACCTTGACTTTGCATATAAAAGGGGGCTCAAAACTTTTATCTCTCATCAACAAACAACTTCAATAACACAAACCCTAAGCATCATCATGAGTTGGTTCCTTTTAATTTACATCTCTTCTGATGACACTTCAGATGATGAAATCAGTTATTACTCAGACTCGGAAGAACTTTCTGCTGGATGGAGTGGATATTTTCCACCAAGTGCAACAATTGCTACATCTTCAAGCATGAAGCCCAACAAGAAGATTTCAGCTGATCCTGCTCCATCACTTGAGTTTTATTCAAGCTCTTCATCTGATGATGATAATGATCCAACCTTTGACCTGTCCAAAGAGCTTCCAAAGGCCCTCACCACAGCTTTGACTACAGCAATAAACAACATGAAGTGGCCAGCTGTTGAAAAGCCAACTCAAGCACCAAGGCCTCCCAAGCAAGTTCTGGGACTTGCTTGTCCAAGAAAACAACTCTCTTTTGATGACAAGAGAAAGAAAATTTCCAAGGGCAAGCATCAGTATGAGGGAAAAGGAAAGAAACCTATGGAGTAGGTGTTAGGTTGTAGGTTCATGTCTTATGTAATGGTGACAATGTTTTGTTGATGATGGTGGTGTACTCTTCTTAATGATCAATAAAAGTACTCTTTTGTTCTTGCTATTATCACCAATCTTTCCACTGCTGTATATTAATTACCACTGTGCTCTTGATAACTCTGCATACAAGTTAGTAGAAAACCATACATACAATACAAACAATATTAGTACCTAAAAAGTATCCTGCAACACTGAAAAATATTAGACATCAAAAATTTATGGATTGAGCATTCCAATACCTATTACCAAGTATTGAAACCTACCCACATCAAGCCCTTTTGTTAATAAATCAGCATAATTGTCATCAGTATGAATCTTGACAACATTAATAAGCTTTTTCTCAAAACAATATCTAATAAAGTGATGTATAATTTCAATATGTTTAGTTTTAGTGTGTTGCACATGATTTTTAATAATGCATATGGTACTACTATTATCTATATAGATAATGGTGTTTATGAAATTGTACCCATAGTCCAATAATTGATTCTGAAGCCAAAGGATCTAAGCACAACAACTAGCAGCTGCAACATATTCTGCTTCAGTGGTTGAAGTAGCCACCATAGTTTGCTTCTTGCACTGCTATGACACCAATCTACATCCAAGAAATTGACATCCTCCAGTAGTTGATCTTCTATCCAAACTTGCACCAGCATAGTCACTATCTGAGTATGTGATCAATTCCATTGGAGAATCTCTTGGATACCATAATCCTAGATTAGGATAAGTCTTCAAGTACCTAAAAATCTTTTCCACTGCTGTCATATGTGATGTCTTTGGAGTCACTTGAAATCTTGCACAAGCACAAACAGCAAACATAATATCTGGCCTTGATGAAGTAAGATACATCAAAGAACCAATCATAGATCTGTAAGTGTGAACATCAACATTAGCACCACTAGCATTCTTCAACAATAAGTGAGTGGTCTTGTCAGCAGGGGTATTTGAAGATTTTGCTTCAGTAAACTTGAACTTCCTAATGATCTCAGCCACATATTTGTCTTGACTGATAAATATGCCTTCCTTACTCTGTTGTACTTGCAGCCCCAAAAAGAATGTAAGTTCTCCCATAGAACTCATTTGAAATTCATCTTTCATCAGCTTCTCAAACTCTTTGCACATCTCTTGTTTAGTAGATCCAAAGATAATATCTGTTAGCCTCGCTCTTTTATAAAGATAACGTCACATACGTGAAATGGACTAGATTAGTAACAAGTAGTACCTTTAGGGACTATTATTGTACACTAGGCATAGTAATGTTGATATGAGCCTATAAATACCCCTCATGACTCTCCATGAGGGGTGTGAGAAAGTGTGTAATTGTTCTTTCATCTTTAATAAACTTCCATTTCTTCACCCTCTCTCTACTTTATCTCTCTAGTACCAAACATGGATATCATCTATTATCATCAAACTCGACCTCCCGAATCACATAAAAATCATCACTTTTCGGTCCTACAATTGGTATCAGAGCTATGGTGTGTTATTTTGATGATTTTTTTGTGGTTCGATCATGTTTTTAAGCTGTTTTTTACCAATATTTTCGGACCTGGAAATTTTTT
Organism: Artemisia argyi; assembly: GCA_030686995.1. Lineage (NCBI taxonomy): Eukaryota > Viridiplantae > Streptophyta > Magnoliopsida > Asterales > Asteraceae > Artemisia > Artemisia argyi. Next base: position 192,209,151 of record CM060692.1, on the reverse strand, counting down.
TTTCTTATCTTTTGTGGTATAACAGTTTAAACAATAGTTTTTATGTATCCTATAGTCAAAAAGTCAGAAACTTTCAGTATCTTTATAACTTTTCTGATTTTTTTACATTCCGTGAAAGTAAGATGGTCAAATTTATGGTCCAGTGGGTCAAAATTTATATTTCTTTATTGGTCATCAAAAAGGGTCAGAATACTGGACGGAAAAGGTTGCCGGAATTTTTTTTTTGCCTGAATCTGAACGGAAAAGGTCATCGGAATGTGGTCAAAGGGTCAAAACCATGTTCCTACGCATATCTTCAGTTTTTCTACGCATAACTTGGATAAGTTATGCGTAAGGTGCTACTTAGGCAAAAAACCCTTGTCTTACGCGTAATTCTTACGCAAAAGACACGGGTTACACTAAAGACCAATTCTACGCGTAAGGCATGTCTACGCGTAATATTTCTACGCGTAACATCTCCAACAGCTCTACGCATAACTTTATGCGTACACGGGTCAAAATGAAAATATTATGCGTAAACTTGCCAAAATGAAAAAAGAGAATAGATGAAGATGGATCAGACTTAGACCATGACCAATAACCAAATACCAATCTCATGTATGACCTCAGTTTTGAACATCATCAGTCCTAGAATCACAGCCTCGAATAACATATATTCTAATATCAACAACAGCCAACAATAAATTCAACTAATCTAATCCCACAGCCAATAACTCCTGACCTCACATCACTCGAAGACCTCAGACCAACTCAACCTTCTTAAATCCTTTAAAGATTTTTTTGAGTTGCAATCTATTCATCACTGGTCGTTTGTGTTATTATCCGAAGTTATAGAAAGAAAAATAACAATTGTGTCACTTTCTTTCTATGGTTCGTTAATGACCAAAACATAAAACGAAAAAATCACACAAACTGGTACCTACCCGAGACCTCTAACTAAGATCTTGAAGCCAAAATACATCAAAGGTTCGTGGTGATTAGTCTTCACAGCAACAAGAGAACGATTCTATGAAGTTTACTTCTTGGATTAATTATTGATGGATATATGAATCGGTATTGATAATGAAGACATTAAGATGGGTCTAGCTTGTTGTTGGGATTACAGTTGTGATTTGTGATTAATGGATAAATGGTTTTGAGTAATTGTTTAAGTGTTGAATTAAATTGGGAGATTTGATGAGATGCGTTTGTTTGGAGAGTGACAAGTAGAGATTGAGATAACATTTTAGGTGAGCGGGTATAAGAGTGTGGCAGGCGGATATCAATATGATTAGGGTTAGTCAAAGTGAAATGTGTTATACGGTTATAAACAGATGTGCAGTATCATGTTTGGATCTGGATTTGGATCGGGTATTATGATGGGCCGAGTGACTATTGTATGATAATGGGCTGTTGGTTATCTTTGATTATGGACATTGGGCTTCCTTGTTTTGGATTGAATTTGACGCTAATGCATATACATGAATTATCAGTGTGTAATCTAAATTTACTTTTAGATATACTACATTACTGATAATATTTGGTCAAGAGTGGTATTTTGGTATATAAATTTTCACGGGGATACATATATTCACGGCTAGAATTGGTTTGTTTAACAAAAATGACTACGGGGTTTTTGTACGGTATCATTGATTTGACTTTGAAGTGGCGTTTCAAAATGTGTACTTATTTATCTCAAAGTCTAGGGGTGGTTGGATGCACGACTTTCGAAGATAACATGTCTGAGCAAATTAAAAAAAAAAATCAGTCTTGACAATCTAGTTATTACTGATGTAAGGAGTTACGTTGTAGTGCTCACAGTATAGCTATCACTTAAAGGAGTTACGTTGTAGTACTCAGTGTCACACGAAGTAGTGGATTGTTCAAATGGCGAATATTTCGTGCAACCTCATACTTAAAGGAGTTACGTTGTAGTGCTCAGTATAGGTATTAAGTCACATCTATCGTACAAGCATTAAGTCACAAGATGGGATGTTTACTTCGTTTTCAAGTTGGTTATATCGGGTTCTCTCCATATGTGGTCATTACTATTAGCCGGGGAATTTAAAGGAGGTTCGATTACAGGTTGATTTGAGAGAAAAGTATTGAGAGTATTTTTGTGACATATACTCACAAATTATGCTTACACGGTCTATCTATATTGCATCAGAAGTGTAAAGTACGGGTAATTATGGCATGTACACAAAATAGTATGATGATTTCGACAAATCGCAACCATCAGGAGGGAGAAGAACATGCCAAAAGAAGTATTGTTTCATCTCTAGTACGTTGGTTTTTCGAGGGAATTGTGCTTACACTGGAACCGAAGAAGTACTAATGATGTGTACATCGGAGCGTATTACCAACCTTCTGTGCAATGTTATGTGAGTTATATTGTCATGATGCTCCCCGACGACAACCATGTGCCTACACTTTTGAATCTACTTTATCCGCTGCGTGATGAAAAGAGAGTTGTCGGTTCAGGAGGGAGCAGGAAAAAGAATAAAGGCTCACTAGTTAGGAGGGAGTAATAACCTAACTAGACCATTACAGTTGAAGTTCAGAGCTACAAAGACCTTTGCCGTCAGTGTCAAAGATCATACGCCGAGATCGTCGGAAGAGAGAACTTCAAGACTGCCTCAGTATCTAGACTACAGAGACTCTGCGCTTCAACAACGTCAACATAGTTTACTATTGTTGTAATTTTACATTGTTAATGTATTTATAGGTCTCATTGTAACCATTCACGTGTGACGATATCTTGGAGGGAGATTGTTAGCCTCGCTCTTTTATAAAGATAACGTCACATACGTGAAATGGACTAGATTAGTAACAAGTAGTACCTTTAGGGACTATTATTGTACACTAGGCATAGTAATGTTGATATGAGCCTATAAATACCCCTCATGACTCTCCATGAGGGGTGTGAGAAAGTGTGTAATTGTTCTTTCATCTTTAATAAACTTCCATTTCTTCACCCTCTCTATACTTTATCTCTCTAGTACCAAACATGGATATCATCTATTATCATCAAACTCGACCTCCCGAATCACATAAAAATCATCACTTTTCGGTCCTACACAAAAAGAATGTAAGTTCTCCCATAGAACTCATTTGAAATTCATCTTTCATCAGCTTCTCAAACTCTTTGCACATCTCTTGTTTAGTAGATCCAAAGATAATATCATCAACATATACTTGCACAAGTAGGATATCACCCTTGTCTTTCTTGATGAACAAAGTTTGATCAATCTTACCTCTATGAAACCCATTATTCAACAAATAATTAGCTAAGGTTTCATACCACTTCCTTGGAGCCTGATGTAAGCCATAAAGAGCCTTAACCACTTTGTAAACTTTATTTGGGTGTTAAGGATTTTCAAAGCCTGGAGGTTGAGAGACATATACCTCCTCATCAATAGTTCCATACAGAAAGGCACTCTTAACATCCATTTGATAGACTGTAAAGCCCATAAATGATGCATATGCTAAGAACAATCTAATAGCCTCAATCCTTGCAACAGGAGCAAACACTTCTTCATAATCAATACCCTCCTCTTGAGTGTATCCTTGAGCAACCAATCTAGCTTTGTTCCTGATTACAATACCTCTTTCATCTTTCTTGTTTCTGAAAACCCATTTAGTACCAATGACCTTCATACCATCAGGCAAGTCACAAAGAACCCAAACCTTTTGAAGTTTAAACTGCAACAACTCTTCTTGCATAGCTTCAACCCAGCTAGATTCTCCTAGAGCCATATACACATTCTTAGGCTCTACCTGTGAGAGAAAATAGAAAAACAAACACTCATTTTTCTTGCTATGTTTCTTGGACTCATACACTTCACTTATGAACCCATGAATATCATCTTTCTTTGTCTGTCTTCTAGTCTTCACACCTGATTAAAGTTCACCAATGACATTATCAAGTGGATGCACTTTGTGAATTGAAGACTGTGATGTGTTAGGAATATCATATGTTGTAGGCATGTTTGAGATCTCTAAATCATCACTTGGTGATTCCTGAGAAATATGTTCCATATTTGGGCTGACAGTGGAAACTTCTGGTGTAGCAGTGGGAATTGAGTTACCACTGCTAGTAGGAATATCTTTATTCACACCATCTGCATCACTTGGCTTTTCAGAATTATCAACAAAGTCCCAAAGTGGCATAACAATTTGATCTTCATCATCTTTGCAAGCTTCATCTTCATCAATGAATTCTTCTGAATCTTCAAGATCTTTGTCTTCAGTGCTTGAAGTAAGAGGTATATAATTCATTGTATTTGATAATGTTTCAAGATCAAATAGCCAATTTGGTCCTGAACTTGCCATGTTTGCTTTATTTTCAAGGAACTGAACATGCAAGTTCTCTTCAATCTTCTTTGTTCTCAAATTGTATACTCTAAAAGCCTTGCTAACCATAGAGTATCCAACAAAGAAGTCTTCATCTGACCTTTCTTCAAATTTACCCAGATGATTAATAGTATTGAGAATAGTAACATGACACCCAAATGGCCTCATAAACTCCAAAGTAGGAGGTCTTCCTCTGAACAACTCATAAGGTGTCTTGTTCTTTGTTTTGACCACTAAAACTCTGTTCTGAATGTAACAAGCAGTGTTAACTGCTTCAACCCAAAAAGTCATTGGAAGCTTGGAATCAGCTAACATGGTTCTAGCAGCCTCAATTAGTGTTCTGTTTCTTCTTTCTGCAACTCCATTTTGTTGAGGAGTTCTTGCAACACTAAATTCTCTTTTAATACCTTTGTCTCTGCAGAAATCATCCATAACTTTATTCTTGAACTCTGTCCCATTGTCACACCTGATGATCTTGATTTTCTTTTTAAATTGATTTTCAACTTGAGTGATGAATGTCTTAAGAATGCCTGTGGTTTCATCCTTGGTACTCAAAAAGAAAACCCATGTGAATCTACTGAAATCATCAGTCACAACTAGACAATACTTCTTCAAATTGATGCTGCTCACAGAGGTAGGACCAAACAAGTCCATATGCAGCATAAAGAGTGGATGATTGATTGAATTGAATGCCTTGGTTTTGCATGAAGCTCTGTGTTGCTTTTCTTTGAGACAGGCAACACAAGTTTGGTCATTTTCAAATCTTATCTCTGGTAGGCCTCTGACAAGTCCATCTTTCACAATCTTGTTGATGGTCTTGAAGTTAACATGACCAAGTCTTCTATGCCAAAGCATTGATTCATCCAAAGTGGCTTTAGCAAGCAAGCAAGTAACATCATTATTAGCCACTATGTTCTGCATGTCAATGCTATACAAATTTCCTTTTCTAGGGATTTTAAGCAAAATGTCACTTTCATCAGGAAGCTTATAATCCTTAGATAAGATATAGCATTCATCTTCTGTGAATAGAACTCTATGCTTCTTGTCACACATCTGTGACACACTAAAGAGGTTGTACTTGAGTTCTTTCACATACTGCACATCTTCAAAATCAATGTTTCCAGCCTTGATTGTTCCTTTGCCAGAAACTTTGCCACCAATTCCTCCTCCAAAGCTGACAAATTGTCCATCATAAGGTTGAAAGTCTGAAAGATAGGACTTATTGCCAGTCATGTGCCTAGAACATCCACTGTCTGAGTATCCTTGATCATTTGAAGTCTTTGAATGTCCCTGCACACAAAATAAAGGAATTAGTTCCTTTTGGGGACCCAAGCCACAAATGACTTGGATCTGCCTCGTGTATCAATATAATTGTATCTATCAAAGGTCATTGATACACCATTGGGATTGTTTGAGGTGATGGTTCCTTTTGGTTTCCATTCCCAACGTGCTGAGGCCTTAACAGCATTTCCCATATTCACCCGTTTCTTGTTAACAGACCCACCAGTGGTAACTTTGGCCTTGCAGTGGTAGCTGCTGGCTTAGCAGTGGAAACTGCTTGTTTTGAAACTTTGGGTACCCACTTTTGATTATTGTTAACTTTCTTTTCAAAATTGGTCTTTTTCCCTGTTTGAGTAGATTTAACAAAAGTAGTAACAGGGGACTTAGGGTAAACTCTGTTTTTATTTCTGGCAGTGGCAACTGCTGGTCTAGCAGTGGAAACTGCTGGTCTAGCAGTGGAAATAGGTTTAATGCCAGAATGAAGCAAAACAGACCTGGGAATCATCTTGCTAAGTGGATTTGAGTGAGTTAAGTTATTAGCATTTTGTCCATTCACCCTAGTATTCCCAAACACTTCCCTTCTTCCCAAGTGGTAGGTACAGCTATAAGACAAATGGTCAAAGCTACCACATATATAACAGGGTTTGTTATTGAACACAAAGTCACTACCAAATTGCCTAGATTTAACATGATTCCAACTCCTCATATTGCCTCCTGGAATTCTTCTAAACCTGTGTGAGCTAAGTTAATGCCAGGAGGTGATGGAACACTTCTTAGAGGTGGTGGAACTGTTTTGTATCCAAGTCCTGATTTGGCTTTGCTCACAACTTGGGCTTCCCAAATTTTATCAATACACTTGGATTGATGATCCAGTGTTTGCTTAGTTATCAATATATTCTCACTAGCCACTTTAACCTTTTCTAGTTCTTCTCTAAGAACCTTATTAACAGCAACCTGATAATCTAAGTCTCTTCTTAATACTGCAATATCATCATTGAACTTAGATTCGTTTGCCCTATAATGCTCTAATTGAGTTTCTAAAACTCCTAGGCTTCTTTTATGATTTGCTAAGTTATAATTAGTATGAGTTAACTCTATGTGTTGCTCATTAAATTGTGCTTTAAGTTTCTCATACTCTTTTAAGGCCTTACAAGATTTAGAACAAGCATTATCAGTTTGTACCTCAGAGTCAAAAAAAGCCATTAGTGCAAGCTCTGTAGCAACCATTGCAGACTCTGAATCATCTTCCTCTTCCTTAGTCATAAAGCTCCAATCAAAGCTCACTCCATCAATGGCCAATAGCCCCTTTGGCTCATCAGTAGTAGGTTCCTTCTTCTTGTCCTGCTTGTACCAAGTTGACCTGTTGTCAGACTTCCTTGGCTTCCTACACTCCCTGGCAAAGTGCCCCTTCTTATGACAATTGTAGCACTCCACCTTCTTTTTGTCAAAACCTACTGTTTCATTGCCACTGATGTTGATCTTTCTTCTAGTCTTCTTCCAAAACTTCTTTGTCCGTAAGCTTAGTAATGCCACTTGCCATTTAATGTCCATCTCCTCCATATCATCTTCATCAATTTGATCCAGATCCTCATGATTGAGGATTGAACCACCCACTTAACTTGATATAAAGGCATAAAAAGTAGTATCACTAAGCCCTGCAATCTGTCTCTTTGAGCTACAAGTGGAAACACTTCCACTACCAGTGGAAACAACAATGTTAGCACTGTCATCATCACTATCACTTTCTTCATCTGAACTATCATCAAGAGATGATGATATGAGTGCTACACTTCCTGAACTTGAGCTTATTTTGCCAGCTTTCTTCAATCTTTGTTCAATGACATTGAAGTTATTGTACAAGTCATTAAGTTTCATGGTCTGTAATTCTGGCTTATCTTCCCACACAGCAACTTTGGTTCCAAACTCAGAGGGTAAGCTTCTTAAGAACTTTAGATTGAGGTCTTCCCTTTCCATCTCAATTCCAAAAATAGTGAGTTGAGTAACAATCTTTTGTAGCCTTGTGAAGATGCTATCAAGAGATTCATTACTTGATGAACCAAAATTTTCATAAGTCTGCTTCAGCAAGGTCTTTTGAGTCTTCTTGGTAGAATCATTACCACCAAAAACTTCACAGATCTCATCAAAAAGAGTCTTTGCAGTCTTGTACTTGCTGAATGCTAGTACTTGGTCTCTGGGAAGTGTCATCAGCAACAAACCTCTAGCCTTGAGATCATTCTTCAACTGAAGTCTTTCATCATTAGTAACAGGTCCAGTGTTGACCTTAATTACTTCCTTGCCACCAATCATCTCTGAAGTAGAACTTGGTTTGAAAGAATTTCCAACCATAATGATCTCCCAGAGTGTGTAGTCTTGGACCATAAAGAATTGTTCTATCATTAGCCTCCACATCTCAAAGTCATTCAACTTAAGCTTTGGAAGCTTAGCAGCAATGTTTGAGTTACTGGTTTCTGTCTCCATTGATTCTTCTGAGTGAACTTGAGTCTTCTAAATCAAAGTATCAAAACCTGGCTCTGATACCACTTGATGGATCTTTACACCTTGAACTTGTGTTAGATTGATACTTTGAGTTATATCACTAAGTATGCGGAATTTACTTAGTAACACTTAGAAGTTTGATTGTGAGTAAGACAGTTGTATATGAATAAGAACAGTGTATGTAAACAAACTATTAGCTCCAATATTATTAATGATAATAATACGAGTGATCTTGATATCACTAGGGTTACACCTTGAAGCTCTAGAACACATATATCGAACCTTCAACCTAGGATCTCCTTTTATAACACAAGGAGTCCTCTTCTACAAGATAAGTATAAAGCTAATAGAATAAGATATACACAAGATCTATTCTATATTTATCTAAACACGTTTTCTAACAGTTATCTAATAAGCAGTGGTAATATATGTTCTTGCAGTGGTAATAAGTTTCCACTGCAAGTACAATCTTCTGCAGTTGTAACATCTTCACTAGCCGTGGTAACTGTTAGTATAATTCCCAACAAGATACAATCAAGCAAACAATAGGTAATGTAAGCGCACTACACGAAGACTTCAACACTTTGTGTCTTCTTGACACCTTGTGTTCTTCTTGTGACAAGTAGGTGAATGTTGGTGATCTTTTGTTGGATGAAAGAATCACTCTTTAAACAAAAGAAAACTAACTAATGATCTAATAAATATACCTAGAAAAAGAGGATGGGATGCAGAAAGTTTACTGTGAAAAATGATGGTCAAAAACTGAGAAGTGATGTGGTATTTATAGGAAATGAAAATTTGACCGTTACGGTACCACCAAATTTAGTGGTACCGTGCCAGAAAAAAATGCCCCCTTTTTTGTTTTTAGTGGTGAAGGTTTATATGGGGAAGTTTGGAGCTAGTTAGGGGGAGAAATAGCTGTTAAGGTTTTTGAATTCATTTATCCAAATAAAACATTTCTTTAAAACTCAAAAATAATTTGTAAAATGTATTTTTGAAAAGAATGTTTTGTCACCTCACAATTTTTGAGTTTAAAACACAAATTCACTTCTTAGATCATTTGTGAAGTAATCACTTTGCTTGTTCATACCTAGAGTGATTTGCGTAGAAATCGGATATTTCGATTAAAAATTGGTTTACATTAATTTTGACGTAAAATGTTTTCACATTTTGTTATCATTAAAACGTAGAGGTATCGAAAGACGAGAATATCATTTTTAGACATTATTTGCATCAACAATCTCCCCCTTTTTGATGATGATAAAACATAAACTCGTTTTAGGTGAAAAATTAATTTGGACAAGTTTTTAAGATGAGTTTATATCTCAGTTCTTCCCCTTTTTGTCAAAGCAAAAAGACTACTAAGGCTCCCCCTTGATGTATACTCCCCCTCATTTGAAGCAAACCAAGGAATCAAGCAATGGTTGATGCTACAAAACAAGGTTAGATGACACAAATACAATTTCTAACATGTAGCATCCAAGACAAACATCCAACCATAATACTACAAATGACAATGTTGATATAAATAAACGACTAAAAACGTTATTCATATCTTTCGATATCTCTATGTTTTGATAATCACAAAACGAAAACTCATTAAATCAAAGATAATGACGTAAACAAGTATTTAGTAGTTAATAATCACTTTCACCATCTAATCACTTAAGGTATGAATAAACATAGTGATTAAAGCATTATAAGATCAAAGGAAAGTTTAAATAAGTATTACAAAGCTTACTTAATTATATAAACATATTATATATTTTTGAAAAACACTTTTGGTAATAAAGAAAAATGTTTTATTCATACTAAATATATGAATTCAAATTTTTAACCAAAATCAGTTAGTTTTTCACCAAATAAACTTTCCCCACTAAAAGACAAAGAATCTGGCTGTTTCAGCTGGGCGGCCCCCTTAATTACAAAGGGCGGTCCCCTTAATTTTAAGGGGGCCGGCCATGATTTAAGGGGACCGGCCACGCTCCTCTGTCAGATTCTGTTGCCTATAAATACCACCTTAAACCTGGATTTTTTCCTCATCTTTTTGCACAAAAACTTTCTGATATAAACATCCCTTTACATCTTCTAAAAATCCTTTGATCTTATATACTTTGATTCTTGTTTCAAAGTGATTCAAGCCTCAACACTCAAGTGCAAAGAGAAGAATACTTCTACTAGAAGTATTACAACTTAGTATCATCTTGCTATCTAAGTTGTTTGTTTAGTTCATCTTGTATATCATTTATTTCTTTGAGAACATTGTGTATACATTGGTTAGATAGATTTAGATATTAGATCTAGATCCATTGAAGGTGTGAAGTAGTACTAGTTGTGAAGAAGTAGAGGTGGATAGGATTTGTGTTAGAAGATATAAGTTGTAATTGCACATTGAAGTGGAGATAGTTGTGAAGACAAAGAAGTTGAAGCTTTGAAGTTGAAAAGACCTTGAAGCCTAGAAGTTGTGAAGTAGTATATATATCTTGGAGTAGTGGATAGGATTTAGTAGTGAAGGTGTGAAGAAACAAGTGGCGTGAAGAAAAAGAGTTAGGAAGTATTAAGTTGTGAAGAAGCTAGGAGCAAAGTAGAAAGTTGTGAAGAAATTTGAAGTGTAGAAGATTGGTGTGTAGAAGTTAGGTGTGAAGAAGATTGGTGTGTAGGGTGTGAAGAAGATTGGTGTGAAGAAGTTGTGTTGAAGTTGTGATTGTGGTGTGATATCGTTGTGGTGTGCTAATTGGTGTGTAAGGTTTTCTCCGCCATAAAGGAGGTTTTTGATCTAGTGAAGAAAACTCTCGAGTAGGTGACTCGGGGAGTGGAGTAGGGCAAGGAAGGTGTCCTTGTAGCCGAACCACTATAAATCCTTTGTCTCTCGGTTTGATCTTTCCATCTCTCACTCTTTGATTAATTACTTACTTGCATATCATTCATAGTTACAATTGCGTGTGTGTGTTGTGCATATATTGATTTCACATAAAGATCAAGCTAGGTTCCATTCAAAACATAACTTATACATTAGTAAATTGAAGTATATACAATCATTAAAACATATATACATATATAAATACAAACTTATATTTAAGTGAGATATATGAAATTATAATTTCTATTTAACACTTTAAATAAGAAGTATTTATGTGACATATGTGAATTAACTTGTATCTATACTTTAGCTTCAAAGGATTTTTACAAACTACCATTAAATATTTGAAAGCTAACTTTTATTGAAACGAAAAAGACGCAAAACTATTCAACCCCCCCTTCTAGTTTTCTACAATTGGTATCAGAGCCAGGTTTAGCAAGATTTTTAAAATAGATTATATTTTAAAACTTGCAACGATCAATGGAATTTGAAAAATATGTAGAAGGGAAATTTGCACAACAACCACCACTATTTGAAAATGATCATTTTCTTGAATGGAAAAACAAATTTGAAAACTATGTGAAATCAATAGATCTTGATCTTTGGCATATCATTTCAATTGGTGATCTTAAACCAACCAAAATAGATTTTGAAAATCAATATAATAATCTTCAAACTAATATTGATAAAAACACTAAAGCCAAATTACTTATTTTCAAAACTCTACCAAAAGTTAAATATGAAAGATTATTTCATTGTAAAACGGCAAATGATATTTGGAAATGTCTTTTAAAGATTCACCAAGAGAAATGTAAAACCAAAGATAATAAACTTGATATTGCACAAGAAATAGTTAATCTAGAAAATTTAGTAAATAAATATTTAGTTGATGTAAATACATGTACTACTAGTTCAAATGTGATCATTGAAGGTATATACAATGAAGAATACATGAGTCAAATCCAAAGAAAGAGCGTGAATAAATCATGGTGCAACAAGTGCAAAGAAGACGATGATAATACGGCTCATGAGAATATTCAAACAAATGAGAACACAAGTATTGATGGCAAGAACTACATGTTCCTAGATCCAAGTGAAACTACAAACAAAACATGGAGCGACATGGAAAATGAAATTGATCACCGTATAGCATGTGAGGAATGTACAACTACAAAGAAGGTACAATTCAAAACTGAACATTTTTGTTATGATCAATTTATATTAGAAATTTTAAAAATGAAAAACAACTTCAAACATTTTTGCAACATTGACTCAAAAATTATTTTTAAAAATAAATTTTCAACATCTGCTGAAAACAACTTTGAAAAAGAAATCATTTTAGAAGATAAAATGTCTAGACTTAAAAGTAATATTGAAATCGATCTTGTATGTAAAAAATGTCGAGATTACAAACATGAAATTAAAATGGAAAATGAAAAAGCAAAAACATTGGCAAAATTCGAAAATAGCTCTAAATCTTTAAAATATCTTCTCGACATTCAAAAGCCATTCTATGATAAAACCGGGTTAGGATTTATCGTAAATGATCCTTCAACAAATGCATTAAAACAAATGAAATTTGTTAAATCTAGTGAGTAAATTTAGAACTAATACTATTAACATTCATTACTTTTTATTCTAGTCAAGAAAGTCATTGTTTGTTAATTAAAACAAACTATTGATGAATTCTTGTACTTATCGACGACATCTACATCATGTGCATTCAACTGCAATGGATGTTGTCATCTAACCAACTAGGACCCATGAGAATCTGGGTACCAAGCTGTTTATCTTGTTTAGGTAATTTATGAATGAAGAGCCTATTACGTGTTAATCTACTCATCTCGTTCTATTACCTTTGACGGATATTGGTCTCTATCATATTGTTTCACTTTCTACAAATGTTTCGCCTATGACGTTGTTGCGGATTTATTCATGTATCGGCATTTTGTTCTTCACTCTTGGAGTATTGGTATCATGGTGTATCGGTTACTTTTTCATGATGAAGTCTCCTAAATTTCTTCTTTCACCGTCATGCCCATCCTTTTTGAAAAGCTGGACCTGAGATAAGTTTTTCTTTTCTAAAACTTGTCAATGTTATATTATACTTTAGAATGTTTTGATTAGTGTGTGAATAAAATTTAACTGATATGCTGCCATGCTCTTAGATTATCAACACTAATATATGCATACATGATATTAGCATTATTAACCTTCTTGTTGTTTAGTCTAGTATCATTTTTATTAAATCTTCTATGATCTATAGTAGAACCCTTCCACTTAAGCTATAAGTCTTACTAGTTGTCTTAATAGATGCATTATTACTAATACTTGCTTGCAACTTGATATTATGATGTTCTTTGTATATATATATACATATGTCTATCTTGTATCCATGAACTATTTACCTTGTTTCTTCCTGTCCCATTGCATTTAGATCATAAGTATCTATCATTTCACTTTAATATCTTTAGGTGTCATTAAAGATGATTATATGTGACAATGGGCTTAATTGATTCTCATGACAATGACAAGCTTCCATTTCAAATCCTTCACTTGCAACTTCTTGATTATTATGATTAAAACATCATATTTAAAACTCCTCTCTTTTTGAATGAAATATTTCTTTACTTAACTAAGATTTCTTTCATAACCATTATTTTAATCAAAAACAAGATTAATTTTTTTTTATGTTATTATAATGCACACTTGAAGTTACTTCAAAACATTTTAACCTTCTCACATGTGTCATACACCTCTATTGGAAATGACATTCACAATTTAATCAAATCATTTCATGAGAATCATGACTTGCCCATATGGATCTTGTTTGTAACAAGTCTTGAAGTCTATATAATCATATCCACCTATGTGTTACTTGTTAACAATCATCAACATGCTTGCTCTAGGCTAAGTGTTATCATTTTCATATAGTTGCTTATTTAGCTTATTTACTTTATTGCCTCCTTAATTGCATATCTTAATTGATAAATAAATGGATTGCATGATTATTAGAAATTTATTGCTTATTTCTACTAATTCTATATCACTCTCTACATTCATGAATAGTATGCCCTATATTGCCTCAAAGAGTTAAACTTACTTGAATCCAAATCCAAAAACACAACCTTTTTGAAAATTTTCTGCCAAAAATCCATTTCTGGCATTCTGGGAAACACCAGATGGGCGGCCCCCTTAATTATATAAGGCGGCCCCCTTAATGATTAAGGGGACCGGCCATCTGATGGTCGGGGATACTGTTTTCTTTATCACTTTTTGACCCATTTCAGCCTATACTTCCCAAAATTCACAAACATATTTTGTCCCATGCTATCCCTCAAAATTTACCTTCCTAAACCACATTTCTCATACACTATAAATACCCTCTTCCCATCATTAATGCCATCACACCCCAACATGTCATCTCCCAACAACCAAAAACCTAAGATTTCAAGAACCGCAAGGATCTCCGTCAAACCCGTTTGGAGGAGGAAACTTGATTCTTGTCATAACTCAAGTGATGTTGTTCCAAGTCAACCTACTACTAAACCTCAAAACCACAACAATGATTCATATCACAACCTATCACCCACTCATTCCCTCATTCATGCCTCTTCTTATGATGAGCATGCTCAATCCCAATCTCTCAATCAATACTTCACATGTTGCTCATTCAACAAAAACATCACCCACTCATGAAGAACCTCTCCCACACATTTCATGTTTTCATGACTATCCAAGCTCAACCATGTCTCCACCACCAAGAGTACCACCACCACATCCTACAACTTCACATGCCACTCCCATGTTGCATGTTCAAACTTTCACCCAAGACAACTATCAAGCTCCACCACCATCACCTTCCTCCGAACACTTGAAGTTCATTGAGGAGCTAAAAGAGGCACATGAGCTTAGTGCTCTTTTAGCATTACATCTTGCTCAACGCAATTTGGATCCACCACAATCAAGCTCACCATCATCACCACATAACAAAAACCAACTTGAGAAGCATGTCAACAATTGCCCTTGTTGCATCTTCCTCCAACAACAAACCATTGCATTGAATGAGCACTTTACTTGGATCGAGTATCTTCTTACTAGATCTCAACAAACACCATCACTTGAACAACATCAAAACCCTCAATCAACAAACCCATCTTCAATTTCACCACCTACAAGTTCCACATCTCCAAACCCAACAACATCCATGCAACCAAATGTTTACCTCCACTAAAACATCAAGCATTTTACATGCTTATGTTTCTCATTTTCAAATAAATCTCCTCAACCATTTTGGGATTCAAGAAAGTTTGGTGACACTTCTTGTTGGCACATTAGGACATTCTACTTAGCTTAGAATTTCATCTTTGTAGTCTATGTAACAA
Organism: Artemisia argyi; assembly: GCA_030686995.1. Taxonomy (NCBI): domain Eukaryota; kingdom Viridiplantae; phylum Streptophyta; class Magnoliopsida; order Asterales; family Asteraceae; genus Artemisia; species Artemisia argyi. Next base: position 192,193,794 of record CM060692.1, on the reverse strand, counting down.
TGATTATGGGTTGACGTAATCATTTTCTTTTAATGAACGATTTAATATATGTTTCTAATTCTCTTTTGCCATGCTCATTATTAGTTAGTACTATGCTATATGTGTTTGCTTGTGCCATGCTTGTGCTTCTAATATTTTTCTTGCAAGAACTCCATTCCTCGAACCCTTGGTGCTCTCAAACGAGGGGGAGCATACATCAAGGGGGAGTTTTTATCTTGTTAGCTTAAACCTTTTTGATTCTACAAAAAGGGGGAGAAGTGAATGTAAACTCACTTAATACTTGTCTAAAAATTAATTTTTAGATTTAATGAGTTTAGGTTTTGTAATCATCAAAAAGGGGGAGATTGTTGATATAAATAAACGACTAAAAACGTTATTCATATCTTTCGATATCTCTATGTTTTGATAATCACAAAACGAAAACTCATTAAATCAAAGATAATGACGTAAACAAGTATTTAGTAGTTAATAATCACTTTCACCATCTAATCACTTAAGGTATGAATAAACATAGTGATTAAAGCATTATAAGATCAAAGGAAAGTTTAATTAAGTATTACAAAGCTTACTTAATTATATAAACATATTATATATTTTTGAAAAACACTTTTGGTAATAAAGAAAAATGTTTTATTTATACTAAATATATGAATTCAAATTTTTAACCAAAATCAGTTAGTTTTTCAGCAAATAAACTTTCCCCACTAAAAGACAAAGAATCTGGCCGTTTCAGCTGGGCGGCCCCCTTAATTACAAAGGGCGGTCCCCTTAATTTTAAGGGGGCCGGCCATGATTTAAGGGGACCGGCCACGCTCCTCTGTCAGATTCTGTTGCCTATAAATACCACCTTAAACCTGAATTTTTTCCTCACCTTTTTGCACAAAAACTTTCTGATCTAAACATCCCTCTACATCTTCTAAAAATCCTTTGATCTTATATACTTTGATTCTTGTTTCAAAGTGATTCAAGCCTCAACACTCAAGTGCAAAGAGAAGAATACTTCTACTAGAAGTATTACAACTTAGTATCATATTGCTATCTAAGTTGTTTGTTTAGTTCATCTTGTATATCATTTATTTCTTTGAGAACATTGTGTATACATTGGTTAGATAGATTTAGATATTAGATCTAGATCCATTGAAGGTGTGAAGTAGTACTAGTTGTGAAGAAGTAGAGGTGGATAGGATTTGTGTTAGAAGATATAAGTTGTAATTGCACATTGAAGTGGAGATAGTTGTGAAGACAAAGAAGTTGAAGCTTTGAAGTTGAAAAGACCTTGAAGCCTAGAAGTTTTGAAGTAGTATATTTCTTGGAGTAGTGGATAGGATTTAGTAGTGAAGGTGTGAAGAAACAAGTGGCGTGAAGAAAAAGAGTTAGGAAGTATTAAGTTGTGAAGAAGCTAGGAGCAAAGTAGAAAGTTGTGAAGAAATTTGAAGTGTAGAAGATTGGTGTGTAGAAGTTAGGTGTGAAGAAGATTGGTGTGTAGAAGTTAGGTGTGAAGAAGATTGGTGTGAAGAAGTTGTGATTGTGGTGTGATATCGTTGTGGTGTGCTAATTGGTGTGTAAGGTTTTCTCCGCCATAAAGGAGGTTTTTGATCTAGTGAAGAAAACTCTCGAGTAGGTGACTCGGGGAGTGGAGTAGGGCAAGGAAGGTGTCCTTGTAGCCGAACCACTATAAATCAATTGTCTCTCGGTTTGATCTTTCCATCTCTCACTCTTTGATTAATTACTTACTTGCATATCATTCATAGTTATAATTGCGTGTGTGTGTTGTGCATATATTGATTTCACATAAAGATCAAGCTAGGTTCCATTCAAAACATAAATTATACATTAGTAAATTGAAGTATATACAATCACTAAAACACATATACATATATAAATACAAACTTATATTTAAGTGAGATATATGAAATTATAATTTCTATTTAACGCTTTAAATAAGAAGTATTTATGTGACATATGTGAATTAACTTGTATCTATACTTTAGCTTCAAAGGATTTTTACAAACTACCATAAATATTTGAAAGCTAACTTTTATTGAAACGAAAAAGACGCAAAACTATTCAACCCCCCCTTCTAGTTTTCTACAGACAAGCTAAACAAAAAACAAGTTCATGCATTAATAAGAGAAGATAGTCACACATAAAGTGTGAGTACTGCAATTAAGCAAGAAAATAAAAACTACAAGAAGTAAATAGTAATCTTTAGTTACTTGAGAGGCCCTAAGATTTGCTTCTAGTCCAAGAGGGATCCTAAGGGTTTATTCAAGAGTAATAAACATAATAATGTTTAGTTGAATGGGCTATTAGGTGGTGGAGATGGTGACACGATTGGTGGTTGTGGAGGTATCAAGAGATGTCCGACATAGGAGAACATGAAATGAAGTTCATCTCTCACAGAAAAGATAAGGTTGTGGTTGTGGAGGCAACATAGGCAATTGGCACTATGTATATCAACCGGATGAAGTTGAATGGAAGGGCCCATGATTGGTGAAAGAGGTGGTGGTTAGTATGTTGGTGATGGAGTTGGCATAACAATGTCTAATGGTGTGATTGGTGAGAGTGTGTATTCCATGGATGATCGCATGGAGTTGAAGGAGGAGGATGATGAGGATGTTGTCCTAGTAGATGATGATTTGGAAGGAGCATTAGGTGGAGGTGGGAATTTTGGGGTGCATTGGGAAGGTGGTATTGTGACTTCATCATCTTTGGTAAGATCAACAAAGAGAGGTTTTGATGGTGGCTTAACGGTAATTCTAGGTTTCTTGGAGATGTAATTTGTTGATCCTTGTGTGGAAGCCATGGTGAATGAAAGGTATGATGATGAAGGTGAGTTGCAAGAGATGCTTGCAAGGGTAAGGCCTTAAATAGGCAAGAGTGTTGTGATTTAAATTAAAGTTGGTGAGAAAGTCCTATGGTGATCTAGAGGAATCTTAAGATGCATGAGAGTTTGCAAAATATTGCAGGTTTTAGAGGATAGGGATGCAGGAATCTAGAGGAAATAGTAAAAATTCGTCTAGCAGGGAACGGTACCACTAAATACCATACAGTATCATTAAACTTAACGGTACCGTGGCATGTTTAATGGTACCGTGACCTGGAAATCACAAATTTTTTTCTGTGATGCCTATTTCTGGGCAGCTAGAAGGAGTTTTCTATGGGGCCTATTTGCAGGAAAAGTTAGTGCCTCAAACCACTAAAGATTAATTTGCCAAATAAGTCCAATATTACTCTACTCATAGCAATCAAAATAAGTCAAACATTTATCTAATGAGGCTAAGCATGCAATTAAGGAGACCAGGAAAAAGCTAGCATCCAACATAACACATAGTTCAAATCATCCAATAGTGCGACACTACAAGGGTAATAGTTAGATGAGATATTCATTATAAAATCCTAATATGAGATAAGGCTACTAAGCTCTTCCTAACTACTTAAGTCCTTGCTTCTCAAGGATCATTTGAACATCCTCCGGTTCCATCACACTCTCGAGTTGAGCTCGCACCACTCCCACATCTGTAGGGTCGTCATAGATATCATAGTCAATAGAGGACGCACAAATAAAAATGGAAGAGATATGAAACTCATTAATGGGTTCCATGACGGGTTTAAAGAGTGAGTACTATGGACCGCGAAGGTATGGGTGAAAGTTCATGATGTAGTGATAGAGATGAGTTAGGAACATCCCATAAGGTATCAATTTAGTTTTGGTACCCTTGAGATGTACAATTCGCTTTGCGAAGAAGTAGGCGAGGTTGTATTGTTGTTGAGTGAGGACACAATACATCACGTGAGCACAACACGCGGGAAGTTGCTCACGGACACCTTGTAGACTAAGAACGTTTTCCTTAAGGATGATTGCTCGAGAAAGCAATTCTTGACGAACCTCTGCCAAGTAAATTTTCGATGGATCGAGGAAAGGAATGTACTTGTGAGTACGGAGGAGTTTAGTGAGTTCACTTGGAGTGGGTATATAGGAACAATAAGGACTATCCTCTTCTCTATAGTCGAAAAGTGACTCAAGACACCAATCTTCAGTATAGGCACATTGCTCATGATTGGGAATACGAAGAATTTGAGCAAATTGCTCAAGATTTAAGACAAACTTGAAGTTGCAAATCCAAAACCAAAGTGACAAAGATTGATCCTTGTTACGTACGAGTTCAACTTGCCGAAAAAATTCCAACACAAAACGAGGACAAATGTGCTCGTTAATGTATAGCAAGCAATCAAGACCTATAGCTCTAAATGACATGTTGATATCTTTATGGTAAATTAGAGAAGGATCAATGACACGACCTTCATGAAATCGACGAATGTGATTTCCGGGTGTTGTTGGTTCATGAGAGATATCGAGAATGTACTTGTCGGTTGAGAGATGATCAAAATCATATTCATGAGACATGTTTGTAACCTATAGAGAAATTTAAATGAAAGTTAAGATTTGATAATACTAGCTTCAATTTTATGTATCTAGTATGTGCCTATATGCAACATATGTAGAGGTGTGATAATCTTGACTCAAAAAGTAAACCTAATAAGATTATCCAAACACTCCTAATCTTTACTTTAGCTTAAGTGAATGTGTTGATAAATACATATTAATTATGTACTTCGGTCAACATTCATGAGATAATATATGCATGAAAACATTTTTAGTTTGTATCAACAATGCATAAAGAATTTTTCATGATCCTAGAAGTGTGTGAGTTTATCAAAACAATGGAATTGGGAGGTTTCTTTGCAATTTCAATAGTATGACTCATAAGGACAAGATATATATGCAATTTTAAGAGGGTTTACGTAAATCCTAAGCTTTGAGGAGTAATGCTTGTTCTAGATTGTCTAATTCTAGTCTTAATTGCATAAGAGCTTAATCAAAAGTGAAAAACTCCCAATTCAATTTTTGTGCATACATCAATCCTAGACTCAAAATAAAGACAAATTGAATTAAGTAACTTACAATTGATGTTAAGAAAATAGTAGTGATTGATGATCTTGAGAATCCTAATGACTTGAAATTATCTTGAAAAGGGTGTGAATGAATCTTGGGTTGTGAGGTTTGGTCGAGAGAGAAATTGTAGAAATTGGGAAAGTTTAAAAGTGAATTGTGTGGGAAGAGAAGACTGAAATACGGATTGTTTCAGACATACGGTTCCACGGTACCACTAAAATTAGTTGTGCCGTGATCTGTAGAGACAAGATTTTGTCTCATTTTGATTTATGACGAATGAATCTCGCTTAATAAGTGAGACTTCTTGACACGAGAAAAGAATTTATACCTACTAAATTCTTGTTGTGAAGTGAGTGGAGCGCGACAAGATGGGATGACCTTAATATTTCTGAGGAAACATTTAAATAGTCGTAAAATGAGACACACGAGATGACTTTAAATAGTCATAAGACATGATTTATGGAATATGTTCCAACATTCCTAGACCTAGACGAAGATAGTTGAAGGATTCATGCTTGAGGGGTTTTGTTAGGATGTTACCTATATTGTCATGCGAGGGTACTTTCTAAATAGAAATGTTGCCCTTTTGAACGTTATCGCGAAGGAAGTGGTGACGAATTTCGATGTGTTTAGTACGAGAGTGTTGAACGGGGTTTTTGCTTAAGTCAATAGCACCTTTGTTATTACACATAATGGGGATGTCATCTAGATGGATATCGTAATCTACAAGACCTTGTTTCATTCATAGTGCTTGTTGACATGCCTTTCCAGCGCTTACGTATTCGGCTTCGGTCGTGGAGATAGCAAGAGTTGTTTGTTTCTTGGAGAACCAAGAAGTTAAGCAACAACCCATGAAGGTAAAAACTCCACTCGTACTTTTTTAATCCACATAATCTCCCGCATGATCAGAGTCGGCATAGACAATAGTTTCTACACCGGTCCCCTTGGGATAGAATAATCCCAAGTGTATAGTGCCTTTAATGTATTGGAAGATACGCTTAACCGCTTCAAGATGAGAGGTTTGGGGATCCTATTGGAAGCGAACACAAAGGCAGACACTAAACATGATATCTGGCCTACTTGTTGTTAAGTATAGTAAACTACCTATCATGCCCCTATACTTAGTATTATCCACGGACTCACCTTCTTCATCTTTCGTGAGTTTTGTTTTCGTGGACATTGGAGTTTTCAGAGGCTTAGACTCTTCTAAACTAAATTTCTTAAGCATTTCTTTAATATACTTAGATTGATTAAAGAAGATACCATCTTCCATTTTTTTTATTTGTAGACCTAGGAAGAAATTTCATTCACCCATCATGCTCATTTCAAACTCATCGTGCATGATTTTAGAAAAGTCATTGCACAAATCGGGACAAGTTGAGCCAAATATAATGTCGTCGACATATATTTGAACAATGATGAGATGTGAATCTCGTTTCTTCATGAAAAGTGTGTTATCAACCATTCCCATGGTGTATTCATGTTTAAGTAAGAATGCCTTTAGTCTATCATACCAAGCTTTAGGGGCTTGTTTAAGACCATAGAGTGCTTTCTTGAGCTTATAAACATGATTCGTCGAAATCAACGAATCCCGAAGGTTGTGCAACGTATACCTCCTCGTTGATAATACCATTTAGGAATGCACTTTTCACATCCATTTGATATAATTTAAAGTCTAAGGCGCAAGCATAGGCAAGGAGTATTCTAATAGACTCTAATCTAGCTACGGGTGCATATGTTTCATCGTAATCTATTCCCTCTTGTTGATTGTACCCTTTTGCTACTAATATAGCCTTATTCCTATTTACGATGCCATTTTCGTTGAGCTTATTTCTAAACACCCACTTAGTTCATATGACGGTTCGGTTCTTAGGAGGAGGTACTAAATCCCAAACTTGGTTGGCGGTGAATTGGTTTAACTCTTTTTGCATGGCAACTACCCAACTTTCATCCTTAATCGCTTCACCGACAATCTTAGGTTCTACGGTAGATATAAAACAAAAGAAATTACTTTTGTTTTATGCTTGTTACCTAAGAGTTCTTTGGTTAAGGTTTCCTATGACATTTTCTATTGGATGGTTTCTGGATTCCTTAATGTTGATGACTTCGTCAACTTCGACTATTTCATCCTCAATGTCATTTTCAAGAGTTTTCTTGCCATTGTCTTTAGCAGCTTCTCCCTCATCTAGATCATCATCCACCAAGGGTGATGTCTTAGTTAGAGGAGGACTTTCATCGAATGTCACGTTGAGTGATTCTTCGACTTTCATTGTCTCCTTATTTAGGACTACGTAGGCTTTACTATTTTGGGAGTAACCTAGGAAGACACCTTCGTAAGACTTTGGGTCAAACTTGGTGAGGTAGTCTTTAGTGTTAAGAATGAAGCACTTGCTTCCAAACACTCTAAAGTAATCTAATGTAGGCTTTCTACCTTTCAAGATTTCGTATGGTGTTTTTCCTAAGATTGGCCTAATTAATATTCTATTGAGTATGTAAGTTGAGGTGTCCACCGAATTACACCAAAACTTTTACGAAATTGATTGTTCATTCAACATCATTCTACTCATCTCTTGTAGAGTACGATTTTTCCGTTCAACTACCCCATTTGATTGTGGAGTGCGCGGAGCTGAGAAATTATGTGTAATACCATTAGCATCACAATATAATCCAAATTGCACTTCATTATCAAATTCCCGACCATGATCCGTCCTAATCGAGACTATTTTACATCGTAGTTGGTTTTGGACTTTCTTACTAAAGATTTCAAATTCATTGAAAGTTTGTGTCTTATTCTTAAGAAATCTAGTCTAAGTATACCTAGAGTATTCATCACCTATCACCAAGGTGTAGTAGCTTCCTCCGTAGCTTCGTACGGCGGATGGACCAAATAAGTCCATGTGAAGGAGTTCTAGGCATCTAGTAGTCGAGACCATATTCTTAGCTTTGTGACTAGAATGAGCTTGTTTTCCAACTTTACAAGCATCACAAAAGTGTTTATCAAATTTAAGTTTAGGAAGGTTTCTAACTAGTTCCTTCGATGCTAATGATTGTATTAAATGCATATTTTTGTGTCCTAGTCTTCTTTGCCATAACGTGGAATTGTCATCTATGGTTGCTAGGCAAATCTTATCCTGAGGCGTATTTCCTATTTTCATTACAAATAGGCCATTCTTCCTAACTCCTTTGCCTATGGTCTTGCCATACTTAGTAATCTCACTACCCTCTTCGGAGAATATAACTCTACACTTATTGTCAACCATTTGACTAATACTAAGCAAATTAAAACCTAGGTTATCTACATGCTCAACATTTCTAATAGTAAGAGAGTCTTGAGTAATCGTACCTTTGCCATATATGTTTCCTTTTAGTTTGCTACCGAAAGTGACATTACCTCCGTTGTAAGCCTTGTATGATGAGAATAGACTTCAGTTTCCTGTCATGTGGTTTGTGCATCCACTATCTTTTACCCATTCATCAGGCTCCAAGTCGATTCACAAGCATATCTATTGAATAAGACAATGATTCAAACATTTGGTCCCCAATATCTCATGGGTCCAAAGTTGTTAGTGTTAAACCTCCTATGCATTTGTTGCATTTGGCTAGGACGTTGAAATGGATGACATATTTCCCATGGCAAATAACTTCGTTGTTGAAAGTTATTCCAAGTTGTTGGATTATTTGAATAACTTTGTCTTCTAAAGTTACTTCTTGGTTGAGGAGTCATTGACCGAGGTTTGGGAACATTTGTTTTTCTAGGTGGAGGAGTCTTTGATCTAGCATTGGGTTTTACAAAACCAAGTTCGGGTGTTGACAAAGGTTTATAAATACTTTTGACTTCCCTTTTATTAACCAAAGGTATCTCATCTTTGTTAACAACTTTGTAATTTGATTTGTAACTTGAGTTACTTTTCAGACTCGACTCTATTTTGTCACTAGCATCACACGTTACTACGGTACCACTAATTTTAGTGGTGCCGTGTGTACCTTTAGTGGTGTCGTCCACTGTTTTGACAGAACTTGTAAGTCTGCTTAATTTTACTTGCTTTGTTTTACTTGTTGAAGCTTCATTAACATCTAGATCCTCATCCTTATGCTCATTATATCTTGTATTAATTAGCTTGTTATCAGACGCTTTAGCTTCTTTTTCAAACTTGATGATTCTCAATTCATTTTTCCTAAGATGAACATTTTCTACTCTAAGATTGTGACATGAATCGCATCGATCACATACATTTTGTTTATCAAGTCTTTTTACTTGATCTTTTAGTTCTAAAATTTCTTTTTCTAGCTAGTTTATGCAACGTTGCTTTTAATGTTTTGTTTCTAGTTATGATTTTAGAACTTACCTCACATAATTTATTATATTCATCATATACTAGTATATTATCATTAATTGACGAGTTATCATCACTATAATAAGAAGAGTCGGAATGTACCTCATTTGATGCTTGAGCCATAAGACACGTTTCGTCGTTGGGCTTCTCTTCCTTTTCTTCTTCACCACTATCACTCCAAGAACCTCCTACGAAGGCTCTTTGGTTGTTGGTTCTTGGTGGTTTTGGACATTCACTAATAAGATGATTTGGATCACCGCATCTAAAGCATTTCCTATCACTTTTTCCTTTCTTGTAATCACTATACCTTGAAGACGACTTCTTCTCATCACGAGGTTGTCTCACAAATCTACCTCTTCTTCTAAATAACTTCTTAAAATCTCTAACCGCTAGTGCATATTCTTCGTCTTCACTATCGAAACAAGAGCTTTCCTCATCACCAGACTATTTCTTAGCTTTCAATGCAAGAGATCTACTTTTCTCACTTTTGCCTTTAACTATATCGGAGTCTTTCTTGATTATCATTTCATGAACTTTCAAGTTTCCTATAAGTTCATCAAGTGACAATGTCGCCAAATTCTTTGATTCTTCGATGGCGGTGACATTTTCTCTCCATTTGGGATATAGAGCCCTAAGAAACTTCCTAACGTAGTTTTTCTAGAATAACATTCATCAAGAGCTTTAAGACTAGTAATAATAGTACTGAATCTAGCTAAAGTACTATCTATGGTTTCATCTTCCGGAATGGAAAATTGTTCATATTGTTGAACAAGAAGATCAATCTTGTTCTCTTTGACTTGATTATTACCTTGATGAGTGACTAACAAAGTTTTCCAAATATCTTTTGTCGTATTACACATAAAAATTCTTTCAAAATCCTTTTTCGGCAAAGCATTGTAAATTACCATTTTAGCCTCATCATTTTTGGCTAGTTTTCTTTTAAGATTATTACTTTGTTGCTCATAAGGAACAACATGATCCTTTTTAGTTATTGGATCTTTTTCAATAGGTTTAAAGTCACCATCTGTAATAACATGCCAAAGATCAATGTCTTTTGATTTCACATACGTTTCGAATCTTGTTTTCCAATATATAAAACAATCAGTTTCAAAAAGTGGTGGTCTTTGCATAGATTGCCCTTCTTGATATTTTTTGAAATCCATTGATCGATTCAAGTTTTAAAATAATATTTACTTTAAAAACTTGCCTGATGTGGCTCTGGTACCAATTGTGGGAAACTAGAAAGGGGAGGGGGGTTGAATAGTTTACCGACTTTTGGTCTAGTTATAAAAGTTTACTATGTGAAAAACTTTGATTCGTATGTAAATGAAATCAACTAAATCCATTATGAACACAACGTTAAGCTAACACTAACAAGCAATAGAGATAAGTAAAGAGATAGAGATGGAAAGATCAAGCCGAGACAAGTGATTTATAGTGATTCGGACACGAAGCTCTTCTTCGCCCTACTCCACTCCTCGAGTACCCAACTCGAGAGTTATAAACACTATGTCAACAACCTCCCTTCAGGCGGAGAAAACCTTACGACATCGCTTACGTTATTTTTTGACACTAAGTTAGATGTCGAGTACTAATCTTAGCTAGTACCAATCTACTACGATCCACACGATCCAAACTTCTCACACGATCTACCCGATCCTAACCTTTCACACGATCAACACGATCCTCACACAATCTACACAATGCTCACAATCAACTCAATCTACCTTGATCCACTTGATCAACACTCACACACACTAGCTACAAGAGATCCCCAAGATCTCAACACGATCACAATGATCAACACAAGATAGCAAATACAAGATTATAACACTTGATATATATCAAGATACAATCAAGCAAACAATAGGTAATGAAAGTGCACTACACGAAGACTTCAATACTTTGTGTCTTCTTGACACCTTGTGTTCTTCTCGTGACAAGTAGAGGAATGTAGGTGATCTTTGGTTAGATGAAAGAATCATTCTTTAAACAAAAGAAAACTAACTAATGATCTAATAAGTATATCTAGAAAAGGAGGATGGAATGCAGAAAGTTGTGTGAAAAATGATGGTCAAAAATTGAGAAATGAGGTGGTATTTATAGGAAATGAAAACTTGACCGTTATAGGAGGACGGTACCACTAAATAGCACACGGTACCACTAAATTTAGTGGTACCGTGGTACTGTGCCAGACAAAAATGCTCCCTTTTTTGTTTTTAGCGGTGAAGGTTTATTTGGGGAAGTTTGGAGCTAATTAGAGGGGAAAATAGCTGTTAAGGTTTTGAATACATTTATCCAAATAAAACATTTCTTTAAAACTAAAAAATAATTTGTAAAATGTATTTTTGAAAAGAATATTTTGTCACATCACAATTTTTGAGTTTAAAACACAAATTCACTTCTTAGTTCATTTGTCAAGTAATCACTTTGCTTGTTCATACCTAGAGTGATTTGCATAGAAATTGGATATTTCGATTAAAAACTTGTTAACATTAATTTTGATGTAAAATGTTTTCACATTTTATTATTATCAAAATGTAAAGGTATCGAAATATGAGAATAACGTTTTTGAACATTGTTTCCATTAACAATTTAAGTGTTTTCATTTTCTTCAAATCATTTAAGATACTTTAAATCAGCATACTGTACAAGTTGTCAAAGCGACCACTTGAAAAAATTTCTTGTTTTGCTAATGTGGGTTCAACGAAGAAAAGATATGAAGTATCCTCAAGTAAAGATCAACAAACCATGACAAAATCTTATTGATCCAATATTTCTCTCTTATAATTATTCATGATAAGATATTTTGTTATTCAAAATACTAGATGAGCACCCGTGCCCAACAACGGAATCTTATAGCGGCACAATTTTTCAGCCTTGTACATTATATGATTGAATGCTTTACGAAATTATAATGATTGAATAGTTTTCGCTAATAAGTACATAATTAAGTTTCCAGCTGTGTATTAGTTTGTTTCCTTAAATAAATTTAGTTTTCACTTTTTCATTTTCAAGAATTGTTGATTTTTTCCATTATAGATAGTATAGATTTTTGACTAATAAGCAAGACAGTACTTTCCAAAAACAAAAAAGTGGGATAAATGTCTTTGCGAACAATTGTCATTAACTAGTATTAAAGCAGCGCGTTGCCGCGGGCATTTTAAATACAAAATTATTGTAAAGATTTTTTAAATTTTTTGTGGAACGTGTGCTAACGTTAGCGTTTAATTGCGAAGTTAGTGACAAAAGACTGACTTTGCAACATGAGTATAACATAAAGGACCAACGACGAACTTTGCAATGGATGTATAACATGAAGGACTAATTATGTAAATAATGCGAGGACTAAATCTGCAACGAACCTCTGAGATGAAGGACCAAGTTCGTATGGATTATTTTTAAAATTGTCAAAGACAACGGTTGTTAGCTACTTAACATCAAGTTAGTGACCAAGGATTGACTTTGCAATGGATGTATAACATGAAGGACCAATTTTGTAAATTATAAGAGGACTAAATTTGTAACGAACCTTTAAGATGAATGACCAATTTCGTACTGATTTTAAAAAAAAAATGTTAAAGATAACGATCGTTAGTTAACAGTCGTTAAGTAACTAACGACCGTTAGTTACTGTTGTGCTACAGTGTTTGTGGCTACTGTTGTGCTACAGTGGTTGTTTTTTTTATCCCGCTGATTGTATTATATATAATAATGTTAAACTAAAGTGGGGGTGTTTCATTTTTTCAGGAATAGAAGAAACATTTCATGAAATGTGTCCCAATCATGTAAATACTTGGACATGACAAAAAGACAAAGTTTCTCTTAGTTATGGAATCGAAAATCTTAAGGGTGAAATTTGTGTACATCATGAAAACTATAGACAAAGTTATATCTTTATATGTATAAACAACTCTCGCGCTTACGAGGTTACATGATATTGAAAAGACCCCCTTGAGTTATGAAGATGATGATTACAAATCGATTTAAAAGTGTGATACGAAAATGCGTATTAAATGATTAAAGTTCTCGCTAGTCATACATGAAATAATATATCTTTCACTTTGAATTTGTTGGCAACTAATAACTTGTGAATTATGATGATATACTCGAATTAGATGTATTACGTATGTTAATCCTTAAAATAAATAGGCGAATAAACTGTAGATAATATTTATTATGTGATTCTATCAAGATACTTGAGGCGCATTTAACTTTATTTAATGAGCTTAAGTGATATGATTATTAGGAGGAGAGAAGATACACATTGCACCTTTTTTTCTTGACAACAGTTTTATCCTCACAGGGTTTTCCGGCAAGGTTTTCAATGAGACAACATCCCCGAGTATATAAAGGAATTATGTATTCCTTTTCCTTCACTAGATTTTTGTCCCACTGGATTTTGTCTAATAAGGTTTTAGCGAGGCGTAATCCTCAAATGGACATCCAAGAGGGAGTGTTAAGTATAATTATAATATGGATGTCAATATCTTATAGGATACTGATTATAGAGGTATTTAAGTTAAATTAGGAGATTGCATATCTTCCAGAATGTTCTATATTGTATTATAAATATACATTCTTTGAGAGATGAATGAACAATTCTCCATTCTCTTTATCTTCTTGTTCTTATTTATTGTTATTTACTTTATTGCTTCACAACACAATTATCATTTTAAGCAAAACAAGTGTGACGTGTAAACAATTGTACGCAAAAAGCATATGTAAAATTCCAATATTAAAAAAAACACATATGTACATGTTTTTTTTTCGATCGAAAACATGCATGCAGAAAAAATATTATAATTTCAAAATTTTAAAGGCGTGAAAATGTTTTTTTATTAAAAGGGAAAATTGAATATATACCCACTAAAATTCAAATACTTGCATATATTCCCAAAATAAAAATTTTCAATGCATGATATACAATGCAAGTTAAGCATGTTTTTGGTATATATACAAATATGCAAGTTTTAGTGGGTATATATACAATTGACCCTTATTAAAAAATCAAATATAAAAGTGAATATATGTTTTACTATTATGTCATTTTGAATTAAATAAAAAAGAATAATAATACTAAATTCTCATTGGTCCAAAGTTGTTCTGTGAAATTCTGTAAAAAAAAATAGTGGTTCTGCATTGAGCGTTGGTTCCAATTCGGTTTTTCATTTTTTTGTGCTCACCCCTATTGAGTATATGCACGAAATTAAATATAACTTATCTAAACATTATATTCAATGGATTTGAATTATGTTAAAATATCAAATTAAATTACTCAAACAATAAGATCATTAGACAATTTAAACATATTTTCCAAAGCAAAAAAAGTTAAAAATATTTTTATAATTAGTTATAGTCGTTGTACGAACATAATCCACGTTTAATAACCAGTGCGTATACGGGAAAAAAACTAGAACACGAATAAAGATAAATTAAGTTAATTGTAATTCCAAAAATTTGTAAATGCACAAGATTATAAGTATCAAATAAAAACACGACTTATAAATACCCACCAAACAAATTTAGTTATATATAATTGTTAGTTGTACTTATAGTCTGACCCGTACGTACAATATCATATTTACAAAACATTAAACACTGCCAATTTTTTTTTTTTTTTTTTTTTTTTTTTTTTTTTTTTTTTTTTGTGGGTAAAGGGGAGTAATCCTGCACCTTGGTAAATATATAAACCAAAACGTTTAAGTACAATGGATATGGGTGAATCCCATATCTCAGCCCGTTATATAGGCAAACTTACGTAACAAGATACTTTCTATTTTCTAAAGAAGAAAACACACCATTACTCACATGACAACATAAGACATAACGAAATCAATTACTTCCTACAACCTTGAAGCCTAGTGCCATAAATGGCATTAAAGGCATCAAAATTCCCTGGAAGATCATAAACCTGGTTCGCATAGTTATCGTAGTCATAGTCATCATCAGCATCTTCAAACTCTTGGCCACCACCAAAAAAATTAGCAGACTCATCAAATGGATTAACAACTACCTCATCATCAGAATCCGAAACCACGATCTCTCCCACCTTAGAAAAAGGGTTAACCCTCTTAGTAGAAGAGGTGGGAGGAGAACAAGAAACACCAGTTGTAGGAGCCACAACCGACTCATTCTCTTTTAAATCACTCACAAGAGGATCTTGTGAAACACTACCAATCTTAATAGACTCTTCCTCATTAACTTCCATTATATTACCTGTCTTAGTAGACTCATCCGCAGTAACTTACATTGTACGACCAGCATCCACATCGTTGTTGTTGTCATTTGACGGAATACCAAAGGCATCTGTATCATCCATATTAAGAGCAGCAAACTGATTAGATATAGAAATCTTTGTTCCACTCGTACTAGGCAAATCAGAAGCCTTCTTCTTAGTGCCATCCACCTTTTTAGGTTCCGAAGGATTCTTTTTGGGTTGATACTGAAACTGCTTACCCACAACATGTTTAGTAAACCCTCCTTTACCCTGCGTCGTAGACCCACCTTGCTTACCCTTCTTTTTATTATTGACAGTCGTGAAACCATCATTAACCGGCTTCGTAGGCTAAACCGTAGGTGCAACAATTTTAAGACAATCAACCAAAGTATGACCAAAGATCTTACAGTTATCACACCGAGGTGGTTTCCATTCGTATTCAACCCGAATCTTCTCAATAGTCGAACCCGAACCATCAAGTAATGGTATCTCAACAGTGAGGCTATCCCGAAGCACCTCATCTGACTTCACTTCAATCATGCATCTAGCAAAACTACTATGGCCCCACGATTCCTTGCACATTTGGCTTGTAAAAGCATCTAACCTTTTGGGCGTGCCAATCAGTGTGGCAAGAAGACTGAGGCCATCATTAGAAAACATAGCAAGGGGGACATCATGGAATTTAACCCACACCGGGATGTTAGTCAAATCCTCTTTAAGTAGGTTTGTGTTCAAAGTCCATTGTTTAAGAATAATAGGAACATTTCTGATCAACCAAGGACCGTTTTCAAGCACATCATCAACACCTTTTTTCGAATTGAACTTAAAAAAGAAGAACCCCTTAGCATTCATCATTACCTTTTACACACCAAACTTAGCCCATGCATTGCGGACATAGTAATCAACAACAGAAAAAGCAAGGGGTTGGCCAAGGAAGTATCCGTAGAGAGTATTCTCAAACCTCGTATTCACCTCTTCCACAACTTTCATTGGAACTGAAAGGTCAACATCATCCTTCTTTTTGCTGCATTCCAACCTCCGAAAATTAGACACGTGTTTATGAGGTTCATTAGAAGTAGCACCCGCGTAAGAAACTGACTTTAATCCAGTACCATTAGTAGTAACAACCTTGGGAGCAATAGGACCAGAAGTTGCACTCTTATTCATCACACTAGGACCAGAATTTGCACATGAAGGAGGAGTTAAAATAGCATCATTAGCAACAATCTCACTTTGAATTTTGTTCATGGCATCATCAAAATTCATATGCGCATTAGCTATCAATTGTTCCACATTAGGCTGTTTAGAGCCATTAGAAGACGAATTAAAATCATGTGTAACATGAAGCTGCTCCCCATCATCCAACACAACCTTAACATTGTCCATATTATTGTTATCAGCCCCATGCAAATCGTTAACAACATTACCAAGTGAAACCGGCTTCACTTGGTTAGTTAGTTGCTCCATGTTAGCTTCACGAGTTGATTGAGACCCCAAATCGTTACCATCATTAGTAGTAGTACTAATTACAGGAGTCTCATCATTAAGAGGTAATGGAACCCCATCATCATCCACGAAAACAAGCTTACCTTCGAGAATTTTTCGTTCCATGTCACGGATCTTTTCATCAACCCTAATATTCCTGGTAGAACAAGCAACACCAGGCGAACTCTTATTACCAAGGAATCCCTTATTCAACATCTCTCACAACCACAAACACAATAATCAAAAACAAAACAACAGCCAAAGATCACCAGCAAGCGTGCAATACTAAACAATAATGAGAAAACCCTAATCGTAAAGATTAGGGTTTATAACGATTCGCACCAAAGCTCAACCAACATCCATACTACAGATCGATCCAGGGAATAATATGTCGATTTAGATAACCCAAAGGTAATAGAAACCGACTATACTAATTAATGAATAGAGGAATCGATCAGCACACAAAGTCGGTAAAGAACCCTAACAAAAACGATTATACTAAATCAACCAAGAACCTGTTAATCTTCCCAAACTTGATCAATAAACTGAATAACACAAGATTAATCACTCACTTTTACAGATTCGTGAAGGAAAATAGGGAGAAAAATTGATTTAGTAAGGGACGATTAGGAATAGTTAGGGTTGTAAGGGATACAAACACTGCCAAATTCTAACATGCCTTTATACTAAATTAGAATTTTAAGATAAATTTGATTTATTTATAAACTCCGTGCATGCACGGAACTTATAAATAGAAAGTATATACATTGAATTGTTTACCAAACTTCGTAAACTAGAGAAAATCATATGTAAATCAACGAATTATCAACATAAAAAATCAAGGCGGGCTGGTAATTGCAACTTCATTTTGGGCGAATTGTATGGTTTGATTCTTAGCTTAGCTTTAATGTATTTATTTAGTGATATAATATATAGATATTGAAAAAATTGTGTATCGTGTAATTCGTGTTCATACGATTTAAGTATTTATTACTCTCTTCGGCTTAAAATTATTGTTCCACTTTGATTTTTTTGGTGTTTCTTTTTCAACTTTAACTATAAATATTTTTGTTTGTGTTATACAATACTTGATGAAAATTACACAGATGAATATAAATTTAAAACTCAATCCGTTAATATATTTTGCATCAAATATTATTTAATATAAATAAAAATACTTTATGTGAAAGTTGAAAAATAAAGATTAAAAAAATTAAAGATGACAATCATTTTGAGACGGAGGGAGTAGTATTAGTATTAAAGGTTTTTTGAGCATGAACTCTAAGTACACTTCTAGAGTACTTTAATTAGTTGGGGACAAACTACTGGTTAACATTGGTTACTAGAAGGCTATGTGAATTATTGTAAAAGATTCTCTAGTGTTTAAAACGAAGATGATATACATACCTATATAGGAGCCGGGTGTGGCACGGGCCAAACCCAATTTTAGGTCATTAAGTGTAATTTTTTTTTATAAAATATGTCTTTTCTGTGCTCGTGCAACAACCAAGTCTACCTAATAAATTTTTTATTGGGCAACTTTAGTACTCACGGTCATTAAAATTTTTTTGTACAACACCCTCTCAAAAATCCTGGGTCCTTCCCTGATGATATACCAGTATCATCAATTTCTGTCAAAATTTGAAGGACCACATTTTGTTTACGCTCTCGATATTTCACAGCATGACATTCATGTCAGTTTGAAACGATTGCGATCGTTGATATTGGGAATATACTACACTGGATGGATCATATTTTAAGAATCACGCGAAGAAAGATTTCTTGAAAAGTAAAAGATATTTGTGTTGATCATTTGATGCATGCTCCCATGTACGTACAATGGAAAAACCCTGTTTTATAGTTATATCGATCTTAGGATATAAGGATAACTATCGTTTAATAATTTAACGTCAACTTGTTATTTACTCCCTCCGTCTCATATTCAATGTTGCAAAACTCGCTAGGCGTAGGCGGGGCAGTCGACCACTTTCGAGGCGGAATTCGCCTAGGCGCCGCCTAGGCGGATTAAACTTTTCTCTATAAAAAAGTTAAAATTATATGTATTTGGTATAAAATATGCATAATTTATATATATTTTTAATAATTTTATTAATGTTTTCATTATTTTTAATTACATATCTTTTATATATGTTGTAAAATTTACATTATGTGTGATTTTTATTAAGTTTTGTGCTTAAAGTGTACTCCAAGACTTTATTGGGCCTATGCATAAGTTTTTAATGGGAAAAAAAAACCACTAATAATAAATTAGGGTTACATTAGGTTATAATTTAATATTCAGCCCCCACATGCACTCATCTCTCTTCACCCCTTGTCTCCCTTCTCCAAAATCTGAAGTTAAATCGGCGTAGACCGTCGCTGATCGGCGTTGACCGACCCGCCGCCTAGGCCGATTTGGCCCGCCTAGGCGGTTCGGTGACAGCCTTTTGACCAAAACGCCTAGTTTGGCCGATTTGCTGCAAATCGCGGCGGTGGGTGGCCGACTAGCGCCTAGGCGGCTTTTTACAACACTGCTCATATTAAGTTTTCACTTTGTCTTTTTTTAGTCTTTTTTGTTCAATTTGACTAATACTTGATGAAAATTATATAAATGCAAATACATTTAAAACATAATCTATTCATATATCTTGTATCAAGTATAATATAACACAAATAATAAAATTTAAGGTCAAAGTTGAACATAAAAGACTTCAAAAAGTCAAAGTGAACATTTAATATGGGACGGAAGTAGTATAATTTAAATTTTATTTAGCATATGTTAGCAGGGAAGAGATCAAAAAAAAAAAAAAAATCTATCCACACATTTCAAATAAGAGTGAAAATTTTAAAAAGAGATGTATTTATTTTTGTAGGTATATCTAAAATGTGTGATTGTTTCTTTTCATCCTTTTCATTTTAACTTTTCTTCTCATTTGATTCTACCCTGTGTTACTAATCCATCTCGAAACCTTAATTTATAATCAATAATGCATGTTCAAAAAAAATAATAAAAAATCAATAATGCATATTATAAAACTATATTTAATCAACAAGATCTTTTAAAGTAGTTCACAAAATCATGAACAAAATTTTGGTGATTTCACCCCACTAATCAGAGAATTTAGCATTCGGTATAGATCGATCTTTAAGAACTGTAACACAAGAGCTAGATCAAAATTTCCATAACAGATTTTTCAAAAATTAAGAGATCATTGTTAATCATATAAACAGAGCAAAACATACCTACTTTGTTTATCGGTTACCATTATCTTCTATAATTAATATTACTATGTTGATAGTTGATACAGAATCTTCAAAAGATTTAAATCAGCGATGAAACCTTCACCTCCTGCATCTTTTTTTGGTGACGACTGACCTTTCTCAAAGACACAGATTGTATGCTTCAGGGTGATCTTTGTTTTTAATGAACGACAAAAAATACATAATTTTAAAAATCTACTACATCCATCCCAAAATTATAGTCCCCTTTTGACTTTTTCGGTTTTTCTTTCTCAACTTTGACTTTAAATATTTTTGTTTGTGTTATATAATAGTTGATGAAAATTATACCAATGAAAAATACATTTAAAATTCAATCCATTTATATATTTTGCATCAAGTATTATGTAATATAAACAAAAATATTTAAGGTCAAAGTTGAAAAATAAAGACCGAAAAAATCAAAAGGGGACTATAATTTTGGGATGGAGGGAGTAGCAAGCAGCTAGAAAAGAGAAATCACATACTTCGTGCTGGATAAATGACCAACAAACCTTGAAAAGCTAGCTTGAAATATAGATTAAAATAAAACATACACGTGACCTCAAATGTTACATTATATTAATTAACGAACGAGTTAGGAAGAATGTAGCAACTATCATCTCCTCCACCTCTATTTATAGAGATGAGAGGGTACAATCATTCTGGAATTCGAATTCCATAATTACCTTGCTTGCCTTGCACACAAAACAACCATAGTTTAAGTCTAATCTAACTCTATTTAATTGGTACAAATGAATCCATATACATAGACTAGTTACACATGCTACTATAATATAACAATTTTCACCTTAATAGTGATTCTTAGTCTATACCAATACTCAACATCTTCATCCAATGTTGGAACCTCGAACCAGGGACCATCTTGTTGACCAAGCATTGTAACTTAGTAAATATCCAAGTTAGCTTTCCTTAGACTTCCTTCACTTTTTTCCTTTCAGCATCATTACCATCTGCACCCTCTTGATTAAGTACTTTGGTTTTCACAATGTATACCCCCATCTTTGCACCAAGTTGTACATGCTCATTTACCAAGTAGCCCCTGTTTGTCTTTGCTTCAAGTTGTTTAACCTCCAAATTTCTTTGAGTTACTACAACATCATCGTTACTATCTGAAATAGCTCGGCTTTACGATTTACCTGAGCTCCTTGCATTTCCACCTTAAACTAAACACTTTCAACATGTACTTCATGGACTTCTATTTTAACACTAGGATCAAGTTACTTGAACCCTACTTGTTTTGAACCTCCATGCTTTTGTAAACTATTCCCATCAAGCTTTTCAATATTTAACATAATATTCATACTAGCCTTTCTTTTTTTAATCTTGCTACAAACCTTGTCAAGTTGTTTTTTAATTAACCAGCATTACCAACAAGTCTCGCAAATCGTGTACTAAACCTGCTTTATTGTATTAATTGATCTACTGACCTTCTACTCCAAGTAATCACTTTTCTTGAGTCCCAAGATAAATTTAAACCTTGCTTATCTTCCAAGAACTACGAAGACTTGAATTAAAGAAACCCGTGGACACCTTCAAACTTAAATAATCCAAGATAATCAGCTAAACATTGAAGCCTTTTTACTTTTCAAACTTGATCACCTCTAGAACCTTAAAAAGAATACCTTGAAGCTTAAAGATTCAACCATGTACAAACTCTTTTGAAGCTTGAACCTTGTCGTACTAAACATTTGCAATACCAACCTTGATAAACCCAAGAATCTTGCCATAATAAATAAATAAATAAATAAAGCCTTTAAACCTTTGATCAAAATCTACTTTGAATAGAACTTACGGATTCTGAACCAGCAAATTCGACCACCTGCATCTCTCTCTACGAAGCTCCGAGTAAAGATCCCTCGAGTGAAATCCTATATCTGTGTGTCTTCGACCTATGATTTGAATTTCACAAAGACCTAATGGTTAACGAACCCGTAGCGTCAAATCTCCCACTGCTATGCATAAACTGACTAACCAAAAAGAAAAGAGACTACTCGTTGGGATTGTACGCCTTTGAGTTGACCTAGCTTCAAGAAACCAACGTCACCTTGGCTTTGATACCACTTGTTGAATAAAAGACCAATAAACCATGAAAGCTAGCGCGGAATATAAACTCCAAGAAAACACACACGTGACCCCAAACGTTACATTGTATTAATTAGCGAATGAGTAATGAAAAATGTAGCAACTATCATCTCCCTTCACCTCTATTTATAGAGATGATGGGTACAATTATTATGGAATTCGAATTTTATAATTACCTTGCTTGCCTTGCACACCATGTAATCTTTGCTTAAGTCTAATCTTAACTCTATTTAAAAAATACAAATCAATCCCTATACATAGACTAGTTACACTTTAGCATATTAAGAATTGTTACTATAACATAACACTTCGGAATGCTCTCAGATCAAGCCTTTATAGATGTCATTCCGAACCTTTGTGCGTTATACACCATCCAAATGTTGTTCAGTATCAGATGCTAATAGCATCAACTTAACTTTAAACAATGGTCGAGATATAAGTTGCTTTTACAAGCGATGCAGAAAACTGATTACAATATAGTCCTCAAAGCTCAAAGTTCTACTCAAAAGTCAAGCTTCTCTTCTAATGTTTTTGCACCTCCCCTTTTTTATGATATAATATTACGTTTTTTTTTCACAAAAGGCCACTACTTTATACAAATTCTAGTGGGACATACCCCACTAAAGCTCTATAATTGACCTAATAAGAAACTTCATATTTGTTAGACTATGTTTATTGGTGACCTTTGGTGTGGGTTGTGGGTTGGGGTCACGACCGATTCTTCCCTTTCAACCAATCACAAATTGACATGTGGCAATCGGTTGTGACTTTAGGTCACCAAGTGACCACAAGTTGGCAATCTCTTGTGACCGGTTGTGACTTTAGGTCACCAATAAACATAGTCTTAGTTCAATGTATGTAGACATCATTTGCAACCTTATTCATATGCAAGTATTCAAAAAAGCACCAAAATTAACTGAGTGAAGTACTGTTTTAGCACTAACTAAAAAGTGGTTTCTAGTGTTTTACTCCATAAAAGAACTATTTGTCTATATTGCTAGCATCTAGATTTACAACCTTATAAGTTCCATGAACTCTTGGTTGTAAAGATTGAAAGGAGAACAACGTAAATGTTGGTTGTGTCCTTTAGCATCTAGTCTTTGTTTCTTGTTATTTTTTGAGTCATTTGAGAACTATATTCCTTTGCAAGCTGCATGTTCTATTCCGACGTATGATTTAAGTCTCGTACTTGGGTTCCCCCAAACACTTCAAAGAAACAGAAACATGGCCGCATCATTGCCAACTAATGTTTCTGTTGCAACTGAACATGTCTTTCATGTTGAAAGACATGATCAGTTGCAACTTAGTCATGAGGACCGTCAGAGAATCACTGAACGGACCAAATGGGTCCTTGATTCACCTGACCCTCCTGGTTTTCGCCAAGAGATTCTTGGTTCTATCAGAAACGTTGTTTGTTCAAGGAACAACAAGAAATCTAGCTCGTCACAACCTCCATTGGCGTGGGTTGTGACCTTTTTGCGCTCTATATTTCCGATTCTTAGCTGGGCTAAGGATTACAAGCTTTCCATGTTCAAGAGTGACTTGCTGTCCGGGTTAACCCTTGCTAGCTTATGCATTCCACAGGTACACTTATCTAGACCATAAAACACACTAAATAAGCAACACCTTTAAACTACATCTTTTGATTTTACTAACCATTTGAATTAAGCTTTGCAGAGTATTGGCTATGCTGCTTTAGCTCAACTTAATCCTCAATATGGCCTATGTAAGTTTTGAAATATAACTTTTAGAATATATTTTGTCTTGTGATAAGAAATATGGCTCTCAAACCTCTTTTAAATATGTTTTTATACTTTCATAGACACTAGTGTTGTACCTCCTTTGATATATATAACAATGGGGACCTCACGAGAGTTAGCCATCGGTCCGGTAGCTGTGGTTTCATTGTTGATATCAGCCATGGTTTCGAAGGTAGTAAATCCTGTGGTTGATCCTGTATTATACACTAAGCTTGTGTTCACTGTCACCTTCTTCACTGGTGCATTCCAAGCTCTTTTCGGATTGTTCAGGTAATGTTTTATCTTCTTTTTCAAGGCATGCACTTACATATGCTAACAAAACATTTTAGTAACCTTATTGTTACTTGATGTTATTTAGGTTGGGTTTTCTGGTCGATTTTTTATCCCAAGCAGCGATCGTAGGGTTCATGGCAGGTGCAGCCATTGTTATAGGTCTTCAACAACTGAAAGGTTTGCTTGCCATAAGCCATTTCACCACAAAAACCGATGTTATTTCTGTCTTGATTGCCGTCGTTAAATCATTTCGAACTTCAGTAAGTTAATTTACACCTATTCTTCATTTGTTAGCTAGAAAAATGTATTCCTCATATATTTCAAATATATTTTGTATACATTTTTTCACATGTCTTTGAAGTCATGTCATTATCGGTATGACACATAGGTAACTGAAATACTTAATGATGAGTATTTAACATTCTAAAGTCAACCCAAGAAATGTATTTTTATTAACGGCAATTTTTTACAACCTACACCACCTATCTCACATATGTCTCTAACGAGACTTGAACCCACAACCTACAGGTTATTGGGCCACTCACATACCGCCAAGAGGCCGTTGGTCCCAAGGAATGTATTTTGTTATCTTCTTGAATTCATTCTAGAAATAAATACTGAAGTATGGTTTGGGATTCATTTGTATTAACTATTGAAATTCGTTTAAATCAAGTTTTTGCACGAAACATGTTGAAAGACGAAAATACTCCTAAATTTAAATGTTTTGGAATTACAAAATACGCTTCGTTATTTTTGCTAGTTTGTATCTTTGAAACCATGAATTTGTCAAAAGTAATAAGATCCTTTTCTTTATTCGGCTTATTTTATAGTCAGATCTCATATAAACGAAACCAGATACATACTTTGATTATTTATTTAGAACTTCGAGATATGTATTCTGTAAATGAAATATGCTCATGAGTTTTATGGTCTCCAAGTTAAGTCATATTGAGATTGTTTTGCATGATAACGGATAATCATTTTTAGTTCCTTTATTTTAGTAACTAAACAATTTTCTTTCTTTCTCGTTTTAACAGTGGTACCCTCAGAATTTCATCCTTGGATGTTCATTCCTCATCTTCATCTTGATCACGAGATTTATTGTAAGCAACATATACAATATGTGTTATATTTATAGGTTTTTTCATTACCATGCAATTTCTTTCTGTTTTGTTTATTATTCACATGGTAAAATTTTCAGGGAAAAAGGAACAGAAAATTATTCTGGTTACCGGCAATTGCTCCGCTAGTATCAGTCATTCTCTCCACTGCGATAGTGTACTTAACAAAAGCCGATGAACATGGAGTTAAAATAATCAAGCATGTCAAAGGAGGATTGAATCCAAGTTCAGTTAATCAGTTGCAATTCGACAGTCCACACCTTAGAGAATCAGTCAAAATTGGGCTCGTTTGTGCCATCATTGCTCTTACGGTTCGTCTAGTTCAAATATCTAAACACTTTCCTAGTTAATAATACTCAAAAGTGATAATTGTGCAAAATATACCAAAAAGGCAGGGGAAAAATATGATTATGTTTGTATAATACTTTTCAAAGTATGTTGTTATATATTACGAGCGCCTATCATTCAAAATTTGGATCATGGTTTTACTAACTTTTATTGGCAATATATCATTATAGGAAGCTGTGGCTGTTGGTCGATCGTTTGCTACAATCAAAGGGTATAACATGGATGGAAATAAAGAAATGATAGCTATGGGGGTCATGAACATTGCAGGATCTATGTCTTCTTGTTATGTTGCCACAGGTAATTGAGTTAGATTAATGAAATGATTGAAACTTGGAAAAGAAACACAAATTATGTTAACCTACACACTCGGCTTAATTTGCTCAGGTTCATTCTCACGGACTGCTGTTAACTTTTTTGCTGGCTGTCAAACTGCGGTGTCTAATGTGGTGATGGCTATCACGGTGTTTGTAATGCTACAATTCTTAACGGGTCTATTGTACTACACCCCAGTTGCTATACTATCCTCGATAATCTTATCTGCGCTCCCTGGGTTGATCAACTATACTGAAGCTTATAATATTTGGAAAGTCGACAAACTGGACTTCTTGGCTTGTGCGGGAGCTTTCTTTGGTGTGCTATTTGCTTCAGTTGAGATGGGTCTCATGGTTGCAGTAAGCCTTAAATTCACCTTATTTTTTTATGCTAACATAAATATAAGTTCTAATTCGTTCAGATTTGATTAGTTTCCAGAACTATGATTAATTTGAAGAAATAAAAACAATTTTTTGTAAAATATTTTTTTTGTGAAATGGTGTGGGAATCAATTATTAAAGAGGGTGTTGGCCCCCTTATAAAGGTGACCTTCCATTTGTGAAAGAACATGAACACTGAAACATGTATTTGTTGACTTGTTTCCTGATCATACATGAAAATACTATTGTGTGATTGTGGGTCCATAACTTCTAATGGAAACAGATATATAGTTGACCAGAGCCCACAGTCCACAGTATTTTAGTTGACTTATTTTTGGTCCACATTTAACAGTTCTGTAGGTTTTTGAGCAAACAGTTCTGTAGTTTAATTAATGGAATCTAGTGGAGCATGGTCTAGTCCTTTTATCTTAGGAAAAAAAATAAATAAATTAATTAAATTCTTCTCACATATTGTATGAGCCGGTGCTTGATCTTAATTTAGCATTTAGTAAAGTTGTTTATATGTAGACTATGCATAGGTTATGTGAATAAACGTTGCATATGTAAGTCTAACTCCTATAAGCTTCTAGTACTTGATCATGCGAAAGGATGTAATTTGTTTCTGGATAAGTATATGTGTTTTGTATCTCAGGTCGCGGTTTCATTTGCTAAGATTATTCTTAATGCTTTACGACCTCGTGTGGAAGAACTAGGAAGGCTTCCAGGAACAGATATCTTTTGTGAAGTTGATCAGTATCCAGTTGCTCATGCAGTTCCAGGCGTTTTAATAATCCGACTAAACTCTGGCTTGCTTTGCTTTACAAATGCAAATCCCCTTAGAGACAGGTAAATGTTGATCATATGATATGTATGCAAAAAGAACATACATTCTGTGAAGCAAACCCTATCATATTCTTTTTGTTTCTAAATTTAGTTATTTTGGTTAATCCTCTTAGGATATTGAGATGGGTAGCCGAAGAGAACAAGAAAGAAGCTATAAAAAGACCTATTACTGGAATCATTCTCGACATGTCTAGTAAGTGAGCTTAATAAATACTATGTCTATGTCTATGTCTATGTGAAATATTCCTTGATCAATGGTAATGATTTGCTCATGGATTTATGTCTTCAACTGTAGGTGTGACAAACATTGATTATGCTGGGATTCTAGCATTGGAAGAAACTAACAAGAAGCTACTTTCAGGAGGCATCAAAGTGAGCCTCTAATTAATCACCAAATCGAACAGTATTTATTTAGTTTCACTTTAGTGTTAGAGAACTTCAGAGCGATAACCTTAGAACTTTTGAAACTAAACGGATTATGCATTCATGAAGCATCAAACTCTAACTAATCACCAACTAGAACACCTAGTATTCTTTTTGTTCCATTTTAACCGATTGTTTTAGAACGGCAACATATATATAATCCTATATCGTCTATCTCACACACAATACCCCATAATATCTCCAACGAGATTTGAACCACAACCTCTAGGTTGATGGGCCTCTCACATACCACTAGATGAAAGACCTTAGGTTTCCATTTTAATGTTAGATAACATTATCCTATTTTAATTTTATGCAACTATCTCACAATATCTACACAATAAATCAATCTCACAATGTCCTAAGCAGGACTTGACCCACAATTATTTGGTTGGGGAACATTCTCACACATAGGGTATCATTGATACACAAGCCCTTTGGTCTTTATCCTATTTGATGACATTAGGCCTTTAAATATTGAAGCTAAATGGATTACGCATAAACTTCAAAATTAATATTACGGTCACTCACATAGATAAAATCATGAAGCTTTGTTGGTAGTTGGTACCATATGATTGGGATGACATTTAAGGTTTTGATTGCAGTTAGCTATCGCGAGCCCGAGATGGCAAGTAATTCACAAGCTAAAAGTAGCAAAGTTCGTAGACAAAGTTGGAAGAGACTGCATCTTTCTCACTGTTTGTGAAGCCGTTGATTCCTTTGTTGGTTCCAAGTTCAACGGTCCTGCCAATTGTTGATCAATGCTTTTATCCACGGCTTTTGATGAATGAGCTTGATCTTAAACCTTTTGCTCAGTTAGAAGCCGAACTCATCTAATTTGTAAGAATGGATTTCATATTTTCAATCATGTATTATATGGTAGTTTGTGTTGTTTTTGCTTTGAGTGTTTGGATGAATAATAAGAACACGACAATGGGTATGTTAAAAGCACCCCTCATGTGTTCTTGATGATCATGAACCAGGTACTTTGTATTTCTTTTACTATGTATAATATTAATGGTAACTAAAACCCAATATATTGCAAAAGATTCAGTCCTACTTTTTGTATTCTTCAGTTCCATTTATGTTACTGCCTTCAAATGCTACATGATTTATTTTTCTTGAAAAGTATTAGATTGTTGTTACTTCCATTGTTAGGAGCGAACGCAGAAATCTGTTCAAGGGTGTGCACTTTATTTAGAAAACGGCATAGGATATGCATTGTGCGTTAAACTCTAGAAGTGTTTATAAGAAAACAAGCATTTTACACTATCGATAGTGCTGAAAGGGCATGCACTTGCATACCCTTTGCCTCAAGTATGTCCGCCTCTCCTCTCTATTCACACATTTTTAGCATAAAGAAATCCCCTTTAGATCTAGACAAGCAAAAGTCACTATATGTCTATATCACACTTTTAGTGACACATTTTAAGAGCATTTTGCCTACATATGGATGGTTAAAACTTTTTTCAATCTGTAAAAGTAAATACTATACAACTTTAAATAGGATCCAAACTCAAGTTGCCAGAAAAAATGTGTTTCTGTATTGGATTCAATGTAAAAAAGATCCTAACTCAAGTTATTCAAATTCAGATATATGTGCTGGAGAAATGTTACAAGTCCGAAATCATGGGCCTAATTTGGATAATATCCAAAGGAAAATCATGACCCATCATGTCTTATCTGTTTCACTAATATATCTTTTGTTATTTTCATGGTGAGAACAAAGTACTTGACTTATTCTAAATTGTGATATATATAGTTTTTTATGTCACTTAAGTCGTTTTGGTAACTAAGAAAACTTTAACAAGCATGTCTGGAAATATATGTAATTTACAGTTATGAGGATGTTCAATGGCATCACTTTACATCTATGGAAGAGAATTGTCGATATGTTTACTCGGTTTATGTACATTCAGCACCTAGAAAAGAACACTCGATGTATTTAATTTACTAAAGGGTTGTACAGATTCTCTTAACTAAAGAAGAGAACCAAGGATCTCTTATGTACGAACATGTTCATGGTTGCTATGAAGCTTAATTTCTTATAGTGAACAAACATGCAGCCAATACAAGTATGATTTAAACCTCATGAAACCAAGTCTTGACAAATTTCATACAGCATAAAAAACTTTGTGTTCGATGTGAATAACTTCACAGACATTTAAGAAACATTACACTAATAAACTTAGTAGCTAGACGAGATAGGTAGGTTGAAGGGAAAAAAGAATCGCCATATCTGCTAAAGAGAATGCAACACTTACACTGATTAATTACAGTTCATAGGGGCACTTGCAACACAATCAACAGACGGTGTCCCATCAGAAACAATCACTTTATCCGCTAGATACCTTGCTGTTGCGACGTTATGTTCAACCACAAATGCGGTCTTCCTAGTGAGTTGTATAAAATTTTTGATAACTCGTGAAACAGAAGCCCGCTCCTCAGAATAAAGGTGTTTAGTTGGTTCATCTAGCAGGTAAATAGGAGTATCTTAATATGAAAAGGAAAAAAGAAAAAAAAATAGATTGATTATAGCAATAGTATTAATAATAACAGCAAAAGCAATATTACTTACTTTGGCAAGACACAGGGCCACTGCAACTTTTCGCAAATCAGCATCAGAAAGATCCATAACCCGTTCATCCATTAGTGGCTCGATTCCAAGAGGCGTCACGACTGCCGATGCAAACCAAGAACGCGTGCATAAATAATGTTGATTCATATAAAAGAAATGGCGGACAGTATCAGGGATGTCACGTCTGTGTTTTTGGGGCAACTGAGCAGCAAAAAAAATGGGCTCCGTCACATCAGAAGAGCCTTCCACGGCATCAGGAAACACACGACCTGCCTACAGATTTGAAGAGAATAATAATAAGATAAAGAGTGGGGATTGTGACCATGAATGAAAGGGTCGATTCAGGTTTCGTACTTATCCCCAACTGCTCAAACGTGACATGTGAGCAAATACATAGTTAATTAGAGATATTTTAATTTCAAAGGAATGGGTCAAAAATATTCTCACCAGCAACTTCAGAAAAGTAGTCTTTCCGGTTGCTGTAGAGCCATGAAGTAGAATGATCTGAGAGTTTGTAAATTCACCGGGCAACGACCTTAAGTTTGAAACCACCCTGTGTTATACACATACTTGGGTATCTATATGTTTCAACACCATTTGCATCTGCGAGGTAAAAAGATAATGAACAAGCTAGCATTAATAAAGATGATCAAAACTTATAATGAGTCTACAGATGCTTGTAGTTGTGAGATACCAATTTTCGTATTAATAAGCAGGACTCATAAAACACTCGTGTTTTAATAAGCTTATTGTGCTTTGAAAGCACTTGTTGCATAAATAAGCTTATTTGGAATAACGTCTAGGGTACATATGTCTGGCAAGAAAATCTTAAGATCGTCAAGGGGGGTTTAGCATTATATTTTTTTTTCTAAAAAAAACGCTACTTGAAGTACGATTTAGCATTTACCCATATAATCACAGCTATGTTACCGAACACGTTTATAAAACAAACAACTATGTTGTATTCCCGTAGTCATATCTTCTTCTAACCACTAACATTGAGCTTATCACAAATCTACACCTAACAATAAGCAGCAACATTAATATAGGCGTAGCAGTTAAATTCTTAGAAATATAACTACCATACCACTAAAAAATAAAACATGATGTTTTTAAAACGAAACCCCATAAAACAAATCACCCTAAGCAACAAAAGTAAATAACAACAACAATGATCATCTGTAAAATTACATAGATAAAAATAACATGAATATATTTTTTTACCAGCCATTGAGTAGACTTCACCTAGGGTTCGCTTTTGATTATTATTGCCACTTTTGATTGTTAAGTTTCCTAAACTTACATCTATAGCACCCACCTTCTTAAATTTACAAAAGTTACTTTTTAGAGCAAAGGGAGCCATAACGCATCCCTTGCGTTATTCTGATGTGGCATGCTCACAACTCACGTTAACACGTTACCACCATTTCCTAGCTTGTTGCGTTGGGCTTGCGTTTCAACGTACGTTGGTATACCAACTTGTGTTGTAACGTTTTGTTGTGTAAAAAAAAATAAAAAAAAATAAAAATAAAATACAAACCACCCCAAAACTACTAACCGTTGGTTAAAAAAAAAAAAAAATTGCAAGTTACCGTTTTATGTTCAAACGGTTATAAATTTTTCAAAATAAAACTTTTTTAAACCATTATAAATACCACAAAACTTATGTTATTCACACACAAAAAAAACAATAAAAAATAAAACAAACAACAATGGCTTGCAACAAACTTCCTCATACCGTCGAACAACTTCAATAATATGTCAGAAAATAGACCGAGATAGACGACACGGCTCGACAAGAGGCTATTGTCGAAGTTATTAACAAATTTGAGCTCGCAAAGGCACTCAAACAAGAACTGAGAACACAATATACTCAGAGTGCAATCACATCTCTGACGACAAAAAATTTGTGATTAACCAATTTTTGTACGATGAATTTCTCAAAAATCATGCCGTTGTTGAGAAATTGATGGGCTGTGTGAATCAGATACATGCCCAAAAATCAAACAAGATTCGTTGGAGTTATGAAGAAAATGTGGAAGCTGCTATGGTTGAGCAACAACAACAGAAATGTGCATCAAGTTCATCTGCACCAAGATTTATTGATGCAAGTGGCTAGAACTCTGACAAAGAGCGTGAGCTGAGCAGGATTGAAGCTCAGTTAGAAGCAGAGAGGTTGGCGAGCTTTGATCCTTACGATGACGGTTACGAATCAAACAACTCTCAAACCTGGGATCACCCGGACTACAACTGAAGTTAGGTTTATGTGATGTTTAAATTTAGTATCATTTTTAATTTATGATTATGTAACGTTTAAGTATTTCTGTTAAGTATGTTTCTTTTAAATAAATTCATTTCCTTAAGAAAACATTATAATACATTATGAAAACAAGACATACAACACAAATAACAGATACGATACGAAAAAGACATATAACACAAATGACATATTTGAAGCTTTTATTCGGCCCATCTGGGGTGGGTTCTCAAAATCTCCCAAGCTTGAACATATTTGAAGCTTTTCTCACCATAGCGATCTTTAAAAGTTCTCATTGCATTCATGAGACAAACAGTGTGATCATCCCCGGTTGTTACCCGCAACTGTTGGTAAATATCATTGAATACAACACATTCACAGTTGAATCTGCTCCATTTACTCGTGACCATATCTTTGTTTTGATTCACACCATCAGAAAGATTGTTGAACATGTCTACAACCCGGTTCCAAAAAGAGTATGCATTGTGGATGACAGGATCTTCACGAACTGCAACCCAAACTTGAGCTAGCAAAATTTATTCTTCTACTGTTCATCGTGTACTGTTCATCAGCACTATTCATCCCGGAGTACTGTTCATCAATCACTATTCACGGCTACTATTCATCACGAGGTACTGTTCATCAGGAATTTTTTTTCTTCTTCGAGATATTGTTCATGGCATCGGGCAGCAGCGATCGGGACGCACTATCTAAGTTCTTGCAAATGGGTAACGTGGCTGAATATCAGAGTGAGTTTATGGTACTTGCAAATCGAGTAACAGGGATATCTGAATCTTTACTTATATCGTTTTATATCTCTGGACTTAAACTGGATCTACAATGTTTACTCTTACAGTCAAATCCCAAAATGTTAGACGAAGCTTTTTCATTGACCCGTGCAGCGGAAACACGCTTCGCGAACCTAGATATTTGAGAATTTTTGAGGTCCAATCCTTTAACTTTGGGAGAAGACATCTTCAAAGCTCGTATCACCGAGGTTCGTTTTGAGACAATTGCAAAGGAAGAGAAAGAGCATATCGTTGAAAAGAAAATAGATGTCATTCTACCATTAGAGGGTGAATATGCTTCACCTAAAGCGGCTGAAGAGTCATTGAATGCTGATGAGTATATTGGAGTTGAAGAGGTTGTGGGTGGTGGCGAAGTGCTTAAGGTTGTCGAGGATGAGTTGAGTAGAGTGATATCGACACTTAGGGATGGAGGTGGTGAATTTGATAGTGGTTTGGATGAAATAAATTTGAATTTAAGCGAGGAATTAGCGGACTCTCAATCTGCATATTTTTCGTATCACCTTGAGTGCAAGGTGATTTTTGAAGGAGTGGGGAGTGTTATGGCATGTGTAGCGGAAGACGGAAGAATGATGTTGTGTTATGTCCAAGGCAAAGGAATTCGAAAGAAGGAAAAGGTGAAGGCTGCAATTCAAAGAAGATTATGGGATCCCGGATGTGACAACCGGCAGTTTAGGGAGTTATTTTAAAAACCCGCATTACGTTAAAGTTCGTTTAAAATTTTTATTTAGAATTTTATTTCACAACGAACTTGTAAGACCTATTTTATGGATAATTGTATTTAATGTTGTTATGGAATTCGTGAATTATTTTCATAATTCGTTTTGATATTATGCTCGGTGATGTATTCTTAAATTCTCACTTGGTACTACGTTGACTCCGGCACTAGGAAACTGAAAAGTTTAAAAACTTACGAGTTTTAATACGTTGTACTTTTAATAACGTATTTATTATAATTTTTAGTGGAATATATATAGTCCGTCAAATGGTGAATATAACGAGCTTCGGGGACGTTTAATATTTTAGTCGTAAGTTCTCGCTTACGTAAGGGGGCGTTTTATAAATTTAAGTTGGTGATAAAAAGGTTTTGTGTGCAAATATAAAGGAGACTAAGTAGAGGGGCCAAAGTGTAAAATTTCCTTATTTAACCCTAACCCTAAAACTAATAACTTCATTTTCATCTCCACAACTCCACCTCTCTTCCCCTTCTCCTCTCCTAGCCGCCGGCCACCCTTCGTCCGGCCACCACCGCCGCGCACCACGACACACCACCACTTCCAAAACATTCCCCACACCTCCCTTGTTATTATCTTGTGATTCACGCGCCCAAAAACAACCATTTTCACCTTGTTCGTGCCTCACCGACGCCGTACACCTCATCACCATCACTCTCCTTGGTCGAGTTTTGTAGATCCACGGGTAAGTATGCACGGGGTGCATCGGGTTTGTTGAAAAACGTGCCAAACCCACGAATTTATTATGGTTTTGGGTCGGATTCGAAAAGAAAAGGATGAAATAATAATGGGTTTTTGTTAAAACATGGTTAAATCTTGGTTTGGTATCCGGGTTTCGATGTTTGGTTGCTTTTCTTTGCGTGGTCGACCCAAGAGCCGAGGGCCTCACCCTCAACTTATGATGATTCCGAGTTGTTGGTTATCATTTCGCCTCGGTTTCGTGTTTATTGACCTTAATTGGTCCTCGTGATTGATTATCTTGATTGGATTCTTGATTGTTGATTCTTGTTGTTCGACTTGGGATGGAGCCGATGACCCCATTGGGTCGGTTTGGTTATTTATTTTGTTTGGGTCGAGCTCCCGTGAGCTAGCCGCGACCTTGTGGTCTCGGGTGGGACCCACATGACACTTGGTATATGATTTTTGACTCGGGTTGACTTGGTATTTGACCCGAATACGGTTATTTTTGAGAACCGTTTGTGGTGTCGAAATATATATATTTCGGCAAAGTTTATTTTATGGTTATTTATTTATTGTTGGTTACCATTATTGTGGCTTATTTGATTTTGAAGAAGTTGACGAGTATTATGGACTCGTGGTATTAATTGAAGTTGTGTTGACGATAAAGTGGTTTTGGGGACCGATTGTGAGACGGTCACTTAGATTGACGGAGATAGGTTAGTCGGGTGCCGTAGTCAGACCCTATTGTTGTAGCATGTGGATTGGGATTGATTGGACGGAGATGTATTGATTGTTATGACTTTTATATTACTTTGGACTTGGACAATGAGCCGAAAGTCATGACTCGGACATGTGACCATTGCGTATGACTCGATAACCATTTATAAATAAAACATAAATAATAAAACTCGTAATAATAGTTATTGATAATATAAACGTTTATATGAATATATAGACGTGAATAACGGATATATAATTATATAAGCGCGTATATTAATAATAATAATAATCACGAGTCGTATTATAAATAATACAACTAGATATATATTAGGCTACGAAAGTGGCGTAATATTATTGAACGTATTATTATTATAAAGAAATTGTTATAAAGCGAGGAAATCTCGACAATTACTAAATATTAAATCAAAATGTCATTTGATATATAATAAATAAACTTATCGAGTTATGCGAAGTCGTTGTCACTCGAGTCCAGGTAAGTTATTATTTGTGACTTTCGTGTTGTCACGGATATATGACGATTAATATAAACGTTTTCTATAACTAAATAACCACTTAACCGTAGGGTTGAATCGGGTTATTTGGCTATATGAAATGAATATATTAATGGGCATCGTATCCTACGACGCCCATAGGTTGTGGTATATGTAAAGTGTAATAAATTGCGAGTGTATATATCGGGAAATCTGGCCAATTTGACGATATATATGAGGAATTTATTAAACTATGATATGTACCATATAGTATTTATGTGCTATGCGCTTTAAGTTGGGTGTAATCTTGGAACGGTATGTTACGTAAATAAATATGAGGATTATCAAATCGACGGATTTGATAAACTTCGGCGATTTATTTAAATGACATATTGGGCTAATATTAGATCCATAGTTTATTTTATTATTCTTTGTGTGACCTTTTGGTTTGTTTTGTGTCGACCCACCACCCGTATGGATACCAAACGTAAATACACCAAGCTAATACGAAATGGATTTTCGGAAATAAAACAGATTCTCGTCCGGGTTTGGGAATATTTTGAATTTGAGGAAATGAATTCTAGACGAGTTAATGTTGTTAGGTCGTGCCGAGTCCGTAGTTGCTGTTTCGTGAGTTACTATTCATCTTATTTCTACCGACTTCTTCTTACTATTTTCTGGACTTGAGGTGAGTCATAGCCCCACTTTTTAATCTTGAACTATGTTTTCAATACTTGGGGTGAGAAACGTGCAAATTATTTTATGTGGACTATTATCGCTTTTATATTCTTTCTAAACTTGCTATGCGTGTGGACTAGGATATATTGTCAGCTTTAGTCACACATTTTGTGTGTACTATTCAAGGTTGACTTATTTGGTTATTGTTTGAAATTGTCAGCTTTAGTCACACGGATCGTGTGTACTATTCAAGGTTGGCTTATTTAGATACTATAGTGTGCACCTATAGGTTATTAATACTTTGGAGGTTATCCGAGTATTTATGATATTGCGGGGGCTACTCGAATATCTATGTTAGAACGGAGGGTATCCGTGTGTTAGGTTGGAGCGGAGGGTATCCGCAGGCTTTTAGCGAATCCTTAGTCTAGCTAGCAAGCGTTTTGCGTATATGTCCACTATATTGTTAGATGAATGTAAACCTATGATCTCACCAGCGAAAGCTGACTTTTAGCACGTTTTCTCAGGTAAATAAGTGATGATATGCATGCTTGGAATGGAAGGCTCGGCCAAGGCTCATGGTTTATGGATCTATTTTTCTAAACTCTGATAATTAATTATGGACCTATTGTTATGCTATTTTGGGCCTGACTCTGAATGATGTTGGGATAAATGTAAACCTTAAAACCTCGTTTTGGTTGCGTTTTTATTATGTTTACTTTATCTCGTTCTATATTGTCTTGTGTTGGATACCAATCCCCGTAGCACCCCGAAAGCTTGTTGAGTCTTCCGCTGTATCAAATTTTGGAGGTGTTACAGATTGGTATCAGAGCCAAGGTTATAGAGAACTAGGTAAATAAACGCCTAAACTATAACCGTATTTTTATAGAAAATGATCCTTGACCACCGCCCGCCAGCCCGCCAAGCCGAAGCATCTTCTATTATTTGAGGTATTATGAGATTTGAGATGATTGTTAGATTTGGGATTTATTGAGATGATTTGAGGTTTATGGATTTTAGTAATAAGATGGCGTTTCGAGGAATTATATGGTCTATATGTTTTATAAACATTTTAGTAATGCGGTGTTTGAAACTCTTTATTGAAATTATATGTTTGAATTATTTGATGAGGATTTTCGGTATGGTATTTTGAGTTGTGATTTAGTTGTTTTGAAACACTTACACCTACCCTACGCCGTTGTCACAGACCATGGCCTCCCATATGCCCGATGTTGTCGAGGATATTCTTACTGCACCGGTTTTACCTGCACAGTTTACCATGGCATCTGACGATCCTTACCAGATGGCCATGCCTTCAGCTACTGTGCCGCAGACAGCTTCTACTTCAGTACTACCTGCTGCATCTACGCAGGGACCCTCATCTTCTTTAGGGCTCCCTGGTACATTGAGGCAACTTACTCTTCATCAGGCTTTGGCTCGTGTGGCCCCACGCTTTGCCCACCGAGCTACGGCACGCATGTCGGTACGCCCTGCTCCATCACCTTTACAGATTGATGCTCACTCTCTCCTGTCTGAGGTGCCACCCACATCATTGCATCGTCGTCCTAGATCACCTACCACATCTCCACATGGTTCACCTAGTAGGAGACGACGATTGATGAGGTACTCTTCCGATGAGGAGGAGGAGGAGTACGAGGGTGAGGATGAGGAGGATGACCCTCAGGAGGCTGAGCAGGGTGATGATGATGACCCTGAAGAGGAGGATGACCCTCAGGAGGATGAGATGCCTGATGATGATGATGTGTTAGTACCACCAGCTCAGGCTGAGGAGCCTGATTCACCTGTACATCCGATTGAGCCTGATTCACCTGATCATCCGTTTTTGGTTGAGTTGCCACCTGGTAGTCCCGATGGGTCGGATGCATCTTCTGAGGTTTCTGCTGAGCATGCAGAGTTAGGTGAGATTGGCAGGTTATGGGCTCGGATTACTGAGCTTAGTGAGAGAGTTGCACGTGTATCTGATCGACTTGAGAGGGTTATTGGAGAGTTTTTAGCGGATTTGAGAGTTGACATGACTGTCGTTGTAGGCAGGACTACTGAGCTGAGGAGAGTTTTGATGGAGGTCCACGAGCATATCGATAGTTTGCAGCGAGGATTTGTTACTGCTCGAGAGGCCGACCGCAAGCTATGGCAAAGGAATGCCGAGCTAGAGAAGGAGGTGGCTGACCTCAAGAGAGACCGAGACACCCATAGCGTGGAGCTAGGATCGTTATGGAGGGATCTTGATGGCTTGAGGCAGGAGTTGAGGAGCCTCCGCCAGCAGCGTGGCTAGTTGCTTGGGTTATGTTGTATGGTTGCTTTCTTAACCGAGGAGTGTTCAGTTAGAAAAGCTAGTTATCATATTTTGATGTATTTTGTTCAGTATTCGTCTCTTTTGGGAACGATTAGTAGGTTTTGTGTTTTCTAGTAGTTGGAACGATGTTAGATCGCTATTGTATGGTTGATGGTTATTAGTATATGGTATTATGTGATTTTGAGTGTTATGGAAATTGAGTTCTTATTCGCTTTATTGATGTTACGTGGTGTATTGTGCTATCCTTTCCATGACTTGGCTCCGTTGAATTGCTTTTGTTGAGCATATTGATAAGTTCTATTGGAGACTCATGAACTTGTGTGATGTTTCAGATCAATGGCCACACGACAAAACCCTGTTAGAGCTACCAGAACTGGTCCTGCAGTGGCTACTCCTGGTCGCCGAGGACGCCGACCTACTCGAAATGTTGAAACCCCTACTCCTGACAACCT
The DNA here is from genome assembly GCA_030686995.1 of Artemisia argyi. NCBI lineage: Eukaryota > Viridiplantae > Streptophyta > Magnoliopsida > Asterales > Asteraceae > Artemisia > Artemisia argyi. The sequence goes on along the minus strand of CM060692.1, from coordinate 192,154,266 downwards.
GGACACTACTAACCACAACAACAGGAATCAAAATGTTGATGTTCAGTGAAACAATGATCATGTTCCACTTAATGCACCTACTGTGGATCAAGCAATGATCAATCAACTTGTGGAGCAAAGAGTTGCTGAGCTACTAGCTGAGTCAAATCATTCCAACAATTCTGCTGGAACATTTCCACCTGTTCGTGCTAACGGATGTCACTACAAGGAGTTTAAGATTTGTGGACCTATTGAGTTTGGTGGAACTGAAGGAGTGGTTTACTTGGTTAGGTGGATTGAGAAGACTGAGTCAGTGTTTAATGTCAGTGGTTGTGCGGAGAATGCGAAGGTAAAGTTTGCTTCTTTTACTTTCAAGGATGAAGCTTTAACTTGGTGGAACAATTACCGAAATGCAGTTGGGAGTGATGTAGCTTATGCCATGACTTGGGAACAATTTAAGTCTCTGCTGATTCAGACTTATTGCCCAAGGAATGAGGTCAAGAAGCTAGAGATTGAGTTTTGGAACCACAAAGTGAAAGGTAATGATATGACAACTTACAATCGTCGTTACCAGGAATTAGCCTTGCTTTGCCCAGATATGGTAAAAACCGAGACTCAAAAGATCGAGAGGTATACTGATGGGTTGCCTGTAGCTATGAGAAATGATGTGATTTCTGCTAGGCCTGCAAACATCCATGAGGCAATCACAATTGCTCAACAACTTATAGATTCATTGGAATTAGAAGAAGCTGATAAGGAGAAGAATGGAAAGAGAAAGAGAGACCGTCACTCTAAGGGTAATGATCACCGAAGCAAGAGACAAGCTAAGGCTTATGCTATTGGGAATGGAGATAAGAAGAATCAGAACGGTGATGTACCCAAGTGTGATCGTTGCCACCAGCATCATACTGGATGGTGTAGTGTGAAATGCCAGAACTGCTCAAAGAAAGGACACATAGCTAGGGATTGTAGAGCCCGACCTCTTGCTATGGTTCAGGCTGCTCCTGAGATGAGAAACAAGGCAGATGTTACTTGTTATGGGTGTGGAAAGAAGGGACACTATAGGAATGAGTGTAGAGAATCGTGGAACCGTGGGGCTGGAGGAAACCGTGGACGACAAGATAATGGGGACCAGCGTGTGGAAGCTGGAGTTGCTCAGGGAAGAGTGTATGCACTCGGGAACGAGAGAGGAGAAGATCCGAACGTCGTTACTGGTACGTTCCTTCTCAATAATCGTTATGCTTCCATACTATTTGATACTGGTGCCGATAGGAGTTTTGTGTCCACTACGTTTGCACCCTTACTAGAAAAACCTCCGATGGCCTTAGGAATTGGATATGATATTGAGTTAGCTAATGGGAATATAGAAAGGATTAATACCATCATTCGCGGTTGTACGTTAAATTTCTTGAACCACCCTTTCAACATAGATCTTCTACCCGTTATGTTAGGAAGTTTTGATGTCATCATTGGTATGGATTGGTTGTCGAAGTATCGTGCTCACATACTTTGCGACGAGAAGATCGTGCGTGTACCATACGGAAAGGAAATCCTAAATATATTAGGAGATCGAAAGGATTCTAGGAGCCCATCCCAATTAGCAGTCATTTCTTGCACTAAGTTGCCAATGCTAATGGAGAAGGGATGTTACCTTTTCTTAGCTCAAATTTCTGAGAAAGGAGGGACGGAGAAAAAGGAAAGATGCGTTGGAGATGTGCCTATAGTTCGTGATTTTCCTGATGTGTTTCCCGATGATTTGCCGGGAATCCCGCCGACTAGACAAGTGGAGTTTCAGATTGAGTTGATACCTGGTGCTGCACCTGTAGCACGGGTGCCTTATCGTCTTGCCCCTACCGAGCTAGAAGAATTGTCAAAACAATTGGCGGAGTTAGCCGAAAAAGGATTCATACGACCAAGTTCTTCACCTTGGGGAGCCACGGTCTTATTTGTGAAGAAGAAGGATGGATCGTTTCGTATGTGCATTGATTACCGAGAGTTGAACAAGTTAACGGTGAAGAATAGATACCCGTTACCTAGGATCGACGACTTGTTTGATCAACTCCAAGGATCGAGTGTTTACTCGAAGATCGATTTGAGATCGGGATATCATCAACTTCGAGTTCGCGAGGAAGATATTCCGAAAACGGCTTTCAGAACCCGTTACGGGCATTACGAGTTTCAGGTGATGCCGTTTGGGTTGACTAACGCACCGGCGATATTCTTGGATCTCATGAATCGGGTGTGTAAGCCTTACTTAGATAAGTTCGTGATTGTGTTCATCGATGACATTCTGATTTATTCAAAGAGTGAGAAGGAGCATGAGGAGCATCTAAGACTCATCTTAGAATTGCTCAGGAAGGAGAAACTCTATGCCAAGTTTTCGAAATGCGAATTCTGGATTCCGACGGTACAATTTTTGGGTCATGTGATTGATAGACAAGGAGTCCATGTGGATCCTGCTAAGATTGAGGCGATAAAAGATTGGGCTGCACCTACGACCCCAACCGAAGTTCGTCAATTTTTGGGTTTAGCTGGTTATTACCGAAGATTCATTGAGGGATTTTCGAAGATAGCTAAACCATTGACCAAATTGACTCAAAAGAGTGTTACGTATGAATGGGGAGATAAAGAAGAGGAAGCATTTCAATTGCTTAAGAAGATGTTGTGTAGTGCTCCTATCTTAGCGTTACCAGAAGGTAACGAGGATTTCGTCGTCTATTGTGACGCCTCACATAAAGGATTGGGAGCCGTATTAATGCAACGAGAGAAGGTGATAGCTTATGCTTCCCGACAGCTCAAAAAGCATGAGAAAAACTACACTACCCATGATTTGGAGCTAGGTGCTGTGGTTTTCGCCTTAAGAATATGGAGACATTACTTGTACGGAACCAAGTGTGTTGTATTTACTGACCATAAAAGTTTACAACACATTTTGAATCAAAAAGAGCTCAATATGAGACAGCGACGTTGGATTGAGTTGCTAAGCGATTATGATTGTGAAATTCGCTACCATCCTGGTAAAGCAAACGTTGTCGCTGATGCTCTTAGTCGAAAGGAAAGAATACCACCGTTACGAGTTAGGTCATTGGGAATGACAATCGTATCGCCATTACCGTCTCAAATATTTGAAGTTCAAACGGAAGCGTTGAAAGCAGAAAACAGATCTGCCGAGAATATATTTGGGATGGCTGAGAATGAGAAAGGATTTGTTAAGCGATCTGATGGATTGTTATGTTTTGGAGATCGGATTTGGGTACCTTTGTATGGAGGAATTCGGGAGTTGATTATGCATGAGTCGCATAAGTCAAGGTACTCTATTCATCCTGGGTCCGACAAGATGTACCAGGATCTTAAGAAGTTCTATTGATGGCCAAATATGAAGGCAGATATAGCATCGTACGTTAGTAAGTGCTTGACATGTGCTAAGGTTAAAGCCGAACACCAGAGACCGTCAGGATTACTAACGCAACCAGAACTTCCAGTCTGGAAATGGGAGCGGATTACTATGGACTTCATTACCAAATTACCAAAGACAGCTAGCGGTTGTAACGCTATCTAGGTAATAGTGGATCGTCTGACAAAGTCTGCTCATTTTCTGGCAATTAGTGAAGATGATAGTGTGGATAAACTTGCGAGGTTATATGTGAAGGAGATTATTTCACGTCATGGAGTCCCGATATCTATTATTTCGGATCGCGATAGTCGTTTTACGTCAGCTTTGTGGCGATCACTTCAAACGGCTTTGGGGACGAGACTTGATATGAGTACTGCATATCATCCCCAAACCGATGGTCAAAGTGAGAGGACCATTCAGACGTTAGAGGATATGCTTCGTGCATGCATCATAGACTTTGGTAAAGGCTGGGAGAAGTACTTGCCCCTTGCGGAATTCTCTTATAATAATAGCTACCACACAAGTCTTAAAGCTGCACCATTCGAAGCTTTGTATGGCAGAAAGTGTCGTTCGCCTATTGGTTGGGCGGAAGTTGGAGATAGCCAACTCACAGGCCCTGAGCTGATTTTGGAAACTACTGAGAAAGTAGCCCAGATTCGTGATCGGCTGCAACCAGCCAGAGATAGGCAGAAAAGTTACGCCGATCAGAGACGTAAACCCTTAGAGTTCCAGGTTGGAGACAAAGTGATGCTGAAAGTCTCGCCTTGGAAGGGTGTAATACGTTTCGGGAAACGTGGTAAACTCAACCCACGCTACATTGGACCATTTCTGATCTTAGAAAGAATTGGGCCCGTGGCTTATAGGTTAGAACTACCACATGAACTGAGCAAAGTTCACGACGTGTTCCACGTTAGTAATTTGAAGAAATGTCTTTCCGATGAGATGCCTGTCATTCCAATGAAGGATATTCGTGTTGATGAGAAATTGAACTTCGTGGAAGAGCCAATTGAGATTTTAGATCGTGAAGTTAAACGACTCAAGCGAAGTCGCATTCCGCTCGTCAAGGTTCGTTGGAATTCCCGACATGGACCAGAATTTACGTGGGAACGTGAGGACGAGTTCCGGAAGAGATATCCGAAGCTTTTCACTTCGTTTATGAATTTTTCCGAGTGAAACCCGGGACGGGTTTCTTCTGAGACTGGGAGGATGTGACAACCGGCAGTTTAGGGAGTTATTTTAAAAACCCGCATTACGTTAAAGTTCGTTTAAAATTTTTATTTAGAATTTTATTTCACAACGAACTTGTAAGACCTATTTTATGAATAATTGTATTTAATGTTATTATGGAATTCGTGAATTATTTTCATAATTCGTTTTGATATTATGCTCGGTGATGTATTCTTAAATTCTCACTTGGAACTACGTTGACTCCGGCACTAGGAAACTGAAAAGTTTAAAAACTTATGAGTTTTAATACGTTGTACTTTTAATAACGTATTTATTATAATTTTTGGTGGAATAATATATATAGTCCGTCAAATGGTGAATATAACGGGCTTCGGGGACGTTTAATGTTTTAGTCGTAAGTTCTCGCTTACGTATGGGGGCGTTTTATAAATTTAAGTTGGTGATAAAAAGGTTTTGTGTGCAAATATAAAGGAGACTAAGTAGAGGGGCCAAAGTGTAAAATTTCCTTATTTAACCCTAACCCTAAAACTAATAACTTCATTTTCATCTCCACAACTCCACCTCTCTTCCCCCTCTCCTCTCCTAGCCGCCGGCCACCCTTCGTCCGGCCACCACCGCCGCGCACCACGACACACCACCACTTCCAAAACATTCCCCACACCTCCCTTGTTATTATCTTGTGATTCACGCGCCCAAAAACAACCATTTTCACCTCGTTTGTGCCTCACCGACGCCGTACACCTCATCACCATCACTCTCCTTGGTCGAGTTTTGTAGATCCACGGGTAAGTATGCACGGGGTGCATCGGGTTTGTTGAAAAACGTGCCAAACCCACGAATTTATTATGGTTTTGGGTCGGATTCGAAAAGAAAAGGATGAAATAATAATGGGTTTTTGTTAAAACATGGTTAAATCTTGGTTTGGTATCCGGGTTTCGATGTTTGGTTGCTTTTCTTTGCGTGGTCGACCCAAGAGCCGAGGGCCTCACCCTCGACTTATGATGATTTCGAGTTGTTGGTTATCATTTCGACTCGGTTTCGTGTTTATTGACCTTAATTGGTCCTCGTGATTGATTATCTTGATTGGATTCTTGATTGTTGATTCTTGTTGTTCGACTTGGGATGGAGCCGACGACCCCATTGGGTCGGTTTGGTTATTTACTTTGTTTGGGTCGAGCTCCCGTGAGCTAGCCGCGACCTTGTGGTCTCGGGTGGGACCCACATGACACTTGGTATATGATTTTTGACTCGGGTTGACTTGGTATTTGACCCGAATACGGTTATTTATGAGAACCGTTTGTGGTGTCGAAATATATATATTTCGGCAAAGTTTATTTTATGGTTATTTATTTATTGTTGGTTACCATTATTGTGGCTTATTTGATTTTGAAGAAGTTGACGAGTATTATGGACTCGTGGTATTAATTGAAGTTGTGTTGACGATAAAGTGGTTTTGGGGACCGATTGTGAGACGGTCACTTAGATTGACGGAGATATGTTAGTCGGGTGCCGTAGTCGGACCCTATTGTTGTAGCACGTGGATTGCGATTGATTGGACGGAGATGTATTGATTGTTATGACTTTTATATTACTTTGGACTTGGACAATGAGCCGAAAGTCATGACTCGGACATGTGACCATTTCGTATGACTCGATAACCATTTATAAATAAAACATAAATAATAAAACTCGTAATAATAGTTGTTGATAATATAAACGTTTATATGAATATATAGACGTGAATAACGGATATATAATTATATAAGCGCGTATAATAATAATAATAATCACGAGTCGTATTATAAATAATACAACTAGATATATATTAGGCTACGAAAGTGGCGTAATATTATTGAACGTATTATTATTATAAAGAAATTGTTATAAAGCGAGGAAATCTCGACAATTACTAAATATTAAATCAAAATGTCATTTGATATATAATAAATAAACTTATCGAGTTATGCGAAGTCGTTGTCACTCGAGTCCAGGTAAGTTATTATTTGTGACTTTCGTGTTGTCACGGATATATGACGATTAATATAAACGTTTTCTATAACTAAATAACCACTAAACCGTAGGGTTGAATCGGGTTATTTGGCTATATGAATTGAATATATTAATGGGCATCGTATCCTACGACGCCCATAGGTTGTGGTATATGTAAAGTGTAATAAATTGCGAGTGTATATATCGGGAAATCTGGCCAATTTGACGATATATATGAGGAATTTATTAAACTATGATATGTATCATATAGTATTTATGTGCTATGTGCTTTAGGTTGGGTGTAATCTTGGAACGGTATGTTACGTAAATAAATATGAGGATTATCAAATCGACGGATTTGATAAACTTCGGCGATTTATTTAAATGACATATTGGGCTAATATTAGATCCATAGTTTATTTTATTATTCTTTGTGTGACCTTTTGGTTTGTTTTGTGTCGACCCACCACCCGTATGGATACCAAACGTAAATACACCAAGCTAATACGAAATGGATTTTCGGAAATAAAACGGATTCTCGTCCGGGTTTGGGAATATTTTGAATTTGAGGAAATGAATTCTGAACGAGTTAATGTTGTTAGGTCGTGCCGAGTCCGTAGTTGCTGTTTCGTGAGTTACTATACATCTTATTTCTACCGACTTCTTCTTACTATTTTCTGGACTTGAGGTGAGTCATAGCCCCACTTTTTAATCTTGAACTATGTTTTCAATACTTGGGGTGAGAAACGTGCAAATTGTTTTATGTGGACTATTATCGCTTTTATATTCTTTCTAAACTTGATATGCGTATGGACTAGGATATATTGTCAGCTTTAGTCACACATTTTGTGTGTACTATTCAAGGTTGACTTATTTGGTTACTGTTTGAAATTGTCAGCTTTAGTCACACGGATCGTGTGTACTATTCAAGGTTGGCTTATTTAGATACTATAGTGTGCACCTATAGGTTATTAATACTTTGGAGGTTATCCGAGTATTTATGATATTGCGGGGGTTACCCGAATATCTATGTTAGAACGGAGGGTATCCGTGTGTTAGGTTGGAGCGGAGGGTATCCGCAGGCTTTTAGCGAATCCTTAGTCTAGCTAGCAAGCGTTTTGCGTATATGTCCACTATATTGTGAGATGAATGTAAACCTATGATCTCACCAGCGAAAGCTGACTTTTAGCACGTTTTCTCAGGTAATTAAGTGATGATATGCATGCTTGGAATGGAAGGCTCGGCCAAGGCTCATGGTTTATGGATCTATTTTTCTAAACTCTGATAATTAATTATGGACCTATTGTTATGCTATTTTGGACCTGACTCTGAATGATGTTGGGATAAATGTAAACCTTAAAACCCCGTTTTGGTTGCGTTTTTATTATGTTTACTTTATCTCGTTCTATATTGTCTTGTGTTGTATACCAATCCCCGTAGCACCCCGAAAGCTTGTTGAGTCTTCCTCTGTATCAAATTTTGGGGGTGTTACACCGGATTACGCCAATGTTGCAGGAGGACGGACTGCCCAAACGACTCAAGAAGTCCAAACGTATGGCATAAAGATTATGTCATATAATCTATCTATATTTACATGTCTTTGTTCAGGATTATTTTCATGTTTCTTTAGGAAATTCGATTAAGAATGTTTTAAGACAACACCTTGAGGGCAAGGTGGTTTTGAAGGAGTGGGGAATGATACGCTTGGGCCCGAGCCCATGGCTTATTTAGGTCTTAGGGTTTACTTTCTCTTATAAATACTCTTGTAATCATTTATTATAATCAATCAATCAAAAGTTAATAAACAAATCTCTAGTTCTTCTCTTCTATTTTCTGACGGAGCCAGCACACGCCTGAAGTGGTGCCTTATCCCGATACAACCCCTAACCGGGTCGTATCATATACAGTTACTTCTCATTCCTTCAAATATTATACTTTACAACCATTACTTTCCTTCCACAACTTATCATAACCTCTGTTGTAAAAATCGGTCTATTTAATTGTTTTGGTCAAAGATCGCTTAAAAATCGGTCAACAAACCGATTAATCGGACAAAATTGGTCTAATCGGACAAAATTGCTTAAAAGTCGATCAACAAAATCGCTTAAAAATCAGTCAAAATCACTTAAAAATCGGTCACAAACCGATTAATCGGACAAAATTAGTCAAAGATAGCTTAAAAATAGTCAACAAGTTGAGTAATATGTATGTTTGATTTTTAACTTTGAAGAATTATGTATTATGTTTATATTTGAAAACTTGAAATATTTGAACTTTGATGTATTATGCTTATAGCATACATATAATATAATATAATATCTAAAATTACAATTTTGCGTATAAAAATTCCAATCCGATTAATCCCCGATTAATCCCCGCCTAACCGATTAATCGCTAGGCCCTACCCGACCGCTTCAGTAGCGCCTAGCGATTTTTACAACCTTGATCATAACTTAAAAGTTCGAACCAATGAGAAATATTCATCATCTCATTAAAAAACACTTAAGTATAACTTTGTGCCGTTTTAAACTTCTAACGCTATACACGGATACTCGCCAAATCAAATATAAACACAAATGTTTAAATTACGTTAAAAGCTAGTGCACGCATATGGACTCCGGAACTAATATATAGATAAGAGAACAAAGGACAAGATAAATAAAAAAATAAAAATAAAATAAAAAAATAAAAAATCGTGGATGTGAGAAAGTGGTATTGAGTTGGGCCAATACACAGATGTGTATGGGTTGGGCTGACCATACGCTGATATATATACATGGCAACCCTCTCTTAGATCAACTGATCGCTACGTACAGAGATGGTTATGTTTGATGTTGTCGAGGCGATACTTTTAAGATGTCTTGTGAAAGATCTTCTCCAATGCAAGACTGTTTGTAAGTCATGGAATTCTCTGTTATCAAGTCTTTCTTTTGTTAACATTCAGGTTAAGTTTATTAGCAACAAAGAGGAGTACAACAGAAGAAAGATCGCTAAGATTACAGCATATAAAGAATTGGCTGTACGTGGCTGAGTCTGAGTCTGAGTTTGGGTATCGAGTACCTGAAGAGTGGGAATCCTATGATTGCTGGGATCTTGAAGGTTCTTCCAACGGCCTTATATTATTAGAAGGGGCATGACTTTGTGTAAGCAATCCTGTGACTAGGGAGTTTAGAGAAATTCAAGAGCCACCAAAAAGACCTCCTGGAGCAACTCGATGTTATGGCTTTGGTTATGATTCATCTACAGATGATTACAAAGTTGTTATGGCCATCTGCGAAGAAGGTAAGGCATTTGCTCGTATATTTTCTTTGAAATCAAATATTTGGAATAATTTTGGACAAATCAATTACAAGTTTGATGATGGGTGGCTACAAAAGCCCGGTATCTTATTCAATGGGGCACTTCACTGGTTTTGGTTTGATGCTAATGATAAGGCATCAATTGTGTCTTTTGATTTAGCTAAGGAGGAATTTAGAGAAATTCCTCAACCTGATGACACGAGATATGTTTGGAATTTGGGTTGCTCACTTGGGATTATGGAAGGCCGCCTATGCATATTTCCCTTTTTTGATGATGACAACCAGTATTTCCCCTCATGTGGCACTTGGGTTATGAAAAACTACAATGTCAAACCGTCTTGGGAACTGTTGTCAAAGGATTCTGAGATGAATGATCATGCTATTCACTATATACTTAATAATGATACTAGTCAATCTATGATAATGCCGACTTACCCTTGTGATGAGAATATACAGTGGTCTAGGAATAAGGAAGATATTGCGTCTCCTATCTTTGTACAAACACTTGTATCTCCTTTTGTAATTAATAATGGCGGACCAAGTCACGCAAAGAATAACAAGAGCACTGCTGCTAATGCCGGGAATGTTAAGGTGAGCGCCCTCTGCTTATTTTGTTCTTGTTTCACCACCCGTTTCTTAATACAATATATAACATATATACTTCAGATTTCCCCTATTCCTTAAAATACACCATATCTCTGATTGTTTTATATCCCTAGACATTGTTTTATTACTTGTTTTTCTGATCAATTAACTATGTAAGATGGGTTCTAGTTATTTTGTTATTTTAATTTTTAAGATATTTTATGTAAATATAGTTAAGGGAACTTTGACCTGATACGCCACACAAGTTTTCCTCTCTCAAATAAACCCTTCATAAGTGCTCTCTTTGTATAACTCTGTTCCCTTTTTCAATGAGCAACGGGTGTTCTGAAAATCCAAATATCGAGGTTGAGATCAGAACGAAAGAAAGTGTAAAAGGTGAAAATCAGGGGTATTTCGGAACATATGTTGCAATTTTAAAAATGGAGCGCAATTATACAAAGAGTGCACTCGTGAAGTGTCTTTTTTTTAATAGAGGATACATTATGAGGCGCAGGCTGTCAAATTTCCCATCGTAAATTGATCTTAGTTCCAATACTTTATTATATATCCTTTGCCAAGGTTGTTGAACGAGAGCGCCAACACTGGCTTCTTATTAGGAGTTTAATAAAGTTTCCGAACACGTAGAAATTAGTCTCTCGATCATAGTATTACAGGTCAATCCTAGTCCACTAGGACCATAGGAAGTAGAGGAGAAGAACCACTACACACAAATATCAACAACACAAAAACTTTGTTAAACATTATCCCTATTTTTAGCTGCCTCAGGACGTAAATGTCTGTTATTTTACAAGTTTTACTGAATTTGGATTTTTTTATTTATCTACTCTTCTATAAAATTCTGAATTCATTTGCAGGAAAAGAGAGAGATCGAGGAAGCTTATAGTGTGGAAGAAAGGAAGAAGAGAAGGAGATTTTTATAGGCTTTCTGGAAGTAGAAGGGGGGCTGAAATAAGAACAAGTCAAGGAATTAATATTTTAATAGGAAGAGCGTTTTGATACTATGATCCCTTTGCGTTTTGTGTTTTGTAATTTGAAAACTTTCTGTGTCCAGCTCATTTGAAACTGATATGCTGATCATCTTATTGACTAAAGTCCTTGTTTCGTTCTTTATACTCATCATTTGAAGAGTATTGGGATGTCAATAATGGTCTTACTACTTAAAATATTTAAGAGCTTGTGTTATTTGCCTATAATCCAATAAAGACCAGTCACCGGTACGTATAAGCTTTAGTAATATCTGTCTTTGACCGCTCATCCAATTATAAGCTTATAATACATGCTTACATTACGTAAATAGAAAGGTGCGAAATTCGGCGTCCAAGTCTACTGAAGCCTCCAAAAAAAAATTTTTGATCAAAGTCTAGGTCAAACTGAAAGGTGTAGGAATGTCAGAGTTGTCAACTCAAATTTATATTAAAAGGAAACAAGGGTTTATAAACTGTCGAAGAACAAAATTATCATGTTCGAAACACCAAAAGTGATCAGATTTATGATTATCAGGGATGCATAAACTCATATACGAAGAACTGTTTACATTTGTTAATCCGCAAGAATGTCATTTTTTTTCAGGGATGCAGATGCAGCGGATCAATACATTCATATATATATATATACAAGAAAGACTTTCTAATCTTAGGGGGTGTTTTGGTAAGCTTAATGTAAGTGCTTATTAGCTTATTGTATCTTTGTAAAGCTAATAAGCACTTTGAAGGTGCTTGGCTTAAGCTTAAATCAAAAGGTTTATATCATTTTTATGGGGAATTTTTAAGACTCGTAAGCCTTTAGGATTAAGCTTACCAAACAGTACGCCCTCATTCACTAGTTCTTTGGATACATAACTAGTAAACAATGAAAGTGAACAAAGTTTGCCTTATACTTTCCGGGGTGTAAACAGCCTAGTAACATTTACCTGAAGTCATGCACTACACCACAGTTGATCTAGTTTACATTAGTATATTGTGCATACTAGATGTCATATGGTGTGTTCGTATGGCCGACTGCTTTTACAGTACCATATATGGGTCACACCATTTGTTATACCTTTTGATGTTTATGGGATGGATTTCTTCCAGTTTAGTTATTTTGAGATTTGGCAATTCGTGCTGAGCTTTTAAGAAATAGCGAGAGATTCGGTTGGCTTTGCGTCAGTGACTAAGTCAATTTTCGGGGACCAGGTTAATTTAGGGCATATACTTTTACTTATTTAGTGGCAGTGACATTTGACTTCAGAGTTGTAATATAGATATTTGATTCATGTGTAAACCTCGTAAATGTACGGGATTTATGACTAGTATGTTTATATATGGTTTTTATACTAAATATGATTAGTACTCCGTAATATACTCTTACTTCTTTTTTTTTTTTTTTTTTTTTTTTTTTTGAAAAGTATACTCTTACTTCTTATTCCTTCAAGTATTATACTTTACAACCATTAATTTTCTTCCACAACTAATTATAACTTAAAAGTTTGAACCAATGAAAAATATTCATCATTTGATACAAAACATTTAAGTATAACTATTTGTTGTTTTGAATTTCTAATTAATGCTATACACGGATACTCGCCTAATCAAAAATATAAACACAAATGTTTAAATTACGTTAAAAGCTGGTGCATGCATATGGACTCCGGAACTAATAGATAGATAAGAGAACAAAGGACAGGGCAAAAAAAATAAATAAAATAAAAAATAAAAAATAGTGGATGTGAGAAATTGGTATTGAGTTGGGCCAATACACAGATGTGTATGGGTTGGGCTGACCATACGCTTATATATATACATCGCTACGCACAGAGATGGTTATGTTTGATGTTGTCGAAGCGATACTTCTAAGATGTCTTGTGAAAGATCTTCTCCGATGCAAAAGCATTTGTAAGTCATGGTATTCCTTGATATCAAGTCCTTCTTTTGCTAAAACTCATGTTAAATTTATTAACAACAAAGAGGAGACAACACAAGAAAGATCGCTATGACTAAATCATATTTTGATGTAAAGGAATGTTGGATCCGAGTACCTCCAGAGTGGCGTTCCTATAATAAATGGAGTATGCAAGGTTCTTGCAATGGCCTTGTATGCATATATTCACGGCGTGGACCTCGAATATGTGTGACCAATCCTGTGACTAGAGAGTTTAGAGAACTTGAACAGCCACCAAAAAGAATTCTTAAAGATATGCAATGTTTGGGATTTGGTTATGATTCATCCTCAGATGATTATAAAGTTGTTTTGGCCATCTGCCAACAAGGTAAGGCACTTGTTCATATATTATCTTTGAAATCTAATATTTGGAAACTTTTTGGAATAGTCAATTATTGGTTTAATAATAGTACGCTAGCCGTACCTGGTATCTTATTTAATGGCGCACTTCACTGGTTTTGGCTTAATCCCAATGATGCCACCAGGGAAAATATATTACTTGTGTCTTTTGATTTAGCTAAAGAGGAATTTAGAGAAATTCTCCAACCTGATTGATGACGTATAGTCTATATTGAGCCACAAGCCCAAATGATAAACATTACTCGCGCCTAAATCCACCATGAGTGGGCTACCATGACAATGGTATGGGCCGCAGTATTAATGCCTTGGGCTCACAAAGCCCAATGCCCAATCAAACCCACCGGGTACACGATAAGGATTATCTATTCGTGGAATAGATATCCTTACCTCGGATAAGCACTACGCGTGCGAAGAGTAAGGAGCAAGAAACACGGTTTCTTAGCCCCTATATATAGAATCATACGATTCTCATTCAAGGTACGAGATACAACCCTAACTCTTTACGAGAACCCTAAATCGATTACTTACTCTCACGCCGGAGTCTAATCGGGGGAGACAATCCCTCGATAAGCCTAACGGTGTTGTCTTATTTTCTTAGTACGCAGGTAACAAGTGCTAAGAATTGAATTGGTACGAGAGCATAAGCCCATAACCAGGTACGCCCAACTTTTGTATCAACAAGTGGCGCCATCTGTGGGACCCACTACGAACTAGAATGACGAAACATAAGAATTCAAGCCAGCGGACTCCGCAGTCAGAAAAACGTGACCATCAGAGGAAGAATCAACAAGATCCAACCTCCAGACAAGTCGCTGGGACAACCAGCACACCGGCAGGAACAACCCCACCTCGTCTAGCAGTAGAACTACCTACAAGAACTACTCAAGTCACACCAGTGGTCCCAAGCGTTGAGGAACTCCAACGCACCCTCTTCACCACTCCTCATCAGGCTACACCCGCAGTGAACAACACTGCGCCGCCAGGCGCGCCTGAACGGAACAGGGCGCCTAACACTGAGGCAGAAATTCTTGCAACAACTGAGGACGCACCGGATCTAACTTTGGGAAACTTTGTATCCCAAAATTATGAAACACTAACCGCCCTCATGCAAGAAGAAGCAACAAGAAGAGCAAGCGCGGGTCTACAAGCCCGACTCAATTTTGGTCCTGAACGCGAACCATCACCATTGCGTCACCCACGAGGAAGACACGCAGAACGTACCACTATCCATGATAGGTTGGGTACGATATCTGATTCACAATACTCAGGAGACAGCGAGAGGCGCACCAATGTCCACTCCAAACTTGGCAGTCGGGAAATACAAGATCGACTAGGGCCTCAACATTCGCCAAGCCAAGGATCTTCCAAACCTGGGAATAGGAGGGTTCAAGACAGATTGGGGGGAAGAAGATCCCCAAGCAGAGATCCCTCAAGCTCTTCTTCTGAAAGAAGTCGGCGCAAGCGCCGAAAAAGAGACTACCCTTCTTCCAGCGACTCCTCGGACAACGAGGACAAAGAAACAGGACACTGGAAATCAAGAGGAAGACGTCGCGAGGAAGAGAATGAAGATATGTCCCTCCCATGGCGACGCCAGAAAATTGATGCGTTTACACGGCGCATCAGCGATTACTCAGATCGCAAACGCAGGCGCATGCCCGCTAATGTGAAAACATACGATGGAACAGGTGATCCTGACGACCACCTAAAAATTTTCGAATCAGCCGCAACCATCGAAAATTGGCCACAGCCTGTGTGGTGCCACATGTTTAATTCCACGTTAGTGGGAAACGCGCGCACATGGTTTAGCAAACTCCCACGTAGGAGCATTGGTGGATTCGAGGAACTACGGAAAGCATTCCGCCTCAACTTCACCCAGCGAAAAAAGTGCGCTAAAAACCCTGTGGAGCTAGCAAGAGTGAAACAGCGTCAAGGGGAATCAACCAGCGCTTTTATGGAACGTTTCAAAGATGAGTGTATACAAGTTAAAGCATGTCCTGAAATCCTAAAAATTTCAGGGTTCATGAATGGGATCAATAACCCAGAACTCATCCGCAAGCTAAACGACAAAGTTCCACAAACCTTTGACGAGTTAACAAAGCGCACTAGATCCTTTATACAAGGAGAAGCAGCTGCTGCGGATAGCAAAAAAGGTTATTCAAACTATAGGCAACAAGAACAGCCGCGGAGACAATCCAATGATCAGAATAACAACCGCAACAGGAATTATCGCAGTGGAAGAGACAACGACAAATATACTCCTCTCACTAAGACTCCGAGAGAGATATTTGTAACAGAAGGTGCGAACTTCCCAAAACCACCACCGATGCGCACTGCAGAAGAAAAGCGCCTAGGTAGTGGATACTGCGAGTACCACGGCCAAAAAGGCCATACAACTAACGAGTGCGTCCAACTAAAACAACTAATTGAAAAGCTAGTTAGAGAAGGAAGGATGGACCACCTCGTAAAAAACATCAAGGAAGGAAAAGATAAACAGAGAAACGGGGGTAAGAAAGAACCCCCAAAGGAAAAAGCTGATACTATATACATGATACAATCATAGCAACGCAAGATAAAGCAAAAAGTCATCCAAAAATTCTCTCCAGAAAAAGAGATATCCTTCCCTACTATAGCTGCGGACAACGCAGTCGTGGAGCCTCTAACCATTGAGATACATACAGGGGGACATGACATCCACCGCATGTACATTGATGGTGGAGCATCCGCGGACATCCTGTACGATCACTGTTTCAAAAGGCTGCGACCTGAAATCCAAAGTCAGTTGATACCAGCTACAATGTCATTAACAGGATTCACAGGAGAAAAGATTTGGCCCATGGGGCAGTTACGCTTATTGGTGGTCGTAGGAGATGAACAACACTCAACCGCGACATGGATAAACTTTATGGTAATAAAGTCTCCTTCACCATACAACGGTATCATTGGAAGACCGGGAATATCATCCATGCGCGCGGTACCATCCACAACGCACGGAATGCTTAAATTCCCAGTGGAAGGAGGAGTGGTCACTCTCTATAACACAACAGTACCACCAAGAGAATGCATCGCAGTAACAACTGAAGCGAAGACTATTCCAGAACAGCGCACGGAAAAAACGCCAAATTTAAAAGTCGTTATTCACCCAGATTATCCGGAACAACAAGTTTCGATTGGAGGATCTTTATCTGACAAAGGTAAAGCAGCCATACGCGCACTCTTGCAAAAGAACCTAGACATCTTTGCATGGGAACCAAAGCATATGACGGGAGTACCGCGCTCTATCACAGAGCATAAGCTACAAATCCGACAAGGATACCCTCCAATACGACAAAAGAAGCGCGGCCTGGCCCCAGATCGTGCAAAGGCTATTCTGGAAGAAGTACATAAGCTCGTAGACGCAGGCATCATGCGCGAAGTATATTATCACGACTGGCTTTCTAACCCAGTCATGGTAAAAAAGAGTGATGGCAGTTGGAGAATGTGCGTGGACTTCACAGACCTCAACAAAGCATGTCCGCAGGACTGCTACCCACTGCCAGAGATAGACTGGAAGGTTGAGTCCTTGTGCGGATACCCTTTCAAATGCTTCCTAGATGCATATAAAGGGTATCATCAGATCCAGATGGCAGCGGAAGATGAAGAAAAAACGGCTTTCCACACCAGTCAAGGAGTATACTGCTACACAAAAATGCCTTTTGGCCTGAAAAACGCAGGCGCGACATACCAACGACTAGTGGACACAGCTTTCAAAAAACAAGTAGGTCGCAACTTGGAAGTCTATGTTGACGACCTTGTCATCAAAAGCCATACAGAGGACGAATTGGTGCGCGACATCGAGGAAACATTCAGAACATTGGGGCGAATAAACATGAAGTTGAATCCTAAGAAGTGCACCTTTGGCGCTACTGAAGGCATGTTCCTCGGATATTTGATAGAGCCCGATGGAATCAAGCCTTGCCCAGAGAAGACAAAGGCTGTTATTGATCTCCCCTCCCCGCGCACACTAAAAGAAGTCCAGTCATTAAATGGAAAGTTAGCAGGGCTAAACCGCTTCTTATCTAAGTCAGCGGACAAATCTCTTCCCCTCTTTAAAACACTCACGAAGTATACGAAAAAGGGAGACTTTCGCTGGACTACTGAAGCGGAGGAAGCTTTCCAACAACTTAAAAACCATCTGGAATCTCTTCCCAAACTCGTCGCACCGCGACCAGGGGAAGAACTAATCATGTACTTATCGGCAACCCATGGAGCAGTCAGCGCCGTACTATTGACAGACAGAAACTCCGTCCAGACACCCATATATTTCGTAAGCAAAGCCCTAAAGAAAACAGAGACTAACTACAGCGTTATGGAAAAGCTGGTCTTGGCTCTAGTGTTCGCATCCAAAAGGTTGCGCAGATACTTTCAAGCGCATCCAATAGTTGTAATTACTGATCAGCCAATTAAACAAGTAATCTCCAAGCCTGACGCATCAGGACGCTTACAAAAATGGAGTGTACTGCTAAGTGAGTATAACATCTCATACAGACCGTGCACTGCAATCAAAGGACAAATCCTAGCCGATTTTATCGTAGAGAAGCCAGACAGCGACAGCCCAACACCTGCAGCAAAAACAGATTTACAGGAACCATGGATTCTGTTCACAGATGGGTCTTCATGTGTAGAAGGATCAGGCGCAGGCCTTATTCTTACAAATCCAGAAGGTATGGAATTCACCTATGCGCTACGCTTCGAATTCACAGCCACAAACAATGAGGCAGAATACGAAGCCCTACTAGCCGGACTACGCATTGCAATCCAAATGGGTGTTCGCAACCTAGAAGCAAACGTAGATTCGCGACTGGTCGCTAACCACGTGCTAGGTGAATATGAGGCCGAGGATGAACACATGACCCAATACCTGGAAAAGACAAAATCTTTGATCAAAAACTTTGATAGGTTCACAATAAAACAGGTGCCTAGAGGAGATAACAAGAAGGCGGACGCACTCAGCAAGATCGCATCCACAAGCTTCGCACACCTCTCAAAACAGGTATTGGTGGAAACCCTAAAAAACAAGTCAATCTTGGAAAGGGAAATAGCAACGGTGATAGAGGAACAAGACCCTACATGGATGACACCTATCATCGAATTTATTAGCAAGGGAATCCTACCCCAAGATCAAAAAGACGCTCGCAGAATACGGCGCACAGCGCAACGATTTGAATTACGCGACAACGTACTCTATCGACGGTCTTTTTTACAGCCATGGCTCAGATGTGTCGGACCCCTTCAAGCAGACTATGTACTCCGCGAAATTCACGCTGGATCATGTAGTATGCACTCAGGGCCATGATCCGTGGTGGCAAGCGCTCTAAGGTTAGGATACTATTGACCAACAATGCATCGCGATGCACGCGATCTGATAAGAAAATGCAGCAATTGCCAAGTACATAGACCAATTCCGCGCCGACCACAACAAGAGCTAACACCAATTACCTCACCATGGCCATTTTACAAATGGGGTATTGACATCGCAGGACCTTTCCCTGTCGCAGCTGGAGGAGTAAAGTTCCTCATCGTGGCCATAGACTACTTTACAAAGTGGATCGAAGCAAAAGCGGTGGTGAACATCACGGGCAACCAA
This sequence comes from Artemisia argyi, assembly GCA_030686995.1. Taxonomy (NCBI): domain Eukaryota; kingdom Viridiplantae; phylum Streptophyta; class Magnoliopsida; order Asterales; family Asteraceae; genus Artemisia; species Artemisia argyi. The sequence goes on along the minus strand of CM060692.1, from coordinate 192,134,909 downwards.
GTCAAACGCTTTGTGTGGGACAACATTGTCTGTCGCTTCGGACTACCGGGCGCGATCATATCAGACAACGGAAAACAATTCTGTGATAACCCATTCAAAGATTGGTGCGCACAATTGAACATCACACAACACTTTGCTTCAGTCAAACACCCACAAACCAATGGCCTAGTTGAGCGCGCAAATCGCAGTCTAGGCGAAGGAATAAAAGCGCGCCTTGACAGACACAAAGGAAGGTGGGTAGATGAGCTCTCGCATGTCTTGTGGGCACATCGCACAACAATCAAAACCAGTACTGGCGACACGCCATTTTCCCTAGTCTATGGAACAGAAGTCGTCATACCAGCTGAAATAGGAATGCCAACTATACGCACAGCAGAGGTCAACGTTACGACAAACGACGGGGAGCGGCGCATAGACTTAGATATACTGGAAGAAAGACGTGAACGCGCAGCTATACGCGAAGCAAAGGCCAAGGCAAAAATGAAAAAGTATTATGATGCAAAAGTCAAACACACTTCATTCAGACTAGGAGACTTTGTTTACCGCGCCAACGACGCGAGCCACGCAGAAGACACAGGCAAGCTCGGACCTAAATGGGAAGGACCTTACGAGGTCACAGACGCGCTCGGCAACGGCGCATACAGACTGCGCGACATGGAAGGTCACGACCTAGCGCGCACTTGGAACATCTGCAATCTCAAAAAATGTTACTTTTAGGCTACGGCCCTTACACAAATACCCTTGCATCCTACGAGGTGCCCAATAAGTGTTTGTCTTTCTTTTCTTTTCTAGAAATTGTATTTTCTATTTTTTCTAATAACTTGCAAGTATTAATAAAATGTTATGGTTTCTAGCTAACTCCATAGCGCATTTTACTTTATTGCATATATGTCAATATTGTTTATCTTATATCTCTGCCTACATGGCGTGCATGCACCACTTAAAGACCCACGAAGGCATAAAGGATGAGTTAACCTACTAATTTACTCGTTGAATAAGAGGGTTGCAAACCCATCAACATTGGAACACGTATCCTTGCTAAGCGCCTTACTCTTGAGACGTCGAGGTAAGTTTCACACGCGCACCCCACGACGGATGCGCATATACTAAGTACACCGTACGAGCTTAGCAATATAACGAGCCAAGACACTTGGTCAAATAATAAAACTTCGCAAACAATGCAAGTATAATTCTTCAAAGTCACGCACTTAAAAGACTTAGTTAAAAATAAAAAAAAAAAAAAAAAAAAAAAAAAAAAAAAAAAAAAGAAGCAAACTTAGCAAATAATGCAAGTATATTCAAGTCACGAACTTAAAACAACAATGTATCTTATTCCACATTTATTAATATACAAATTACAAGGAAAGATACATAAATATACAAAAAGCCTATATACTATGGCGATGCTCAGGACTCTCCTCTGGAGCAGCGGAATTCCCCGCTTCCTTAAGCTTACTCAAAGTTATAGCATCCTGCATAGATACGGTCGGAACGCTTACAGTCACGCCATCTGATCTAGGAAGGTGTGCAGCGCCAAAGCCACACATCACGGCCTTGCCCTTGATACCCTTCTTCACGGCAACCCTCTGCTCATGACGCTCCAGCACCCATTTCAAGGGAATCTCCCTTTCAAGAGCAAAAGGCTTGAGGATGTCGCGAGGCTGCGCGAATACAGGAACTTGAAGCTGCGAAACATCAGGTTTCAGATAGTAATCTGATTCCTCCTCCGCACTATCCCCAAGATGGCGCTGCAACGTCAACCCTGCCATCACCACATCTATGGGGTCATCTTGGTCGCGCTCCAGCCTCCCAATGTGCGGCAACTCAAGAACCTTCAACCCCGCCATTGCTTGCAGCAGCTCATCATAAGCTGTCGGGCTGTACCCAGGAACCTCCGCCAAGTCCTTCTCCAGCAGCTTGGCCTCATGAAGATCCTCCATGGCCTGCGATCGACCACGCGCAATTGCGCAATGCACTACCTTCCTAAAAGCATCCACTACCTCTGCGGACTCTAGTGTGCTCAGGGCTGCCAGGCGCAGCCCATAAGCTGTCGGGCTGTACCCAGGGACCTCCGCCAAGTCCTTCTCCAGCAGCTTGGCCTCATGAAGATCCTCCATGGCCTGCGATCGACCACGCGCAATTGCGCAATGCACTACCTTCCCAAAAGCATCCACTACCTCTGCGGACTCTAGTGTGCTCAGGGCTGCCAGGCGCAGCCCATGGCTAATCAACCACCTACATTCACAAAGACAATTTGTGTAAGTAAAAAGCACGGCGATAAAGCAATTATAAAGACAAGTAAAACACAAATACCTGCGCTCAGCTATAGTAGACATCAAGTGGGGATATAGCTCCTCGTCATACTCTATACTGAGGGCGCGCAGCTTTTCCTCTTGCCTCCAATGTACTCTATCGAATTTTGTATTTTGGTTACAAACTCTCATAAACTATATCTTGAAGATGTCTAGGGAAAGACACCAGATACGTTTGGAATTTTGGTTACAAACTCGGGATCAACGAAGGCCGTCTATGTATCTTTCCCTCTCATAAAGAACATGCTTTCCCCTCATGTGGCATCTGGGTTATGAAAAGCTACAATTCTTGGGAACTCTTTCTAAACGTCCGTGACATGAAGAAGGATCATGCTATTCACTATATGCTTAAGGATACTAATGAGGATAGGATAACACCGCCACCAACTTACTTTTGTGATGAGAATATAGAGGTGTCTAGGAGTAAGGAACATATTCCGTCTCCTATGTTTGTGCAAACCCTTGTATCTCCTTATCTTAATAAAAATGGGAGACCAGACCTCACAGAGAATAACGAGAGCACTATTGATAATACTGCGAGTCCAAGCAACACAAAGAATAACCAGAGCACTGTTAAAGCGGGGAGTGTTAAGGTGAGCTCTGCTTATTATGTTCTTGTTTCACCATCCGTCTCTTAATACAATATAACATATATACTTTAAATTTCCCCTATTCCTGAAAATAGACCATATCTCTGATCAGTGACTCAATATGTCTTATATTTGTTTTATATCCCTAAAAGTTGTTTTATTATATTAATATTTTTATTTCTGATCAATGACTCATGGAAGTGGATTGTAAGGTCGGTTCAAATTATTTTGTTATTTTAAGAAATTTTATGAATGATCACTCACTATAAAGGGAAATTTGCCAGGATACGCCTCATTAGTGCCCCTCTCTCAAATAAACCCTTCATCGGTGCTCTCTTTGTATAACTACACTACCTTTCTTAACGTGCAATGAATGTTCCAAAAAATACAGATATCGAGGTTGTGGTCAGAATGAAAAGAGTGTAATAGGTGATAATCAGAGCTATTTTTGAAACATTCGCTGTTCGGTTAAAGTGGGAGCGTAGAATTATACAAAGAGTGCACTTATGAAGTCTTTTTTCAATAGAGGGTACATTATGAGGCGTATTCTGTCAAATTTTCTAAATCGATCTTTGTTCCCAATCATTTTGTCATATATACTTTGCCAACGTTGTTGAACGAGAGCGCCAACACTAGCTGCTTATGAGGAGGCGATTATTAGAAGCTAGTTTAATAAAGTTCCTGAACACGTAGAAATAAGTCTCTCAATTCTAGTATTACAGGTCAATCCTAGTACCAATAGAAAGTTGAGGAGAAGTAGCACTTATTCCTGGAACCAACAGCACAAAAACTTTGTTAAATATTATCCCTTTCTTTATAGCAGACTTGGGACTCAATTGTCCGTTATTCTGTACGTTGTACCTGATTTGGGAGTTTTTATCTATTTCTTCTTCTATAAATTCCTAATTCAATTGCAGGAAAAGAGAGAGATCGAGCAAATTTATAGCGTGGAAGACAGAGAGGCAGAGGAAGAAGATATGTTTCCTAACTTTTTCGAAATCCTTCTGGAAGAAGAAGAAGAAGAAGACGAAGATATGTTTCCTAACTTTTTCGAAATCCTTCTGGAGGAGGAGGAGGAGGAAGAAGAAGAAGAAGAAGACGTCAATGGATGAATATTTGAATAAGAAGAGTGTCGTGTTTGATACTGTGATCACTTTGTGATTGTTTTGTGGGATAATTCCAAAAATACACCAGTTGCCCTTTGCTTTTGCTTTTGTAGACGGAATCTTTTCTCCTCCGAAACTAGACCGGGCAACTGAGCAACTTTGAACTACCCAAGCCTGTGTAGCCACTTGTCCGAATGAAGTACACCAGTTGCCCAAAAAGTACGCAAGTTGCCCTACCTTGTAATCCGTAAAGCCACACTTGTCACTTGCTGGTTGGAGTTGCCCAATTGTACAGGTTGCCCTCGTCTAGTTTCGGAACGAGAAAAGATTCGGTCCAGAAAAGCAAAAGCAAAGGACAACTAGGGTATTTTTGGAATTATCTCTTGTTTTGTGTTTTTTGTTTTGTAAACTGTCTATGTCCAACTCATTTCAAACTGATTTGTTGATCAACTGATGATTAAAGTCCTTGTTTTTTTTTATACTTCTAGAAATGTTATATGTAATGTTAATTTAAGTGTTTTGAACTTGGTTGAACTTTTTGCAATTTTGAAAAGTGTGGCAGAAAGTCCTAATATTGAGTTAGCACATGGATTTAAGAACAGTTTTAACTTATACTGAATTCATTTAAATGACATGATATTGTGACCATCAACATAGTTGTGCTTTCATTTGTTTGAGTTGCATGCACAAAAGTAAGCTTAAGAAACGTACCTTCTGATCATGTGCATATAGTTAACTATAAAGAGAATATATGACTATGTATTTGGTGCCACTAATATGATACTGAATAAACTTTTTTGCCTAAATTATTAGGAAAACATTGTTTTCAAGATTAAATGTTTCCTTTAGGTGTTAATTTGAGTCATAATAACTGGAAGTAGCAAATTGAGACAGGGATTAAGTCAGGTTGTTGGTTTTTAATACCGGGACATGTAGCTTTATTCGTGTTACGAAAGTTAGTGTGGATACGAATGAGAGTGTTGAGAATGTGAATGCGGTTATTAAGATCGAGTAGTGTTGTTAAGTTTGTGCCGAAAAAACATGTAAGTGTAGGTGCTTGCATGTTTTTCTGTTCCGAAAAAACATGTTAGGTATCGTTTGTTCGGTATTGGAGATAATGATTGTGTTTATTGATTGACTAATCACACATACAATGTAAATATATATAACACTACAATGAATTATCTAGAATCGGGCTAGAGCCCGTACACAATAATATACGAATATGGGCTAACACTCCCCCGCAGTTGTAGCAGGAGGACACCGGACGCTAAGACTGGAGCGAAACTCCTCAAATAGAGCTGACGGCAACCCTTTCGTGAATATATCTGCGTACTGATAGCGTGAAGGAACATGAAGCACCCGAACCTGACCAGTAGCAACCAAGTCTCGAACAAAGTGAATATCGATCTCAATGTGCTCCGTACGCTAATGCTGAACCGGATTACTTGATAAGTAGACAGCACTAACATTATCACAATAGACAAGCGTAGCGGAAGATAAAGGTGTGTGTAGTTCACGCAGTAAATTCCGTAACCAACAAGTCTCAGCAACAGCATTGGCAACCCCACGGTACTCTGCTTCTGCACTAGAATGAGACAGCGTCGGTTGACGCTTAGAGGACCACGAGAGTAAGTTGTTTCCAAGAAATACACAATACCCAGAAGTCGATCTCCTAGTGGTAGGACAACCAGCCCAATCTGCATCCGAATAAGCAACCAAGGATGTAGTTGAAGATGCAAACAACTGTAACCCATAGTCTAAGGTACCCCGAACATACCGCAAAATCCATTTCAGAGCCGAGAAATGGGGCTCTCGAGGGTCATGCATATGAAGGCAAACCTGCTGAACTGCATAAGATATATCTGGGCGAGTAAAAGTGGGATATTGAAGAGACCCTGCAAGACTCCGATATAATGTAGGATCAGATACCGGATCACCATCATCCCCTAGTTTAGACTCAATGTCAACAGGAGTCCTACCGGGATTACAATTAACCATATGTGCTTTCTCCAAAACCTCAATAACATATTTCTTCTGAGATAAAAACAACCCTAAAGAATCACGTGTAACAAAGATACCCAGAAAATAATTAAGAGGACCCAGATCTGTCATAGCAAACTCCTGATGTAAGGACCCAATAATCCGCTGTAACAAATTCTCAGAGGAAGCAGTGAGAACAATATCATCGACATATAATAACAGGTAAGAAGTATCCATCCCCTGTCTGTATATAAATAAAGATGAGTCACAAAGACTATGAGAAAACTCAACCCGAGTGATATAGGATGCAAATCGCTGAAACCATGCTCTAGGGGCCTGCTTGAGCCCATACAGAGACCGCTGCAATAGACAAACATAATCCGGATGCACTGGATCTCGAAACCCCGGAGGTTGGTGCATATAAACTGTCTCAGATAAACACCATGTAAGAAAACATTCTTGACATCAAGCTAATGAATCACCCAATGTCGAAAAGTAGCTAAACTCATAACAGTCCGAATAGTGCCCGGTTTAACCACCGGACTAAATGTCTCATCTACATCAACCCCCTCTAATTTATTACTACCATTAGCCACAAAACGAGCCTTGTAGCGACTAAGAGTACCATTAGCTAAGTACTTATGGCGAAAAAGCCACATAGAGCGAATAATGTTGGTGTCCGTGGGCCTAGGCACAAGAGTCCAAGTTCCGTTCTTAATAAGTGCAATGTATTCATCACGCATAGCATTTTGCCAATTTGGATCAGTAAACGCATGACGATAGGTTTTTGGTAATGGTGAAATCGAAGACACATGCATATTGAGACGCTGAGTAGGACGGTTAGTCCCGACACAAAATCGTGTGATCATGGGATGAATTGAGATAGTGTTTGGGTTATTAGGAGGATTTGGAATAATATTTTGGTGTTTGTGCGCGGGTGGTGATGTATTTGGTATCTGTTGTTGGGCGGCGGGTGGTGACGGGGATGGTGATGGGTCATGGGTTCCGTGATGTTGGGTTGTGGGAATTGGTGTTGTTGGCTCGTTTGTGAGTTGAGGCATAGTGAGTTGCACCACGGGGGCGGTTGGAATGAATGGAGGATTTATATCGAGTGAGTCATCTAAGAAATTGTATTTGGGTGCCGATGTTGGTTTAGGGGTGCCATATGGAAAAACAGTTTCATCAAAGGTTACATGGCGAGAAATGATTATTTTATTGGTGTTTAAGTCAAGGCAACGATACCCACGATGATTTGAAGCTTGTCCCAAGTAGATGGAGGGTGTGGTGCGTGGTTCAAGTTTGTGATTAGGATATAAGTGGGGGTAACATAAGTAGCCAAATGTACGTATAAGGCTATAATCCGGGTTTTGGCCAAACAGTCGGGTATACGAGATTTCGTTGGCAATAGCTGTGGAAGGTAAGAAGTTGATTAAATGGACAACCATATTTAAAGCTTCAACCCAAAAGGTTGGTGGAAGGTTGGCTTGGAAAAGTAGGGTTCGAATGAGGTTGTTTATGGTGCGAATCATCCGTTCTGACTTCCCATTTTGTTGAGATGTCATGGGCATGAGAATCAAAACTGAATGCCATTGTTGGCAAAAAGTTTATGTAGGGTGCGGTTATCAAATTCACCGCCATGGTCACACTGAAACGATTTCACACTTAAATTGAGTGTGAACGTACTTGCGAAATAGAACAAATTTTGATAATGCATCAGATTTGTTTACCAATGGGTAGACCCAAACAAAATGAGAATAGTGATCCAAAAACAAAACATAATATTTAAAACCCAAGAGGCTCGAAATTGGTGAAGTCCATACATCAGAATGAATAACATCAAAACATGCATTAACAATAGTATCAGAACTGACAAATGGAAGTCGAACGTGTTTGCCAAGCTGGCAAGCATGACAAAGCACATGCGGCTTCTCCTTATTACAAGATATAAAATTATTGGAGACGAGACGGCGTAGCACTTCGCTCCCTGGATGTCCAAGGCGATGATGCCACGTATGTTGACTTACAAGTAGAGCTTGGGGAATAGGACACGGGGCCGTGACAGGGTATAGGTCGCCCGTGCTGTCACATCGGAGAAGCACCCGACGTGTCATGAAATCCTTGACGGAAAACCCAAAAGGATCAAATTCAACAGTGCAGTTATTGTCACAGACAAATTGACGGACAGATATAAGAGTTTTGACAATATGAGGGGTAATAAGGACGTTGTTTAAGTAAAGTGGTGGAGAAGGAGTAGGCAAAATGCTACGACCCATATTGGTGACCAGAATGTTATGCCCGTCACCAACCGATACAGATGGATACATGCAAGTATTAAAAATGTTACTAAGAGTATTAATAGATGCATTCAAATGTGAGCTCGAACCTGTGTCCATATTCCAGGCGCCGGTTGTAGGGTCATGAAGAGTTTCGGCAGCAAAAGCTTGTGGCAAAATATTTTCTTGACCTGCGAGACCCACACCACTTGATTGACCAGCTTGACTAATCTGACCCCCTTGATGAACCGTCGAACCAAACTGAATTGGGTAATTAAAACAGCCCATTGAACACCCTTGCTGAACCCCTAAACTCCCTGCTGACCTGGTGTAACAAACTGAACCTCCTGACCCCCTGGTGAACTGGTCAGACAAAATTGTAAAGGCTGGGCAGCATGTTGTTGAACCGGGTTTGTGAACTGGGGTCCAAACGGACCTGGTCCAAACTGACCTGGTCCAAGGTTGTGATATAAGGGTTGGGTCAGTGATGGTACTTGGGCCTGGGAAAACCCTAGTGGACTATGGTTAAGGGCATATGGACTGTGTGAAGTATCCGATGTTTGTAATGCAATTTGTGAACTAGAATGTTTAGCATTCGACACAGATGGATTATTAAGGATTGGACCAACATGATTAATTCCATTAATCCCAAGTTTAGCCAATAAACTTTGTAGAGTTTGCATATCGGAGGGCATCAAAACATTAGTATTCAAGCTAGAGGAACTAGTACCATACATTTGTTAGGGCTGGTAGTGAAAAGGAGATGTAACAGTATGTGGTATTCAAGAAAACAAATCAAGGTAACGTCGTATGTGGATCTATGACCATGCACGATCACCAACACACCAAACAAAGAATCGTGACCTAAAGCACGAAACACCAAGAGAACAAACACGTGTGGATTTGTGACCTTTGCACAAATCACCAACACAGTTGAATGATTATTGTTTACAGGTGGAGAGATGTTCTAGGGTTAAAGGAGCGGGGGTGGGGAGATGTTCTAGGGTTTAAGGAGCGGGGGTGGGGAGATGTTTTAGGAATTGATATTCTCTGATACCATGTTCGGTATTGGAGATAATGATTGTGTTTATTGATTGACTAATCACACATACAATGTACATATATATAACACTACAATGAATGATCTAGAATCGGGCTAGAGCCCGTACACAATAATATACGAATATGGGCTAACATTGTTAAGTTTGTGCCGAAAAAACATGTTAGGTGTTAGGTGTTAGGTGCTTGCATGTTTTTCTATGCCGAAAAAACATGTTAGGTGTTGTTAAGTTTGTGCTGAAAAAACATGTTAGGTGCTAGGTGTTAGGTGCTTGCATGTTTTTCTGTGCCGAAAAAACATGTTAGGTGTTGTTAAGTGTTAGGTGCTTGCATGTTTTTCTATGTCGTAAAAACATGTTAGGTGTTGTTAAGTTTGTGCTGAAAATCATGTTGGGTGTTATGTGCTTGCATGTTTTTCTGTGCCGAAAGAACATGTTAGGTGTTGTTAAGTTTGTGCCAAAAAAACATGTTAGGTGTTAGGTGCTTGCATGTTTTTTGTGCCGAAAAAACATGTTAGGTGTTGTTAAGTTTGTGCAAAAAAAACATGTTAGGTGTTTGGTATTAGGTGTTAGGTGCTTGCATGTTTTTCTGTGCCGAAAAAACATGTTAGGTGTTGTTAAGTTTGTTCCGAAAAAACATGTTAGGTGTTAGATGTTTGCATGTTTTTCTATGCCGAAAAGACATGTTAGGTGTTGTTAAGTTTGTGTCGAAAAAACATGTTAGGTGCTAGATGCTTGCATGTTTTTCTATGCCGAAAAAACATGTTAGGCTTTAAATAAAAACGTTTGATAACATATGTAACTATAATTATAAATGAGTAAAATGACGTGAAATGATATATACATATTTAAATCGAACATCGTTATTTCTATAAAATGGTCTAGGGCTGAGCATCGGGTCGGAACCGACCCGAACCGAAAAAACCGAAAACCGAAATTCATGAAAAACCGGAACCGAAACCGAACCGACGGGCCGTCAGTTCGGTTCGGTTTTCGTTGGTTCGGTTCGGGTTTGTCGGTCCATGTGTATTTTGGCATGTTTTTGTCGTTTTGGGCCGAACCGAACCGACCTGACCTGAAACCGAAATTCATAAAAAACCGGAACCAAAACCGAACCGACGGGCCGTCGGTCCGGTTCGGTTTTTGTCGGTTCGGTTGGTTTCGTCGGTCCGGTTCGGTTTTGAACCTGCGGTGCTCAGCCCTAAAATGGTCGGGTGTTGCTTACGTAAACAACAACATGGTTATGTTCAACCTCATTTGTAGCCAAATAACTACTATATATGCATCTATAGCAAGATAAAACATGAACACAGAGTAAACTGTTATAGCAAGATAAAACAAGCATCGGAGAATTAACTTTCTTAAAAAATAGCCACAACCCACCACTCCTTAGCCAAACGACAAAATCAAAATGCTCACCGCTCCTTTGCCAAACGATCACAAAAAATCAAAATGGTTATTGCTCACCGCCCGAAAAAGCTCCACACCGCTCCGCACCAAAATACCCATATAAGTATGAATCGTCATAATATTTAGCTTCAAAACAAAATTATTAAAAGCTTATTACCCGTCATACTATTTGCCCAAATCATGTGTGCGCATGAGTTCTAAAATAGTGTACTTTACACCCATATACTTTCCTTTCATATCAACTTATAAGTTAGAAATTAAACCCAATAAAAATATTCATTCATTTTATATACGAAACACACTCTCTTTCCGAGTTTATTTTTTGAAGTGAAAGAGAAATGTTTGAGATAGTAATTAAAAAAAATTTGTTACTGAGATTTTTTAGATAAGAAGAGGAAAGTAAAGGATAATAAATTATATCAAAATTACTCTTCTAATTTACTTTCCAAATTAGGATGAAATGGTTTTTTTTTTTTTTTTTTTTAAACTCGGGAATACAAATAAAATAATAATAATAGTTTCTTATTCCTCTCTTCTTTACTTCTCTCTTTTGGCCTTTTCCATCTCTCTTCTTTCCGTTTGAAATTCCAACGCTATGCACGGGTACTCGGACAAAATATAGACAAAATAATAAGAATAAAAGGCAACAAAAGTATAAATCACGTACAATACAACATATAGTACTACTAATTTAAACGTTATAATAATCCATAAAATAAGATATCTTGTTATTGTATGCAAGTGTATCTACTTTAAAGAACAAATCATCATATATTCATCAAATCATCTAATAAAGAACAACATCTTAGTTGTGTCTTATACTGCATTTCCTTAAACACACAAAACCATCTTTGCAGTATTTGTTCTTCTTTGTTGCTTCTCCGCGTGTCATCGCGTTAATCCTCTCCGGTAAGCTCATCCCCTTAATGCAACTAGTATATCTACTGTGTTATATGTCTTGTTAGATAAACTGGAATAAATGCTAGTTGAAAACTTTATTATGGCCCAACTTTGTTTATAACTTTTAACGTGTGAAATGTTTCAAGAACTTTTTGTTATATTCCTTAGGTTCTAGAAAAGTATGTAGCAGTCATCAACTTTTTAGGTTGTGTTTGGCAACGAGCTTTTTGGAGCGTTTATCTTTTGAAATTTAATGCTTGTTTGGATTTTAGGCCTTTGTTTCATTGACGTTTTGAAAGTGATTATGTGACGTAAAATAAGTTGAATGAGATAATAAGTTCTAGTATAATATTTGGATGTGCTTATGGAAAATTGTGTTAATATGATAATCAATTGTTTATATCGGTTTAAAGTTGTGATAATGAGTTATTTCAAGGTTAAAAAAGTATGATTGATGCAGTATTGCTTACGAGTTGTAGTTCTAGAACAAATTTGTTAAACTATATATGGAGTAAAAGTGTAAGATATGTTTATCCTTGAAAAGTATAAGCTATTAGGCATCTGATAAGCTAAAGAAACTGAAGAAAAATTCTTAAACAGAATCACAGAATTCTTCAAGATGGCTAAAACCAATCAGCATGGTCTGTGGTATCCCACGGAACCAAAAATGGTGGAAATAAAAAATATAAAAGAAATAGAGTATATGATTCTTTGAAAAAGACAAGCTGTGGTGTCGTTTATCGCCAAATGCATGGTGCCATAAAGAAAGTGATACTTGTGTTGTTATTCTGTTCTGGCTAGATGCTATTTTTATGCATTTACAATCAATCGACGAAATAGGCCAATTAATATACGATTTTTCGTATTTAGAGTAAAGGGTATTCTGGGATCTATAACAAGCAATCATGGATGTTGTCACTTAATTGCAAAGACAGTTTGTCGAATACACAACTTCTTTGTATCGGGAGGTTAGTATTTTAAAGTATTTGTTCTCAAGTTTCTATAACGTTCATTAATTTGTAGAAGCTTTTGCAAAAGCTATCTTATTTGTTATTACGGGTGTTACTAGGGGTATCTTGATGATCAGTTTACGCAACTTCAGAAGCTTCAAGATGAGTGCAGCCCGGATTTTGTTGCTGAAGTTGTGTCTCTTTACTTTGAAGATTCTGAAAAGCTTCTCAACAATTTAGAAACTGCTCTGTGAGTTCTAACTTTGATCTTGTGGTTCTTGAATTATGTTTCTTTGGAAGGGTGGGTCGGGTAACAGGTTGTCGTAAAAACAGACAATTATTGGTACGGGTCAATAGGTATGGTAAAATCTTTCTTAGTTTATAAGCAATTCTGCTACACTTTGGATGACTTTTGACCCATTTGGCCCAGTTGACCCATTCATCCGTTTTTCATTTCGTTACCATTAACCTGTTAGAGATACAGTATACCACTATATTGCATACTCGAGTTTCTTGTCACGGTTTTTAATTTTTATAAAACAGTCGACAGGATATTGTCGATTATAAGCAAGTAGATGCTCATGTGCACCAGTTCAAGGGTAGCAGCTCCAGGTATTACACAGAAATTCATGCACGAATTAGTAATCTTAGTTTAAGAATTATCCTTAAAAGAAAATATTGAGTTATTATATAACAGATGTTTGTTAATTTGTGGTAACAGCGTAGGTGCACAACGAGTGAAGAATGTGTGTGTTGTCTTCCGAAATTATTGTGACGCACAAAACCTTGAAGGGTTAGTAACTATTTCATTATTGTTGGTCTAATCTTGTCGGTAATATGTTGTTTGGAGAAATAGAGATGCATTTTGACTTTTTGGTCAACCTGGTACTTATGATGTACGAAATCAACATGGATTTTTGGAACAAATTCTGACAGTAATATCTATGTTTACTGCATATTTCATATAAATTAATATAGCTATCAGAGTTTTTTGTATGTCTCAAGTTAAAAACTACTCATTTGACTTCATAAGTCCATTTGCATGTTTTTTATTGTTGTGGCTATGCAACGTATGTATTCTGATGCAAAGTTTTTTTTTACAACATTATCACGAGTGCAGGTGTATGTTATGTCTGCAACAAGCAAAAACTGAGTTTATCGTCGTGAGGAACAAACTCGAAACCTTGTTCAATGTAAGTCTGCCATCCTAAGCAAAATTATATTTCTGAAACTATTTGGTTATATAGTGAGATGTTAGGTCAAATTTCGTCCCTCAGTGTATGCAAACTTGCATTAGCTTTTTCGTAATAGTAGCAAAATGAATGGGCCATCCCAAGTCACTTTTACAATCTTTGAACTGCTTAAAAATAGTAATAAGTGTGTTAACTGTTAAGTATGATTACAAAGACATTATCATTGTAATATCAATAATCTCCTTATAAAGATCATTTAGGAGACTTTATCATGTATGCATAAATAGTACAGTCTCAGCAACTTTCTACCCTTTCCACATATTTGACCTTTTTTAGTTTAAGTGGGTCTTTTTTGTTACTCATCCGACCCGTCACAGATTAGCTTCAACCAAAATCTACTTATTTATAAGTGAATAAGTTGTAGTTATCACTTATAGCCTCATTTGTAAGTAAATAGTCTTAGAAATAAAATACTATAGGACCCTTGTGCATCCTAGTGTGTTTGTATATTTAGAGTAGTATGATAGAACACTTTTGCTTTTCTTTTGACATATTCTTGACAATGCAGCTTGAGCAACAAATCACACAAGCCGGTGGATCGATCCCTATGATGGCATAAGTCAGAATACGAACTGCTTTGGCTTGCTAGAGAATCTACTATTTGTCGGTATAAATTAAGATTCCATACAAAACTACAACGCCGATTTTGTGAATGACGCTACTCTTGTTTTTTCATGTGGAGTCTTCAATTGTACTCTATCAAGAATATAAGATTCTCAGTGTTTGATTTCAGTAATAATAACCTGGTTTGTTTGGTTCAATGTCTCACTATGCCTTCTCTTGATATTCCTAAAAAAGGTTACGGGTGGGTCATAGTGTCATCTTTTTAGTTTGTGAATTTTCCTTATTTGTGTACAATGTTCGGTTTTTATGATATTTATCATTTTCGCATTTATTCTGCACAAAGTTTTTGTGCATGAGAGTGTATATAACTATTGAAGAGAAGGTAACAGTGTGATGTGATAACAATTGCTGATAGATCACCTATTGGTTTGGTGAACATTTTGCATACCATGAAGGCGATCAGATAGTTGTTTTGGTAAAAATGATGTTTGTAGGGTGAGCCTACAAGACAGGTGTGTGCGTAAATGGTTAATATAATATGATGCCCATGGTGACTATGCAAGATCGACGTGAGCAAAATTATACCACGAAAGATGTGTCTGCATATGATAATATCATAATAGTGTCTGGAAACCCCTTAAGATGGATCGTAGCAAAATTTGGTTGTAATACTCGTGGATGGGAGTGGGCGAAAGTAGCTTTCTCGACTATGAGATTATGACCGGACATGGGGCATAGGCTCATATAGGACCACTGCAAATCTTATATTTTGAGAGGCCAATCTGTAGCAGTCAAGTCATATTTTTTTAACGTTAAATACTTATACACATAACACATCTTACCAGTTAGTTGTTATGCTTCATGATTTCATTAGGCCAAAGACATGTAATGTGTGGGAATTTGTTTGGCTTTATCATGGCTAGAAACTTTAAAAAAAAAAAATGATAATAAATGACACACAACTATAATGTATGCATTCTCACACAATCACAACACTTGTTTCACACATGTGGTTAAGCCAAAGTGTATATTTTTCACACCCTTATACTTTAAAAGAGAAATGATTAGAATACCTAAAAATATGACTAATTTCATGGCTAAACTTCTCCGAGAATAAACGGACAAGTAAGAACAGGCTTTTTTTATAGTCTCTACATATTTATTTTTTTTTACAAAAATATCTGACTTAAAACATTTTATAAGTAAACTTTTAAAAAGTTTAACAAATAAATATGCTTCTAAGTATTCTTGCATCATTTAACAAAATGATTAATGATATGATCATACAAGTTTTATAAAAATATTTTCAGAAAATTAAGATGTACTCCGTATGATGGAAAATTAATAATACGAGGGAGAAAACAAAATTGTAAAATAAAAATGATATGAACCGAACATATTTCGATTCAGTTCTCAGTTCATTATGTTTGTTATATTCGGTCCGATCAAGTTTGGTTAAGTCTTATGCAAAACCGGTCATTATGCTTTGTTAGACCAGACTGGACCGAGAAACCGACCAGACCTGGATCTGGACTGAATATTTCGGTCCGGTCTTCGATCTAGTATTTTGAGCCAAATTGGTATTCGGTCCCGTCCAATCTTGTTCGATCAGGTCCAGTTTTTGGGCTGCGTGATCTGGATATGCATCCACGTCTTCTTGTAAGACTTTTGAAAACCTAAGTTTTGTCTAACAATTAAACCTCCGTCCCATATTAAATGTCCTGTTTAACTTTTTTAACTCTTTCTTTTCAACCTTGAAATTAAATAATTTTGTTTGTATAATATAAAACTTGATATAAAATATATAAATGGATTAAATTTTAAATGTATTTATATAATTTTTATCAAGTAATATATAAATTTAAGGTCAAAATTGATAAATGAATATTTAAAAAGTCAAACATGTACATTTAATATTTAATATGATGTGACAACCGGCAGTTTAGGGAGTTATTTTAAAAACCCGCATTACATTAAAGTTCGTTTATAATTTTTATTTGGAAATTTTATTTCACAACGAACTTGTAAGACCTATTTTATGGATAATTATATTTTACGTTGTTATGGAATTTGTGAATTATCTTAATAATTCATTATGGAAATTACGTGATGATGTATGTTTTTAAAAATTCTCACTGTTACTACGTTGACTCTGGCACTAGGTTTACCTAACGGGAAATGTTATGATTCGTTTTACGAGTCTGACGATATTTAATTATTTATGAGATGTTTCGCGAGATATTAAACGTTTTGAAATGAGTTTCGGGTTTTGGACCGTGTATTTTACACCCACTCATGTTACCACTAATACTAATAATAGTATTATTATTATTAATATTATTATTAAAAATAAAAAAAATTTTTTTTAGTAAATAATACAAAAACCGTCCTTGTGGTCCGGTTCCTCACACAACACACCCACCCTCAACCTCACTTCTCTCTCTCATTTCCTCACCACTTCAAACCCTAGCCGTCGGCCCCCTTTTCCGGCTATAACCGCCGCACCACCGCCCCCACAACAAAACCACCACCACCATCTTGTTCCTTATCTCATCCTCTTTCATTTGGACTATAACACGCGCCCTAAAACGCATTATAACACCACGAAATCTTTAAAGATCCGATCGAGTTTTTATCGTTTTCACTAGATCCGTGAGTTTGGAGGTTCAAGAAGGTGAGTAAGCTCGTTTTGGTACCTTGGGTGCCTCGACATGGTGTTAAATCCGTGGCTACACGGAAGGGTTTTATGGGAATCGAATAAATGGTTGGAAATTTATGATTTTGATATTAAAATCTTGTTTGGTATCCGGGTTATGGTGAGAACTCATTGGGTCGAGTGAACCGTGAGTCTTGGACTCACGGCTTGATGTGGGTACGAGCCACTTGGCTCGTTATCTTTCTTGATATTTGACCTTGGATTCTTGATGGTTCATGTTTGATGCTATGGTGTTTGACTCGACTCAAGGGAGTCATGTTCTTGGCCGAATAGCTGTTGATGATGTCGCGACCCAAGAGGGTGTTTGGGACAGTTTTGGTTGGCTCATTTGAGCTTATTTTGGAGACCCATTGTGACAACCGGCAGTTTAGGGAGTTATTTTAAAAACCCGTATTACATTAAAGTTCGTTTATAATCTTTATTTGGAAATTTTATTTCACAACGAACTTGTAAGACCTATTTTATGGATAATTATGTGTTTATGATGTTATGGAATTCGTGAATTATTTTCATAATTCATTTTGATATTATGCTCGGTGATGTATTCTTAAATTCTCACTGGTACTACGTTGACTCTGGCACTAGGTTTACCTAACGAAAATTTTAGGATTCGTTTTACGAGTCCGACTATATATAATCATTTACGAGATGTTTTTCGGGAGATATTAAAGTTTGAAATGAGTTCAGATTTCGGGCCGTATGTTTTACACTTACCCATTATTTACCCACTCATATTATTAGTAATATTATTATTACTATTATTATTATTATTACTTAACAAACAAAAAAAAAAGAAAAAAAAAAAAGAGAGAAACTACAAAATTTGGTCCTTGTGGTTTCGGTACACAACCAACACACACAAACACAATCCCTCACCTCTCTCTCTCTCTCTTTTCTCCCTCACCATCTCAAACCCTAGCCGCCGGCCCCCTTTTCCGGCCATAACCGTCGCACCACCGCCCCCACAACAAAACCACCACCACCATCTTGTTCCTTATCTCATCCTCTTTCATTTGGACTATAACACGCGCCCTAAAACGCATTATAACACCACGAAATCTTTAAAGATCCGATCGAGTTTTTATCGTTTTCACTAGATCCGTGAGTTTGGAGGTTCAAGAAGGTGAGTAAGCTCGTTTTGGTACCTTGGGTGCCTCGATATGGTGTTAAATCCGTGGCTACACGGAAGGGTTTTATGGGAATCGAATAAATGGTTGGAAATTTATGATTTTGATATTAAAATCTTGTTTGGTATCCGGGTTATGGTGAGAATTCATTGGGTCGAGTGAACCGTGAGTCTCGGACTCACGGCTTGATGTGGGTACGAGCCACTTGGCTCGTTATCTTTCTTGATATTTGACCTTGGATTCTTGATGGTTCATGTTTGATGCTATGGTGTTTGACTCGACTCAAGGGAGTCATGTTCTTGGCCGAATAGCTGTTGATGATGTCGCGACCCAAGAGGGTGTTTGGGACAGTTTTGGTTGGCTCATTTGAGCGTATTTTGGAGACCCATGGTCTTAGTTGTCGAGTCCTAGTGACTCGTGTGGTATGCCGAGACTCAAGTGAGTCATAAGGCCCGGGTTTGGCTTGGTAAACCAACCCGGATATGGACCATAATTGTGGTTATATTTCCTTGTTATAAATTTTGTTAACTTGATATGGTTTCGGCATTTGTTGTGACACTTTCATTTTCGGCCGAATACTTTTGTTGGGTCAAGACCCTTGTGGTCTCGACAATGGGAATAATGTGATATTTGAGGAGTTGTTGACGAATTGTGATGTTGGGGACCGATTGTGAGACGGTCACTTAGATTGACGGAGATAGGTTAGTCGGGTGCCGTAGTCGGACCCTATTGTTGTAGCACGTGGATTGGGATTGATTGGACGGAGATGTATTGATTGTTATGACTTTTATATTACTTTGGACTTGGACAATGAGCCGAGAGTCATGACTCGGACATGTGACCATTTCGTATGACTCGATAACTATTTATAAATAAAACGTAAATAATAAAACTCGTAATAATAGTTATTGATAATATAAACGTTTATATGAATATATAGACGTGAATAACGGATATATAATTATATAAGCGCGTATATTAATAATAATAATAATCACGAGTCATATTATAAATAATACAACTAGATATATATTATGCTACGAAAGTGGAGTAATATTATTGAACGTATTATTATTATAAAGAAATTGTTATTAAAGCAAGGAATTCTCGACAATTACTAAATATTAAATCAAAATGTCATTTGATATATAATAAATAAACTTATCGAGTTATGCGAAGTCGTTGTCACTCGAGTCCAGGTAAGTTATTATTTGTGACTTTCGTGTTGTCACGGATATATGACGATTAATATAAACGTTTTCTATAACTAAATAACCACTTAACCGTAGGGTTGAATCGGGTTATTTGGCTATATGAAATGAATATATTAATGGGCATCGTATCCTACGACGCCCATAGGTTGTGGTATATGTAAAGTGTAATAAATTGCGAGTGTATATATCGGGAAATCTGGCCAATTTGACGATATATATGAGGAATTTATTAAACTACGATATGTACCATATAGTATTTATGTGCTATGTGCTTTAGGTTGGGTGTAATCTTGGAACGGTATGTTACGTAAATAAATATGAGGATTATCAAATCGACGGATTTGATAAACTTCGGCGATTTATTTAAATGATATATTGGGCTAATATTAGATCCATAGTTTATTTTATTATTCTTTGTGTGATCTTTTGGTTTGTTTTGTGTCGACCCACCACCCGTATGGATACCAAACGCAAATACACCAAACTAATACGAAATGGATTTTCGGAAATAAAACGGATTCTCGTCCGGGTTTGGGAATATTTTGAATTTGAGGAAATGATTTCTGAACGAGTTAATATTGTTAGGTCGTGTCGAGTCCGTAGTTGCTGTTTCGTGAGTTAATATACATCTTATTTCTACCGACTTCTTCTTGATATTTTCTGGACTTGAGGTGAGTCATAGCCCAACTTTTTACTCTTGAACTATGTTTTCAATACTTAGGGTGAGAAACGTGCAAATTATTTTATGTGGACTATTTATCGCTTCTATATTCTTTCTAAACTTGTTATGCGTATGGACTAGGATGTATTGTCAACTTTAGTCACATATTTAGTGTTTACTATTCAAGGTTGGCTTATTTGGAATTGTCAGCTTTAGTCACACGGTTCGTGTGTACTATTCAAGGTTGGCTTATTTAGATACTGTAGTGTGCACCTATAGGTTATTAATACTTCGGAGGTGATGAGTGCTTAATCACTCATCTTTTTAGACCTTTAAAACAGACCAAAAATACCAAATACTAACCTAAAATGCCAAGAGAATGCATGTTTTTGTACTTGTGTATGTGCAGGTACGGATACGTGGAAAATGAACGAAAACAAAGCAAAAACCGACAAAAACGAGCACGAGATTGGAAAAAGGTCAAAAGTCGTAGCCGGGGAAGCTAAATGATCAAGGAAAGCTCACTATGCTCATTGAAGTCCTCAGAGATTCAGAAAGTTCAATATTGGTCCTTGGAAGAAACTTTGGAGAGATTGGCAGATTTAGTCCCTGCAGTTTCAGAATTTGGCAAATATGGTCCTTAAAGTAAAATTTGAAGAAAAGGCATATGTGGTCCTCCATCATTCAGAATATTACAATTTTTACCCTTGGAAGAATGTTTGGATTAATTACAGAATCAGTCCCTAAGATTTTCAGAATTACAAATTGGTCCTTGTAATAATTCTATTCCTAATCCTAATATAACTATACACCGGATCCACACTCCAAGCCCAAACATAACAAAGCCCAACACCAACTCTTGTAATATACTACCCAGCCCACACCTTAACCCGACCCAACCCCCACAATTAATACCGTTTAAAGTTACCGCCCCCCAATTATACCCTCGTCCCAGAAATTACTGTTACACGAACCCTAAATCCCCTACACCTTCAATTAACCCTTGTTACCTCAATTAGGTAATAATAACGGACCAATCAGGTATCAAAAGCATCTTCCCAAGCACGATATAGAGAAGGACAGAGGTGGAATACGTGGACCAATGAGAGAGGCCAAACATCATCGTGCTCCATATAATAGGGAATCAAGGGACCACATTCAAGCTTAGTGACCAAGCCAAGGATCAATGGCCAAGATTGAAAGCTGAGCATCATCTAGAATCATCCCAAAACCCTAGTTGCTAGCTTATAAATACCCCACCCCTCATATTGTAATGAGTGTAGAGTTTCAAGTAGTGTTACTCTGCCAAAATCTTTTTGTAAACCTTTTAATATTAATGAAAAGCACTTTTATTGTCTTATTTTCAATTCTGTCTTTACTTATTTACTTATTGTCTTTTATAGCTTATTGCTTATCCAGTTTATTTACTTCTTATTTACTTTAAAGCAAATTTCTTTTCTTGTTATTCATTCAGTATTACTTTTCTGTTTTCATTTCTTATTATTGTTATTGTTGTTTGTTATCAAAGATAAACCAAAAAAAAAAATATAAAAACTTACAAAATCCAAAAAAAAATAGTGTTAACTGTTTTCTCTTTTAAATCTTTTTCATTGTTGTTTTGTTGTTGTTTCAAACTCATTTAAGCTTATATAGCTTACAGTGAACCTTGAAACTTCTTTCCTGTTCCAAAAATCCAAGTTACTAAAAAAGTCAACGAAAGTCAACCTCAGCTTATTTCAAATAAGCTGAGGCTTGTGGTGGTTAAAGACAGCCAAAAGGTGACCATTGGCCTGTCTAAAGACAGGCTTGCATAGTGAAACCCCTCTGTTCTAGCTGAGGGGTCTTAAACTTGTGAGTACCATTTCTATTTTTCTCATTCTCTTATAGCTTATTGCTAGTATAGTGTAGTTCTGATCATTCTAGTATATTGCTATTGAATATTGCTTATTATAGCTTAATAGTGCTTAGTCATTACTGTTTCATCTTATTTGAAGTTCTTTGGTGCTACTTGCTTTCTTACTGTCTCATATATAAGAAATCTGTGGATCATTGATTTGTTGCTAAATGATGTTATTGATCTTTGTTTCTGGCTTATATCATGTTTATGCATCATATTGAGGGTCTTTGATTTAGTTTGGAGGTGTTTAGTAAGGTTCTGTGGTAGTTTCTGAGTGGTGAAAAACCCAAAAGGGGTGTTTGGATAGTTGTTGTTTGCTGTGTTAAAGCCTGATACAGAGGGTTTTGATAGTTCACACATCTCACTTAGGTTATATTAGAGTCAGTTAAAGCATAAAATAGTAGGTTGTTTAGTTTAAAAAGTCAAATCACTAGCTTAATCATCATAACAGTTAGTATAAGTAGTTTTAGGTTGAGAAATCTTAAAAGGTAGTTGCTAATTAGTTAATAGTAGCTTAAAATAATCATAATACAGCTTATTAACATCTCAGTGATCATCTTAGTGTAATTTAAAATCATTTTGGTCAAATTTCTGTTTCATGTAAAAAGTCAAAAAGGTTTTGAGACTCAGATTTGGTAAAAACTTTGGAGGCTTGTGTAGGCTTCAAAAGAGTTTGGAAATTGTTAAAATTTGTTGTTTTGAAAAGCTTGGTACTTAGTTTCCATATTTGAACAAGAAAATTTGGATTTGAAAACCACTGGCTTATCTGAAAAGCCTATTGAAGCTGGCTTATTGAACAAAAGTTGCCCTGCACCACAGGTCCTGAGCTCACTTCTTGGCCACTTTTGGGATAATATATTGGAACAAGGGTCTGATTTAGAAGTTGTTTTGTGATCTCATAGTGGTAGTGAACATATTGCTTCCAAAAGTTTGTACTTAATAGCTTATTCTCACAGCTTATTTGCCCCATCTTTGTGAGTGTTTCTGCTTAAATCTGTTTTCTAAATAGGGCTGCAATAGCTTATTAGTGATTGTAAGTTGAAAATTTTGGTTGTTCTGAGCTTAATATAGTATAGTGCATCTGTTTCAAGTGCTTGTTGGTTTCTGCTTATTCTCCTTAGCTTATTTCTCATCTAAGTGCTTATTGGTGCCTTATTTCATCATTACTTGTGTTTCTGTGGATCAAATCACTCCTGGATTGTTGTTATAAGCTTATTTTAGTACAAAAATCATTTGGTGAAAGTTTGGTGAAGTTTTTGTCAGAATTGCTTATTAATAAGCACTATTATAAGCTGTTTTCAAAGCATTAAGCACTTACAGTGCTTATTTTTCACTTTTGATATTTTTCCTAGATTCAGAACAAAATTTTCAGATTTTTCTGAGTTGATTTGCTATTTTTCTTATTTAATTTTCCTTTTTAATCAATTTTAATTACTTTTTTAATTGCTGAAAAATACAAAAAAATCAGAAAAAGCCAAGAAAAATCCAAAAATATTTTAGAAAATTATTTTTAGTTATTTTAGAATTTTAGAAAGTAATTTTGCATTTTTCTCACTTTATTTTCATATTCTTTTAATTATTAAATAGTTTAATTAGTTTTTAATGCATAAAAAATTATTAAAAAGTCAAAAAAATATTTTTCTTTTTCTCAAAATTTTCTTTTATCATTTTTAATTTTTGAAAATTATTTCCAAGTCCGTAGGAGTCGTGTAGCTTAAAACTCGCGTTTTATTTCGTACTTTTACGTTTATATTACGTTTTAACGTACGGTTTCGATTTTACGTGACGTTTTTAGTTTCCTTATTTGAACTACGTGTTTAAGTGATTAATTGTGCCTTATTTGCTATATCATTAGTGTAATCTCATATTTATCACTTTGTACCACTATTCATGACACGTTTTCCGAATCGGAAATTCGGAATTCCATTCACCCTTCACACGGAATACGACCTCGGGTTATCCGTATTTCTTTGCGGATCTCTTGAGCTTATATCTATACTATAATATTGATATTGTGTTTATCACGAATCAATTTTGGCGCCGCTGCCGGGGAAGGTTTGAAGTGAATTTTTGAATATTCGTTTTTGAAAAATTGTGTTTTGATAAGCCTTCCTCTATTTTGTATATTATATATATATATTGAAAAATCAAAAACACTTTTCCTAAAGTGTTTTCACAAAAATACCAAAAAAATAATAAAGTTATTGTCTCGACTCGACCGAAAGGAGGAGCGTTGTAAACCAAATAAGCTTAACAATATAACAAAAGCGTGAAATTAGTTGTTAATCGAACTACTTTAATTCTACGACCGGATAAGCGGAAAATACGGATAGCTTTGACATTAAATTGCAAGCTGAAGAGAGATCCATTCTTCTCTCCCGTTCCGTCGCGAGTAGATTTGAGGGAAACGGTTTCAATTAACGTAACGTAGAAAAAGAAAAACAAAAGAGAAAAGTTTTATTTGAAAAAAAAAAAAAAAAAAAAAAAAAAAAAAAAAAAAAAAGCGTTTTACAAAAAAATACAAAAAGATTTTCCTTTTCAAATTTGAAAACTTGATTTTTGTGGTGTATGAACACCCGCTCATCTTCTAAACGTCTTATTTCTCCATTATCGAACCCCGAGAGTTTGATACGTCACACACACAAAGTTCGTTTCCCGAACATCATGGAAATGGAACACAACAATCAACACCCTCCGGTGGGTGGTACTGAAAATGCACCAGCTCCCGATCTCCGAATGATGGAGGAGCTGTGTCAACCGACAATGCACGGTAGAGGCGGTCCGATTGCCCCTCTCAATATCGAGGCTACGGATTTTGGACTTAAGCACCACATGATTCAACAAGTCCAGAATTCATGCCAATTTCACGGTTTACCGGGTGACGATGCAAACAAGCATCTCGATAAATTCTTAATCGTCACCCAAAGTATGAAACAACACGGGGTCTCCGGTGACGCCCTTCGTCTTTCTCTCTTCCCCTATTCTTTGACGCATCATGCAACCGCTTGGTTTGATCGTCTTCCCAAGAACTCGATTCATAACTTCGAAGAAATGGTATCGAAGTTCTTGGCAAAATATTTTCCACCATCGATGGTGACGAAACTTCGAAACGATATTAGCAATTTCCGTCAGCTTCCCGACGAATCTTTATTCGAAGCTTGGGAACGCTATAAGCTTGCTATTGATCGGTGTCCAAACCATAACATGCTTCTTGTTACGATAATCGATACGTTTTACAATGGTTTGACTCTACGACATCGGGACACGATCAATGCAGCTGCGGGTGGAACTTTTATGAAACGACGTCCTGAAGATTGTTACGAACTCATCGAGAATATGACCGCTCATTACAATTACTGGGATTCCTCTGCCGAGAGGAATGAGTCAAGAGCAACCATTGCTCACAGTTCTTCTACGTCTAATCCCGAAATAGCCGCCATCACTAAGAAACTCGATGATTTATCGACGGCTGTTTTACGAATGCACCAAACGTCTAATAGTCCAAATCAAGTCAAGAACCATCAAGTCAATATGGTTAATCATGTTTGTGAGACTTGTGGTGGTCCTCATTCGTATTTTGAGTGCCCAGCCACCGGTGGCTGCACTCCCAAGAATGTGTATGCTACTTCGGGAACCTACAATATGGGCGGTAACGGATACCAACCACAGGGTGATCGAAATCTTCTTAGCTACCGTTCGAACCATTATGTTGGACCACCCGGTTTTAATCAACCGACTCAAGTTAATCAAGTGAATCAAGTGAATCAAAACGTTCAAAACCGAAACCATCAATTTAATCAAAATGCTAATCAAAATCGGGTTAACAATGGATTTCAAAATCAAAGTCAGGGTTTTCAAAATCAAAATCGGGGAAATTATAATCAAGGCCCGAATCAAGGGAATTTTCAAGGAAACTATGCTAATCATGGAAATTATTATCATGGAAACCAAAATTTTCAAAATCAAAATCAAGGTTTTAACAACAACAATCGTGGTCAAAACTTTCAAAATCCAGTTGTGAATCAAAGTCAAAATCAAAATCAATCTTCTTCGGATGCGTTACTTAAGCAGTTTATGAAAAGTCAAGAGAAAATGAATAAAATGTTAATTAATCAAATGTCCGAATTGAAGAAGTCTTTAAATGATCGACCCTCGGGCTCGGGAACTCTCCCAAGCAACACGATCGCTAACCCGAGGGGCGATGCTAAGGCGATCACGACTAGGAGTGGTATTGTAATCAATGAACCGACGGCTCCGACTACCTCTTCTTCTCTTCCTCCCAAGGTAGTCGCCCGTGAAACCGAGGTGACAACGGATACGGGAATTCCTATTAATAATGGAAGGACCGAAAACATCCAACCTCCGGTAGTCCCAACGTCTAAAGGAAAAGATAAAATTGTTTATGAAACTGAGAAAGAAACTCCCGTCAAAACAAATTTGCCTTATCCGTCACGATTGAATGAACAAAAGCACCGCGAGAAAGACAAACACCAAATGGAAAAGTTTTATCAAATTTTTCAAGAATTGCATTTTGATATAAATCTCGCGGATGCTATACTTTTGATGCCTAAATTTGCCTCAATGCTAAAAGGTCTTTTGAATAACAAAGAAAAATTGTTTGAGATATCACGAACACAGATGAATGAGAATTGTTCGGCGGTTATCCTCAAAAAGCTTCCCGAAAAGCTTGAAGACCCCGGTCGATTTCTCATTCCATGTAATTTTCCTGGGATGGTTCAATGCTTCGCCTTGGCCGATCTTGGTGCTAGCATTAACCTTATGCCGTTATCCCTTTGGAAAAAGTTGTCTTTACCCGATTTGACTCCGACTTGCATGACCCTCGAGCTAGCCGACCGAACTACTTCCCGCCCGATGGGAATAGCCGAGGATGTCTTTGTTAATGTGGGAAAATTTCATTTCCCGGTCGATTTTGTCGTGGTTGATTTTGATGCCGATCCACGGGTTCCTCTCATTCTCGGAAGAGGTTTCCTAAGGACCGGCCGTGCTTTAATTGATGTTTTCGATGAAGAAATTACCCTACGCGTGGGTAACGAAGCCATAACTTTTAATTTGGATCAAACCGCGAGGTACTCCTCCGATTATGACAAATATTCCGTTAACCGAATCGACGTTATCGACGAAGTTACGGAGGAGTATGCTCAAGAGTTACTTGGTTTTACCGAACATGCTTCGAGTGGCAATCCCACTCATTCTTCTGAACCAATCATTTCCGATCCTTCCCCTTCCCTCACTCCGTTTGAGGGGAGTGATTTCATCTTGGAAGAGATCGAGGCCTTTCTTGCTAATGATTCGATTTCACCGGAAATTGATCATTCCGCTTGTGACCCGGAGGGAGATGTTATTTTGATTGAAAAATTATTAAATGAAGATCCCAACCCATCCCTCCCTCCGATGGACCTAAAAATGGCCGATTTTAAAGAAGTTAAGCCGTCTATTGAGAATCCTCCGGAGCCCGAGCTCAAGGATTTACCTCCTCATCTTGAATACGCATTTTTGGAAGGAACCGATAAACTTCCCGTCATAATTTCAAAAGAACTAAAAGATGAGGAGAAGAACCGTCTCGTAGATGTGCTCAAGAAGCATAAAAATGCCATCGCTTGGCAAATTTCCGACATAAAGGGTATCGACCCTCGTTTTTGCACGCATAAAATCTTGTTTGAAGATAATTACAAACCGTCCGTTCAGCAACAACGACAGGTTAACCCAAAAATTCATGAGGTTATCAAAAAGGAAGTTATCAAACTCCTCGATGCCGGAATGATTTATCCAATCTCGGATAGTTCTTGGGTTAGCCCGATCCACTGCGTTCTGAAAAAAGGTGGAATGACCGTCGTAACTAATGAAGATAATGAATTGATTCCGACACGTCTTGTTACCGGATGGAGAGTTTGTATTGATTATCGAAAATTAAATGATGCGACTCGTAAGGACCATTTCCCACTTCCATTTATGGACCAAATGCTAGAACGCCTAGCGGGAAATGAGTTCTATTGTTTTCTTGATGGATTCTCCGGTTATTTTCAAATACCGATTGACCCTCCGGACCAGGAGAAGACTACCTTTACTTGCCCTTATGGTACGTTTGCCTATCGTCATATGCCTTTCGGCTTATGCAATGCTCCAGGCACGTTCCAAAGGTGTATGATGTCTATTTTCTCGGACATGATCGAGAAAACCATGGAAGTTTTCATGGATGATTTCTCGGTTTATGGAAATTCTTTCACTTCTTGCCTCTCCCATTTAGAAAGTATGCTGAAACGGTGTGAAGACACCAACCTGGTTCTAAATTGGGAGAAGTGCCATTTCATGGTCAAAGAGGGCATTGTCCTCGGCCATAAGATATCAAAATCTGGGATTGAGGTCGATAGAGCAAAAGTCGATGTGATTGCTAAATTACCTCATCCCACCACCGTTAAAGGAATTAGAAGTTTTCTGGGTCATGCCGGCTTTTACCGACGTTTCATTCAAGATTTTTCTAAGATAGCCCGGCCTCTGACCCACTTACTTGAAAAAGATGCTCCGTTTATCTTCTCTAATGAATGCATCGAAGCATTTAATATACTTAAAGAGAAGTTAACGGAGGCTCCGGTCTTAATTGCCCCAGATTGGGACTTGCCCTTTGAGCTAATGTGCGATGTGAGCGATTATGCTATTGGTGCAGTCCTGGGGTAACGTAAGCTAAAACATTTTCAGCCGATACACTATGCTAGTAAAACTATGACCGACGCTCAATATCATTATACGACTACTGAAAAAGAAATGTTAGCCGTCATTTACGCTTTTGAAAAATTTCGATCTTATTTGCTCTTGAAGAAAAGCATAGTGTATACGGATCATTCGGCTCTTAAATACCTAATGGCAAAGAAAGATGCCAAGCCACGCTTGATGCGGTGGGTTCTCCTCCTTCAAGAATTCAAAATTGAAATTCGAGATAAAAAGGGAGCTGAGAACCTTGCTGCCGATCATCTTTCACGTTTAGAGAATCCCCACCAAAGTGCTTTCGAGAAAAAGGAAATTAACGAATCATTTCCTCTCGAAACACTGGGGAGTTTATCACATGGTGATTCTAGTACCCCATGGTTCGCCGACTTTGCGAATTACTATGCGGGGAATTTTATCCGTAAAGGGATGTCGTTCCAACAAAAGAAGAAATTCTTTAAAGATGTTAAGCATTATTTCTGGGACGACCCCTATTTGTTCAAAATTTGTGCGGATCAAGTGATCCGGCGGTGTGTTCATGGCAAAGAAGCCGCTGACATTCTTATGGCATGCCACAATGGACCCACAGGGGGACATCATGGTGCCAACTTCACATCTAAGAAAGTATTTGATTCCGGCTTCTACTGGCCGACGATTTACCGGGATGCTCATGAGTTGGTTAAATCATGTGATTCTTGCCAGCGTCAAGGAAAAATTGCTCAGAAGGACGAGATGCCTCAAAATGCCATCCAAGTCTGTGAAATTTTTGACGTCTGGGGTATCGATTTCATGGGTCCATTCCCGTCTTCTCGTGGAAACAAATATATACTCGTGGCCGTCGATTATTTGTCTAAATGGGTGGAAGCGAAGGCGCTCCCCACCAATGACGCCCGAGTTGTTGTGAAATTTCTCAAAAGTCTCTTCGCCCGATTTGGTGCACCTCGTGCTATTATAAGCGATCGTGGGACCCATTTCTGTAACGACCAATTCGCTAAGGTTATGCTCAAATATGGTGTCACACATCGTCTTTCTACGGCATATCATCCACAGACGAGTGGTCAAGTTGAGGTCTCCAATCGTGGCTTGAAACGTATCTTAGAAAGGACCGTAGGAGAAAACCGTGCTTCATGGGCTGACAAGTTAGATGATGCACTTTGGGCCTTCCGTACAGCCTACAAAACACCCATCGGGTGCACTCCATACAAGCTGGTTTACGGGAAGGCCTACCACTTGCCCCTTGAACTTGAGCACAAGGCCTACTGAGCCTTGAAACATGCTAATTTTGACCTTCAAACCGCGGGTGATCACCGTAAAGTTCAATTGAATGAATTAGTCGAACTTCGTGATCAAGCCTATGAGAATTCTTTGATCTACAAAGAGAAGACAAAGAGGATTCATGATGCTAAAATTAAAGATCGTGTCTTTAATGTTGGTGATCGAGTCCTTCTTTTCAATTCTTGATTAAAGATTTTCTCGGGCAAGTTAAAAACCCGTTGGTCTGGACCATTCACCATTACCCAAGTTTTTCCTTATGGAACCGTTGAGCTTGCTCAAAATGACGGTCCCAACTTCAAGGTGAATGGTCATCGTATCAAACATTACTTTGGAGGGGACATACCACCCACGGTTGTCCCGGATCTCCAAACTTTCCCCAAGGACGATTAAATTCGGGGATCGAGTCAAGCTCATGTGACTCGGTGAACAAAAACAAGCGCTTTGTGGGAGGCACCCCATGCTTATCCATTTTCATTTTCTATATATTCTATTTTCTAATAACGTTACGTGAGGGGGCGACCCTTTCTAAACTCGTGTTTTCGTGGTTGTTTATGAATGTTCAGGAATTTCCCCGAAGTTTGAGGACTCTCGTGCTCGTGGTTTGTCGTTCTCTCCACTCGAGTCTCATCCTTCGCTGCTCTATTGGAAATTCACCATATCCTAAATCTTATCGACTAACGTTTATCTCTTGGCATACTTAATAAACGGCCTTAGATTTTACGTAGGATTACCTTTACCCTTAAAACATTGAGGACAATGTCTCACTTTAGTCTGGGGGGGTGAATCTTCGATTCGATTTGACCTGTACCATCGTCTGAGCTGTTAACTTACGTAACTCCGTTTTCCACCAAAATTTTAAATTTTTGTCACCTTTTTATATGCAAAAAAAAAAAAAAAAAAAAAAAAAAAAAAAAAAAAAAAAATGAAAAATGATGTTATGTTATGAATAATAAGATTTGACACCTTGTTTTGACTTTCCTACCGGCGAGAGTAGAAATAAATTTTTCGACTTGACCGGGCGTGTTGAGCCCTAGCTTGTTTCCCTTAACCAAAATAATCAAAAGATTATGGCTAAGCATCCGCGGATCTCATTACTTGGGATTTTAAATTTGCGGAGATCGAGGAATGATAGAGTTTATTTAGAAGTTTCGTGCTATACACGGATCTCAACCTTGGGATTTAAAAAACCCACGAGAGGTACTTGTGGCCTCCTTGTTCCCATCAGAAACGTCACCAATATATAAATAGATGTCTAGGATTAATTAAGTGTATACGGTTTGGGCAATACTTAGTTTTTTCCCGTTCCCAACAAAATTTCTGCATATGAGGGTTTGGTACACATAGGGGTACTGCCAGTGTTACGGTAAAATAGACTATTGCATCTTGCCGGTTCGCAGCCGATGTTGTGATCTTAGTAAAAGCCGTAGGACTTGGGGTTTGGCATATGATTATGAATATCAATAATAATAATCCAAAGCCAAATAAAAAGGCAGAGGAATCCAAAGCTATAAAAAGCAAAGGATATAATCCAAAAGTCATAATAAAGCTCTTACATCTTGGCGGCTCAAAACCGTTGATTGTAATTGAAATAAAGGACTAAGGACCAAATATTATTAAAGTGCTTATAGTTATGCAAAAATGCCAAACTTCGACTCCGGGGGTTTCCCTAATAAAAAGCTTCCGTTTCGGGTATCAAACATGGTATGTCTCGGTCGTAAATAAAACGGGAGCCCCTACAAATCGTGTTAAATCAGAGACCTTCATGTGGACCCAACTTTTGTATGCAGAGATTTTCGAGGGAAAGTTTGGAAACTACTTAGCGTTCAAATTTTGTGCTCTTATCGGACTAACAAATATCGAAACGAGAAAATATGAAGCAATTCATTTCTCACAAATTAAAATCTTTAGATACAAAACTTAGGACCTGGGGACAAGAGGTAATACACAAGTAACTTTTGTGGGCAGTGTTAGCATCTAACTTCTAGTTAAACAATGATTTCGATTTTACGCTTAGTTTGGGAGCTTGTGAAAAATCAAGGATGACGATTTTTATCCGTATGGTCTCTTCTCCGTGAGAAGTGTTTCTACTCGTTGACCCTGAAAATTATCAACAGATATGAATTGATAATGCAAGTCAAAATAAACCGTCACATATAAAAATGGAAAATACAAAAAGAGTAGTTGTAGTTGTTATTTATGAAAATCGGAAAACGGAGCGTTTTTGGGAATAAATGATTTTACTATCTCTTTTGAAAGTCATTGCTACTTTACAACGTCAGTAAAAAGAGGTATTGAAATTATTTATCTCTTAAGCGTGAGGTGATGACATTGCGTGAGGTCACGGCAATACCTTAGTCTGGGGGATTTTGATGAGTGCTTAATCACTCATCTTTTTAGACCTTTAAAACAGACCAAAAATACCAAATACTAACCTAAAATGCCAAGAGAATGCATGTTTTTGTATTTGTGTATGTGCAGATACGGATACGTGGAAAATGAACGAAAACAAAGCAAAAACCGACAAAAACGAGCACAAGATTGGAAAAAGGTCAAAAGCCGTAGCCGGGGAAGCTAAATGATCAAAGAAAGCTCACTATGCTCATTGAAGTCCTCAGAGATTCAGAAAGTTCAATATTGGTCCTTGGAAGAAACTTTGGAGAGATTGGCAGATTTAGTCCCTGCAGTTTCAGAATTTGGCAAATATGGTCCTTAAAGTAAAATTTGAAGAAAAGGCATATGTGGTCCTCCATCATTCAGAATATTACAATTTTTACCCTTGGAAGAATGTTTGGATTAATTACAGAATCAGTCCCTAAGATTTTCAGAATTACAAATTGGTCCTTGTAATAATTCTATTCCTAATCCTAATATAACTATACACCGGATCCACACTCCAAGCCCAAACATAACAAAGCCCAACACCAACTCTTGTAATATACTACCCAGCCCACACCTTAACCCGACCCAACCCCCACAATTAATACCGTTTAAAGTTACCGCCCCCCAATTATACCCTCGTCCTAGAAATTACTGTTACACGAACCCTAAATCCCCTACACCTTCAATTAACCCTTGTTACCTCAATTAGGTAATAATAACGGACCAATCAGGTATCAAAAGCATCTTCCCAAGCACGATATAGAGAAGGACAGAGGTGGAATACGTGGACCAATGAGAGAGGCCAAACATCATCGTGCTCCATATAACAGGGAATCAAGGGACCACATTCAAGCTTAGTGACCAAGCCAAGGATCAATGGCCAAGATTGAAAGCTGAGCATCATCTAGAATCATCCCAAAACCCTAGTTGCTAGCTTATAAATACCCCACCCCTCATATTGTAATGAGTGTAGAGTTTCAAGTAGTGTTACTCTGCCAAAATCTTTTTGTAAACCTTTTAATATTAATGAAAAGCACTTTTATTGTCTTATTTTCAATTATGTCTTTACTTATTTACTTATTGTCTTTTATAGCTTATTGCTTATCCAGTTTATTTACTTCTTATTTACTTTAAAGCAAAGTTCTTTTCTTGTTATTCATTCAGTATTACTTTTCTGTTTTCATTTCTTATTATTGTTATTGTTGTTTGTTATCAAAGATAAACCAAAAAAAAATATAAAAACTTACAAAATCCAAAAAAAAATAGTGTTAACTGTTTTCTCTTTTAAATCTTTTTCATTGTTGTTTTGTTGTTGTTTCAAACTCATTTAAGCTTATATAGCTTACAGTGAACCTTGAAACTTCTTTCCTGTTCCAAAAATTCAAGTTACTAAAAAAGTCAACGAAAGTCAACCTCAGCTTATTTCAAATAAGCTGAGGCTTGTGGTGGTTAAAGACAGCCAAAAGGTGACCATTGGCCTGTCTAAAGACAGGCTTGCATAGTGAAACCCCTCTGTTCTAGCTGAGGGGTCTTAAACTTGTGAGTACCATTTCTATTTTTCTCATTCTCTTATAGCTTATTGCTAGTATAGTGTAGTTCTGATCATTCTAGTATATTGCTATTGAATATTGCTTATTATAGCTTAATAGTGCTTAGTCATTACTGTTTCATCTTATTTGAAGTTCTTTGGTGCTACTTGCTTTCTTACTGTCTCATATATAAGAAATCTGTGGATCATTGATTTGTTGCTAAATGATGTTATTGATCTTTGTTTCTGGCTTATATCATGTTTATGCATCATATTGAGGGTCTTTGATTTAGTTTGGAGGTGTTTAGTAAGGTTCTGTGGTAGTTTCTGAGTGGTGAAAAACCCAAAAGGGGTGTTTGGATAGTTGTTGTTTGCTGTGTTAAAGCTTGATACAGAGGGTTTTGATAGTTCACACATCTCACTTAGGTTATATTAGAGTCAGTTAAAGCATAAAATAGTAGGTTGTTTAGTTTAAAAAGTCAAATCACTAGCTTAATCATCATAACAGTTAGTATAAGTAGTTTTAGGTTGAGAAATCTTAAAAGGTAGTTGCTAATTAGTTAATAGTAGCTTAAAATAATCATAATACAGCTTATTAACATCTCAGTGATCATCTTAGTGTAATTTAAAATCATTTTGGTCAAATTTCTGTTTCATGTAAAAAGTCAAAAAGGTTTTGAGACTCAGATTTGGTAAAAACTTTGGAGGCTTGTGTAGGCTTCAAAAGAGTTTGGAAATTGTTAAAATTTGTTGTTTTGAAAAGCTTGGTACTTAGTTTCCATATTTGAACAAGAAAATTTGGATTTGAAAACCACTGGCTTATCTGAAAAGCCTATTGAAGCTGGCTTATTGAACAAAAGTTGCCCTGCACCACAGGTCCTGAGCTCACTTCTTGGCCACTTTTGGGATAATATATTGGAACAAGGGTCTGATTTAGAAGTTGTTTTGTGATCTCATAGTGGTAGTGAACATATTGCTTCCAAAAGTTTGTACTTAATAGCTTATTCTCACAGCTTATTTGCCCCATCTTTGTGAGTGTTTCTGCTTAAATCTGCTTTCTAAATAGGGCTGCAATAGCTTATTAGTGATTGTAAGTTGAAAATTTTGGTTGTTCTGAGCTTAATATAGTATAGTGCATCTGTTTCAAGTACTTGTTGGTTTCTGCTTATTCTCCTTAGCTTATTTCTCATCTAAGTGCTTATTGGTGCCTTATTTCATCATTACTTGTGTT
The DNA here is from genome assembly GCA_030686995.1 of Artemisia argyi. Classification (NCBI taxonomy): domain Eukaryota; kingdom Viridiplantae; phylum Streptophyta; class Magnoliopsida; order Asterales; family Asteraceae; genus Artemisia; species Artemisia argyi. Next base: position 192,099,762 of record CM060692.1, on the reverse strand, counting down.
TCTGTGGATCAAATCACTCCTGGATTGTTGTTATAAGCTTATTTTAGTACAAAAATCATTTGGTGAAAGTTTGGTGAAGTTTTGGTCAGAATTGCTTATTAATAAGCACTATTATAAGCTGTTTTCAAAGCATTAAGCACTTACATTGCTTATTTTTTACTTTTGATATTTTTCCTAGATTCAGAACAAAATTTTAGATTTTCCCTGAAATTTTCAGATTTTTCTGAGTTGATTTGCTATTTTTCTTATTTAATTTTCCTTTTTAATCAATTTTAATTACTTTTTTAATTGCTGAAAAATACAACAAAATCAGAAAAAGCCAAGAAAAATCCAAAAATATTTTAGAAAATTATTTTTAGTTATTTTAGAATTTTAGAAAGTAATTTTGCATTTTTCTCACTTTATTTTCATATTCTTTTAATTATTAAATAGTTTAATTAGTTTTTAATGCATAAAAAATTATTAAAAAGTCAAAAAAATATTTTTCTTTTTCTCAAAATTTTCTTTTATCATTTTTAATTTTTGAAAATTATTTCCAAGTCCGTAGGAGTCGTGTAGCTTAAAACTCGCGTTTTATTTCGTACTTTTACGTTTATATTACGTTTTAACGTACGGTTTCGATTTTACGTGACGTTTTTAGTTTCCTTATTTGAACTACGTGTTTAAGTGATTAATTGTGCCTTATTTGCTATATCATTAGTGTAATCTCATATTTATCACTTTGTACCACTTTTCACGACACGTTTTCCGAATCGGAAATTCGAAATTCCATTCACCCTTCACACGGAATACGACCTCGGGTTATCCGTATTTCTTTGCGGATTTCTTAAGCTTATATCTATACTATAATATTGATATTGTGTTTTACCACGAATCAGGAGGTTATCCGAGTATTTATGATATTGCGGGGGTTACCCGAATATCTATGTTAGAACGGAGGGTATCCGTGTGTTAGGTTGGAGCGGAGGGTATCCGCAGGCTTTTAGCGAATCCTTAGTCTAGCTAGCAAGCGTTTTGCGTATATGTCCAATATATTGTTAGATGAATGTAAACCTATGATCTCACCAGCGAAAGCTGACTTTTAGCACGTTTTCTCAGGTAATTAAGTGATGATATGCATGCTTGGAATGGAAGGCTCGGCCAAGGCTCATGGTTTATGGATCTATTTTTCTAAACTCTGATAATTAATTTCGGACCTACTGTTATGTTATTTTGGGCCTAACTCTGAATGATGTTGGGATAAATGTAAACGTTAAAACCCCGTTTTTGGTTGTGTTTTTATTATGTTTACTTTATCTCGTTCTATATTGTCTTGTGTTGGATACCAATTCCCGTAGCACCCCGAAAGCTTGTTGAGTCTTCCGCTGTATCAAATTTTGGGGGTGTTACAGATTGGTATCAGAGCCAGGTTATAGAGAACTAGGTAAATAAACGCCTAAACTATAACCGTATTTTTATAGAAAATGATCCTTGACCACCGCCCGCCAGCCCGCCAAGCCGAAGCATCTTCTATTATTTGAGGTATTATGAGATATTTTGAGATGATTGTTAGATTTGGGATTTATTGAGATGATTTGAGGTTTATGGATTTTAGTAATAAGATGGCATTTCGAGGAATTATATGGTCTATATGTTTTATAAACATTTTAGTAATGCGGTGTTTGAAATTCTTTTTATTGAGATTATATAATTGAATTATTTGATGAGGATTTTTGGTATGGTATTTTGAGTTGTGATTTAGTTGTTTTGAAACACTTACACCTACCCTACGCCGTTGTCACAGACCATGGCCTCCCATATGCCCGATGTCGTCGAGGATATTCTTACTGCACCGGTTTTACCTGCACAGTTCACTATGGCATCTGATGATCCTTACCAGATGGCCATGCTTTCAGCTACTGTATCGCAGGCAGCTTTTACTTCAGCACCACCTGCTGCATCTACGCAAGGACCCTCATCTTCTCTAGGGCTCCCTGGTACATCGAGGCAGCTTACTCTTCATCAGGCTTTGGCTCGCGTGGCCCCACGCTTTGCCCACCGAGCTACGGCACGCATGTCGGTACGCCCTACTCCATCACCTTTACAGATTGATGCTCACTCTCTCCTGTCTGAGGCGCCACCCACATCATTGCATCGTCGTCCTAGATTACCTACCACATCTCCACATGGTTCACCTAGTAGGAGACGATGATTGATGAGGTACTCTTCCGATGAGGAGGAGGAGGAATACGAGGGTGAGGATGAGGCTGATGACCCTGAGCAGGAGGATGACCCTCAGGAGGCTGAGCAGGGTGATGATGATGACCCTGAGGAGGAGGATGACCCTCAAGAGGATGAGATGCCTGATGATGATGATGTGTTAGTACCACCAGCTCAGGCTGAGGAGCCTGATTCACCTGTACACCCGATTGAGCCTGATTCACCTGATCATCCGTTTTTGGTTGAGTTACCACCTGGTAGCCCGGTGGCATCGGATGCATCTTCTGAGGTTTCTGCTGAGCATGCAGAGTTAGGTGAGATTGGCAGGTTATGGGCTCGGATTACTGAGCTTAGTGAGAGAGTTGCACGAGTATCTGATCGACTTGAGAGAGTTATTGGAGAGTTTTTAGCGGATTTGAGAGTTGACATGACTATCGTTGTGGGCAGGACTACGCTGAGGAGAGTTTTGATGGAGGTCCACGAGCATATCGATAGTTTGCAGCGAGGATTTGTTACTGCTCGAGAGGCCGACCGCAACCTATGGCAAAGGAATGCCGAGCTCGAGAAGGAGGTGGCTGACCTCAAGAGAGACCGAGACACCCATAGCGTGGAGCTAGGATCGTTATGGAGGGATCTTGATGGCTTGAGGCGGGAGTTGAGGAGCCTCCGCCAGCAGCGTGGCTAGTTGCTTGGGTTATGTTGTATGGTTGCTTTCTTAACCGAGGAGTGTTCGGTTAGAAAAGCTAGTTATCATATTTCGATGTATTTTGTTCAGTGTTCGTCTCTTTTGGAACGATTAGTATGTTACTGTGTTTTCTAGTAGTTGGAACGATGTTAGATCGCTATTGTATGGTTGATGGTTATTAGTATATGGTATTATGTGATTTTGAGTGTTATGGAAATTGAGTTCTTATTCGCTTTATTGATGTTACGTGGTGTATTGTGTTATCCTTTCCATGACTGGGCTCCGTTGAATTGCTTTTGTTGAGCATATTGATAAGTTCTATTGGAGACTCATAAACTTGTGTGATGTTTCAGATCAATGGCCACACGATGAAACCCTGTTAGAGCTACCAGAACTGGTCCTGCAGTGACTACTCCTGGTCGCCGAGGACGCCGACCTACTCAAAATGTTGAAACCCCTACTCCTGACAACCTGGACACTACTAACCGCAACAACAGGAATCAAAATGTTGATGTTCAGGGAGACAATGATCATGTTCCACTAAATGCACCTACTGTGGATCAAGCAATGATCAATCAACTTGTGGAGCAAAGAGTTGCTGAGCTACTAGCTGAGTCAAATCATTCCAACAATTCTGCTGGAACATTTCCACCTGTTCGTGCTAACAGGTGTCAATACAAGGAGTTTAAGATTTGTGGACCTATTGAGTTTGGTGGAACTGAAGGAGTGGTTTACTTGGTTAGGTGGATTGAGAAGACTGAGTCAGTGTTTAATGTCAGTGGTTGTGCGGAGAATGCGAATGTAAAGTTTGCTTCTTTTACTTTCAAAGATGAAGCTTTAACTTGGTGGAACAATTACCGAAATGCAGTTGGGAGTGATGTAGCTTATGCCATGACTTGGGAACAATTTAAGTCTCTGCTGATTCAGACTTATTGCCCAAGGAATGAGGTCAAGAAGCTAGAGATTGAGTTTTGGAACCACAAAGTGAAAGGTAATGATATGACAACTTACAATCGTCGTTACCAGGAATTAGCCTTGCTTTGCCCAGATATGGTAAAAACCGAGACTCAAAAGATCGAGAGGTATACTGATGGGTTGCCTGTAGCTACGAGAAATGATGTGATTTCTGCTAGGCCTGCAAACATCCATGAGGCAATCACAATTGCTCAACAACTTATGGATTCGTTGGAATTAGAAGAAGCTGATAAGGAGAAGAATGGAAAGAGAAAGAGAGACCGTCACTCTAAGGGTAATGATCACCGAAGCCAGAGACAAGCTAAGGCTTATGCTATTGGGAATGGAGATAAGAAGAATCAGAATGGTGATGTACCCAAGTGTGGTCGTTGCCACCAGCATCATACTGGATGGTGTAGTGTGAAATGCCAGAACTGCTCAAAAAAAGGACACATAGCTAGGGACTGTAGAGCTCGACCTCTTGTTATGGTTAAGGCTGCTCCTGAGATGAGAAACAAGGCAGATGTTACTTGTTATGGGTGTGGAAAGAAGGGACACTATAGGAATGAGTGTAGAGAATCGTGGAACCGTGGAGCTAGAGGAAACCTTGGACGACAAGATAATGGGGACCAACGTGTGGAAGCTGGAGCTGCTCAGGGAAGAGTGTATGCACTCGGGAACGAGAGAGGAGAAGATCCGAACGTCGTTACTGGTACGTTCCTTCTCAATAATCGTTATGCTTCCATACTATTTGATACTGGTGCCGATAGGAGTTTTGTGTCCACTACGTTTGCACCCTTACTAGAGAAACCTCCGATGGCCTTAGGAATTGGATATGATATTGAGTTAGCAAATGGGAATATAGAAAGGATTAATACCATCATTCGCGGTTGCACGTTAAATTTCTTGAACCACCCTTTCAATACAGATCTTCTACCCGTCACGTTAGGGAGTTTTGATGTTATCATTGGTATGGATTGGTTGTCGAAGTATCGTGCTCACATACTTTGCGACGAAAAGACCGTGCGTGTACCATACGGAAAGGAAATCCTAAATATATTAGGAGATCGAAAGGATTCCAGGAGCCCATCCCGATTAGCAGTCATTTCTTGCACTAAGTTACCAAAGCTAATGGAGAAGGGATGTTACCTTTTCTTAGCTCAAATTTCTGAGAAAGGAGGGACGGAGAAAAAGGAAAGATGCATTGGAGATGTGCCTATAGTTCGTGATTTTCCTGATGTGTTTCCCGATGATTTGCCGGGAATCCCGCCGACTAGACAAGTGGAGTTTCAGATTGAGTTGATACCTGGTGCTGCACCTGTAGCACGAGCGCCTTATCGTCTTGCACCTACCGAGCTAGAAGAGTTGTCGAAACAATTGGCGGAGTTAGCCGAAAAAGGATTCATAAGACCAAGTTCTTCACCTTGGGGAGCCCCAGTCTTATTTGTGAAGAAGAAGGATGGATCGTTCCGTATGTGCATTGATTACCGAGAGTTGAATAAGTTAACGGTGAAGAATAGATACCCGTTACATAGGATCGACGACTTGTTCAATCAACTCCAAGGATCGAGTGTGTACTCGAAGATCGATTTGAGATCGGGATATCATCAACTTCGAGTTCGCGAGGAAGATATTCCGAAAACGGCTTTCAGAACCCGTTACGGGCATTACGAGTTTCAGGTGATGCCGTTTGGGTTGACTAACGCACCGGAAATATTCATGGATCTCATGAATCGGGTGTGTAAGCCTTACTTATATAAGTTCGTGATTGTATTCATCGATGACATTCTGATTTATTCAAAGAGTGAGAAGGAGCGTGAGGAGCATCTAAGACTCATCTTAGAATTGCTCAGGAAGGAGAAACTCTATGCCAAGTTTTCGAAATGCGAATTCTGGATTCCGACGGTACAATTTTTTGGTCATGTGATTGATAGACAAGGAGTCCATGTGGACCCTGCTAAGATTGAGGCGATAAAAGATTGGGCTGCACCTACAACCCCAACCGAAGTTCGCCAATTTTTGGGTTTAGCTGGTTATTACCGAAGATTCATTGAGGGATTTTCGAAGATAGCTAAACCATTGACCAAATTGTCTCAAAAGAGTGTTACGTATGAATGGGGAGATAAAGAAGAGGAAGCATTTCAATTGCTTAAGAAGATGTTGTGTAGTGCTCCTATCTTAGCGTTACCGGAAGGTAACAAGGATTTTGTCGTCTATTGTGACGCCTCACATAAAGGATTGGGAGCCGTATTAATGCAACGAGAGAAGGTGATAGCTTATGCTTCCCGACAGCTCAAGAAGCATGAGAAAAACTACACTACCCATGATTTGGAATTAGGTGCTGTGGTTTTCGCCTTAAGAATATGGAGACATTACTTGTACGGAACCAAGTGTGTTGTATTTACTGACCATAAAAGTCTATAACACATCTTGAATCAAAAAGAGCTCAATATGAGACAGCGACGTTGGATTGAGTTGCTAAGCGATTATGATTGTGAAATTCGCTACCATCCTGGTAAAGCAAACGTTGTTGCTGATGCTCTTAGTCGAAAGGAAAGAATACCACCGTTACGAGTTCGGTCATTGAGAATGACTATAGTATTGCCGTTACCATCTCAAATACTTGAAGCTCAAACGAAAGCGTTGAAGGCAGAAAACAGATCTGCCGAGAATATATTTGGGATGGCTGAGAATGAGAAAGGATTTGTTAAGCGATCTAATGGATTGTTATGTTTTGGAGATCGGATTTGGGTACCTTTGTATGGAGGAATTCGGGAGTTGATTATGCATGAGTCGCATAAGTCAAGGTACTCTATTCATCCTGGGTCCGAGAAGATGTACCAGGATCTTAAGAAGTTCTATTGGTGGCCAAATATGAAGGCAGATATAACATCATACGTTAGTAAGTGTTTGACATGTGCTAAGGTTAAAGCCGAACAACAGAGACCGTCAGGATTACTAACGCAACCAGAACTTCCAGTCTGGAAATGGGAGCGGATTACTATGGACTTCATTACCAAATTACCGAAGACAGCTAGCGGTTGTGACGCTATCTGGGTAATAGTGGATCGTCTGACAAAGTCTGCTCATTTCCTGGCAATTAGTGAAGACGATAGTGTGGATAAACTTGCGAGGTTATATGTGAAGGAAATTATTTCGCGTCATGGAGCCCCGATATCTATTATTTCGGATCGTGATAGTCGCTTTACGTCAGCTTTGTGGCGATCACTTCAAACGGCTTTGGGGACGAGACTTGATATGAGTACTGCGTATCATCCCCAAACCGATGGTCAAAGTGAGAGGACCATTCAGACATTGGAGGATATGCTTCGTGCATGCATCATAGACTTTGGTAAAGGTTGGGAGAAGTATTTACCCCTTGCGGAATTCTCCTATAATAATAGTTACCACACAAGCCTTAAGGCTGCACCATTCGAAGCTTTGTATGGCAGGAAGTGTCGTTCGCCTGTTGGTTGGGCAGAAGTTGGAGATAGCCAACTCACAGGCCCTGAGCTTATTTTGGAAACTACAGAGAAAGTAACTCAGATTCGTAATCGGTTACAAGCGGCCAGAGATAGGCAGAAAAGTTACGCCGATCAGAGACGTAAACCCTTAGAGTTCCAGGTTGGAGACAAAGTGATGCTGAAAGTCTCGCCTTGGAAGGGTGTAATACGTTTCGGGAAACGTGGTAAACTCAACCCACGCTACATTGGACCATTTCTGATCTTAGAAAGAATTGGGCCCGTGGCTTATAGGTTGGAACTACCACATGAACTGAGCAAAGTTCACGACGTGTTCCACGTTAGTAATTTGAAGAAATGTCTTTCTGATGAGATGCCTATTATTCCAATGAAAGATATTCGTGTTGATGAGAAATTGAATTTCGTGGAAGAGCCAATTGAGATTTTAGATCGTGAAGTTAAACGACTCAAGCGAAGTCGCATTCCGCTCGTCAAGGTTCGTTGGAATTCCCGACATGGACCAGAATTTACGTGGGAACGTGAGGACGAGTTCCGGAAGAGATATCCGAAGCTTTTCACTTCGTTGATGAATTTTTCCGAGTGAAACCCGGGACGGGTTCCTTCTAAAAGTGGGAGGATGTGACAACTGGCGGTTTAGGGAGTTATTTTAAAAACCCGTATTACATTAAAGTTCGTTTATAATCTTTATTTGGAAATTTTATTTCACAACGAACTTGTAAGACCTATTTTATGGATAATTATGTGTTTATGATGTTATGGAATTCGTGAATTATTTTCATAATTCATTTTGATATTATGCTCGGTGATGTATTCTTAAATTCTCACTGGTACTACGTTGACTCTGGCACTAGGTTTACCTAACGAAAATTTTATGATTCATTTTACGAGTCCGACTATATATAATCATTTACGAGATGTTTTTCGGGAGATATTAAAGTTTGAAATGAGTTCGGATTTCGGGCCGTATGTTTTACACTTACCCATTATTTACCCACTCATATTATTAGTAATATTATTATTACTATTATTATTATTATTAATATTATTACTTAACAAAAAAAAAAAAAAAAAAAAAAAAAAAAAAAAAAAAAAAAAAAAAGAGAGAAACTACAAAATTTGGTCCTTGTGGTTTGGGTACACAACCAACACACACAAACACAATCCCTCACCTCTCTCTCTCTCTCTTTTCTCCCTCACCATCTCAAACCCTAGCCGCCGGCCCCCTTTTCTGGCCATAACCGTCGCACCACCGCCCCCACAACAAAACCACCACCGCCATCTTGTTCCTTATCTCATCCTCTTTCATTTGGACGATAACACGCGCCCTAAAATGCATTATAACACCACGAAATCTTTAAAGATCCGATCGAGTTTTTATCGTTTTCACTAGATCCGTGAGTTTGGAGGTTCAAGAAGGTGAGTAAGCTCGTTTTGGTACCTTGGGTGCCTCGACATGGTGTTAAATCCGTGGCTACACGGAAGGGTTTTATGGGAATCGAATAAATGGTTGGAAATTTATGATTTTGATATTAAAATCTTGTTTGGTATCCGGGTTATGGTGAGAACTCATTGGGTCGAGTGAACCGTGAGTCTCGGACTCACGGCTTGATGTGGGTACGAGCCACTTGGCTCGTTATCTTTCTTGATATTTGACCTTGGATTCTTGATGGTTCATGTTTGATGCTATGGTGTTTGACTCGACTCAAGGGAGTCATGTTCTTGGCCGAATAGCTGTTGATGATGTCGCGACCCAAGAGGGTGTTTGGGACAGTTTTGGTTGGCTCATTTGAGCTTATTTTGGAGACCCATGGTCTTAGTTGTCGAGTCCTAGTGACTCGTGTGGTATGCCGAGACTCAAGTGAGTCATAAGGCCCGGGTTTGGCTTGGTAAACCAACCCGGATATGGACCATAATTGTGTTTATATTTCCTTGTTATAAATTTTGTTAACTTGATATGGTTTCGGCATTCGTTGTGACACTTTCATTTTCGGCCGAATACTTTTGTTGGGTCAAGACCCTTGTGGTCTCGACAATGGGAATAATGTGATATTTGAGGAGTTGTTGACGAATTGTGATGTTGGGGACCGATTGTGAGACGGTCACTTAGATTGACGGAGATAGGTTAGTCGGGTGCCGTAGTCGGACCCTATTGTTGTAGCACATGGATTGGGATTGATTGGACGGAGATGTATTGATTGTTATGACTTTTATATTACTTTGGACTTGGACAATGAGCCGAGAGTCATGACTCGGACATGTGACCATTTCGTATGACTCGATAACTATTTATAAATAAAACGTAAATAATAAAACTCGTAATAATAGTTATTGATAATATAAACGTTTATATGAATATATAGACGTGAATAACGGATATATAATTATATAAGTGCGTATATTAATAATAATAATAATCACGAGTCATATTATAAATAATACAACTAGATATATATTATGCTACGAAAGTGGAGTAATATTATTGAACGTATTATTATTATAAAGAAATTGTTATTAAAGCAAGGAATTCTCGACAATTACTAAATATTAAGTCAAAATGTCATTTGATATATAATAAATAAACTTATCGAGTTATGCGAAATCGTTGTCACTCGAGTCCAGGTAAGTTATTATTTGTGACTTTCGTGTTGTCACGGATATATGACGATTAATATAAACGTTTTCTATAACTAAATAACCACTTAACCGTAGGGTTGAATCGGGTTATTTGGCTATATGAAATGAATATATTAATGGGCATCGTATCCTACGACGCCCATAGGTTGTGGTATATGTAAAGTGTAATAAATTGCGAGTGTATATATCGGGAAATCTGGCCAATTTGACGATATATATGAGGAATTTATTAAACTACGATATGTACCATATATTATTTATGTGCTATGTGCTTTAGGTTGGGTGTAATCTTGGAACGGTATGTTACGTAAATAAATATGAGGATTATCAAATCGACGGATTTGATAAACTTCGGCGATTTATTTAAATGATATATTGGGCTAATATTAGATCCATAGTTTATTTTATTATTCTTTGTGTGATCTTTTGGTTTGTTTTGTGTCGACCCACCACCCGTATGGATACCAAACGCAAATACACCAAACTAATACGAAATGGATTTTCGGAAATAGAACGGATTCTCGTCCGGGTTTGGGAATATTTTGAATTTGAGGAAATGATTTCTGAACGAGTTAATATTGTTAGGTCGTGCCGAGTCCGTAGTTGCTGTTTCGTGAGTTAATATACATCTTATTTCTACCGACTTTTTCTTGCTATTTTCTGGACTTGAGATGAGTCATAGCCTCACTTTTTACTCTTGAACTATATTTTCAATACTTGGGGTGAGAAACGTGCAAATTATTTTATGTGGACTATTTATCGCTTCTATATTCTTTCTAAACTTGCTATGCGTATGGACTAGGATGTATTGTCAACTTTAGTCACATATTTAGTGTGTACTATTCAAGGTTGGCTTATTTGGAATTGTCAGCTTTAGTCACACGGTTCGTGTGTACTATTCAAGGTTGGCTTATTTAGATACTGTAGTGTGCACCTATAGGTTATTAATACTTCGGAGGTTATCCGAGTATTTATGATATTGCGGGGGTTACCCGAATATCTATGTTAGAACGGAGGGTATCCGTGTGTTAGGTTGGAGCGGAGGGTATCCGCAGGCTTTTAGCGAATCCTTAGTCTAGCTAGCAAGCGTTTTGCGTATATGTACACTATATTGTTAGATGAATGTAAACCCATGATCTCACCAGCGAAAGCTGACTTTTAGCACGTTTTCTCAGGTAATTAAGTGATGATATGCATGCTTGGAATGGAAGGCTCGCCCAAGGCTCATGGTTTATGGATCTATTTTTCTAAACTCTGATAATTAATTTCGGACCTACTGTTATGTTATTTTGGGCCTAACTCTGAATGATGTTGGGATAAATGTAAACGTTAAAACCCCGTTTTTGGTTGTGTTTTTATTATGTTTACTTTATCTCGTTCTATATTGTCTTGTGTTGGATACCAATCCCCGTAGCACCCCGAAAGCTTGTTGAGTCTTTCGTTGTATCAAATTTTGGGGGTGTTACACCCATGGTTTTAGTTGTCGAGTCCTAGTGACTTGTGTGGTATGCCGAGACTCAAGTGAGTCATAAAGCCCGGGTTTGCCTTGGTAAACCAACCCGGATATGGACCATAATTGTGTTTATATTTCCTTGTTATAAATTTTGTTAACTTGATATGGTTTCGGCATTCGTTGTGACACTTTCATTTTCGGCCGAATACTTTTGTTGGGTCAAGACCCTTGTGGTCTCGACAATGGGAATAATGTGATATTTGAGGAGTTGTTGACGAATTGTGATGTTGGGGACCGATTGTGAGACGGTCACTTAGATTGACGGAGATAGGTTAGTCGGGTGCCGTAGTCGGACCCTATTGTTGTAGCACGTGGATTGGGATTGATTGGACGGAGATGTATTGATTGTTATGACTTTTATATTACTTTGGACTTGGACAATGAGCCGAGAGTCATGACTCGGACATGTGACCATTTCGTATGACTCGATAACTATTTATAAATAAAACGTAAATAATAAAACTCGTAATAATAGTTATTGATAATATAAACGTTTATATGAATATATAGACGTGAATAACGGATATATAATTATATAAGCGCGTATATTAATAATAATAATAATCACGAGTCATATTATAAATAATACAACTAGATATATATTATGCTACGAAAGTGGAGTAATATTATTGAACGTATTATTATTATAAATAAATTTTTATTAAAGCAAGGAATTCTCGACAATTACTAAATATTAAATCAAAATGTCATTTGATATATAATAAATAAACTTATCGAGTTATGCGAAGTCGTTGTCACTCGAGTCCAGGTAAGTTATTATTTGTGACTTTCGTGTTGTCACGGATATATGACGATTAATATAAACGTTTTCTATAACTAAATAACCACTTAACCGTAGGGTTGAATCGGGTTATTTGGCTATATGAAATGAATATATTAATGGGCATCGTATCCTACGACGCCCATAGGTTGTGGTATATGTAAAGTGTAATAAATTGCGAGTGTATATATCGGGAAATCTGGCCAATTTGACGATATATATGAGGAATTTATTAAACTACGATATGTACCATATAGTATTTATGTGCTATGTGCTTTAGGTTGGGTGTAATCTTGGAACGGTATGTTACGTAAATAAATATGAGGATTATCAAATCGACAGATTTGATAAACTTCGACGATTTATTTAAATGATATATTGGGCTAATATTAGATCCATAGTTTATTTTATTATTCTTTGTGTGATCTTTTGGTTTGTTTTGTGTCGACCCACCACCCGCATGGATACCAAACGCAAATACACCAAACTAATACGAAATGGATTTTCGGAAATAGAACGGATTCTCGTCCGGGTTTGGGAATATTTTGAATTTGAGGAAATGATTTCTGAACGAGTTAATATTGTTATGTCGTGCCGAGTCCGTAGTTGTTGTTTCGTGAGTTATTATACATCTTATTTCTACCGACTTCTTCTTGCTATTTTCTGGACTTGAGGTGAGTCATAGCCCTACTTTTTACTCTTGAACTATGTTTTCAATACTTGGGGTGAGAAACGTGCAAATTATTTTATGTGGACTATTTATCGCTTCTATATTCTTTCTAAACTTGCTATGCGTATGGACTAGGATGTATTGTCAACTTTAGTCACATATTTAGTGTGTACTATTCAAGGTTGGCTTATTTGGAATTTTCAGCTTTAGTCACACGGTTCGTGTGTACTATTCAAGGTTGGCTTATTTAGATACTGTAGTGTGCACCTATATGTTATTAATACTTCGGAGGTTATCCGAGTATTTATGATATTGCGGGGGTTACCCGAATATCTATGTTAGAACGGAGGGTATCCGTGTGTTAGGTTGGAGCGGAGGGTATCCGCAGGCTTTTAGCGAATCCTTAGTCTAGCTAGCAAGCGTTTTGCGTATATGTCCATTATATTGTTAGATGAATGTAAACCTATGATCTCACCAGCGAAAGCTGACTTTTAGCACGTTTTCTCAGGTAATTAAGTGATGATATGCATGCTTGGAATGGAAGGCTCGGCCAAGGCTCATGGTTTATGGATCTATTTTTCTAAACTCTGATAATTAATTTCGGACCTACTGTTATGTTATTTTGGGCCTAACTCTGAATGATGTTGGGATAAATGTAAACGTTAAAACCCCGTTTTTGGTTGTGTTTTTATTATGTTTACTTTATCTCGTTCTATATTGTCTTGTGTTGGATACCAATCCCCGTAGCACCCCGAAAGCTTGTTGAGTCTTCCACTGTATCAAATTTTGGGGGTGTTATAGATTGTATCAGAGCCAAGGTTATAGAGAACTAGGTAAATAAACGCCTAAACTATAACCGTATTTTTATAGAAAATGATCCTTGACCACCGCCCGCCAGCCCGCCAAGCCGAAGCATCTTCTATTATTTGAGGTATTATGAGATATTTTGAGATGATTGTTAGATTTGGGATTTATTGAGATGATTTGAGGTTTATGGATTTTAGTAATAAGATGGAGTTTCGAGGAATTATATGGTCTATATGTTTTATAAACATTTTAGTAATGCGGTGTTTGAAATTCTTTTTATTGAGATTATATTATTGAATTATTTGATGAGGATTTTTGGTATGGTATTTTGAGTTGTGATTTAGTTGTTTTGAAACACTTACACCTACCCTACGCCGTTGTCACAGACCATGGCCTCCCATATGCCCGATGTCGTCGAGGATATTCTTACTGCACCGGTTTTACCTGCACAGTTCACTATGGCATCTGATGATCCTTACCAGATGGCCATGCTTTCAGCTACTGTATCGCAGGCAGCTTCTACTTCAGCACCACCTGCTGCATCTACGCAGGGACCCTCATCTTCTCTAGGGCTCCCTGGTACATCGAGGCAGCTTACTCTTCATGAGGCTTTGGCTCGCGTGGCCCCACGGTTTGCCCACCGAGCTACGGCACGCATGTCGGTACGCCCTACTCCATCACCTTTACAAATTGATGCTCACTCTCTCCTGTCTGAGGCGCCACCCACATCATTGCATCGTCGTCCTAGATCACCTACCACATCTCCATATGGTTCACCTAGTAGGAGACGACGATTGATGAGGTACTCTTCCGATGAGGAGGAGGAGGAGTACGAGGGTGAGGATGAGGCTGATGACCCTAAGCAGGAGGATGACCCTCAGGAGGCTGAGCAGGGTGATGATGATGACCCTGAGGAGGAGGATGACCGTCAGGAGGATGAGATGCCTGATGATGATGATGTGTTAGTACCACCAGCTCAGGCTGAGGAGCCTGATTCACCTGATCATCCGTTTTTGGTTGAGTTACCACCTGGTAGCCCGGTGGCATCGGATGCATCTTCTGAGGTTTCTGCTGAGCATGCAGAGTTAGGTGAGATTGGCAGGTTATGGGCTCGGATTACTGAGCTTAGTGAGAGAGTTGCACGAGTATCTGATCGACTTGAGAGAGTTATTGGAGAGTTTTTAGCGGATTTGAGAGTTGACATGACTGTCGTTGTGGGCAGGACTACTGAGCTGAGGAGAGTTTTGATGGAGGTCCACAAGCATAGCGATAGTTTGCAGCGAGGATTTGTTACTGCTCGAGAGGCCGACCGCAAGCTATGGCAAAGGAATGCCGAGCTAGAGAAGGAGGTGGCTGACCTCAAGAGAGACCGAGACACCCATAGCGTGGAGCTAGGATCGTTATGGAGGGATCTTGATGGCTTGAGGCGGGAGTTGAGGAGCCTCCGCCAGCAGCGTGGCTAGTTGCTTGGGTTATGTTGTATGGTTGCTTTCTTAACCGAGGAGTGTTCGGTTAGAAAAGCTAGTTATCATATTTCGATGTATTTTGTTCAGTGTTCGTCTCTTTTGGAACGATTAGTACGTTACTGTGTTTTCTAGTAGTTGGAACGATGTTAGATCGCTATTGTATGGTTGATGGTTATTAGTATATGGTATTATGTGATTTTGAGTGTTATGGAAATTGAGTTCTTATTCGCTTTATTGATGTTACGTGGTGTATTGTGCTATCCTTTCCATGACTTGGCTCCGTTGAATTGCTTTTGTTGAGCATATTGATAAGTTCTATTGGAGACTCATGAACTTGTGTGATGTTTCAGATCAATGGCCACACGACGAAACCCTGTTAGAGCTACCAGAACTGGTCCTGCAGTGACTACTCCTGGTCGCCGAGGACGCCGACCTACTCGAAATGTTGAAACCCCTACTCCTGACAACCTGGACACTACTAACCGCAACAACAGGAACCAAAATGTTGATGTTCAGGGAGACAATGATCATGTTCCACTAAATGCACCTACTATGGATCAAGCAATGATCAATCAACTTGTGGAGCAAAGAGTTTCTGAGCTACTAGCTGAGTCAAATCATTCCAACAATTCTGCTGGAACATTTCCACCTATTCGTGCTAACGGGTGTCAATACAAGGAGTTTAAGATTTGTGGACCTATTGAGTTTGGTGGAACTGAAGGAGTGGTTTACTTGGTTAGGTGGATTGAGAAGACTGAGTCAGTGTTTAATGTCAGTGGTTGTGCGGAGAATGCGAAGGTAAAGTTTGCTTCTTTTACTTTCAAGGATGAAGCTTTAACTTGGTGGAACAATTACCGAAATGCAGTTGGGAGTGATGTAGCTTATGCCATGACTTGGGAACAATTTAAGTCTCTGCTGATTCAGACTTATTGCCCAAGGAATGAGGTCAAGAAGCTAGAGATTGAGTTTTGGAACCACAAAGTGAAAGGTAATGATATGACAACTTACAATCGTCGTTACCAGGAATTAGCCTTGCTTTGCCCAGATATGGTAAAAACCGAGACTCAAAAGATCGAGAGGTATACTGATGGGTTGCCTGTAGCTACGAGAAATGATGTGATTTCTGCTAGGCCTGCAAACATCCATGAGGCAATCACAATTGCTCAACAACTTATGGATTCGTTGGAATTAGAAGAAGCTGATAAGGAGAAGAATGGAAAGAGAAAGAGAGACCGTCACTCTAAGGGTAATGATCACCGAAGCAAGAGACAAGCTAAGGCTTATGCTATTGGGAATGGAGATAAGAAGAATCAGAACGGTGATGTACCCAAGTGTGGTCGTTGCCACCAGCATCATACTGGATGGTGTAGTGTGAAATGCCAGAACTGCTCAAAGAAAGGACACATAGCTAGGGATTGTAGAGCTCGACCTCTTGCTATGGTTCAGGCTGCTCCTGAGATGAGAAACAAGGCAGATGTTACTTGTTATGGGTGTGGAAAGAAGGGACACTATAGGAATGAGTGTAGAGAATCGTGGAACCGTGGAGCTGGAGGAAACCTTGGACGACAAGATAATGGGGACCAACGTGTGGAAGCTGGAGCTGCTCAGGGAAGAGTGTATGCACTCGGGAACGAGAGAGGAGAAGATCCGAACGTCGTTACTGGTACGTTCCTTCTCAATAATCGTTATGCTTCCATACTATTTGATACTGGTGCCGATAGGAGTTTTGTGTCCACTACGTTTGCACCCTTACTAGAGAAACCTCCGATGGCCTTAGGAATTGGATATGATATTGAGTTAGCAAATGGGAATATAGAAAGGATTAATACCATCATTCGCGGTTGCACGTTAAATTTCTTGAACCACCCTTTCAATATAGATCTTCTACCCGTCACGTTAGGGAGTTTTGATGTTATCATTGGTATGGATTGGTTGTCGAAGTATCGTGCTCACATACTTTGTGACGAAAAGTTCGTGCGTGTACCATACGGAAAGGAAATCCTAAATATATTAGGAGATCGAAAGGATTCCAGGAGCCCATCCCGATTAGCAGTCATTTCTTGCACTAAGTTACCAAAGCTAATGGAGAAGGGATGTTACCTTTTCTTAGCTCAAATTTCTGAGAAAGGAGGGACGGAGAAAAAGGAAAGATGCATTGGAGATGTGCCTATAGTTCGTGATTTTCCTGATGTGTTTCCCGATGATTTGCCGGGAATCCCGCCGACTAGACAAGTGGAGTTTCAGATTGAGTTGATACCTGGTGCTGCACCTGTAGCACGAGCGCCTTATCGTCTTGCACCTACCGAGCTAGAAGAGTTGTCGAAACAATTGGCGGAGTTAGCCGAAAAAGGATTCATAAGACCAAGTTCTTCACCTTGGGGAGCCCCAGTCTTATTTGTGAAGAAGAAGGATGGATCGTTCCGTATGTGCATTGATTACCGAGAGTTGAATAAGTTAACGGTGAAGAATAGATACCCGTTACATAGGATCGACGACTTGTTCAATCAACTCCAAGGATCGAGTGTGTACTCGAAGATCGATTTGAGATCGGGATATCATCAACTTCGAGTTCGCGAGGAAGATATTCCGAAAACGGCTTTCAGAACCCGTTACGGGCATTACGAGTTTCAGGTGATGCCGTTTGGGTTGACTAACGCACCGGAAATATTCATGGATCTCATGAATCGGGTGTGTAAGCCTTACTTAGATAAGTTCGTGATTGTATTCATCGATGACATTCTGATTTATTCAAAGAGTGAGAAGGAGCGTGAGGAGCATCTAAGACTCATCTTAGAATTGCTCAGGAAGGAGAAACTCTATGCCAAGTTTTCGAAATGCGAATTCTGGATTCCGACGGTACAATTTTTTGGTCATGTGATTGATAGAGAAGGAGTCCATGTGGACCCTGCTAAGATTGAGGCGATAAAAGATTGGGCTGCACCTACAACCCCAACCGAAGTTCGCCAATTTTTGGGTTTAGCTGGTTATTACCGAAGATTCATTGAGGGATTTTCGAAGATAGCTAAACCATTGACCAAATTGACTCAAAAGAGTGTTACGTATGAATGGGGAGATAAAGAAGAGGAAGCATTTCAATTGCTTAAGAAGATGTTGTGTAGTGCTCCTATCTTAGCGTTACCGGAAGGTAACGAGGATTTCGTCATCTATTGTGACGCCTCACGTAAAGGATTGGGAGCCGTATTAATGCAACGAGAGAATGTGATAGCTTATGCTTCCCGACAGCTCAAGAAGCATGAGAAAAACTACACTACCCATGATTTGGAATTAGGTGCTGTGGTTTTCGCCTTAAGAATATGGAGACATTACTTGTACGGAACCAAGTGTGTTGTATTTACTGACCATAAAAGTCTACAACACATCTTGAATCAAAAAGAGCTCAATATGAGACAGCGACGTTGGATTGAGTTGCTAAGCGATTATGATTGTGAAATTCGCTACCATCCTGGTAAAGCAAACGTTGTTGCTGATGCTCTTAGTCGAAAGGAAAGAATACCACCGTTACAAGTTCGGTCATTGGGAATGACTATAGTATCGCCGTTACCATCTCAAATACTTGAAGCTCAAACGGAAGCGTTGAAGGCAGAAAACAGATCTGCCGATAATATATTTGGGATGGCTGAGAATGAGAAAGGATTTGTTAAGCGATCTAATGGATTGTTATGTTTTGGAGATCGGATTTGGGTACCTTTGTATGGAGGAATTCGGGAGTTGATTATGCATGAGTCGCATAAGTCAAGGTACTCTATTCATCCTGGGTCCGACAAGATGTACCAGGATCTTAAGAAGTTCTATTGGTGGCCAAATATGAAGGCAGATATAGCATCATACGTTAGTAAGTGTTTGACATGTGCTAAGGTTAAAGCCGAACACCAGAGACCGTCAGGATTACTAACGCAACCAGAACTTCCAGTCTGGAAATGGGAGCGGATTACTATGGACTTCATTACCAAATTACCGAAGACAGCTAGCGGTTGTGACGCTATCTGGGTAATAGTGGATCGTCTGACAAAGTCTACTCATTTCCTAGCAATAAGTGAAGATGATAGTGTGGATAAACTTGCGAGGTTATATGTGAAGGAAATTATTTCGCGTCATGGAGTCCCGATATCTATCATTTCGGATCGCGATAGCCGTTTTACGTCAGCTTTGTGGCGATCACTTCAAACGGCTTTGGGGACGACACTTGATATGAGTACTGCGTATCATCCCCAAACCGATGGTCAAAGTGAGAGGACCATTCAGACGTTAGAGGATATGCTTCGTGCATGCATTATAGACTTTGGTAAAGGCTGGGAGAAGTACTTGCCCCTTGCGGAATTCTCCTATGATAATAGCTACCACACAAGTCTTAAGGCTGCACCATTCGAAGCTTTGTATGGTAGGAAGTGTCGTTCGCCTATTGGTTGGGCAGAAGTTGGAGATAGCCAACTCACAGGCCCTGAGCTTATTTTGGAAACTACAGAGAAAGTAGCTCAGATTCGTGATCGGTTACAAGCAGCCAGAGATAGGCAGAAAAGTTACGCCGATCAGAGACGTAAACCCTTAGAGTTCCAGGTTGGAGACAAAGTGATGCTGAAAGTCTCGCCTTGGAAGGGTGTAATACGTTTCGGGAAACGTGGTAAACTCAACCCACGCTACATTGGACCATTTCTGATCTTAGAAAGAATTGGGCCCGTGGCTTATAGGTTGGAACTACCACATGAACTGAGCAAAGTTCACGACGTGTTCCACGTTAGTAATTTGAAGAAATGTCTTTCTGATGAGATGCCTATTATTCCAATGAAAGATATTCGTGTTGATGAGAAATTGAATTTCGTGGAAGAGCCAATTGAGATTTTAGATCGTGAAGTTAAACGACTCAAGCGAAGTCGCATTCCGCTCGTCAAGGTTCGTTGGAATTCCCGACATGGACCAGAATTTACGTGGGAACGTGAGGACGAGTTCCGGAAGAGATATCCGAAGCTTTTCACTTCGTTGATGAATTTTTCCGAGTGAAACCCGGGACAGGTTTCTTCTGAGACTGGGAGGATGTGACAACCGGCACATTAGGGAGTTATTTTAAAAACCCGCATTACATTAAAGTTCGTTTATAATTTTTATTTGGAAATTTTATTTCACAACGAACTTGTAAGACCTATTTTATGGATAATTATATTTTACGTTGTTATGGAATTTGTGAATTATCTTAATAATTCATTATGGAAATTACGTGATGATGTATGTTTTTAAAAATTCTCACTGTTACTACGTTGACTCTGGCACTAGGTTTACCTAACGGGAAATGTTATGATTCGTTTTACGAGTCCGACGATATTTAATTATTTATGAGATGTTTCGCGAGATATTAAACGTTTTGAAATGAGTTTCGGGTTTTGGACCGTGTATTTTACACCCACTCATGTTACCACTAATACTAATAATAGTATTATTATTATTAATATTATTATTAAAAATAATTTTTTTTTTAGTAAATAATACAAAAACCGTCCTTGTGGTCCGGTTCCTCACACAACACACCCACCCTCAACCTCACTTCTCTCTCTCATTTCCTCACCACTTCAAACCCTAGCCGCCGGCCCCCTTTTCCGGCTATAACCGCCGCACCACCGCCCCCACAACAAAACCACCACCACCATCTTGTTCCTTATCTCATCCTCTTTCATTTGGACTATAACACGCGCCCTAAAAAGCATTATAACACCACGAAATCTTTAAAGATCCGATCGAGTTTTTATCGTTTTCACTAGATCCGTGAGTTTGGAGGTTCAAGAAGGTGAGTAAGCTCGTTTTGGTACCTTGGGTGCCTCGACATGGTGTTAAATCCGTGGCTACACGGAAGGGTTTTATGGGAATCGAATAAATGGTTGGAAATTTATGATTTTAATATTAAAATCTTGTTTGGTATCCGGGTTATGGTGAGAACTCATTGGGTCGAGTGAACCGTGAGTCTCGGACTCACGGCTTGATGTGGGTACGAGCCACTTGGCTCGTTATCTTTCTTGATATTTGACCTTGGATTCTTGATGGTTCATGTTTGATGCTATGGTGTTTGACTCGACTCAAGGGAGTCATGTTCTTGGCCGAATAGCTGTTGATGATGTCGCGACCCAAGAGGGTGTTTGGGACAGTTTTGGTTGGCTTATTTGAGCTTATTTTGGAGACCCATGGTCTTAGTTGTCGAGTCCTAGTGACTCGTGTGGTATGCCGAGACTCAAGTGAGTCATAAGGCCCGGGTTTGGCTTGGTAAACCAACCCGGATATGGACCATAATTGTG
The DNA here is from genome assembly GCA_030686995.1 of Artemisia argyi. Lineage (NCBI taxonomy): Eukaryota > Viridiplantae > Streptophyta > Magnoliopsida > Asterales > Asteraceae > Artemisia > Artemisia argyi. Next base: position 192,078,275 of record CM060692.1, on the reverse strand, counting down.
TTTATATTTCCTTGTTATAAATTTTGTTAACTTGATATGGTTTCGGCATTCGTTGTGACACTTTCATTTTCGGCCGAATACTTTTGTTGGGTCAAGACCCTTGTGATCTCGACAATGGGAATAATGTGATATTTGAGGAGTTGTTGACGAATTGTGATGTTAGGGACCGATTGTGAGACGGTCACTTAGATTGACGGAGATAGGTTAGTCGGGTGCCGTAATCGGACCCTATTGTTGTAGCACGTGGATTGGGATTGATTGGACGGAGATGTATTGATTGTTATGACTTTTATATTACTTTGGACTTGGACAATGAGCCGAGAGTCATGACTCGGACATGTGACCATTTCGTATGACTCGATAACTATTTATAAATAAAACGTAAATAATAAAACTCGTAATAATAGTTATTGATAATATAAACGTTTGTATGAATATATAGACGTGAATAACGGATATATAATTATATAAGCGCGTATATTAATAATAATAATAATAATCACGAGTCATATTATAAATAATACAACTAGATATATATTATGCTACGAAAGTGGAGTAATATTATTGAACGTATTATTATTATAAAGAAATTGTTATTAAAGCAAGGAATTCTCGACAATTACTAAATATTAAATCAAAATGTCATTTGATATATAATAAATAAACTTATCGAGTTATGCGAAGTCGTTGTCACTCGAGTCCAGGTAAGTTATTATTTGTGACTTTCGTGTTGTCACGGATATATGACGATTAATATAAACGTTTTCTATAACTAAATAACCACTTAACCGTAGGGTTGAATCGGGTTATTTGGCTATATGAAATGAATATATTAATGGGCATCGTATCCTACGACGCCCATAGGTTGTGGTATATGTAAAGTGTAATAAATTGCGAGTGTATATATCGGGAAATCTGGCCAATTTGACGATATATATGAGGAATTTATTAAACTACGATATGTACCATATATTATTTATGTGCTATGTGCTTTAGGTTGGGTGTAATCTTGGAACGGTATGTTACGTAAATAAATATGAGGATTATCAAATCGACGGATTTGATAAACTTCGGCGATTTATTTAAATGATATATTGGGCTAATATTAGATCCATAGTTTATTTTATTATTCTTTGTGTGATCTTTTGGTTTGTTTTGTGTCGACCCACTACCCGTATGGATACCAAACGCAAATACACCAAACTAATACGAAATGGATTTTCGGAAATAGAACGGATTCTCGTCCGGGTTTGGGAATATTTTGAATTTGAGGAAATGATTTCTGAACGAGTTAATATTGTTAGGTCGTGCCGAGTCCGTAGTTGCTGTTTCGTGAGTTATTATACATCTTATTTCTACCGACTTCTTCTTGCTATTTTCTGGACTTGAGGTGAGTCATAGCCCCACTTTTTACTCTTGAACTATGTTTTCAATACTTGGGGTGAGAAACGTGCAAATTATTTTATGTGGACTAATTATCGCTTCTATATTCTTTCTAAACTTGCTATGCGTATGGACTAGGATGTATTGTCAACTTTAGTCACATATTTAGTGTGTACTATTCAAGGTTGGCTTATTTGGAATTGTCAGCTTTAGTCACACGGTTCGTGTGTACTATTCAAGGTTGGCTTATTTAGATACTGTAGTGTGCACCTATAGGTTATTAATACTTCGGAGGTTATCCGAGTATTTATGATATTGCGGGGGTTACCCGAATATCTATGTTAGAACGAAGGGTATCCGTGTGTTAGGTTGGAGCGGAGGGTATCCGCAGGCTTTTAGCGAATCCTTAGTCTAGCTAGCAAGCGTTTTGCGTATATGTACACTATATTGTTAGATGAATGTAAACCTATGATCTCACCAGCGAAAGCTGACTTTTAGCACGTTTTCTCAGGTAATTAAGTGATGATATGCATGCTTGGAATGGAAGGCTCGGCCAAGACTCATGGTTTATGGATCTATTTTTCTAAACTCTGATAATTAATTTCGGACCTACTGTTATGTTATTTTGGGCCTAACTCTGAATGATGTTGGGATAAATGTAAACGTTAAAACCCCGTTTTTGGTTGTGTTTTTATTATGTTTACTTTATCTCGTTCTATATTGTCTTGTGTTGGATACCAATCCCCGTAGCACCCCGAAAGCTTGTTGAGTCTTCTGCTGTATCAAATTTTGGGGGTGTTACATATGAGATGGAGGGAGTAGTAACAAAATGGGATCATCTCCCATTACTTAACTCAGTTTGGACATTTGTGAGCCTTTAATATGATCCAATAACTCAAATAAAAAAAAGTTTGATTTGAGCCATCGGATCAAATTCAATGAGTCTAGCTCAATTGTTTTTCAACTTTAAAAAAATAATAATACTACCTCCGTCCTAAATTTATTGTCAACTATTGACTTTTTTAGTCTTTCTTCTTCAACTTTGATCTTAAATATTTTTGTGTGTGTTATATAATATTTGATGCAAAATATATAAATGAATTGGATTTTAAGTGTACTTTTAAATAGTATAATTTTTCATCAAGTACTATATAATAAAAAATATATATTTATGGTCAAAGTTGAACCAGTTTGACTTTGAAAATTGAAACTGGACAATAATTTTGGGACGGAAGGAGTAAGCGAAATACAAAAAGTCAAAATTGAAGACCCCTATCAGTTTGTTTCTCTTGTTTTTAAACAAAATCCCAATCACCCTTCAAAATTTCAAGCCAACCCTAAAAATCAAGAAACAAGAATGGGAGAAGAAAAGAAGAAATCATTAACCCCAGCTCAATTCCTGCAATGGAAAACCCAAAAAGTATCATCTTTTCTTATTTTCTTTCTGGGTTTTATTTATTTCTTATGATTATTCTATTCTCAGTTTCAAACTTTATCTCCATATTATTTTCTAGCCGGGTCCTGCCCGGAATAGCCGGGTCTAGCCAATTACTTATGCTGCATTTCTTTTTTTTTATAAAAGTATCACCTTTGAATTTGATAAATTGTTAGTAGTAGCCAAGAGGGTTATTATCTATCTTTAAGTTGTAACAACCTTATACTGCATCTGAAAATAAGCTGAAAAGAAATGAGCTAATGAAATGTAAGCCGAATCAAATAAGCTCATAACTCATAAGCTTAAATGAACAGCCCGTATGGGTGTTTGTTAGAGATTATGAGCTTATTTTTGGGCTTACGAGCTTATTTGGTTTGGTTTACATTTCATAACCTCATTTAGTGGGCGATTGTTTCATCCTGTTTTTTGGGTTTATTTTGTAGTTTATGAGGTTATTATCTATCTTTAAGTCGTAACAAGCTTATACTACATCTGAAAATAAGCTGATAAAAATGAGCTTATGAAATGTAAGCCGAATCAAATAACCTCATAACCCCAAAAATAAGCTAAAAAGCTCAAATAAACACCCCCTACGGGGGTGTTTGTTAGACCTTATTTTTGGGGTTATGAGCTTATTTGGTTCGGCTTACATTTCGTAAGCTCTTTTTTTTTCTGGCTTATTTTCAGTTGTAGTATAAGCTTGTTACAACTTTAAGATGGATAATAACCTAATAAGCTGAACCAAGTAAAAGCCCAAAATTAGCCGTAAAGAAACACCCTTTAAGTTGTTGCTGACCAGCTTATTTGAAATAAGTAAATTCAGACACTCTTGTTTGTATTGTGTTGTGCAACGTCGTAAGATGATAGGCTGTTTTTCTTGTTTGAAACCATGCTGTTCCGGTTTGCGTCAAATAGGCTGAGAAATGACCTGATACACGTATAATTATAAAGAGGTTCCCAGATTGTGTCGGGGTTGAACAGTTTAAGCATAGGTCGTGTTCGTCTTGGTGCATAGTGACTTTTATAGGATTTCAAGCCGTGTTCTTGTTGAGGGGTATTTGCTCATATTCAGATTGAGTGTGGCTTGTCAGCTTAAATCCCGATGAAAGTACCTAGTTTAAAAACATTTGTATTGTTGAAATAGGTGGAAATAAAAGTATGCACGATTAGGAAAAAGGATAGCAATATATACATGACACTCGGCAAACAAATGGAGTATTCTTTTAGCAATCAAATGTTCGTGTTTATATAGTTTGTCAAAATGAAATCAGTGTAAATACAAAAAGTTCATTTCACTCTTCAGAAATGTATAAATTATTTATTAAGACGTTCTTCTTTATACGATACGTTTTTGCTGTTTTGGTTCGTAAATTATTAGCAATGTATAACTGAGTGAAGCTTGAAAATCAGTTTTTCTTGATTCAGGTAGAATAGGAACCAGGCTAGACAGTTCGTTTAGGAATGATCCTATGTGATGAATATTGCTAGCTAATATATAGAATGTGGTGAACTAAGTTAAAAATGTACTCTTATCAAACAAGGAGTAACACTATATGAAGTAATTTGTTAGTCCTGAACGGTTTCATCTGGGTAGTAGCTCTGACGCTCAAATTTCAATTTATACGACGTTGTGAGTAGGGCGGGGTATAACACATCATCTTTTTTTTTGGCCTAACTAAATCACTAAGTGACTACTTTGCTGCAATTTGCAATGTTTTAGATTGATCTGGAGTTTGAGTAGCACTTTCATTGAAAAAAATGATATTTTGTTCATAAGTATACTTTATTACACGTTTTTCAGAACTTTATCTATTGAAAAATTTAGTAGTAGATACGTGGTAAAGAATTGATAGGAAGTGTTAAGTTCTTATAGATCTGTATTACTGTATAGATGAAGCAATACTTGCAAAAATGCATTAAAAGCACACATGATTACGAAAATAGCAAAAAGAAACTAAACTTGGCAACATGATTGTTTCCGTTTGTTATATTCTCAACTAGTGTGCTTTCTAGTCATAGCTCTTTTTACATTTAGAAAGAACGCTTGAGTTGGCACTTGGCAGGAAAATAGCTCAAGAACATTCTCATTGCCATGTTATATTGTTTTGATTTACTTATCATAGCCAAATCTTAGTCCTAAATTGAATTAGATCAATGTAGGTGGAGTAGGAAACGTGAAACACGCTAAGTTTAAAGGAATTGGTCCTATGAGGTGAATTCGTCTAGCTGATATCTAAAATATGGTGCTCTTTATTCTAGATTGAGTGTCGGCTATGTTTAATCGATATCTCCTATGAAAATTGCAACATGCTCTATTTAGTCATATATTTGCTGAAACGAGATATTTACTCGTCGTCACCATTACAAGTTATTGACTATGTTGCATTTAGTCCACACTATTCCCGTGTTTTTCAAGGTATTGATTATATCTGTTTTCCGTTCTGTTTTTGGCTATTTTGCTTTTGTCATTACCAAATTGTATGAATGATCTTTGAGTAAAAGTCGAGCACTTTTGTTACATTCTGCACCATGTTCCACAACGATATTAAGGGGGTTATGTGACACGACGTATGCGTTTTCTTTTCTCTCGGTAGTTCAGACTCTTTTTAGTCTACTAGTTGAAAGTATAAGCATATTGAGGTTTACACTTAAGTATGTGCTTATTTTACTAGTTGAAATATTGTTGAAAATGGTGATAACTTACGCAAGTTTAGAGTACATGCACCCTTAGAAAAAAGAAATCCACCCGACCAGTCTGTAGTAAGTTGTCAGGCCAAAAAACGGTGCTCCTAAAACACTCTTGTTTATTTGCATACCCCACTATTCCATTACCCTTAGGAAAATTAGGAATCACATGAAATCAGCAGTAGCTGCTCGTGGCATCGACTTTGTTGGTAACAGGTTGCAGCACACACGACTGCACACGTTTCACTTCATTAGTTGCATACATCAACTACTACAAACCATCAATATATGCCCCCTTTAAACAAATTTTATGTCTCGTGTTGCAGGAAGCAGAAGCATCAGCTAAGAAAGCTGAAGCATCAAGAAAACGTGAGGAAGACATAGCTGCAGGGTTGGTGCAAATGAACGGTCGAGAACTATTCAAGCATGAACCTTGGGTTTTCGACAACAATCAGTATTAAGCTTTTACTGCAAATTTTATAATGTATGTTATACCAAGGTTGCTAAAATGTCCTATATTAAACACCTATGTTACCTTTAGACTTTTTGGTTAAAAATGTCAACTTTCAGTGTTTTCATTGTGCTATTCAATCTGGTAAACGTGTAATGAGGATTGCGGGTCAATCCACTGGCAACGATATAATGATGTGTCAAATTTACCGGAGACGCTGTGTAACATGAGTTATTGTCATGAGATAGCAATGTTTTTTCAATGTTCCGTTTTAGTACATGTACGTGTTGCCATGTCATTGCGTTGGAACGAAATTTTCAATTGTAGTATCATTTTGGTGATTGTGTTACTTCATATCGATACGTTGTCCATGTGGCATCTCTTTTGCATCATTGCGCTCATGTTGCAATACTAATAAAATATGTCACATAAGCGTCATATCACTCATGGAAATGACATTCCTGTGTGACATTCTTACGTGTCATACCAGTATAACTTGAACCATTTGTCAATCTCATGACTTACGTGATACAATTATACAACATTGAACAGTAAAGTAGAAGGGAAATGGGCAAAAATAGTCCATCCAGTTTAAATGTGTTTCAGAATCAGTCCCAGAAAAATTGCAAAACAAGTCCTTGTCATTTACTTCTGCTTACAAAAACAGTCCCTCAGTTAAATCTAAGAATTGTTTGTGTAATGAAAAATTATGTAAATGTCCCTCCCATTTACTAGCCTTGCAAAAACTGTCCCAGGAAAAGTTTCAAAATTCGTCCTTGTTGTTACTTGCAATAACAAAAACAGTTCATAAGTTAAATCTAAAAGAATTTTTAAAGAATGATTACATAAATAGTCCCTACAATTAACTATAAATTTCAGAAATGGTCACTGAGTTAAATTTAAGATTATTTGTGTCACAAAAAGTTACAAAAATAGTCTTTGTTTGTTACCTCATTTTACAAAAAGCATCCTTAAGTTCAAAATGTAACAAAAATAATCTCTATGTATTTAAGTTCTAAATAAATACTTCTAACTTTCTATAAATTATTAGTATAACTAGTTTAAAGTAAAACTTAGCGCATCGCGGCGTAGCTCGAATAAAAATTCCTCGTTCACACAATAATTTGTATAGAAAGTAGGGGTGTGCAGAAAACCGAAAAATCGAACCTAAACCGAAAAACACCAAAAAACCAAAACCGATTGAAAATTCGATGGTTCGGTTTTTGTAATTTATAAAATTGAAGTTAATGTTCGGTTTGGTGTTAGCAAAAACACCAAACCGTCAAAAACCGAAGCGACAAAATACATATAATCTTAAAAACTCATGTTTCAATTGCTTCTTGAATGTGTCATTTATAACACATAAACAACTACCATCTGAAATTTGGTCGTTAAGTTTTTTTTATTGACATTATTATTTAACTTTACAATGTATAAACAATTCTCTCGTATAATTTTTTTATGATCAATTTTTTTATATTGTCATTATTTTGTGTTTCTTTGTTCTTAAAACTTGAAAATTTTATTCTATGTTACATTAGAAATTCGATCACTGAAAAATAAAACCGCGATAATAAAAAAAATAAAAAAACAAAAAATAAATAAATTAAAAAAATAACAGTAAAAAATAACTGAAACTGAAACTGAAACTGAACCGTTTTAAAAAGCAAAAACCAAATTTTTCAATACGATTGATTTAACCAGAAATCAAGCCAAACCAAACCATTCTCACCCTTAATAGAAAGTTAGAAGTCTTCATTTTGAAGATGATTTGAATAAATGTACCACCCATTATTACTTTAAAAGTTTGGTGGGGAGACAATATATAAGTAATAAAGTTGAGTAAAATTTTCCTAGTTGTGATGTCCACCAGATATGACTAGACTCTTGTTGTTGCATTAAATTTGTGAATAGAATCGGTGATGATGTAACTCAGATAATCAATACATCATAGTCTTTATTTCAATTTTGCATTTTCATATTTCGGTCACATGAATTTTTCAAACTTGAACTCGTCAAATAATAAAAAAGTCAATTTGGGATCGATATCGAAAAAAGGAGAATGCTTTAGAATTTAGATATTTGTTGGAAACGGTTAGGTCTCGATGACATATGTGTCATTGCATGTATATCCAAAATATACATTTCTCTTGAAATAAAATGTTTATGTTACATGTTTAGACAAGTCTCATTGTACGTACATATATGTTTGGTGAAGAAGTTAACATATACTCGTATATGTTTATTTGTTTTGGAAAAAAATACACCGTTGGTCCCTGAACTTTCTCAAAAACATCGCAGGGCCTCAAAGTTGGGGAAATCGTCGCCGTGCATCCTTTTTCTAAGTTTTTGAGGCTGATTGCGTCCTTTGACCCATAATCCGCTGGTCAATGTCGTTCCTCTCCATTATATTTTGTTTTTAGCAGTAGGATATAATCGTCTTTTCGCATTTGCACTATACCAAGTCTGTATTGTTTTCACATGTCCTATCCCTCTTCCCGCCCCATAACACTTAGACTGCATCTCTTATTCGGCCCAAAACTTTCTTTACAAGAATTATCAGAATTCACAAACCCTCATTGCATGTCACAAAACCCGTTCAATATTATTTAGAATTCGAAAACATGGATTTTACTTTATGGAAAGTAAGGAGAGATCCAGGTTATCCAGTTGATGATACCTTTCTGTACAACTCTCCTACGAAAAAATAAGATACGTTTTGTTGTTATAATCTTTGGAATGTCTAATAGGGGTATATTTGAATTTGCTAGTAAAGGTTTGATAATGTGCTTTGCTCTATTGATATGTTTCAGGTGATAGATCTAATATGTTTAGCATGAGGGTTCATGACAATGGTATTTTTAAATAGTGGCCTGGTAGAATATACGATTGAGGTGTGGAAACTTTAGTTGATTTGGTTGATGTTGATAGTGTGTCAGTTGAAGAGTTGGATGTTCTTATGTATGAATTGGGTTACGACCTTAGGTCAAAAAAATTACTATTACTTTGTTAAACCTGGTACTAATTTAGATGATAGTTTATATAGATTAAATGAGGATGCGAATTTAAAAATATTAAAAAATATTGTTGATTACCATAAGATAATAGAAGTTTATGTTGAAAATGGTAAGATAAGATTGGATGTTGATGAAATGTCACAAAATCAATTAGGACACTTATTGCTGAAGTGGATTTATCAAAAAAGAATGCAGCTCTTGCTGTTGTTCCATATTATAAACTCTTAAAAAATTTGGATTTCACACAAAGTAATTATGTATGTTTATCTATATAGAGAAAAGTTTAATGAATCAATTTTAGTCATTCAACTTTTTATTAAAAAAAAAAAAAAAAAAAAAAAAAAAAAAAAAAAAAAAAGGCTCACTTTTATCATTTTTTTAAAATTAAATATCTCACAAATTGTTAGTCGTTACGCGAATTAAATATTTCTATAGAGGGTCAGTTTTATATACTTTCAACGAACATTTTTTCGACTTTTTTTTATAAGTGTTGAAATTTACATTTGGAAAAATCACATGCGATTTGTTATTTTGAAATCACATGTGATTCTGAAATCACATGTGATTCTGAAATCACACGTAATTCCTAACATACAAATCATATTTAATTTTTTCAGACGCAAATTTTAACTTTAAAACAAAACTCAACAAAAAGTGTGTCGAAAGTATATCGAAGTGCATGTATACTGAAAGATAAAAAATTCTCATCGCGATTGTGTGTCGCTTAACGATTTACCGTTTACAAAATATTTTATTTTCAATAAAAATGTAGAAAGTGGCTTTTTTATTTTGATTTAAAAAAAAATAAAAAATAAAAGGGTGAGTGCTCAATATTTATTCATTAGTCTTTAGAAAATATGTCGTATATATTGTACTCAACTCTATCTATATAATGTAACCATATATTCCCTCCGTCTCAAAATTATTGTCAGTGGACAAAAAACACAAAGTTTAATAAAAGCGAGGTAATTACAATTTTTAATCACACAATAGAATATTCCCTCATAAAATTCTCTTTTTATTACTAAAAATGAAAGATAGACAATTATTTTGAGATATCCCAAAAATGAAATATAAATAATTAATTTGAGACGAAAAGAGTAACATATGACATCTCTAAGCACCATGTGCTTAAATAGAAAGGGGACTTTTTTAAAAATTCATATCTAGATGACACATGTTTTTCCTTTTTTCTTTTTTTTCTCTGTTTTTTTTTTCAAACTCACAATCTACCAAGCATGATGAACATTTAAATATAATAAATCATGATTCATGGATATAGAGATATGATGAACTATGACTTATGAACACTCAACCCATGATTAATAAACATTTATTGATGAACATTGAGATCATGATAGATGAACATTCGTTGAAATTATAGGCAGAGTATTAATTAACATTTCATATTAATGAATTTTGATAGATAAAAAATTTTCATGAACACAGATTAAAAAAAAAAAAAAAAAAAAAAAAAAAAAAAAACTACAAAATATTTTGCATTGATGAACATAGGACTCAAGAATATAATTAACATTCTTTTTGATGAACCTAACAAAGTGGTTGAAATACTGAAGAGGGCAACTTACAAATAAACACAAAAAAAAAAAAAAAAAAAAAAAAAAAAAAAAAAAAAAACCCTTCGAACTTGGTTTCTTCACAACCTAACACTTTATATCCTACTTAGCAATTGATGAACTTGAAACTTAGTTTTCGTTGATAACATTTTGTAATTAGCCTGTGATGAACACTTACATGGTAAACATTCGATCATAAACAATTGCTCATTCAAAGTTTTATTAATTGCAATCTAAACATTATACATCACATTGCGACTTTTTCATCAATGATTTAACCTTTTATAAATTACTAATTAAACATTTATAGTTTAATGAACACCTTCAAACACTAAAATAATAAAATTACTTTATTAAGGCACTTCATGATACAATTTGAAAGCACTTTCATGAACACTTGATTTATTTTTAAAAAATGATGAAGAATTTGATGTTACTTTATGTTAATTTAAGGTTTGTTAATAAATAATTGTCTTACTACTAATCTTGCTTTGATTAGAAACCCTAAACTTGATGAACTTTGTATTCATGAAAATAGTTGTGTGGAAAACTAGAAGGGGTTGAATAGTTTTACGTCTTTTCAAGATTTATTATGAAAACTTTATTTAGTTTTTAAAAGCTTTAATTAAAATTTATGTTAACTCAATTCTTGAACAATATGAACAACTATATCTAAGTGTGACAAATAATAACAATGTAAATATAATAAGTAAATGAGAGATAAAGGATGAAAAGATCAAACCGCGACACAAAGGATTTATAGTAGTTCGGCTACGAAGCACCTCTTCCCCCTACTCCACTCCCCGAGCACCTAACTCAAGAGTTCTGGCGGAAAAAACCTTACACACCTTCGCTTATATTAATTAACGACACTAAGCTAAATTTCGAGTTCTAATCCTAGCTAGAACCAATCTCACAACTATAATCACTATACGAATTCTTCACGACTTCACGACTTCTTCACGACCTCACAACTTCTTTACTACTTCACGACTTCTTCTCTACTTCACGAGTTATTCACACACCTACTCCTTCACACCTTCACTACTTACACACTTAACTAATCTAAACACTTATGTTCACACCTATCTAACTAGTATACACACCTTGCACACAAAAGAATGAATGATTTACAAATAATGATTCACTAACTACTTGAGGGGTTGGATTACACAAAGTGATAATACTTCTTGTCTTGAAGGATAGAAGTATTCTTCTTTTGCACTTGAATGGATGAAGCTTTGATCACTTGGAAACAAAAGCTTATGATTAAATAATCAAAGGATTTAGAAAGATAGGAATGGAGATTTAGAACAGAAAGTTTGGAGTGCAAAAGGTGAGAAAAAAGTCCATAAATAGTCAACTATTTATAGGCAAAGCTGAGCAGTTGAGGAGCGTGATCGGCCGCCTTAATTAGGGGTCGGGCCCCTTAATTATTAAGGATGCCGCCTAGTAAATTAAGGGGGCCGCCCAATCAGAACGTTGCTCAGCTTTATCTTTTTGTGAGGAATGTTTTTCTAGAACATTTTTACTATTTTTTGTTGAAAATTTGAATTCATATATTTACTATGATTTAAACATATTTATTTAATTCCAAAAATGATTTTCTAAAATATATAAAATGTTTGTAACATATTATAAAAAAGTCTAGTGTTTAAGAAAATGTACCTTTGATCATAAAATGTATTAGGCATTTTGTTTATTCATATCTTAAGTGATTGAGTTGTTGAAGTGGATATTTACAACTAAATACTTGTTTACGTACTAATCTTTGCGTTTAATGATTTTACATTTTGTGATTATCAAAACGTAAGATATCAAAAATTATTAATAACGTTTTTAGGTATTATTTATATCAACAGTTGTAATTTGTAGCGATTAGACATTTATATGATGAGATTAACCTAAAGTCAAAGCTTAGTTTTATGAGTTTGAATTATTTCAAGTTGAATTTGGGGTAGGAGATGATGGTGAAATAATGAAGAACATAGAAGTAGGAGAAAGTTGTGTGTGTGTGTGGAGGGGGGGGGGGGGCGTAGGAAGGACACATGTTCTTTTTTAATGACTTTTTAAACTTGGTAGAAAGTGGATTTTTCTCCTTCTTTCTATAGGATCATGACCCACACATATACACCATATATATACTCTAGTTTAAGCACAGTAAGTACCTTGTTCAAACCCACACTCAAATCGGCTAAAATCCTCACTAAAAGCTTATATCGTCTCTCACTAAAATCATTTACTGATTTATGTATCAAAGTTAACTCATTAGGCTTGGACCCTAGAGACTAATCTAATGTTTTTATCTTTGAATATGTAGTTTTGTGTATAATATATTATGCGTAAAGCCTAACCTCCTGATAAAAATAAGAGATTTTTTCTTTCTAAATCATGTGTCACGTGAGACGAAAATTATTTCCAATCGATGATTTTAGTTACTTGTGTCATGTGTAATACAAGCTTAAAAAAATTGTAACGGTTTTCAAAATTAAAAGTTCTCCATTTAATTTATCAAGAAAGAATTTTATGTCGTCATCACCAACATTTAGGCTAAAGCCTCAATAAGCATGTTTCATCCCTCACTCTTGTAATTTGCTGATTTGCATGTCCAGACAGGCTTAGTGGGCCCCAACCTTGCTCCTACACAGCGTTTTTTAAACCGTCTAACATTTTCTTATCTTCACATCTCCGGTTCCGTATCATGAATATCGTGTGTCAAGCACCAAATCCGAATAGAGACAAGAGCCTTTACATGTAAATCATGTGTTACACCGTACGCAGATTACCGTTTGGTTATTTATTGTAAATTACTTTCTTTATCATGAGAAAAACTTATTTATAATTATTGATGACGTATAGCCTATATTTGGGCCACAAGCCCAAACGATAGACATCACTTACATGGTATGGGCCGTAGTATTATTGCTCTGGGCTCATGAAGCCCAAAGGCCCAATCTAACCCACCGGGTAACGATAAGGATTATCTATTCAAGGAATAGATATCCTTACCTCGGATAAGCACCACGCGTGCGAAGAGTGAGGAGCAAGAAATACGGTTTCTTAGCCCCTATATATAGAATCACACGATTCTCATTCAAGGTACGATATACAACCCTAACTCTTCAACTAAACCCTAAATCGATTACTTACTCTCACGCCGGAGTCTAATCGGGGGAGACAATCCCTCGATAAGCCTAACGGTGTTGTTTATTTTCTTAGTGCGCAGGTTGTAACAATTCACATTTTCAGGTCAATTACTATTCCCGGAAAATTCACTATTCACTTTTATTATTCATTTTACTATTCATTTTTCCCGAAACTTTCCCGAAAGTTGATTTTTATTTGATATTCTCGAGTGATAAATCATTTCCATGGCAAATTAAATGTTTGACATCCGTCAAATCATTTTCGTGAAAGTTATTAAGGAATTACATGGAATTACACGTTTTAGGGTAAAACGTCATTTAGAAATTCTACGCACAACGAAATTCGATCCCGTCAGGTGACCCCACATCGGAAAAATGTTTGACACACTCATGATTTATTTGAGAATTAATCGTGACTGAGAAAAACATGACCAAAGACTTCCCGGCAGGTCACCCAAGCCTGTACTACTCTCGCATGAGCACGCTTAACCGTATGGGCGATTAACCGTTAGACCACAAAACGCGTTTCTAAGACGATTTGAGTTTTTCAACTTATTAGAAAAAGTCAACATATTTTTCCCTCCTCCATTGACCAAAAATCATCCCTTGATGTTATAAGTCATTTCGTGATTTTTAGGCTTACGGTTTGATGTCTAAAAGACATTTAATACCAACCGACACTAGACTGAGCTCAGTCTAGACATTATAAGTCATTTTAAATCATTTTTATCACATTAGAAAAGTAACATTTTACTTTTCTCAATTTTACGCAATATTCGTACGTTTTACGTATTACGCGTTTTAGACCCGTGTTTCCAGTTTTTAGCAGGGTTTACCACCCAAATGGAACCTACCACTCATTTTATATTTTATTATGGAACATATGGACTTGTTTATCAATACTTTCAAGTTCCATAATTTTACGACACCCGGTTTTACGTTTTGAGGCTTAATCATTTACGATTGGCATTTCCCGGAGTCAAAACTAACCAAGTATCTTGGATAATACCAAGAAAAGTCTAACCCTTGCTCTCCAAGCTCATGAAACCGCCCTAGGAGGGGGGAGTCACACCCATGTGGCTTCATCTCATGAATTTACCCCTAAATCAACACTTAATTACAACTTGGTCACCAAGTTGTAACACTTTCCTAGTAAGCTTCCTAACCTCCTCATTTGGACTATAAATACTCCCTCCCCCCTTCCTTATTGCCGTGCACCTCCAACACCATAAACCACACCATCCTTTGCTCATTTCCTTCTAGTTTCATGCATGATTCAAGTGCAAGTTCAAGGTTGAAACTCTAGTTAGGTTATCATTCATCAAACACTTCCATAACTTCATATACTTGGTGATTTCTCTTGAGTTTGAATCCACTCAAGTCACCTCAACCTTCATCATCCATCTTTCAAGATTACAAGGGTAGAAAGATTGCATGAAGTGAAGTGGGTTGAAGCAAGTCTATCAATGTCCTATCCTTACATGTTAACTTTCCTTTCTTTGTTGAAAGCCAAAAGTTGTAAGCCAAACCCTAACATGCTTCTTGTTAAATAATCATGTTCATGTTATTTACATGTTATTCTTGCTATATTATGTCTTGTAGTTATGTCCATGATGTATAAAAGTGAGCAAAACAAGTTATTGTTATTGATTGTTACAACAAGTTACTAAAACAAGTAAACTAGTGACTTTCTTGGAAAACCACGACCAAAATGGTAAAATTATGATATTGGATCATTACATATTACAGTAGAGGACTTAACAAGGAAACCATAGCAATTTGAACCACCTAAAACGAGTATACGAGTCAAAAGTTACGCCCATTTGAAGTTACCAAAACTTTGCGGCAAACTGCCAAATACCATTCTGATCAAATTTGGGTTTTGAAAGTCCCACTTCTGGTCCGATTCATCAAAAAGTTAAAAAACGAAAGTTGTCCGGAACGACGTTTTCGTTCAGGAACAAAGAAGCTCGAGACCTAAAAACACTTTTCGAGTGATAAAATTCTTCAAATTCTAAACAGCCCATTTTTAGGCGAAAGTCACAAGATTATGGTTATACTTTGAAAGGAACAAGAGGTCTTATGACCTATAATCAAGACCACAACCATGGCTAGAGCCAAGGTTGTGTCTCATGACCTTGAAACAAGGACCAAAGGTCATGGCTAGGCCATGACGAAATGACCATACCAACTTACATAGGCGTAAACATGAAACAAAGAGTTGACGAGAACTTGAACAAGCAATTTGAATCTACTTCACCTAAAAAGGAACCATGAGATATTACAAAGAGAAAATGGTCATACAAGACTTATGAAACTACCCCTAATAACAATCTTCATGTACAAATAAACTTTCCTAAGTTTATTCAAATATCGGACATGTAACTTTCGGATCAAAACTTATATCTATATATTTCATCAACTACTACAATAGTAGGGAGCTTCATGTGAGGAGTTCATTATGTAAGCCGTCGAGATGAGTTGTGGATTTACGAGTTAAAGTGTCCTGGCTCCTCGAACGCTTACTAACATGACTTCTGAATTATGTCGGCCCGAACGGTAGTAAACGATATACAAAACATACATGTTTCATGAATCTTTTCTTTCAAAGACTTACAATATACATCATACCACATCATGGACTAGATGCAAGATATATATATAGGCACTACTTCATATTCTTTACTCCGATCCTAAGTCGCGACATTCTATTATAGGTTGCTCGTAGAAACCTTCACGATTCAACCGTTACATTCATTACTTGCTATCTTACTTAAGGTGAGTTCATAGCCCCACTTTACATTACTTCAATGTTTTACAAACCCTTGGGGGGAATACATGCTATTTTTATCCGAGCACAATGTTTTTAAATTGTATGCTTGCCTGATTGTTTTATTATCACTAAGTACCAACCTTGCTAAACCGAGATCCCTTATTATGAACCATTTAATCACTAGCAATAGTGAGCGCAAATATTGTGAATAGGCCTATTGGGATTGATGAATCCCATTTGTATTGACTAAGTTCAAACAAATGCATTAATATTTGAGATTTAGGTATGTTAGCAAAGTACCTACCGGGATAAATCTGCCGATCGATATTGGTACACGTTAACGTTATGGTGTCATAAGCTTAGTGTATAATACATTTTATGGGCGTATAACAACATAGCCTACCTATTTTGCTTTCCAAACATTGGTGTGAGCCTATAACTCACACTACCAACATATTGTGTTCAAACATTAAACAAACTCTATGAATATCACTCAACCTTTGTGTTGACCTCTCAAGCATGTATTTCAGGTTCATGACGATCAAGGATGGCACGGAAGGACACGGATACTCAAAAGGGCTATAAATTTTATTATCATTCAAAACTCATTTATTATACATTGTAAACATGGAACCAATTGGGACCTCATTTTGTAATCTCTGATATTTATATTATTTGAATGAATTGGGGGTGTTACAGATTGGTAGCAGAGCCATGGTTATAGAGAAACGGGTCTAAGTGAGACCTAAACTATAACTACAATCACAAACAAAAATATTTTATAGCCTTCCGCTCTCCGTGTCTTCCATCCTCCAGACGATTATGGACTTAGTAAGCATGTTATGCTACACAAACATATTAGTATATTCATATATACACATTTTGAGCATTTCCCCGTAGGCACTTTTATGCTACACAAACATAATTGCATATTTATATATGTACCCTTAAACATAATTGAGCATTTCCCCGTAAGCATTTTATGCTACATGAACATACGTATATTGATATATACACACTAGGCATTCTATACTACATGAACATATTAGTATATTGATATATAAACTCGGTTTATTTTCAATCATTTATCTAAACAATGGACTAAACATATCTGTGTATGCCTATTCTAAGGCATTTCGGCACAGCCACACTCTCCCAATCATGTTCCTACTCCAACATTATATGTCCAAGACATTGTAACTAATTGCAATGGTCTTTCCTATTTTCCAAGACATTGTGAGATACAATGGTCTCATTCATTTTTCAAGACATTGTGAGATACAATGGTCTCATTCATTTTCCAAGACATTGTGAGATACAATGGTCTCATTCATTTTTCAAGACATTGTGAGATACAATGGCCTCATTCATTTTCCAAGACATTGTGAGATACAATGGTCTCATTCATTTTCCAAGACATTGTATGATACAATGGTCTTAATCATTTCTCAAATGTTTTGAGTCATACAATGACCTAACCTACTTCCCAGACATTGTGAATTGCACAATGGTCTAACCTACTTTCGAGACATTGTGTTTTGTGCAAATGGTCTCTAGAATTATTCCATCACATCATCAATATCATTTCTTATGATATCAAAAACCCGTCACAATCTATCGATTTCAAAACAAGAAATATGAGATTTCTAAAGGACGAACTAATCCATCATCGACAAAAGCTGAAGTTCAGCTCTACATTCATCAAAGTTTTCTTCTGAAACCTTCATTGTTAAAAGTTCGTGATCCTGGCCAAGTATGTTCTATTTTAGAACTACTTAAAACTTCCTTTCCATACGTACCTACCCTTACTATATTCTATGCAATGGAATATGAAAACATACGTTACAAGTCTTGTATAGCCGGGACTTGCAATTTAAGGGTTTGACATCGCCTTTGTTTAATGGACAGTTTCCCGAAAGCAACGGACATATCACAAGTATACCTAATTTAGGTATTTAAAAATTTTATCGAACCTTGGCTAAATATAGACTAGTCACCTATATTTAACCTAGGGACAGTGGAATATAGTCTGACTAACTATATTCGACTTAAAATTTCCAAATACTGAGAATAGTTGTACTAGGGTTATGTTTTGGTTGATTTCGTACATGAACACGATAAACCACCAGAATACATTAAAACAATCTAGAGACACGATAGTGCCTTACCACTCAGCAAGATCTTAACACCTTATTTGTATGATCTAAATTCATTCTTGAAATTTTTCATTTATGAAATAATCCGAATTACTATCTTGGGATAGTTACCAATTCTTCTCTTCATCCTGTAGAAGTACTATCCTGTTTAGGTCCTAAGGATACCATTCCATCATAAACTTTTAAAAATCTCTTAAGATTTTTAAAGCAAACTCAACATCTATACCTAAGAGTATTAATGTTAAGCATACACTAAGCACTTTTGTTCATCAATATATCACAACATTACCTTCACAACCGTGGCAAACACAAGCTCATTAACAGATCTTGATGCACTTTTAAAGCTCAAATCATCCTTAGTTACACCACAAGCACCCTCACCAGCTTTACAAGATTGAATATTCATCTTGTACTTTTGGAACACCAGTATCATCTCATAATACACTACCTTGTAACTCACCGACTAAGTATGAATGTTGTGTAGGATGATTTGTAATTATTTGAATGGATTGGGATGCCTTTTCATTTAAATAAAGACATTGTAAATCACTAAACCATAACTTTATATTTCCTTATCTACATTGTTTGGGATGCCTCTCTATGTAAATAAAGAATTATAAACAAGTGGGCTTATTTGTATCCGAAATAACATAAGTATGAAGTCAATAAACACTAGGTACAACAACCGATTACTTACTAGGCTATGATTGCAACTACTATATCAATTCCTATTAATATTCGACTGTTATATCAATTTCCTTTGATATTCGACTATTACCATACCTTTCCTACAGAAAACTTATGCCGACACACGACGCAGACCCCTAGAATTCCAAGTCGGAGACAGGGTTATGCTAAAGGTATCGCCTTGGAAAGGCTTGATACGATTCAGTAAACGAGGAAAACTAAACCCAAGATACATCGGACCATTCAAAATCCTAACCAGGATTGGCCATGTGGCGTACAGACTTGAGCTTCCATCAGAACTCAGTAGTGTACACCCCACTTTCCATGTATCCAACCTAAAGAAATGCTTGTCGGATGAATCACTCGTGATTCCACTCGATGAAATTCAACTCAATGACGATCTTCAATTTATTGAGGAACCCGTAGAAATCATGGACCGAGAGGTCAAACAACTCAAGCAAAGCCGTATTCCAATTGTCAAAGTTCGTTGGAACTCACGACGTGGTCTTGAATACACATGGGAACGAGAGGACCAGATACTTAAGACATACCCACATCTTTTTACCAACAAAGTTTCTACTCCCAACGCAAATTGATCTCCGGGACGGAGCTCTCATATGGGGTGGAGACTGTAACAATTCACATTTTCAGGTCAATTACTATTCCCGGAAAATTCACTATTCACTTTTACTATTCATTTTACTATTCATTTTTCCCGAAACTTTCCCGAAAGTTGATTTTTATTTGATATTCTCGAGTGATAAATCATTTCCATGGCAAATTAAATGTTTGACATCCGTCAGATCATTTTCGTGAAAGTTATTAAGGAATTACATGGAATTACACGTTTTAGGGTAAAACGTCATTTAGAAATTCTACGCACAACGAAATTCGATCCCGTCAGGTGACCCCACATCGAAAAAATGTTTGACACACTCATGATTTATTTGAGAATTAATCGTGACTGAGAAAAACATGACCAAAGACTTCCCGGCAGGTCACCCAAGCCTGTACTACTCTCGCATGAGCACGCTTAACCGTATGGGCGATTAACCGTTAGACCACAAAACACGTTTCTAAGACGATTTGAGTTTTTCAACTTATTAGAAAAAGTCAACATATTTTTCCCTCCTCCATTGACCAAAAATCATCCCTTGATGTTATAAGTCATTTCGTGATTTTTAGGCTTACGGTTTGATGTCTAAAAGACATTTAATACCAACCGACACTAGACTGAGCCCAGTCTAGACATTATAAGTCATTTTAAATCATTTTTATCACATTAGAAAAGTAACATTTTACTTTTCTCAATTTTACGCAATATTCGTACGTTTTACGTATTACGCGTTTTAGACCCGTGTTTCCAGTTTTTAGCAGGGTTTACCACCCAAATGGAACCTACCACTCATTTTATATTTTATTATGGAACATATGGACTTGTTTATCAATACGAACTAGAATGACGAAGCATAAGAATTCCGGCCAGCGGACTCCGCAGTCAGAAAAGCGTGACCATCAGAAGAAGAATCGACAAGATTCGACCTCTAGGCAGGTTGCTGGGACAACCAGCGCACCTGATCACCAAGAGGCAGGAACAACCCAGCCTCTTCAAGCGACGGAGCTACCTATAATCTCTTCAGTGGTCCCAAGCGTTGAGGAACTCCAACGCACCCTCTTCACCACTCCTCATCAGGCTACACCCGCAGTGAACAACACTGTGCCGCCAGGCGCGCCTGAACGGAACAGGGCGTCTAACACTGAGGAAGAAATTCTTGCAACAACTGAGGACGCACCGGATCTAACTTTGGGGAACTTTGTATCCCAAAATTATGAAACATTAACTGCCCTCATGCAAGAAGAAGCAACAAGAAGAGCAAACACGAGCCTACAAGCACGACTCAATTTTGCTCTGGAACGTGAACCATCACCACCGCGTCACCCACGAGGAAGACGCACAGAACGTACCACTATCCATGATAGGTTAGGTACAATATCTGATTCGCAGTACTCTGGAGACAGCGAGAGGCGCACCAATGTCCACTCCAGACTTGGCAGTCGGGGAATACATGATCGATTAGGGCCTCAACATTCGCCAAGCCAAGGATCTTCAAAACCTGGGAGCAGGAGGATCCAAGATAGATTGGGAAGAAGAAGATCCCCAAGCAGAGATCCCTCAGGCTCCTCTTCTGAAAGAAGTAGGCGCAAGCGCCGAAAGAAAGACTACCCGTCTTCCGGTGACTCCTCGGACAACGAGGATAAAGAAACAGGACACTGGAAGTCAAGAGGAAGACGTCGTGAGGAGGAAAACGAAGATATGTCCCTCCCATGGTGACGTCAGAAAATTGACGCGTTTACGCGACGCATCAGCGATTACTCAGACCACAAACGCAGGCGCATGCCCGCTAACGTAAAAACATATGATGGAACAGGTGATCCTGACGATCACCTAAAAATTTTCGAGTCAGCCGCAACAATCGAAAATTGGCCACAACCTGTGTGGTGCCACATGTTTAATTCCACGTTAGTAGGAAACGCACGCACATGGTTTAGCAAACTCCCACGTAGGAGCATCGGTGGATTTGAGGAATTACGGAAAGCATTCCGCCACAACTTCACCCAGCGAAAGAAGTGCGCCAAAAACCCTGTGGAGCTAGCAAGAGTGAAACAGCGCCAAGGGGAATCCACCAGCGCTTTTATGGAACGTTTCAAGGATGAGTGCATACAAGTCAAAGCATGTACTGAAATTCTAAAAATTTCAGGGTTCATGAATGGGATCAATAACCCAGAACTCATCCGTAAGCTTAATGACAAAGTTCCACAATCCTTTGACGAGTTAACAAAGCGCACTAGATCCTTTATACAAGGAGAAGAAGCTGCTGCGGATAGCAAAAAAGGATATTCAAACTATAGGCAACAAGAACAGCCGCGGAGACAATCCAATGATCAGAACAACAACCGCAGCAGGAACTATCGCAGTGGAAGAGACAACGACAAATATACTCCTCTCACTAAAACTCTGAGAGAAATATTTGTAACAAAAGGTGCGAACTTCCCAAAACCACCACCAATGCGCACAGCAGAAGCAAAACGCCTAGGTAGTGGATACTGCGAGTACCACGGCCAAAAAGGCCATGCAACTAACGAGTGTGTTCAACTAAAACAACTAATTGAAAAATTAGTTAGAGAAGGCAGGATGGACCACCTCGTGAAAAACATTAAGGAGGGAAAGGATAAGCAGAGAAACGGGCGCAAGAAAGAACCCCCAAAAGAGAAAGCTGATACTATCTACATGATACAATCATGGCAACGAAAGATAAAGCAAAAGGTCAGCCAGAAATTCTCTCCAGAAAAAGAGATATCCTTCCCTACCATAACCGCGGACAACGCAGTCGTGGAACCTCTAACTATTGAGATACATACGGGGGGACATGACATCCACCGCATGTACATTGATGGTGGAGCATCCGCGGACATCCTGTACGATCACTGTTTCAAAAGGCTGCGACCTGAAATCCAAAGTCAGTTGATACCAGCTACAATGTCATTAACAGGATTCACAGGAGAAAAGATTTGGCCCATGGGGCAGTTACGCTTATTGGTGGTCGTAGGAGATGAACAACACTCAACCGCGACATGGATAAATTTCATGGTAATAAAGTCTCCTTCACCATACAATGGTATAATTGGAAGACCGGGAATATCATCCATGCGCGCGGTACCATCCACAGCGCACGGAATGCTTAAATTCCCAGTGGAAGGAGGGGTGGTCACTCTCTATAACACAACAGTACCACCAAGAGAATGCATCGCAGTAACAACTGAAGCGAAGACTATTCCAGAACAGCGCACGGAAAAAACGCCAAATTTAAAAGTCGCTATTCACCCAGATTATCCGGAACAACAAGTTTCGATTGGAGGATCTTTATCTAACAAAGGTAAAGCAGCCGTATGCGCACTCTTGCAAAAGAACCTAGATATCTTTGCATGGGAACCAAAGCATATGACGGGAGTACCGCGCTCTATTACAGAGCATAAGTTACAAATCCGACAAGGATACCCTCCAATACGACAAAAGAAGCGCGGCCAGGCCCTAGATCGTGCAAAGGCTATTTTGGAAGAAGTACACAAGCTAGTAGATGCAGGAATCATGCGCGAAGTATACTATCATGACTGGCTTTCTAACCCAGTTATGGTAAAGAAGAGCGATGGCAGTTGGAGGATGTGCGTAGACTTCACTGACCTCAACAAAGCATGTCCGCAAGACTGCTACCCACTGCCAGAGATAGACTGGAAGGTCGAATCCTTGTGCGGATACCCCTTCAAATGCTTCCTGGATGCATATAAAGGGTATCACCAGATCCAAATGGCAGTGGAAGACGAAGAAAAAACAGCTTTCCACACCAGTCAAGGGGTATACTGCTACACAAAAATGCCCTTTGGCCTGAAAAACGCTGGCGCGACATACCAGCGACTGGTGGATACAGCCTTCGAAAAACAAGTAGGCCGCAACCTGGAAGTCTATGTTGACGACCTTGTCATCAAAAGCCATACAGAGGACGAATTGGTGCGCGACATCGAGGAAACATTCCGAACGTTGGGGAGGATAAACATGAAGTTGAATCCCAAGAAGTGCACCTTTGGTGCGACTGAAGGCATGTTCCTCGGATACTTAATAGAACCCGATGGAATCAAACCGTGCCCAGAGAAGACAAAGGCTGTTATTGATCTCCCCTCCCCACGCACACTCAAAGAAGTCCAGTCACTAAATGGAAAGTTAGCAGGGCTGAATCACTTCCTATCTAAGTCAGCAGACAAGTCCCTTCCCCTCTTTAAAACACTTACGAAGTGCACAAAAAAGGGAGACTTTCGCTGGACTCCCGAAGCAGAAGAAGCTTTCCAACAACTTAAACACCATCTGGCATCTCTTCCCAAACTCGTCGCACCGCGACCAGGGGAAGAACTAATCATGTACTTATCGGCAACCCACGGAGCAGTTAGCGCAGTACTATTGACAGACAGAGACTCTGTCCAGACACCCATATACTTTGTAAGCAAAGCCCTAAAGAAAACAGAGGTTAACTACAGTGCTATGGAAAAGCTGGTCTTAGCTCTAGTGTTTGCATCCAAAAGACTGCGCAGATACTTTCAAGCGCATCCGATAGCGGTAATCACTGATCAGCCAATTAAACAAGTTATCTCTAAACCGGACGTATCAGGACGCTTACAAAAATGGAGTATACTGCTAAGTGAGTATAACATCTCGTACAGGCCGCGCACTGCAATCAAAGGACAAGTCTTAGCCGATTTTATCGTGGAGAAGCCAGATAGCGACAGCCCGACCTCTGCAGCAAAAACAGACCTACAGGAACCGTGGACCTTGTTCACAGATGGATCCTCATGCGCAGATGGATCAGGCGCAGGCCTTATTCTCACAAATGCAGAAGGTATGGAATTCACCTACGCGCTACGCTTTGAGTTCACAGCCACAAACAATGAGGCAGAATACGAAGCCCTATTAGCCGGACTACGCATCGCAATCCAAATGGGTGTTCGCAACCTAGAAGCAAATGTCAATGCGCGTCTAGTCGCTAACCACGTGTTAGGGGAATACGAAGCCAAGGATGATCACATGATCCAATACCTGGAGAAGACAAAATCTTTGATTAAAAACTTTGATAGGTTCACAATTAAACAAGTACCTAGAGGAGATAACAGGAAGGCGGACGCACTCAGCAAGATTGCATCCACAAGCTTCGCACACCTTTTAAAACAGGTATTGGTAGAAACCCTAAAAAACAAGTCAATCTTGGATATGGAGATATCAACGGTGATAGAGGAACAAGATCCTACGTGGATGACACCTATCATCGAATTTATTAGCAAAGGAATCCTACCCCAAGATAATAAAGACGCTCGAAGAATACGGCGCACAGCGCAACGATTCGAATTACGCGACAACGTACTCTATCGGCGATCTTTCTTACAACCATGGCTCAGATGTGTTGGACCCCTCCAAGCAGACTACGTACTCCGCGAAATTCACGCTGGGTCATGTAGTATGCACTCAGGGCCACGATCCGTGGTGGCAAGCGCTCTAAGGTCAGGATACTATTGGCCAACAATGCACCGCGATGCACGCGATCTAATAAGAAAGTGCAGCAACTGCCAAGTACATAGGCCTATTCCGCGCCGACCACAGCACGAGCTAACACCAATCACCTCACCATGGCCATTTTACAAATAGGGTATTGACATCGCAGGACCTTTCCCCGTCGCAGCTGGAGGAATAAAGTTCCTCATCGTAGCCATAGACTACTTTACAAAGTGGATTGAAGCAAAAGCAGTGGTGAACATTACGGGAAACCAAGTCAAACGCTTTGTTTGGGACAATATTGTCTGTCGCTTCGGCCTACCAGGCGAGATCGTATCAGACAACGGAAAACAATTCTGTGATAACCCATTCAAAGATTGGTGCGCACAATTGAACATCACACAACACTTTGCTTCAGTCAAACACCCACAAACCAATGGCCTAGTTGAGCGCGCTAATCGCAGTCTAGGCGAAGGCATAAAAGCGCGCCTTGACAGACATAAAGGAAGATGGGTAGATGAGCTCTCGCACGTCTTGTGGGCGCATCGCACGACAATCAAAACCAGTACTGGCGACACGCCATTCTCCTTAGTCTATGGAACAGAAGTCGTCATACCAACCGAGATAGGAATGCCAACTATACGCACGGCAGAGGTCAACGTCACAACAAATGACGAGGAACGGCGCATAGACTTAGATATACTGGAAGAAAGACGCGAACGCGCAGCTATACGTGAAGCAAAGGCTAAGGCAAAAATGAAAAAGTATTATGATGCAAAAGTCAAAGATACTTCATTCAGACCAGGAGACTTTGTTTACCGCGCCAATGACGCGAGCCACGCAGAAGACACAGGCAAGCTCGGACCCAAATGGGAAGGACCTTACGAGGTCATAGACGCGCTCGGCAACGGCGCATACAGGTTGCGCGATATGGAAGGTCACGGCCTAACGCGCACTTGGAACATCTGTAATCTCAAAAAATGTTACTTTTAGGCTACGGCCCTTTCACAAACACACTTGCATCCTACGAGGTGCCCAATAAGTGTTTGTCTTTTTTCTTTCTAGGAATTGTATTTTCTATTTTTTCACTTACTTGCAAGTATTAATAAAATGTTATGGTTTCTAGCTAACTCCATAGCGCATTTTACTTTATTGCATATATGTCAATATTGTTTATTTTATATTTCTGCCTACATGGCGTGCATGCACCACTTAAAGACCCACGAAGGCATAAAGGATAAGTTAACCTACTAATTAACTTGTTGAATAAGAGGGTTGTAAACCCATCAACATTGGATCACGAATCCTTGCTAAGCGCCTTACTCTCGAGACGTTGAGGTAAGTTTCACATGCGCACCCCACGACGGAGGCGCATATACCAAGTACACCGTACGAGCTTAGCAATATAACGAGCCAAGACACTTGGTCAAAAATAAAACTTAGCAAACAATGCAAGTATACTTAAGTCACGCACTTAAAAGACTTAGTAAAATAATCAAACTTAGCAAACAATGCAAGTATATTTAAGTTACGAACTTATAACAAAATGTATCTTATTCCATATTTATTAAATTACAAGGAAAAATACATAAGTTTACAAACAACCTATATGCTATGGCGATGATCATGGCTCTCTTCTGGAGCGGCGGAACTCCCCGCCTCCTTCAGCTTACTCAACGTTATAGCATCCTTGAGCGACACAGTTGGAACACTCACAGCAACGCCATCAGATCGAGGAAGGTGCGCAGCACCGATGCCGCACATCACAGCCTTGCCCTTAATACCCTTCTTTATGGCAACCCTTTGCTCGTGACGCTCTAGCACCTCCTTCAAGGGGACTTCCTTCTCCAGTGCAAAAGGCTTGAGGATATCACGGGGCCGCGCAAAAACTGGGACTTGAAGCTGCGAGACATCAGGTTTTAGATAATAATCTAACTCCTCTTCGGCATTCTCCCCAAGATGACGCTGCAACGTCAGACCCGCCATGAGCACATCTATGGGGTCATCTTGGTCGCGCTCCAACCTCCCTATATACGGCAGCTCAAGAACCTTCAGCCCCGCCATCGCCTGCACCAGCTCGTCGTACGCCGTTGAGCTACAACCAGGAATCTCCGCCAAGTCTTTCTCCAACAACTTGGCCTCACGGAGCTCCTCCAAGGCCTGCGAACGGCCACGCGCTATCGCGCAGTGAACAACCTTCCCAAAGGCTTCCACCACCTCCGCAGACTCTAAAGTACTTAGAGCTGCCAGACGAAGCCCATGGCTGATCAACCACCTGCATTCACAAAGTGATAATAAGGTAAGATACGCAATAGGGCGAACAAGCAAATTTAAAAGACAATCGTGTAAGAATACCTGCGCTCGGCTATCATAGACATAAGATGAGGATACAGCTCCTCATCATACTCGATGCTGAGGGCGCGCAGCTTCTCCTCATACATCACGAGCGTCTTCTCCATGCGCTCCTTGAACTCTTGCAGGCTAGCATAATGCTCGGCCTTCTTTTCTTCAAGATACGACACAGACCACGACGTCTTTGCCTTTACCTGCTCAAGCTTCGCCCTCGCATACAGCAGGTCAGCCAAAATGCTCATCTTATCTTGAGCGATTTTCTCAGCATACACCCTCGACTCTCCAAGCTCCACTTGTGCATCCGCCAACTGTGCGCGGAGTGTCACCAACTCCTCCTCCTTCTGGGCTAGAGCACGGCTCTCCCCAGCATACTTTCCCTTCAGCTGAGCAACAAGCTCAGCTTGGCGGGCAGTGGTCGCAGCCAGCTCATCCATCAGCTGCTGCGCCTCACCACCATCAACAGCCTCGGTATTCCCCTCCTTGTTTTCGTTCTGTGGAGAGGAAACCTCATCATCCTTCGCGGCGTCGTCCCTACGAAACAAAGACAGTCAACATAAAATTACAACAAGTAATTGCAAAAAAAAAAAAAAAAAAAAAAAAAAAAAAAAAAAAAAAAAGAGAGAAGGCATGCACTTACAGAAACGGAGAAGTATCAGCCTTCAACCGTGCGCCGGAGGTCGAAGTCTCTTCCGCATTCGACCCTGCGTCGTTGATGACGTGTCGACGCCTCTTGCTGGTGCCACTGGTTCCAGCCTCTCCCTTGCGCTTTAAGTTCTGCGCAACCTCTTCCCTCAGCACCTCCTCAGGTTTCAGGATCCGAATGCTGTCAGATGACCCTGAGTGCGCCTCCTCGTGCGCCACCTCCAAATCAGGCACCGCTTCCACAGTTGGGGCCACAACTACTTCAGGCGCAAAACTCTGGACAGGCGTCACCACAAGTGGTGGCGTGTCCTCAGGGACCGTCGCAGGCAGAACAGTCAAGTGACCGGCAGTTGCATCAAGCAAGGGCTGCTCTCCTTCTCTTAGAGGACGCACCCCTATGGTTACCTGCTTTGGCCTATCCAGCTTGACCACCGCGAACAAATCCATCTCTGTGCACATCGAGGGAAACAAGAAGAAATAAAAGGGATTAGTCATTAAAAGCGCACATATAAAAGGACTTACAAAGAAGGAAGTATAAGGGATGAACACCCACCCCGGCCATCCTCACTCAAGAAAGTAGGAACCTCATCGTCAGCGACAAAATAAGCGTGGCTCAACCCCACATGAACCAAAAACTCCTCCGGATAGGGGTTAATGGCCAGTCGATTGGCATCTAAAGTTTGCGCGTCAGCAAGACTGTAGGAACCGGGTGCGGGGCGCCCATCCCTTGGTAAGGATTCTTGAGTATAAAACTCAAAAGGAGAGGGAAAGACTACGTCATCCACCCAAAAGAAGTACTCCCTCCAATTTTTGAGGGCATCAACCTTTTCCGTATAACACTGAAGCGCCCCCTGGCGCTTCGCAAAGGAAACCCACCCATTTGACCACGTCGTGTGGTAAAAGGAGCGGAACAAATCTACAGTAGGTTCTATCGCAAGTAAACGGCAGTTTACCTCAAAATTCGACACCTTCGCCGCACCTATACAGTGCAGCTGAGAGATGTGAAGGCGATAGTGATTGAGCAAATCGCTCAGAAAAATAGAAATGGGTATGCGGTAATTCGCATACTCAAAAAATTTCGTGTATAGACCTATCTTCCCTTCGGGGAAGTCAGCTATGCACGCATCGACATCTGGAGCCTCTGGATGTACATCCAAAGGCACAAAATAGTCGGAAGAAAACTGCGTGACGTCTTCAATAGACAACGCGGAGCGAAAGTCCTCTAATTGAGCAACCATTTTCATCTTAAAACTAAGTGGGACGCACACAAAAATTACCTACGAGAGTTAAAAGATTTTCTTGCAGAAAAACGCTCTAAAAAACAAAGAAGAAGAAGATGAATAGTAGTTGTGTGTGTTTTACTGTGTGGTTAAAAAATGGGGCGGCACTCTTATATAGGGTGGTAAAACCCTAATCTCCCTCCACGTAGAACCCACTCACAGTAAATGGGTGGCTAGAAGATCAAAAGGTACATGCACTTTTTCCCGAATCCCAAGGACTACGTGGACACCACCCCCGACTTTCGAGGCATCCATTTAAAAATTATTAGGTGCATTGCACCTACAAAAAGGCGGTAAAATTAGTTTAACCCCCCGCCACGCTTACCGCTGATGGTATTAAGTCTAGTACCCATGGCTATGCGCCGCGCGCACTAGACTGGGGGGGGGGGGGACATGATGACGTATAGCCTATATTTGGGCCACAAGCCCAAACGATAGACATCACTTACACCTAAGCCCATCACGAATGGGCTACCATGACAATGGTATGGGCCGTAGTATTATTGCTCTGGGCTCATGAAGCCCAAAGGCCCAATCTAACCCACCGGGTAACGATAAGGATTATCTATTCAAGGAATAGATATCCTTACCTCGGATAAGCACCACGCGTGCGAAGAGTGAGGAGCAAGAAATACGGTTTCTTAGCCCCTATATATAGAATCACACGATTCTCATTCAAGGTACGATATACAACCCTAACTCTTCAACTAAACCCTAAATCGATTACTTACTCTCACGCCGGAGTATAATCGGGGGAGACAATCCCTCGATAAGCCTAACGGTGTTGTTTATTTTCTTAGTGCGCAGGTAACAAAGTACTAAGAAGCTAATTGATATAAGAGCAAAAGCCCAATAACCAGGTACGCCCAACTTTTGTATCAACAATTATTGTATTCTTATGTAACCGTTTAGTAACAACTTTATTTTGCTGATTAAATTTTCAAAAGTAATATTTCTTTGTCTCATCTGTAATCTGTGGATCCGGACTCTAGTTTTCAATATACGTACAAACGCGTAAAACAAACGAGCTTTTACATATTAATATTATTGAAAAATAGCGAATATTTGACTCAGATGCATGCAACCTAACAACGATTTTAAGTGACAATTTTTAACCTTTTTCTTGATCACTCAAAGATGTTACCTAGTAACGTTCTAAAATTAAACCTTTTTGCTCACATATTAAAACAACTAATTAACTACTAGGCCATATTGACGATAAATTTTCAAGGTATAGTACAATCATAATTGATCATAAAGATATAAATTGACATCTTATCTAATTATTTGAAATTTGAAACTGAATTAAAATTAGTAGCTAGCTGTCACTATTAATACCTTTTCCCTATCTTAGGAATTCTGATTTCCCAATCACTCCTATTTATACCCTTTTCTTTTCCCTTGCTCAATGCTATGCACTTCACCGCCCATCATTTTCTCTCACTAAAACTAACCCTAATTTTCTCTCTCTAAAAACCAACTTTCATTTACAATGCACACCACTGAACTTGGTGATCACATAGGTATGGAAAGCTGTGCTGATCTCGAAACCGATACCGAACCACTACAATCATGTCCCTCCAAGGCTATAGCCCGAAAGCCATCGGGTACTACTAGTAGTCGAAAATCGTCAATGTGTGCGAAAATAATGAAAAAACTCCCACCACCTTTGCCTATCCAATCATCTACTGTTATGAAAAGGTATTATACAAATGATGGAAGGTTGATTATCACTGAGGAGAAAGTTGAGAGTCCTAAGTATCATTTTAACGCGATACGGGCTGATGGGAGGCTTATGCTACAGCTCGTTGAGCCGTACAAGCCGAAAATGGTTAGAAAAGGTGTTGTGGAGGTGGAGGTGGAGGAGGAGGGTGGTGCTAAGGTGGTTAAGAGTGGTGGAGGTGGTGGAGAGGGTGGAGGGATTTGTTATAAGGCCGCCGTAAAAGCAGCTGCCACGGCGGCCACTGGGTCGTGTTTGATTGTGAATCAAAACCAACTCCATGCGATAAGGCCTGTTCACATCTAGGCCTATATAATATTTCTCAAAAGAAGATATTGATGAAAAGAAATTCCATAAACTTTGATACTTTTCTCCAAAAATTTTATGAAAAACCATCATTTAATTTTGTTTCCTTTATTTTATTTATTTATTTTTTTTGCAAGTTTTGGAGTTTTGTAAGGTAGTTTCTTATGAATGCATGGAATTATAGTCGTGGTATTCATGTGTATTTGACATCAACTTGTGTTAATTTTGGACTTTTAGAGTTTATACAAATTAGAGTTTTAAGAGAGATAAAAGTCGTCTTTGAAAGTTTGATGATTTGGATAAAAAGTTAAATGATGGTTATTGATTCCTTAAAGATGTGTGAACGGGTCTTTGGAAGGAATAAAAACATAGTAAATGGATTTATTAGAAATAAAATTATGCGTTGACCGTTATGAGTTTGAAAATAAATTATTTTAATTTTTGACTTTTAGTCAATTTAGCCACCTAATATTATGGAGGACCAGATATACATTCTCCTCCTTTATTTATTTTATTTTATTATTATTTTTATTATTATTTTTAATAGATATACATCCTTCTCAACGAAGATTTTTAATTATTAAAATGATGAGAGTCTAAAAGACCAAAATAAAATGAAAACACTTTTCATAAAAAAAAAAAAAAAAAAAAAAAAAAAAAAAAATTAGAGATCTATTTGATTTTCATATAGTAAAGATTAATAGGAGGCTTATCATGTGTGTAAATAAAGCTTGTATATTGCAGCAGGAAAAAAAAAAAAAAAAAAAAGCTTGTATATAATCATAAACTTATAATATTACCAACTTTAGTATTTGGGCAACACGTGAAATAGATGATGTTTTTTAAATCTTGTAACAACTACTAATATGAAACACAAGATAAATGAATACATTTTTTTTATGTGTAAGAGCATTTATTATCTCAAAATTATTGTCCTTTTTTTTACTCAACTTTGACTATAAATATTTTTGTTTGGTTATATATATTTTGATAAAAATTATACTAGTGAAATACATTTAAAACTCAATTCATTCATATATTTTGTATCAATTATTATCTAATATAAACAAAAATAGTAAAGACCGAAAAATTAAGAGGACAATAATTTTGAGACGGAGAGAGTAGTTTATAAAAAAATCTAAAAAGTGATGAATATGTTTATGTTTCATTTCACCTTTTGAAGTTTCATTTCTAGGTAGCATGATGAGTTATGTAAGACATTTTATGAATGTAAATGTGTACAATCTCAAAAAGTTTAAATATAATTGATGTGACATTTAATAAACTTTTTTAAAAAGATTTATCACGTTACTATATATAGCAGATGCTATCTAAGCCATAAAGGCTTAAAGAAAGGGATTTGCTAACGAAATTGCATTTAATTATATTCATTAAATTGATTGCTTGCTAATTTTTAAATATAGTATGTGACATAATTTACTCGTTTACTTTTTCTTTGGGTTAGAACTTCCTTTTCTTCCTCTTCTTTTTATGTTTTAATTGCGGATCATTTAGATTGGATAATTAACTCTTAACAGTGACATTTTTATTACACCTTTAGTAATGCCTATAGGAGTATACATGATACATATTTCAACAAAACTTCATAAGCCAAAATAGGATCTCGATCGGATCCAATCAAACCATTATGGTTCGATTTCTCAACTTTACGTGTGATCCGTGAGCGAGAGTACTTTCATTTCCTCGAAAGTGTTTTTGCGTGACGGCTTCAAATCTAAACTAACCAAATTGAAAGATTGTCAAATTATATTCTGTTTATTGTACTTTTGTATAACCTATTTACAATTATTTATGCCCATATTGTGTATATTTTACATTTTTTATGTATAAGATATGCATGATTGATGATGAATGCTTTGATCAAATACATTGACAACTAAGGTCCATCACTATTATTGCGTATGTACGTATTTGTTTAATAACAAATCATCATTACTAAAATACCAAAACTCTATGATATATTTCCAATAAAACTTGCAATAAATTCTGCTTAATCCTATCAAATTTCCAAGAAAACTTATAGCTCTTTTTTGGTAAATTTTTTACAATTAAGCTACATACTTGCTCATTATTATCACTAGGGAAAGTTAAAATAAAAAGCGTTTTTATTGTACTAGGGGGAAAAAATTAATGAAAAAGAGGAGAGATAAAAGTGACATATAAGTTTGTAGAAAATTTAGATCAATAAACACTTATCACATAACACACATAGTTTATTTCCGCCCACTCACATAATTTAGCAGGAGTGGGGTTTATCCCTTAAGGCGAAGGTTCGAGTCTTGCATACTGTCTAATTGAATGTCACTGTAGGCTCAAATCACTAACTACTAACTTGTCGTTCAAAAAAATAATAATAATAATAATAAAAATAAAGATAAAAATAACACTCACATAAACCATTAAAATTTCAGTCTTAACTGTTTATCTATAGCTTATACCGATTATTATTATTATTTATTTTTTATTTTATTTTTTGGTAAACATGGGTTTCCGACTCGACATTGCGAGCCGACTAATTCCACGGCGATTATCCTTTTTGGATAGCCCGGAGTTGGGGCAGGTGAACCTCCGTGGCCACAAGGGGAAGCTTATACCGAAAATTACATCATGCTTCACCATTTTAGGCAAATATGATGGTAAGAACAAATTTAGACTTTATGAGCAATTTATTCAATTTTAAAAAGTGAAAGTATCAAAGAAAGTCAAGAATGACAACGACTTGAGATTTGAGTTGATCTTGAATACTCTCCTTCTCTTGTTAAGGTATGACCTAATCAAGATGCATGGTGTCCATGTGTGGAAGTGGATCGAAAATATGTAGACTTTGGTTTGTGTGAGTTACTCCAAACTCAATGATTTGTCGTCATTCCTATGATTATGATCATGGTGATCCTTTTTTTTATGATCATGGTGATCCATTGATATATCATATATGTATTTCATGAATTATTTTTGGCAAGTTTATCTGTTTGGAGATAAATATGATACTGGAAAATAACAATTGTTGCACATTTAAAGATGGCCATAGAAAAGATCGAAAACGGTCATGAATATACGTGTATATTTGAGTCAAATGTTTGCCTTCTCCAGACCCGCGCGATAACCTTAGCAGGAAAAACCTCAATCCTTCTATTTGGGCATGCGATATATCAAACTCAAATAAAGAGTTTGGGAAAATTGGTGATATAAGATAGATTATGGTATACGTCTATGGAATAATTGAATATATTTATGAAGCGAATAATAATTATGAAGTTGGTATGTAAGGTTCTTTAAATAGTCATTAAACCTCCATAAATCAAAAGTTAAAAGACACAACACAAACATGTGTAATATCTAATCATACATTCAAGTAGTAATATGCAAAAATTTTGGTTACAATTACATGTGATTTTTAGCATAGTCACATATGATTTTACCATCCAAACAAAATTAGATGTGATTTTAGGATAACTCGATTTTTGTTGGCAACAACATACATTTTTTTAGTAAATGGTTTTTACCCTGTTAAATGAAAACAACATGATATTTGTCATTCATAACTTGATTTTCGTCCTATATAATCTTATTATCATACAATATTTAGCTTTAAAACTAAGTTAATGAAATATTATTACTCGTTATATTATCTACCCAAGATTGTTATTATATCTTTACATGGTGAAAAGGGTAGTTTTGAAACAATTAATCAGCCCCTCTCGTGGGTCTTTGGGGTCAAATTGTTGAATTGAAATGTGGCCTTCTAAAATTTAATGTATACCTATTCACAAAATTCAAAAGACATGTTGGAGATGGAAATACATTTGGCTTCTGGGAAGAAAATTGGTTGGGTACTACAACTTTAAAGGCTACCTTCCCAAGATTATATGTCACACCCCGCATAAGGCGGAAACCTGAGATGCGACGGTTCGGAACATCACATAAGAGAGTAGAACAATACCATACTTGATTAAAGAAATAAGTTTTACAACGTTACATGAGCATCTTTATCAGTGGCGGAGCTTGACCCTTTTGTTTGGGGGAGCCAAAAACTTTAGAGATAAAAATGTAACATCTTATATATAAAAGTATTTATGTAGTGATATAAAAAATAAAGACTACAAATAAAACATGCATGCTATCTGATTACACTAAATAATCGACAACTATTTTTCTAAACTAATAAAAGTTTAATACTTTTATGTCTACTCATATGATTTTGACAAGACTGCAAACAAAGAAAATCAAATTTTATTTCTACAAGACTACAAGCAAAGAAAACCAACAAACCACGTACATCTTGTCACCAAATTTCTAGGGGGCCACAATGTAAAAAATAATCATTATGCCTAAAGTTCATGAAAAATGCTAACTGTGTTAACTCTCAGCCAGACAGACTTTGGGGGGGGGGGGGGGGGGGGGGGGAGCACCCCTTCCTACCCTCATTAACCTCCGCCACTGATCTTTATCTAAAACATAAGTCTTAATTTACTAAAACAATATCCTTAGAAAAACTCTTAACCAATTTAACACGCCCTTTTGAAATGAGGATAATGATTAGCTTCAATGCAAGTGCTTTCAACAATATTGCTGATGATCAGCTGAAAATGATAATCGAAAATGTCAAAATAAAGTTGGTGTGCTCGCAGGTTTGAATGTAAACCGCGTTTGTTGTGCATGTAAAACTTGTAAGACAATAATGAGAATGATATATATGAAAGTGCGTAATGAAATCACACAAACATAATGAATGAGCCTTATGCAACAAACCAAGCATTTAAGAATCCACACATACTAGATGCCTCTTCCCAAAGATTACTGGGTGTCACTTTCTTAAAGTTTATTGGGTGCCACTTTCCAAAAGTTTACTACTCGACCGGCGTATATTCACCCTTCATTTAGAAATCACACAAAATATAAGGGTAGGGGTGTCAACCCAAATAATACAGGTGCTCCTTCCTAAACTGTACTATCAAATACATCCTAGCCACTTACAATCATACAAATTGAATCCACACAATAATAACCACACAGTAAAGCACATATTTCAATCAAAACGCGCATCTTGTCCAAAATTTGAAAATAATGTATCACATCTTAAAAACATTCAAAATAACATTTGAGTGGCACATAAGTTGTTCAAAGAAACAAAGTGTTTTATTGCAGTAAAAAGTAATTGAATTAGACTTTGAGCATCATTTCCCCCTAAGGAAAACATACTTAAAAAGGAGCCGCAAGAACTCACCTCAACAAAGCATTACAATCGAGAAAAATAGCAAAGCCCAAAATGCAAAGAAATTCGATTCGCGACCTAAGAAGTTAAGTAATTTTAGGAAAATGTAATATGTACAAAATGCGTATGAGTTTTATGATGTTTTAGCACCATTGTATACTTGTAGTGAGGTTTTACGACACAAAATGTAGTAAAACGCAAGTTTCACTTTTCAATATTACGTTTTCATAAAGTGTTCAAAAATGACATTGGCTCAAGTTTAGCGGGTCATAAGTTGTTCATTTCTTATTTGTTTGGGCCGATTCAAATTCCGATGACAAGTATGTCGCGAGGGCTACAAAAAGTTCAACTACCGCTCTTAAATAGGCACGAAATTGGTCTTTTGGGTTTTTGTTCAATACTTTAAAAGAACCTTAAAAATTAACTTGTAAACTTTTAAGTTTATATCGACTTTGTTTGAGTGTATCTAATTCGTTTTAAGTCTGTTTTTGTAACACCCTAGGCAAATCCCACATCGGCTGTGGCCTGGAGTGATGCTGGGATATAAGGATAACATTCGCCTTATCAGACACAACGCGTTTTGTGGTCTACTGCGTGTGGGGTTCTTAGGAACTGGCAGTTAAGCGTGCTCATGTGAGGGTAGCACTGGTATGGGTGACCTGCCGGGAAGTCTTCAAATGAGGCCACAAAAACAAAGCCGTGAGCCTGCGGGCAAAGCGGACAATATTGTGGTCTGCGTAAGGCGGGGTGTTACAAGTGGTATGAGAGCCACTCCTGAGCCGTTCGGGATGGTGGGGCAAACCTCATCGAGGACGATGAGTCCCTAAGGGGGGTGATTGTAACACCCTAGGCAAATCCCACATCGGCTGTGGCCTGGAGTGATGCTGGGATATAAGGATAACATTCGCCTTATCAGACACAACGCGTTTTGTGGTCTACTGCGTGTGGGGTTCTTAGGAACTGGCAGTTAAGCGTGCTCATGTGAGGGTAGCACTGGTATGGGTGACCTGCCGGGAAGTCTTCAAATGAGGCCACAAAAACAAAGCCGTGAGCCTGCGGGCAAAGCGGACAATATTGTGGTCTGCGTAAGGCGGGGTGTTACAGTTTTTCTTTGTAAAACTCTCTAAACGAAAGTGAACGTGTCTATTTTCATTATTTCAAAGTTCCGGTTCGAGAAAATAAGTATTAGGTGTCAGTTTTTATTAAAACAAAAGATGGCCAACAGTGACTTATTTCCTTACCAATTACTCCCTCCGTCCCAAATTAATAGTCCACGGTTCTTTTTTAGATGTTCCTTTTTAATTGTCCACTACTAAATATAGATAGGAAAGTTTAATCGAGTTTACCATATAGCCCTTGCTTGAAATTATTATTACAAACTTTAAAGAATAACTTAATTTATCCCGATGACTCGATTTTTCCGTCTACAAAAAGGTCTAAGAGTGCTCTACAAATATCTCAACTAGATCGATTTACCAAAATGCTCCTAAGAGAGTGATTTTTACAAACATAAACTGGTACTCAAATTTGTGTCAGTATTGAGAAACTTTTTCGTCCGATTTATTAAAAATACCAAACCAACTCAAAAAATTATTAAAATTTCCAGAAATCAACTTAAGACATATATGTAGGTACACAAAAATTGAAAAGGTCTATAATTATGTTTAGGTGGGGTTTCTAGGTCGAAACATGTGACTGAAATTTGGGGACAAAAACTGTGATAATTTGTCTAACTTAATTCAAATTTCCTCAACATTATAAGTATATACAAGAGCTAATATGATTATGCCATGCATATATGAGTAAGTATAAGTATAGAAAAGAGTTCATGGAGCTTACAAAATGATGGTGGATGTTTTGTGCAAAGAAACCAAAAATACTTTACCAAACCCCCAAAACTAATAACCAAAACCTTGCTTTTTAATACCAACAATTTAATCAACACTTAGACTAACTTTGAAAACCCTTATGTTTTGTATGTTTGCTGTCACAAAATGCAAAAAAAATGTTGAGAAATTTTGGTATTTGTGTGTTGTTTTCAATGTTTTGAAAGGCTCAAGGTGCACTAAAGCACAAAGAGGGCCAAAGAGCCTCGAGGCGAGGCACATACCAAGGCGCGATATTCATGAATACGAGGCGAACTAAATATATTAAGTTTTTTTTAGAACATATGTTACCATTTATGTAGCTTAAATAACACAAAATAACATTAAAATACTTAATGCATGACACATATAGCTGTTAGAAAGATTAAAATGCATCAGTTGTCACTTCTCAAAAGGATCAGCAATTCTGGACAAATAAGAGTAATATATAAGAGACTTATTGCAGGATAGGGTTTTTTTTCTTTTTGGAAATGCCATAAAACGTGAACCAAGTTCCGTGATACGAATACTAGAATAAGAATAAGGAAGAAAAAGATATTGTGATGTAAGTCTATGATTCCTTTGCATCATAGGTGTTGCTGCATCTTGAGCTCCTGTTGTTGCCAATCCCCGGTCAGATCAAGGACCTGCATCCTCTCGCTGATTTGAGCCTTGACCTCGAAGAGGTCCTCCGCTTGCATACGGGCGAAACAAATTTCCTTGACACTTGCAGGCATACCCTCCATTGTGGTTAGTGATACTCCCATTTAACGTGACATTAATAATCTTTTATTAACTTTTCGTATTTTATATTATAATTTTTTCTAATAAACAAGTCCATCACTATCAACTCATGTTCTGATTTTAATCACAACTCCTTCAGTTCTCAAGAAATAGTTTGAAGATTGTTTGGGGCTGGTCCTTTGTGAAATGACAGTCAATACCTACAGGTGTACGGAGATTTGGTTTCCCTGCCGATTTGAACCTTTTAAAGACTCACTGTATAGTTGACTATTTTTTTGATTTGTTACAACATTTTTTTTCTTCTTTGACAGACAGAAAAATTATTATTCAATAAAATAAAGGGAGTAAGAGTGCGCACTATCTTTGGTTTGTTAGCCTTGGTGCCATGGCGCCAAATGCATACCAGACCTCGTGTTGTCGGCTCTCACGTTGTACCCATCAGCTCAAGCAATGAGTTTTTTTTTTTTTTTTTTTTTTTTTTTTTTTTTTTTTTTTTTTTTTAACGTGCGGGTTCATGGCACAACATTTACTCATGATATCACTTTTGTTGGAAGGATGAGTGTTTTGTGCTGAGTTATAGATTCTAGTGTTATAGAAAAAATAGTGATCGAGGTGACAACAATTTTACCATGTCACCCGCCCACGACACTATAAAATACCTTGTGCTCTAAGAATATAACAAAAAGGGTATGAATAACCAAACTCATTTTAGCTCCTGCTACAATTAATTCGACAAACTCAAAACGAGTTCGATAGAATCATTATCAAAGTATACTTAAAACCTTAATTAATCACTCACTTCTCACTACTAATTGATCATGTATGTTCATATAAGGTACTATCAAGATAAGAAAATGAAACCCTAATAAGAGGTTTTGACTTTTACATAAAAAACAAAGATGTTACTTGGAAAATAGAGCCACAGGAAGAAGTGTTTGTACACACTATCAATATCAATCATGGAAGATAGCAATAGCATGCATTATTGCTACTGGTAAACAAGGAATACTGCTACACTTTTGTCTATATAACATTAATGGAACAAAACTTTTGTAGGGTTTTTTTGTAAATCTTGAATTTGGCTCGAATCTTATCACAAACATCCAATTCGAACATTTTGATGTTTTTCATGAATCGTATGTTGGATGACAGCTTGCTTTGTGATCTGAGATTCTTTAAAGATTAGCAGTTTTATCTGTCTGGGATTCTTTCATGCATTGTTTTCATTAATGCAACACAATCTTCAATGCATAAATTTTTATTGCATAAAGTTAATTTCTGTCATATCCTTTCTGAATCTTTGTTTAATATATGACGTGTACAACAGTACGAGTTGTAAATAAATGAGAGAAGCTCGAGCTCGACTTGAGCTTAGCGTGGATGATGATACTTTGTTGGACTAGTAAACGGCGAAAATATCAAATTTAATTATCGTGGTAAGACAACATGACGCACCATATAAGTTTCCAGCCGAACTTGACTAGCTTAACTACACGCTAGGAAAATCGAAAAAGTATAAAATCCTACTTTGATCAACAAAAAAAAACTATTTTTGAGCACATATCAAGTTAAATGCATTTATTGTTCTAATGTTCGTGTTGTGATTTTAATCATCTTGAAACTTAATTCATATCTAACAAAACATAGCTTAGTTCATGTCAAAGATACATATTTAAAGTTTAATACTGCTAAAATACTTTCGTTTGGAACAACCAGTAATGTCCAATGTCATATTGACTAAAAAACCGTTTATACAAAGTTAGCATTCAAAAGTTTTATATAAAACACTTGCTTAGTTAGAGGGTTAATGTGTTATATATAATTCCAGTGAAAAAGCTAGATTTTTAATATGATGATATATCAACGACACGTCAACTTGTTATTTCACAATCAAACAAGTATAGTGGTGACTGCGAAGGGAAGACACGTTGTCCAACCCCATTACACTTGGTTTTAAAGTTGCTTTTGTGTTTCTTTCAAAAACATCATATCGCCTTTGCTTAAAAAGATAGAAACCAATTTTCTATACCAACACTTAATATATTCATTAAAATTAATATATATAATTAATATAAAAAAGCTCTTAGCTTAGTGGTATGCGAGTTTCTAGTCACCTGATCATCAAAAAGTTATGAACCCAAGTCTCGTTGGAAATATATATATGTCATTAGATTGCATATAACACTACTACAAAAATGAACATAGATCCCCTTTAATAGAGCTCGGTTTTAATGAAACACGGCTCTAAAGAGATTCCAGGTTGTGAAAAAAGGTATAAAACCATGTTTTTTCTTACAAAATCAGGCTTTATGCCCCTTTTCAACCGGGTTCTATGTCGCTTTTTGTAGTAGTGTAAGTGTGTGAATGATGTAATTATATAACAAAAGAGGATTATCCTAGGCGTTGCGCGCGGCTGACTATACATATTGGTTATATTTGTTATCGTGCAAGTAACCGACGTTGTTTTAAATTTTCAGAAAATATATTGTGTAATTTGTTAATTTAATTCATTAATAAATTCTAAGTTCAATAAAGTTAAAAGAGAAAAGAAAAGTTCTATTTTAATTTAATATTAAATATTTTCACAAAATATATTTTCAATGAACAATAACTTCTATGTTTTTGATTATATTGAAAATTCGAGTCCGTCTTGTCAGTCCACCAATGCAGTCCAGCCTTTAAGTGTCGTTATGTTACGTGTTTGAATTTTGATGAATGTCAAATAGTAATGTTGCTTTTAGCCCAAGAAAAAATCAAATGAGAGATCAAGTTTGACTTTTCTAGTCCAACATATATGGCTGCCTAACGGGCCGGGTTGCAGTCACATGTATATTTATTTATCATCTATATTTGTAACTTATAATTGTTAGTGAGCTAGGGCTTGAATGAATGACAGAAGATATGGTTTTGTTAGATGCTGCTCAGGAAGTTCTTTTAAAGTTGACTGTGAAAGATGTTCTTCGATGCAAAAGTGTTTGTAAGTCTTGGTATTCTTTGATTTCTAGTCCTTGTTTTGTTAAACTTCATCTTAAACATAATTGCAACAAAGAGGACAAAAATAATAAAGAACATGGAAACAGAAGAATTGCAATGACTATGAGATATGTAATTAGGAAGGGAGATCTGTGTAGTATACCTAAAGAGTGGCTATCCTACAGTTCGTTGATAATTCAAGGTTCTTCTAATGGCCTTTTATGCATATCTTCACTTGATAATCGACTTTGTTTAACCAATCCTTCGACTCGAGAGTTTCGAAAACTGCATAAGCCCCCAATACTTCCTAAAAATAGATCACATGCACTACGTTACGGCTTTGGTTATGATTCATCCACTGATGATTACAAACTTGTTATGGCCATCAACCAAGGCGGCTCTGATGGGGCACTTGTTCAAGTTCTATCTTTGAAATCAAATATTTGGAAACGTCAATTATAGGTTCGATGACAAAGAGCCTGGTATGTTATTCAACGGGGCTCTTCATTGGTTTATGCATACTGCTAACAGGGACAAAGTTTTCATTGTGTCTTTTGATTTAGCTAAAGAGCAATTTAGAGAAATTCCCCAACCTGAAGACGCGAGATATGTTTGGAATGGGCATAACAAATTTGGGATTTTCAAAGACCACTTATGCATTTTTCACATACGCGATGATGGTCGCCCCCATGGCATTTGGGTTATGAAAAACAACAATCTCAAACAGCCTTTGGGAACTGTTGCCAACTGCTTGCGAGATGATGGATCGTGTACATTACATGGTTAAGGATTGTCTTCTATCCAAGAAAATGCCGTTTTACTTTTGTTGTGAAAATACATTCTTGTCAACTAGTGGAAAACATATTTGGTCTCCTATCTTTGTGCAAACCCTTGTTTCTCCTTTCGTTAATAATCATGGTGGACCAAGTGACACAAAGAAGAACAAGAGGACTGTTGAAGCGGGGAGTTCTAAGGTGAGTTTTGCTTATTATTTCAGAATCTCTTTTCTTAATACAATTTAGTATATACTTTAGAATTACCCTATTAACTTTAATGGTTTTTATATGTTAACTAGTTGTTACAAAAGAGAGTCCTATATTTTCCCTTGATGACAACGATGTTAACGTCTAGAAATATAAGACAATAATACAACCAACAAACTATTTTGTTTGTGTATTATCAAGAATTGACTAGTTGGTGGTTATTGTAATTGGGAAATTGAACTGATCCAAACCGGATTGGTGGTTCTTGTAATGTTGTTATTCTAAGGTCCTTTATCCACACTAGTAATCATGCATCCCAAGTAAATTGAACATTGATGATTGATCTCTGTTGAGCGAATTATTTCCCTGTTTTATTACTGCTAGATCGTTAGTTTTATAAGTAAATAAGTTTTTTCTTTATTAGTAGTATAGATATGTGCTTTACCAAAGTTGTTGAACGAAAGTGCCAATGTTGGCTGCGCGACGATGAGGAGGTTATTGAAGTTCCCAAACACATAGAAATAAGTTTGTTTATTGTACTTCATCCGTTTACCCTACATTTGTACTATGTTTCAAATTGATTATTGATTTATTATTTATAATTTTCAAATATAATTCTAGGAATGGAGAGAGATTGAGGAAGCTTATACTCTAAAAGATGGAGAGAAGAATGCATTTTATTATGATGAAGATAGTGAGATGTAGAGGAAGAAGAGAAAGCAGAAAAAACGGTTCAAAGATACAACTTAAGCTTATTTTACTCTACAAGTTTATCAAGTTTAGATTTTTTTTCTTTTTCTTTTTTTTCTTTTCTCCCTCTATGTAATTTCTAAAAAACACTTGTACAGGAATTCAGAGACATTGATGTAATCATCATAAGCTAAGAGGTCATGACTCGAGAAGTTTGATGCAGTTAGAGGGAGAGGGTGGAAAGAAGAAGAGATCGTGGAACCAAAACAATTTGCAAGAGTTAATTTTCGAATAAGAGTATCTTGTGTTTGATAGTGTGTAATCGGGTTTTACTAGTTAGATTTTAATAACTAGAAGTCAAATGAGTATTTAGAACATCAATGTTATTATA
The DNA here is from genome assembly GCA_030686995.1 of Artemisia argyi. NCBI lineage: Eukaryota > Viridiplantae > Streptophyta > Magnoliopsida > Asterales > Asteraceae > Artemisia > Artemisia argyi. The sequence goes on along the minus strand of CM060692.1, from coordinate 192,033,695 downwards.
TACTGCTAGTTATAATGCTCGCGTACGTGCAAATTTTTTTCTAATTTTTTGAATAATGTATTTTTATTTATTAAAAAAATAAATAATTTAATTTTTGTTTTGTTTTATTTATGGTTTTTAAGTTTATATAACAATAAAGATATGGATTATAAGTATGTTTATCTTTACGATTTTTGCTAGCTGATGTGGCTTTTATATACATGGGGATTTTCCTACGTGACACGAGTGTAATGTCATCTTCATAGAAGATACCATTATATTCCGTATTCAACAAGCAAAACAAAATCGTCTATATATATCTTCTACGAAAAATAATTAATTCATAGGGCTATAAAATATGGAAATCAAATTTTGACCAAAAATAAGATAAGATTTTGCATTACTTGCTAATCAAGTTAGTTCATGCATGCCTATTTATACTTAGAAACACCCTATAAGAATTTATCATATATTCTCTTTGGTTTTCACTTTTAGTCGTCTATCTTTGCCTGTAAGTTCTTATCTCTTGTACGTATTTTATGCTTGCAAAGTTATTAATCATGTGAAGTTATAGTACATTTATTTTTGGCTAGATATGTTCTATGCTCTCTAGTGTTTTACTTTTTGAATTCATTGTGTTTGATTCACTATGTAGTTTAGGCTCTATTATTCTTATGAATATTGTCGTTAGTTAGTTAACCTGGGCTAGCTCAACCACTAAAAACTAACAAGCCGTTCAAAAAAAAAATTGTCGTTGGTTAGTTGCATTACTTGTACTTGCTATATAGTAGAATAACTATCAATCATGTCCTCCTAAAAGTTATAGGGTTCAAACTTCACCAGATACATATATGTACATGTATATCTTCGGGGACTCGATTAAAGTATTAAGGCCTCAAACTTTATAATTTGTAAATTATTAGGGCCTCAAAGTTTACTTCCGGCAAAAATTGTTGTAAGTGGAGAGTGACGATGATTTCAAATAAAATGTGAAGCTAGATGGATAGGATATTGAGTATTTTGTATATCAATAGTTTTTGTGATATATCTTTATCGTCATGTTTAGTCATCCATTAGAATTTCACTCGGGATTTTCGTTAACTTTGCTACCCCGGTATATATCCTTGATGGTTAGGAAAAGAGTCTGAAACAATCACAGTTAGACCGCTTACATTTGAGTCAAAACACTCACCCTCCCGAGTAAGCTAAACATGCTAAAATCTTATTCGTTTACTAGTTTTATGCGTTGATAGGAACTCACATGTAATGTGTGTTTTAATTTTAGTATGTGTGTGTTCAAAAGAGGTCGTAAGTGTGACCACACCTAATGCTCTAAGTAAAAACAATTTAAGGTTGGTTTATTCGTATTTGCAGTTAATTCAGTTACAATGTCGGATACTCAAGAGACTGACGAAAACATTGAGATATGGAAGATGAAGAAACGTATAAAAGAGCTGGAATCCGCAAGAGGTAATGGAACAAGCATGGTTTCTCTTATCATACCTCCAAACGATCAAATATCTCGAGTCACTAAACTGCTTCGTGAAGAATATGGTACTGCATCGAATATTAAAAGCAGGGTTAACCGTCAGTCAGTTCAAGGTGCAATAACATCGGCTCAACAAAGACTCAAACTCTATAGCAAAGTACCACCAAATGGGCTAGTGTTATACACCGGGACAATAGTAACAGATGATGGTAAAGAAAGAAAGGTTACAGAAGACTTTGAACCTTTTAAACCAATACGAACAAATGTTTATCTTTGTGATAACAGATTCCATACCGAAGCGCTTAATGCATTGTTGGAATCTGGTGAGAAGTTTGGTTTTATTGTTATGGATGGAAACGGGGCTCTTTTTGGGACGTTAAGTGGTAACAGTAAGGAAACTTTACATAAATTTACCGTCGATTTACCAAAGAAGCACGGGAGAGGAGGGCAATCTGCTTTAAGGTTTGGTCGTCTTCGTATGGAGAAACGTCATAACTATGTTAGGAAAACAGCTGAGCTTGCTACACAGTTTTTTGTTAATCCTGCTACTAGCCAGCCGAATGTTTTTGGACTTATACTCGCTGGATGTGCTGATTTTAAAACCGAGCTAAGTCAATCTGATATGTTTGACAAACGTCTTAAGGAAAAAATACTGAAAGTGGTAGATGTGTCGTACGGGGGTGAGCATGGTTTTAATCAAGCTATTGAGTTGTCGTGTGAGTATCTTGATAATGTGAAGTTTATTCAAGAAAAGCGTTTGCTCGGGAAATATTTTGAGCAGATGAGTAACGATACAGATAAGTACGTCTTTAGTGTGGATAATACTCTAAAAGCGTTAGAAATGGGTGCCGTGGAAGTACTTATTCTGTGGGAAAATCTTGATATGAATCGTTACACGCTTAAAAATAACACATCTGGTGAAATCATTGTTAAGCACTTAAACAAGGAACAAGAGAGCGATAAGAGTAATTTTAGGGATAGGGAGACTAACGCTGAGTTGGAAGTTGAGGAAAAGATATCGCTTCTTGACTGGTTTGTTAACGAGTATAAAAAGTTTGGGTGTACGCTCGAGTTTGTTACAAACAAATCGGAATTAGGATCACAGTTTTGTAGAGGTATTGGTGGAATAGGTGGGATCCTTCGTTATCAGGTTGATTTTTGTTCGTTTGATGAACCATCTGATAATGATGATAATGACGCTGAAGATGATTATGATGATGCGGCAAGTTATGATTCAGAGTAGCAATTAACTACTTATCAACTGCCCTTCCACGACTTGGGGTCAAGTCATAACCGAGCAGGATCAAGGAGCTCTTATGAAGGTTAGTTTTTATTTCTTTCTTTCTTACCTATACAAGTATATTAGATGGTGATTACGAACAACTGAACAAGCCTTTGGTTTAGCAGTATTTGGCTGACCCGTCAACCAAAAAACCTGTGGATACAAAACATAGATGTGTAGTGTGATTATTTTATAACGACTATTTATGTTTCGGTATTGAAACAGTGGGAACCAGTAGCATCAGTGAGAGATCGAGCCACAGACCCCAGCCTCAAGAGTCCGAACATTGCAAGATGGACCGTGCAGCGCGTGATATAGGACCCTAAAGATTAAAGAGTAAGAACATCTACATGGATTGCTTCAGTAGATCGCAATGATGATGGTTGTGGGTTATGAAGTCTTTACGCTGGAGCTTGCTAAAGATGTATATCGAGCATCATTGTGTTCTATATGAGCTAGTTTTTGTGAAGGTCAAGTCTTTGTGCGTTATGCCATATGCTTGATCGTTACGTTGATTATCTTGATTCTAGTTCAACTTCATTTTGGAACTTGTTAAACTCTATATCGAGATTTTCTTAGGTCGTTCTTTAAGTCTTGAAGTTACTCTTTTATGGTGTCTTGAAGTTACTAAATAGCTTCTCGACATTTTGAGATACTTATAAGTTTATTCATATGAACATGAACCTTAATGTTTAGGTTTTCTTATGCAGCAGTAAGTTGGACTTTCTAAAGTCAAAGTTACCGCTTTTGATACGCAAAATCGATCTGCATTACATTATATTTTCAAACTCCAAATCTGCTCATACATTTGGCATCATTAATAGAATACAATGCTGTTATCACTCTTTAAGATGTAACCAACAATCTCGTATCGAGTTTGAAGGTAAAAAGCTAGTCATTTGACTTAAAAAGTCAAACCGTACCTCTGTTTCTGAAACAACATTTTCTGATTTTGTAACACAGAAGTCGCAAAAGACCCGTGAAATGGTAAAATCTTGCAACTTTACTATATATATATGAAGTTATGAATTACAACATGGATGACCAATAAAAAAAGATCTACACCTTATAAATTAAACTCATTGGCAACTGGCGAAAACTTTGGATTATTTACACCACCATAAACCATTTGCATCATGATTCTTATTCACAAAATTGCATACTTTTAGCACCGATTACAACTGGTCTTCTAAAGCGGCTATCGATGAGCGACGAAGTAAATTTCTTGATGATCTCACGTTTTTTAGTGTCATCATCAGCTTCTGTCTTTCGCCTTCGACTTCAGCAAACTGAAGGCTTAACTGAGAGTAACGATCATGCATTTCTTTTAGTTCACTCTCGACATTAACATATTTCCCTTTTATTTCCAACATGTCTTTGATTAGTTCGTTGATGTCCCTAAAGCTCTTGAAGATTGCCTCATCGTCACTGTGTTGTTTAAGGAAAGAACTGACACCATATGAAGATACCATGTTAGGTAGCGTTTGAAGATGCAAGAATAAGATAATCACGTGTTTAGAAGAAACGTATACCTTTGGAATTGAATGCCTGGTTTCTTTTTATTCCGAAGTGCTTCGGCTAGCTCGATTTCCAAAGCAAGAACCCTTTCCAATGCATTTCCATTTCCCGGAAAATCAACAAAGTTCGGGTATATGCTGCCTAACTCTTCATTGGCCTTGAATTAAAAAAAGATTAATCCTTAGTAAACAAAACAAATAAAGTTATTAAGGGTCAAACATAAATCGTAGCTGAAGTTACCTGACGTAATTGTGCAAGCTCTCTCTGTAAATCTTGAACACTCGGGTCATAATTAGTTAACGGAAGAAGTGAATTATCGTTTTTCATTCTTTCCAACTGCCATAACATAAATGTTAAAAACTTAGATTCAGATCACGAGTTTTATGTCAAAAAATAGTACTAATTGAATATGCTGATAATTTACCTCTTCGTCTAGCTGCTCCATACAACTCCTCAAATGTTGAGCTCTGAATTGATCATTGACAACGGTTAGTTGCTTTGAAGAGTCGTTATTGACTAATGAATCCTCATCGCCTCCATATGCACGATCTGAAACTCCCTGCAGACAAATGTTCAACAATTAAACTCACATGATAACCAAAATCAAATTTAAGAAGCAATGATCATGTTTATGTCATTTCCTTTCTATTTCTTAGTATGTTATACTATCTACAAAATTTGGCCAAAACAGCCCAAAAATGTTAAAATGACCATAATGCCCTTCAATCCAAATTAGTGTTAAAGAGATTATTAAATCTGCAAAATTTAAAGAATTTACAGGACAAAAGTCACAAAATTTAGCCCGGAAATAATAACCGGATCATTATGCCCATCAAAAAACGTTAACAAATTTATACTGAAATATAACCGGAATATAATTTAATGTTGAAATCTGAATTTATACCTGAATGGCTAGTGAGTGTTCAGATTCACTGCTTTGAGTCGAACCATTTACGCCCGTATAACCATTCTGCTCTTTCTGAGCAATCTGCTCTCGAATCAAAGAAAGTTCTTCGCTGACTTTCAACTTTTCATCCTCACATTCTTGTAACAAGCCAACAAGCTTTTCCTTCTCTTCTTTACAACACTCGAGACTCAAAAGAGCACATTCCAATTCTGCCTGTATCCGATCATAATCCGGCTTATTATCAGGCTTCTTCATACTCTCCATTTCTTCAAGCGCATCTTGTAACTTAAACAACATTTCCTCGTTATGCTTTTTTGTGACAGAAAGTTGCTGCTTTAAGTCTTGAATCTTCGCTTGATATTGCTCTTTCATAAATGCTAATCTTAATGATTCCGATGGCCCTTCGGGATTGTTATCTTTTTTCTCACGTGCCATGTCACCGTTTTCTTTTAGCTCCTTCAAATATGTCGATAAGTTCTTGTATTCTTCTGTCTTTAAACACTGTTCAGCGAGCTTGTTTTTAAGTTCACTGCATTTGTTCTGTAACGTGATGAATGCATCATTCTGTTCATCTAATTTTGCTTTAAGAACTACTGATACGATCTCGGATTCTTCACGGGAAATCAAAGAATCATCTACTTCGAGAGGATGCTCGTTGTTCACTTTTGGATTCAATGTATTGTGAGAGATAGACGCCTCTAACTTTGATCTAAGAGAGTTGATTTCGGCTGCTAAATTTCTGTTTTCTTCGACGTAATGAGCTTCGTTTTCGAGACAGTGGTTCAGTCTTGACTCGGTATCATGAAGCTTCATCTCAAGTTTACTGTACTGCCCGATCTTCGCCTCTAACTTAGTCAACATATCTTTCAGTTGGTCGACTTCAAGAACATGCTCGTTTTTCGATTCCAAAATTTCAGCATTATGAGCAACAGAAGCCTTTAACTCAAATCTTAATGATTCAAGGGTTTTCGATAACTTCTCATTTTCTTCAGTATATCGAGCTTCATTTTCGAGACATTGGTTCAATCTCGACTCAGTATCATCGAGTTTCATTTCGAGTTCCTTGTACTGCCCCACTTTCGCCTCTAACTTAGACAACATGTCCTTCAGTTGACTTACCTCGAGATCATGCTCTTTTTTCGACTCTAACTCCAATCTTAGAGATTCGAGAGTAGTTGACAACTTCTCATTTTCTTCAACATAACGAGCTTCACTTGCTATACGGTCATTCAATCTGGTTTCCATATCAAGAAGTTTTGTTTGAAGTCGACGGTATTGCTCCACCTCTGATTCCGATTTTGCTAGCATATCTTTCAGTTGGTCTAACTCGACAGCATGTTGGCTGTTTACCTCTGCATTGTGAGCAACAGAAGCCTCCATCTTCAGTTTAAAAGATTCAAGTTCCGATGCTAAGTTTCTGTTTTCTTCAACGTAACGAGCTTCATTTTCAAGACAAACTTTCAATCTAGACTCAGTATCTTGAAGTTCTGTTTGAAATTCGATGTACTTCGCGATCTCATCCTTCAGTTGACCGACCTCAATAGCATGCGCATTATTAAGTTCCGAAATTTGAGCAATAGAAGCCTCCAACAACAATCTTACGGATTCGAGATTCTTTGACAATTTCTCATTTTCTTCAAGACAATCATTCAGCTTCGACTCAGTATCATGCAGTTTCGCTTGAAGTTCGATATACTTTCCAGCCTCTGACTCAGACTTCGTTAACATGTCTCTCAATTGGCCTACCTCAACATCACGCTCGTTTTTCGATCCCAAAATTTCAGCATTATGAGCAACCAAAGCCTCTAACTCCAACTTAACAGATTCTATGTCCCTTGATAATTTCCCGTTTTCTTCCTTGTAACGAGCTTCGTTTTCAAGACATTGGTTTAATCTCGACTCAGTATCATCAAGCTTTGTTTGCAGTTCACTGTACTGCTCGAGATCCAGCTCAGACTTAGCCAGCATGTCTTTCAGTTTGCTAACCTCGACACCAAGCTCAGCTTTGGATTTCAAAGAAGCCTCTAACTCCAATCTGACATATTCAAGGGTCGTTGATAATGTCTTGTTTTCATCCATATATCGAGCTTCAGTTGCGAGAAGTTCATTCAATCTCACTTCTGTATCACGGATTTTTACTTTAAGAGACTCAACAGTTTTCACCATATTTTCATTTTCTTGCAAATAACGAGTTGCATCATCGATATGCTTATCTTCAAGTTCCCGAAGCTGTTTCACAAGCTCGTTGATCTTACCTTCATACTGAGTTCTAACAAAAATAAGCTTCAAATCTTCAGCAGCACGTTCTTTGTGAAGTGTGTCAAGACTTTCCTCATGTTGAGCGACAAGTTGAACAGCTCTTGAGTTTTCTGATTCTCGATGGCTAAGTTTGGAACTGTGGCTTTCGAGTTCAGAGGTCAAACGTGCAACTGTACCCTCGAGCTTGTTTCTCACATCATTCTCGACATTGAAGCATTCTTTCACCCTATCCACCTCCAAAACGAGCTTACTTAATTCCTCATGCTTATTTTCTACAATAATCTTCAAATCTTGATTTTCTTGTTTCAACTCGGAAACGATCAACTTACTTTTTTCAGCTTCTTCAGACATCATTTCCAATCCCTTGATTTGTTCAACGAAGTATTTATCTTCCGATAACATCTTTTCCAGCTCGAGTTCTAAATCCGAAAGGTACGATACAATCACTTCACCATTCTCCACATATGTTTCCCCTGATTCTAAACTACTTTTGAATTTATTGGCAACAGAATCAACTTGCAACCGAAGCTTCTCCAACGAACCGTTTGGGGTATCCATTTTCGCCACCATTTCATGTAAGCTGTTTGCGAATTTCCTCTTTAAGTTGTCGTTTTCTTTTTGTACCGTTTCTTTGGATCGAGTCAACTCACGGATTTCTGATCTTAAAGCTTCTACTTCTTCCTTCATAGACACCGTACTCTTTTGATTATTGAAAACTTGTACTTGTAAAAGATCTTCGAGCTCTCGTTTTTCAGCTGAAACGGCATCGTGTTTGCTTTTGTAAACTTGGTAATCAGCAAGTAGTGCTTCACATTCGGTAATCTTTTCCATCAGAAGAAAATTCTCCTTTGAAAGATTTCCGACATCTGTTTCCAACATTTCGTTTCGCATCCGCAAATCGTTGCAATTCGCAAGATAATATGCGTTCTGCGCATTTAGAACATCCCGAGATTGGTTCAAAAGTTGTAATTCCCGTCCCAGTTCCTGTAACTTTTGGTTCGTTCTTCGTATATGAGAGCTTGCTTCAAATAATGTCTCCTTTAAAGTTGCTGAGTACACGTCTAGATGTATGTTTACCGAACACATTTCACCGAGCTCTTCTTCGACTTTTTTGTATATATTTTCTTGTATACTCAGCGATTTCTTCATGTCATCAGAAACGAGATGTTTAGATGGTGGTTGTGAGGTATCGATATAAGATTCTTTGATGACGGTCTGATTCGTCTCGAACATTGACAAAACTTGGAATGAAAGCATGTCGAGATCTTTTTGGAGTTGACCCACTGCAATCGAGTAATTTAAACGAGCCCTTTTCAATGCTGATTCTGAAGTCGTTGCCCTTTTTTGAAGCTCGTCATTAACAGAAATTAAAGACTCAGTCTCAGCTTTGCAAGCAGAGTGCTCGTTTCTAAGGGTTTGAAACTCTCCCAGAATCCGTTTCTGGTTTTCCTCAAGTTCATGCACAAGTCCCTCGTAATAACTCTCCATTTGATTCATCTTTTTTACAAGATTTTCATTCTCGGCTTTTGCTACATCCAACTCGCCTAAAAGTTTTTCAAGGGATGGACTCGGTATTTCACCAGAAGAAAGCATGCTTACGGGCTCGACTCTTTCTTTTTTAAGATCTTGAACAGTATTAAAAAGCACCTCGAAATCAGACTGTAAGAAACTTAAATCACACTCACGAGAATCGGCATAAACCTTTTCTTGTAGATTCCGTATTTGATCCTCCACAAGAAAGACCAAATTGACCTGGTTACCATGATCCATTTTCTTCGTTTTTCCTTCCTTAAACAGTGAGCTCGATTTCATTTCTGTCAGCTTCTGTAGATCGGTTTTGAGCTTTGAACATTCTGATTTTAAAAAGGTGACTTCTTTTGATAATTCTTGACCTGAAGCAATCTCGCTAGCTAGTTCTTGTGAAAACTTTTGTGTTTCGGATCCGATTTCATTAGCATGACTCTGCAAAACACTTAATTCCATCTTGAGCTCGGAAATAGATGACTCAGCAGCGTCCAAGCTTCCTCTGAGCCTAAGATTCTCTTCAAAAACAATTGCCACGTCTTCGCGAATTTTTTCTGTTGGTGGACTTTGACTCGCCGAAACTTTGCTCTTGATACTATCAACATCATGAGTGTTGTAACTTTCTGATGCATTTGATGACCCATGTGAATCTGAACATTCTTCGTGTATGTTTGTTTCTTCTCTAAGTTGTACTTGGGTCTTAGCCTAGTAAAAAATAAACGGAAAGAATTTAGCAACAAACAAGAATAGCATACGTAGCAGGTAAATATGATAGAAAAAAAGAGCTAACCTTATTCATCTGATCATCGAGCATTTCCAGCTCAGAAGATGATGATCTGGCAGTATTAGGTTCGGTCTCTTTATTTACGTTATTGCCACTTTGCAGGCCTTTATCTCTCTGCTGCTCAAACTCTCTGCATTAGATCAGCAAAGTATATATTCAATACACGTGATCAGCAACGCACATTGGTACTCTAATCGGCATTTTAAGAAGCTATACCTGAATCCAGTTTTAGCAGTCAGCAGCTGAACGGAAACCTAAAACCAAAAGCATATGAGTTATGTCAGCTGTGACATGGTAAACATTATATTTAAGGAGCTATAAGCTATTAAGCTTAAGAAGTTGACGCATAAGAATTTGTGTTGCTCACATGCAAAATGGTTCCATGGTCGGATCCAGTAAGTGGAAGAGAAATAGCTGCCGGCTGTGAAGCATCAGCATAGTCAGCAAGATTGATGGTAGCCTCACCGAGGATACTAGACCGTGATGTACCCTGAGCTCCAAATTCATACCAAACCATAGTTAATACAACACTTGTTAAAATCACTATTATTACAGTGTTTCGTGTAATAAAAGGATGCTTACCATTCCCACAACAAGTCTGTAGAGCTTATCATCGTATTGTTTGCTCGTATAATCTAATAAAAGCCTTGTAGTTTCATAAACCGGATCTGCCCATTTGCACGTTCCGTTTCTCACATTTGCTTTGCTAGTCTTTGCCGTAGCCTTCCCAGTTTCAGTAGGAATAAAAGATATAAATAATTTCTCCCATCCTTTTTGCGGAATCTGAAACATAACAATTTGTCAGCTTAACAAAAAATTTATAATACTTTTGTCTTTTATGTAATCATAAAAATCTAATTATTTGACAAGGGTGAAATGGTATAACAAGGACAAACTTACGTGTGTAGCATGAAATTGCAACCGAAAGACAACTTTTACTTTAGCCTTCTCAGGTTTCCATTTGGTAACCTTTGACATTATTGCATAATCAATGTATCACGCCCTGCAGATTGTTGGATTCGTGAATAACCGTCTCAATTTGACATAATCATATCGATATTAGCATAGCACAAAATACACTAGGTAGTATACAACCAAATGTCATGAATTTTTCAAGATATCGACTCATTTCAAAGTTAGGTCCCTAAAAACTATAGTTAGCATCAGGATTGCGTGTTGTGAACAATAAACTGTAATAGTAGCCATATGATGACATAAAATGAGTTTTAATGTCTTGGACTAAACGTGCCGAAAATTCTCATACTAAGGGGGGTTTGACTATTGAGGTAAGCTCAAGCCTAAGGGCTTATGCATCCCTAAAGAGCTCCAAATTTGGAGCTTGTGCTTATTGGTTCTTCTTCCTCACGAATAAGGTAATAAGTTTTTAAGAAAACTTGACCTGGACACATTTTGGGGGCACAGTGTTTTGATAACACAATATCATATCAAGCACAACAGATAAGCTTAACCAAACACCCTGTAAAACAGATGTGTTCGGTTAATTTGGAAACAAATAGAAGGAATGGATAAGCAAGTGCTTAACTATCAATAGTCACTGCACACAAACTTTCCAACAATAAGCCATAGGCACTTTAAGGCATGCATGATGGTTCCCACGCACTTTTAGTTGGGGTACTGAAGTCTAAGACTCTAATAAGTGGCAGATCCTGGAGTTTCGGTCAGAGGATTACCATAGCAACTCTATATCTTTTACAGAACCAAATTCTATTTCAGAGTACGCATGTGCATACCCGGCCTCCATGTATTGTAGGTCCACCCATAACAAACTAACAGTCCCTCCCGAAACATTTTTTGTGCAGCGACTACTTTTCTGTTGACTAATAGCAGAAAAGCACTAAGCTTAAATTAAGAGCTTATGCATCCTTAGAAAGAATCCAATTTGTATCTTTAAATGGTGTTTGGGATTGCTAAGTTAAGTGCCTATCTACTTATCTTTTAAGCCAATAAGCAGTTTTGAGTGACTGGACGAAACTTCTGATGTGCTTATACAATGTAGATAGGTACTTAAAAATGAGCAGAGGTTCTTACCTGCTTATTTTTCTAAATCAATAAGCAGTTTCACATAAGCAATCCTAAACACCCCATTAAGCTTACTGACATCTTTCCTCACGATAAGCTAATAAGCTTTTACCACCTAAACACTTGTCCGAGCTTATTGTGTTTTGATAACACAATAAGCTACTAAGCACCATAAACAAGCTTACCCAAACACCCCTGGATCTAGATTATTTTATGCAACATAAGTCATACTTCATACAAAAGGTGTGGTACCTACAACAGGCCCCGTGATTCCTTACGATCCCATAGACATATTTGTATATGCTGGAAAAGTATGCCTAATAAAGTACAAAGATCCCAAACAAACTAATCATACTTTAATACTCAAACAAAAAGCTACCATTACATAATGTGCTTAAATTAGACCCTAATCAAGATTCGGTTTATACTCGATTAGATCAAACTTAACTAGATTCACCCAAAAACCCTTAGATCTATATAATTACAAACGACCCGCATTATATTTCTTCATGATCATACAAACATTAAGCTCGAAAGTAAAGTAAAATGCATACCTTATTCAAACTAATGACGATCTCAATTCTGATCCAAAGAACCTAAAAATCAAAGTAGAAGCTCAATAAAGGAGGAAATAAGGCCTTTTTTTGTACTTGAAATCAAGAATCTTGAAAATGACTAAAATTTGATAAAAATCTCTACTTTTTGCTGAAATTTGAACATTTGGATCAAATTAAGAAAACCCATTTGTGAAAAGTACTAACAATTTCAAATTTTGATTTAAAAAAAATGCTACAAAACATCAAAATCAGTGTAAGACCCACTTATGAAATTTTATAAAAATGACAACTTTTGGATCAAATTTCATACATTTGGATCAATTTAACAAAACCCATTTGCGAAAAAGTACTAAAAATACTTAATTTCATAAAATCAGCTCAAAATCAAGAATCTTGAAAATGGGTACTAGTGTAAGACCCACTTATGAAAAAATGATAAAAATGACTACTTTTTGCTCAAATTTGATACATTTAGATCAAATTAACAAAACCCATTTTTAAAAACTACTCAAAATATCAAAAATTATAACTTTTTACTTAAAATCAAGAATCTTGAAAATGACTAAAATTTGATAAAAATCAAAACTTTTTGCTCAAAAATGAAACATTTAGATCAAATTAACAAAACCCATTTTTAAAAACTACTCAAAACATCAAAAATTACAACATTTTACTCAAAATCAAGAATCTTGAAAATGACTAAAATTTGATAAAAAAAATCACACCTTTTTGCTCAAAAATGACCCTTTTGGATCAAACTAAGAAAACCCATTTTCTAAAAAGTACTAAAACATCAAAAATTACAACATTTTACTTAAAATCAAAAATCTTGAAAATGACTAAAATTTGATAAAAATGACACTTTTGGATCAAACTAAGAAAACCCATTTTCTAAAAAGTACTAAAAACTCCAAAATTTGTAAAAAAAAATAAATAAATAAATAATTTTAAGATGAAAATTAACATCAAGATTAGAGTTAATATAGTAATACACTACCTAACAATGTAAGATTAGGATCTGAAAAGAGGAACTTGCAAATGAAGTAAATCTGACAAAGATTATTAGTGAGTGAGTGCGATTGGAAACGTAAGAAAACAGTCAAAATTTTATAAAAAAATTTATAAAAAAAAATATCAAATTATGATGGAAAAAAAAGATGTGAATGTGATGAGAGAGTGTTGAAAAGTTGAAAAAATTTAATATTTTTTTTTTTAAGTTTTCTGAAAAGTGGAAAAATAGTTTTTGAGAGAGATGTCCCGCCAAAGAGTTGTGATTTTCATAAGTTACTTGAACCATGTGACATGTGTTGTGTTTTATTGTTGTACTTTGGGTCTTGTAGTTCATGTTCTTTTTCAATGGATATCTATTGGAACTAGTTAAATGTTTTAATTTTAATGATATGTTGGACATATACTTTTTGTATTCTAGTTTTTTTTTTTTTTTTTTTTTTTTTTTTTTTTTTTTTTAACTTTTTGTAATTTTCCCAAATTATAATGATCTAATTTTACTTTTAAATCTAGTGTTTACGTATGGTACGTATTAGGTAAGATCAGTCAATCGTTTGATTTCCCACGTTCAGTAAGAATATAAGAAATATGACTAGAGTCAAGAGTTGGGGTAACACTCACGATGTGATTATGTGACTATTGTGTGCATTTTTGTGTCGAGTCCATTTCAAGGAAATGGTTCGGTATTTATAGTGATGCATTTAGTTTTCGTGTAACCCATAAACGAAATCCAAAGATTGAAGATGGTCCACGTGGTAGACATCCAAAGGATGAAACAAGAATGACACATGGCGTGTCATCCTTTGCTAAGATGGGTTCATGGAATGTCCCATGGACGATATCACATTCTTGCGTGATACCCTACAGCATTACCCTAGTGGCGGAGCTTGGATGTCTTGTTTGGGGGGCCAAAAATTTTCGAAAAAAATGTGGTAGTCTATATAAAAGGCGATCTAAAGTCATATAAAAACGAAGTCCAAAATTAAAACTTGTGAACTATCATAAATGATAACATAAAAGTGCCAATTTATAACTAAATTTTTGAACTCTTGAAGACTTATTATATTGGTTTACTTAGATTTTATAAAGTACCAATTTATAACTACATTTTCGGAAAAAATTCAATTAATGACTACTACAATGTGAAGAGGATGTGAAAAGATTATCAATTTTGTATAATTGGCTTTCCCACTAGCTACGTTACCAAAATTATAGGAAGCTACAATGAAAAATAAATGCTTAAATTTCTAAAGCTAACAAAATCACTAACTGTTACCTATATTTTAGGGGGGCCAAGACCCCTTCCTGCCCTTTATAACTTTCGCCACCGGTAGTGACACATGTTGCTTGTTGCAACGACCCTAGAGAAATTTCCAATCTAGGTCGTTTGCCTGAATGTGTTTATATGGCTTGACATCTTGTTCGTACCTGGCCTGGGAAGTTATTCCTCAAGCAGGTTATGACAGGGCCTTGCCTTGATGGGCTTGTCTTAAGCCTATGATAGGCGTATGGGCTCTAGTCAATTGGGCTAAACTCACATACGTTAACATCTAGGTTGTAGGATCAATTAAAAAATCAAATTGTCACACCCTATTGTCTTTAATCTAACAATATGTGAGGGTGTCCATTAGTTAAAAGTTTTAGGTTTTAAAACTTATAGGTAACATTTGTAAAATAGTGTCAGAGAGATAAGTGTTATAAGTGCAGAGAAATTGTTTTTCAAAGTTTGTTACCTCTCGATCTACCCTGAGTTCTTCCTCAGCGGCCACCAACCTTGATCCCCCAGGGGTAGGTGAAGTTAAAATGTGATGTTGCCATGTCGCTTTTGGAATTGTTGTTTGTGATTCAATAGGTTATCTTTGCTATGTCTTCGGTAATCCTTGCCATGCCATATCTCCTCTCCATGCCGAGATACTTGCATTACACTACGCTTGCTCATTAGCGTTTAATCGAGGATGGTTTAATGTTGTCATGGAATCTGACTCCCAACTAGCTATCTCCTTGTCATCTTTTGAAACACCCCCACCTTGGAGTTTAGCTGCTTTTGCGGATGACATTCACTTATAGGCAAATCATATGCAACTATCCTTTTCTTAGGTTAATCGAAAAAATAATCAATTAGCTCATTGGGTTGATCATCATGTGTTTTCTACTACTTTAAGGCTTAGTTGGGATGTTTATTTTTCTCAAAAACTTACCTCGCTTTTGTATGGATCTTAAGTTTGTTTAATTAATGTTTTTGTTCAAAAACAAGAAAAGATAATAATAATAATAATAATAATAATAATAATAATAATAATAATAATAATAATAATAATAAATCGTGAGATAATGTTTAGTTGGATATTTTGAAATGGATGCTATATGTGCTTGGTTTCATAACATGGGAGCATGGATAACTTGCAAGAATGAGTGATCGCATATTAGAGCATGTGGTAATGTAATCACGAGTTAAATCTTAACGCACTGTCACGTCAGCGTCACATCAGCTTTTCCTTTTTAACCTTAACTCTCCGGTAACATAACTCACCTATAACTCACCTTCATCTAAATTATTATTTTCAATTTAAACCCCGTTAGAGGGGGGTGGGATGAATTTTTTTTTTTTTTTTTTTTTTTTTTTTTTTTCCTTTGTCTGGCTTAACGCACGTTAAGTGCTTGCCCATCCAACTTAACACACCTCTTGCCTTTGATACCCGGTAAATTAACACACCCTATTTTTCTTGTCCGGTTAAGTTTTAACGCAGGTGGAGGTTACGTTACCGCATGTTCTTAGAAATTTGCAAGGAACAAATTTTTTATGTTTCTTTTTATTTAAGTTTTCCTTTTTCTTTGTTGTTTGAAAAAGACAACCATTAAGATAAAAGAAAAAAAATATACCATCTTTGTGCATGTTTCTTGTGATCACGTGAGTAAAAGGCTGTCACTTTTCTTACAGGTTGCAAATACTTTTCTTTTGCCGGAAATCTAGAATACTAAATATAAACAGTTAGTTTAATACATTACATCATGGTTTGATCCATTTAAGTATAACCGATCAATACTTTTATCTAGCTAGGTGTTATGTCACAATGAGGAATAATCGTTAAGTTCGATTGCATAAAGCTTTAGACGTCGATGCTTGTAATCATACTGCGAAAACAATAGAGGCATTTCACATTTGCAGATGCGAAAATCAGATAGTCGCTTATGGTGGCAAAATCAGTGTGTACCAAAAGATAACGGATTCAAATCATAAAATGTTTTTCACCGTGATAGGTCATGTTAATCAATAATAAATAAGCCAAATTATTATTTTTATATTTTTTTTCTTTTAATTTAAATTATGGGCTTACTTACGTTATTTACTTTCACAATACACATAACATGACATATTGTATTAAAACTAGTTTGAGAAATCTTTATTCGTGAGAAACTAATAATAGATGAATTTATGGCCGGTCTACATAATTTTGCATTTAACCATGTTTGATTTTCTCAGAATGCATCAGATAACTTTGTATACTGGTTCCGTCCCTAAACATACTCCCACATTAGCTAGAACTTATAACACAACTACTTTGAATTTATGGTCACAATATAACTTCATTAATTCTCTCACATGCTAGCTCATGCACTTAA
This sequence comes from Artemisia argyi, assembly GCA_030686995.1. Classification (NCBI taxonomy): domain Eukaryota; kingdom Viridiplantae; phylum Streptophyta; class Magnoliopsida; order Asterales; family Asteraceae; genus Artemisia; species Artemisia argyi. The sequence goes on along the minus strand of CM060692.1, from coordinate 192,016,727 downwards.
GTCCCACAAGACAATGGACTTTCGTTTATTGTACTCAACTACTAATATAGTAGTAGTTGTCTGTATTAGTTGGAACTTGAAATACATCTTGAATGGTCATGACTCATGAGATGCATAAATTATTTTAAATAATTGGCGTGTTAAAAAATATTTGTTGAGATTTAATCTATTGGAGTGTTCTGCGTGTCAATACCTACTTTGTCCTTATTAGAAAAGCAAATCCAAATCTGATTGTATTTTAAAATAAATAATAGGGAAAATTTCAAAAGTATTCTACAAATCGAATTTGGGTCAATAACTAAGTGAATAATTTTGCAATTTCTCATGTGCGACCGTGTTATTGCGCGACCTTATTCATAATTAGACATATAGCATGACAAAAGGTACCATTCTAATCATTTTGTGACATACTTGTCACATTTTGAATGGGGTTGCACATTTGTCTTGCTCGACCGACGGCTGTGCGACTGTTCGACCCATTCAAAATGTGACAAGTGTGTCACCAAATAATTAGAATGATACTTTTTGTCATGCCACGTGTCAACTTTTTAATGGGGTCACGCAGTAGCACGGTCACACATGACCAAAATTAGAATTTGCAATATTCTTGACTACATTGTTGATACAAATTCATTTTTTGATGTATTTTTGGAATTTTTTCTAAATAATAATTCTGTAATGCTCAAGCTAGGATAATGAATTCAAGTTAACAACATTTCTACTTCTGACACTAACTAAAAAAATGTAAATGAGGTGTATAGTTGTGCCATGCTTACTTAGAATAAAATAGCATTCATTTATTCTAATCTCTGATTTAGTAGAAAAAATAGTATATATAACCTATTACATAAATGGCCACTATGGTTTCTTACAGATTTAGTCATTGAACTTTTTGTTCACCTTTCAAACGGTTATTGATTCAATACAAATTCGTTATATAAATGGTCACTAGGGTATTCCAAAATGACATAAATGGTCATTGAGTTTTGCCAAAATTAGACTAGATCTATAACCATTTAAAACCTTAATAACTGAACCGGTGAAAAAAAAGTTAGTTACTAAAAATCTGCAAAAAACCGGCAAACCACAACGACCATTTATGTAATTAACATCATATATAATTAAAGAGGCCCAGTCTAACAATCTGTGGATAGAGGCCCGGTCTTTTCAATACTTGATATAGTCCAATAGTGGCCCAATCATAGAAACATTACTATATATATACATTTTGCAAGGGAATCAAAGAATATTCTCTAATAAACTATTCATAATATTTGGCTTGGTATGTTAGCACAACGTGTGTGTCTCTTGGGAGTCCAGTAAGCTTTCTTAGCCTCATTGTGTAATCTGAGGCCCAATATTGGTGTTGCTAAGAAACGTATAACCCGATGCAATTAACATTGACAATGTTATTTACCTTTTCAACATAATAGGCTCAGTTGTGTTATTTATAACACCGGCAACATATGTTAGCATGAGGAAACTATAAACTACTTAAGAATACGGTGTGTGTTTGGATAATATTTATGCAGAAACTTTGCACTTACAACAACCCAAAAATATAGCAAACACCCCGCCGCAACGCGGCGGGCTCCTGCTCCTTGTTATACCTGAAATGAAAGAGGTTAGTATTTAATATTTTTGTTGACATGGTGTTCATTTTTAGACCAGCCAACACGAATGTTAACCTGGTCTAGCTATACATAAGACTGGTTGGATCATTATACATTATGACGCATCGGCAACTCGAGCCAAACAACCTTGCATGACAAGTGATTGCCAAAGGTCATGCTCATGCTCGATTTAGCCATGGATCGACTCGACAAGTCATTGATACTTATAAAGTTCAAATGTCTTTATTTTTTTTCATGTTTAACTTATGCATAAAGATATATACCTATTATTGTAAAATGTACTAGTTTATGAACTTATGTAATACAGTCTTTATAACGACAATAAACATACAATCAAACACTTTGTCCAACTTAGATATTAGGAAGACAAAATGTTAAACAAAATGAAACATATATAATACAAACATCATAAATCACATGAACTAACCATCCAAAAATGTTTGGTCATGGACCTCTACCTTTTACTAATTCTTAATCATCATACTTTCTTTAACTGCGATGTTACGAGATCTTCTGCAGGTTTTATAGACCGCACGTTAGAGATTACACGATCTTTTTTGAACTTCCAACATAAACAACTTCGTGGCGAGGCATTTTCATATTCCTCATCCTTTGTGATGCATTTCTCGCCTCTTTCTTTTTCGGGTTCCTTGATCTTCTCATTATGAAGCTTTTTTAGCACGTAAGCTTCACTCAAATCATAACCAGCCATAGCCGTTGATTACGAGTTAGAACAAAATGAAGAGCCTAATTAATGAAGTAATAGAATTAACATGTCATGCAACTTTATAGTGACCATTTCAGGCTTGGGCCTTGGGCAACAAGTAACTTTACTGTTGGAGTTGTAGGCTTGCTACTTTAAAATAAACAAAACTTTATCATTAGTTTTTTATTATTAACCATTTCAGGCTTGGGGAACAAGGAGGTCAATTAGTCAAGTGATGATATTTTATTACACATTTTTGGACTTCACTTCAAATGCATATAAAATGAGCTTAAAGTAATCAATCACAAGCAAACTTCCTTATAACATAAAAAACCGACATAGATATATTGTCAAATGTGAATTAGCTTACGCATACATGGTATCTTGGAAATCCTATTAGTATATTGAAATTTAATAGAAATATCCTTGACTAAAAAAATAAAGGGCAAAATCTTTTAAAATGCATCATACTTGTCATAAATGTTACTTTCGTGTACTGAATAAATATATTTTCTTATATATGTACTGAACTTTCATTTTTAGGTCTTTTTAATATACTTTGTGATGTTTTTGCCTCTCAAATTATTAAAAATCCAGGAGCAAAAATGTTATAAAGTACATCAAAAAGACCAAATAATGAAAGTTCAATACCTATATACAGATATATATTTGTTCAGTACATGAAATTAATATTTGTGACAAGTATAGTATGTTAATAGGTGAGTAAACTACATCCTTCGTCCTTGTGGTTTGCGTTAACCGACGAGTTTCGTCTTTTGACCGAAAAAATTGCACCGTCCGTCGTTAAATGCGAAACGTTATCTACCGTTGATCCTTCCTTTTAACGTACTTCATTAACTATCGTTAAGTCGCTCCACTTGATACTTACACGAGGGTATAATGGTAAATTTGCTATATATTTTTTTTCTTTCCTTTTTAAACACAAAGAAATACTAGTAACAAATATCTAACGTGAGTCCCACCACAATCATCTTCTACTTTTTTTTTTTTTTTTTTTTTTTTTTTTTTTCAAATTGATGGAAAAGAAACACAAAAATCCAAACTTTGTCCACCTAGAAAAGCATCCAGGTGGGTCTTAACTTATTGTATCAGGTAGGAGAAACTTCTTCTACAGTTTTGACTTGGTCAAAGCAAAGATGGATAAAATCAGTCTACTAATTGGAGTAAAAAATGTTTGTTGTAGTTTTGATGGGCTTTATGAATTTGTGGTAATTGGTAAATGAAAAAGAAGCGTGAATTGCTTATGTTATTTTTGGATGATAATAGTAACTTGATGATAATATATGTATATAAATGAAAAAATAAATATAAGAAAATTTATGGTAGATTACGGCATATGATTGATAAGTTGAAAAAAGAAAGATAAATAACGATTTGCAGCTATTTGTTTGGTGATGGTGATATGGATAGAACTTATTAAGTTGGGTTGAATTTTGTTTTGAATTTTAAGAAGGTTGAGGATAGAGATGAGTAAGGAAAATGAAGTACAAAGAGAAAAAATAGAGGTATTGTTAGTGAAGGTAAGTGGAGAAGATGAAGTAGAGAGAGAAGCGGTAAAAAGACAAAAATACCCTTACATGTGTAGACTTAACGATTGTTAGTGTGTCCCGTTAAAGCGAAGGACTAACGATAGATAACGTTTCGCATTTAAGGACGGACGGTGCATGTTTTTTGGTCAAAGGGCGAAACTCGTCGGTCAACGCATACAACAAGGACGAACGATGTAGTTTACTCTTAGTAGGTATTTTGCCCAAACATAAAACATGCAAATGATATTAGTAGTTTATGAAAAAATAGTTCTAAGTTTATAAAAAAATAATACGCCCTTTTTAAAGACTTAATTGCATGCATATGAATTATGAATCGTTTTCATAGACATGCAAAGAAGTCAAATTTGACAACCCATTTTGATTTTTTTCTTCTTTACAAGAAGAATGTACTTTTTTTGAATCTTCGTTAGTCTTGTTTTCCGGGTTAAGACATTTCATAAAAAGTGCTTTACAAAGAAAACAACATTTTGTAATGCATGAATTTTCTCTTGCGACTCTTAGGTATGTTCGTAAATGTTTCTTTCATTTGACTTAAGTCAGTTCTGACAATGGAATGTTTCTTCAAACGTTTAACTAATTTCATGTGGGAAGACATATAATTCAATATGTCATTGTACATTATCAATTTTTTTTTTGTAGTCGCCTTACTTCTAGTGATTAAATTGTTATGGTAAAGGTCTAGCTAAGGCTTGAACTCGACAATTCATTGACACTAAAGTTCAAATGTCAAAGGATTGATTCTTCATATTGAATATTGTTAGAATTTAATAACCATGACAATCATATATATATTCTAATATCAAGTAGTCACATATGCGGAAGCTAGGATCAAGAATAACACATACAAAGATTAACTAAAACATAAATAGGAACGTACCGTGGTGATTCTAGCCCGAACAAGAATCAAAAGCAATTGTCTTTAACAATATGAAGAACCCTAACTAGGGTTTATATGAATTAGGGATCTATTGATTAACCCCTTACCGTTTTGTTAATCGATCCAAGATACAATCAATAGTATGATTGTACCACGTTCTTGTACACACGTACTATTAACGAATTAAAGTAAATGCTAGTTTAAATTAATACACAAAACAATATATTTGTTTTATAAAACAAAACCAATCGACTGATAAATGCAAACCACCAAAATCACCTTTATGGCTTGTCATTGTCGAACAGTGTTACAAAAGAAAAGTAAACCATTGAATTTACATACTGTACATGTACATGCGTACAGTTATATAAGTCGACCGGAAAAACAAAGTGGTGTATTAAGTTTTTGGATTTTAACGTGTGTACTAGAGTCACCAAAATAAAATCCTTGACTTTGCTTTTATAGGATACAAAACTTAGGGAACAAGTTAGGGCTTGAGTTCTAGATCCTTCTTGTTCTCTATTTTTTTTTATCCTTGGTCCTTATCTTTTGTATGTTAGTCAATTTTCATTAATTACTAACATTCATTATTTGTTTTGTGTAATTAATAATTAAATACAACATTTTATATTAAATTATTAAACTTTAATTCTCATACGTAAAGTGTGCAATCCCGTGGTCTCGAGTTCGATACTAGACATACGTTTATTAATATATATCCATAAACTCCAACAGCTCCCACTTGGATATCTATTAATAACATAATGACATTGGTAAGCGTCTAGCAACACGCCAATGCCCCTAGTTCAACTCAAGTAAGGTCTCCTGGAAAAACCTTTAATGATTCATCATTATTATTATTATCCTTTTGTTTCTAATACCACGTTAATAAAGATATGGATCTTAGTCATTCTTTAATTAACAATTCTGTTTCTCGTTGTTTATGATTGAGCAAGATTACCAAAACATCTGAACGTATTCCAGATAGACTTTGGGCGTGCGCACGCAAACATCTTGTCAACCCTACGAGGGGCCCAGCAGTATTAAACTTCTGAACAAATCAGAAGGAACAAATTCTTTCTTGACTACAAGAATAACCCATGAACTTTGCAACACTTCTGAAAACAACCCTTATAACTCCCTGTTACGGTGAGCGGTAGATTGCTTCACAAAAATGCACTACATCCATGACTCTTATCTGGTATCTCAAGTCTGAGGATAATAAATTCATGATTTACTTACTGACAAGATCCATAAAGTAAAATCATGCATTTGGGATAAGTCCTATATTCAATTCATTGAATATCATGTGAAATTGGTGTGTCAACGCATCAATATACTTTCAAGTATATTCTTAACCAATACTCAGATTTGTCTTCGTTTAATGATATTCCCATATCATCAATTGACAACGGACAATTTAGAATAACATAAGTTATTCACGGATTTAAACATGCAAATATAGGACACAATTTATTATTAATGAAAACAAACGTACTAAGTACTTTAATTCATTATAAATAATAATTGCTTAATGTCCTTTTATCCAAATACCAAAATAGATCAATGCATGATAATTCTAGTTAATGAATCTTGTCTCAAGTAATGACTTGAAGACAACTATGCCTCAAGTAATGACAATCATACTTGTTGACAAGGCATTATTTCAACTAACTATAATCTATCCGAATTTTGAGAATACTTCTTTCAAGAATCCAATAATTAAAATTCTTGTATGTGTAAATCCAACTATCTTGATATAGCCACATAATTTTTCATAAATAGTGTGATATCCTCAATCACCAACTTATGACAATCAAACTTTCAAACCTTTTAAAGTTTAAAGTATTCTAATTCTTTAATGTTTAATGCAACTATGCTCTTAGTTGAGCACAACTAGTTCTCATGAAATCCTTCATGACTAGTTATTGAGTGTCATCTCAATTAAACCAGCATCATTGTATATTAAACACAATATGCTCTTTAAAATTTCCGTAAACTTAATATCCATTGTGTAATGCTTAGGAGCTATTCCAGGTTGAGGATCATTATTCTAATTTCAAACATTTTCCATTAGAATATCTATTACACAAGTTATATAATAACTTTTAATTGGATATTAAATATTGTCAAATCATTACGCACTTAAGAATGATACAACAATAATATAATGCACATGAAAATCCTTCAGTCAAACTTAGATTTTATTCATGTTTGATCTTTACAAATATGTATATCCATTTTGTCATCCAAAATAATATATCATATTCTATTTAGAATTTATTTACCGCACTTGTTCATTTAATAATAAACTTTTGTTTCAAGGTTGTATGTTATATTTCCTAAATCTTTCAAGTAAAGTTTCATTCCAAATTAAGTCTAACCTTTTACTTATATGGAATGTTACTCTACAATATATATGATTTAGTGAATCAAACATAATACTCCCACTAGCTTTCAGGAATACTTATAAATTATCTTATTTCAATTATAAATCAATTCATGGATATAATAATTTAACATAAGATTAATCTTCTAGATGCATGCATTTATCCATTCATGGATTATTGCACTTTGTACACTTCCAAAGATTTACTTGAATTCATAAACTCCTTTTTGATTACTTATCGTCCTCGCTCAAGTAATTATTCAAGAAAGAGTTTTTGGTATTCCATTGTCAAATTTCATATTCATATAAATATGACAAATACCATCTTTGTATCTTTAATGTGCTTAGGAAAGATTATTCAATCATAGTTAATTGCTTAAGTATAATTAATAATCTTGTCATAAGACATACATTAAGATATGTATACAATTTTTGTCCATATAATTATTACACAGATTTAAACCACTAGGGTTATATTATCTTTGAATAAACTCATCTTCATTCTCTAACTATTAAGAATTAAGATAAACCAAATTTTAAATTTGAATATCTTTATGAACAGCATCTATAACATTCATATTATGAGTAATTTACCCAATTCATTATTTTTGGTAATACTACATCATATAATCATCAGCATATTAATTAAATATCTGAGATATCCAAGTGGATCTATGAATGATGATTCCATCATCTTGAGGTTTATCATTTACATGTTAAGCCTCATCATGATTTTAACCAGTGTGGTTTTAGAAGATTATGTATCTTGTAATTCTATCTTTTCAAGATAAAATACTCCCACTTGCCTTTAGCATTATATAGAATATAAGTACTTAGCAATTAGAGCAACAATCCAATTTTCTCTTTTAGGACTTTACAAATACGCATTGATAGCTCTTTGTTAATAACCTTCACATAAGTAACTTAACAAATTCAGAACTTCAATTTTAAGACTTAATGTGATTCATCACATTTCATAATTTAATAATGTCTTATTAATCTTCTAGGAGTCTAATTGAGTATATTCAAGTCATACTCAATTTCTATCCTTGATAACTTTTAGAAGAATAGAAATCATAGTTATCTTCAATCAAACAATCTAACAAGAGTTTGATTTCCTAACTGAACATACCACCTTTATGTGGTATTTCAATTAGAATTAATATTGTAAGAAGATCTAACAATATATATAAGATAACCATATTCCTGTTGGCATACCTATTTACCAACTAAATCAACTTAATGGTATAATAGTATTTTCAAGCCAATTGCATGCATTATAACAAGTACTTATTAATCAAGTCACTTCATGTTTATGTCTTATAAAACATAAACTTGTTATAATCCCACTATTCATTATTAATCATTGATCAACTCAATGACTTCTTGTATATGTCTTAATTAATAGACCATAACAAGCTAACGTCTTACTTAATTATAAGTCTTGTAATACTTAGAAGACTTCATATTTATAACTATACAATAAAGTATAAACATGTATAATTAAAGTAATCTTTGAACACCATCATTTGGTTTCAATAATATTTTCAAGTTAACACACTACCTTATTTATTTATGTCATTCTAAGAATACATAATTATTGAAGTAGTATTATATTACTTCATGCATTTATGTCATTCGAATAATACATAAATATTAAAGCTGAAGTAGTATTTTTATTTGACACATATGTTCTAATAGATGTCTAATTTAGAAACAGTAAATTATCCATGTTGGTCTCACGCATACATGGAAATTCACCTTGTTATTAATATTTAGCCTGCATCTCACGTTTACTAAATTTCAACACCAAGTGTTTCTAAGATTAGATGTATTAATCTAATTAGAATTATAATCTCTTACTTGCAGTTAAGAGAATCCTTTAAATCATATTCTTATGTGTTGTACTTTGCACATAATGAAGATTTCTCCCACTTGTGCATGGTACAACACCATGTACCACATAAACAACACGCACGCGTTTGTTAATGTGAATAATATGATTTGTGTCATTAACATAACTTAGTAGATATAGAGTTTACTCAATCAATCAAGGAAACGTACATGACTATCCTTGAAAATATTAGTGTCTATATTTGGAAAGTAATTACCTTGAGATATTCAAAAGATAATCTAAGTTACAATCAAGACAGTAAGTCTTGTAACTCCCACTGAATTAGAGAACATAATAATAATCCCTTATTCATTCATAAGAACACAATACTCCCACTGAAGACAACATTGTAAATGTTTCATTAATCAGTGAAAGAAATAATGCACTATTTACTTTCCTACATCTTTTAAGAAAACCCATTCAAACAATTATATAGGTTATAAAAGAATGTAATCTACTATATAAATGTGATTCATCACATTCCAAATTATTAACTTGAAAAGGCTTGGGCATGCAATTTCTTCCTGTATAGATCTACCATTCCAACAATTGTATGTAGTATCTTTAAATGGTCAAATCAAAACAACTAGATAAAATAATCTAATTTGTCTTTTACCATTATGCAGTAATCAGTCTAGCTTCTACTTTAATAACTCATAAGGTGCATATACTCTTACTATTAAAGTTTGCTATGAGTTATGTATTTAGAATTTAGACAATTCTATTCATCCTATTATACCTTTCTCATTCATGAAAAGGAATAGGATTTAAGTCTCACACTTCTCGTAATGGAAAGAAGACTATATTTATTCTTTTTGTAAATATTGACTCTAACCAAAAACCCAACCGGGTGTAGATCAATTAAAAGAATAACTTATGTTTACGGTTTTGAGTTGCATTAATACATTTAAAGAATTTTACAAAATTCCTTTTTAGTATTTTCGATAATTTATATTTCCAAGAAAATATAATACCCAAGGTTATATTCATATAACCAACTAATTTCTTGAAAATCTAGGATCCAACTTTACATAGATTCCACCACATCAGTTGATCTGCTAGTGGTGAAAGTATAAAAGATGGTAATCTGTCAAACAATAATTGGCAAACACTTTTCCAATTCCTAGATCATTATGGGATTTACATCAAATTGATTCATCAATTTGTCATGTAAGCATGTTTCATCCCATCTCATGCCTTAAGCTCTAGGTCTCACGCATCAACTTAATTAAGTCGTCTAACTTAGAAACTGCAAATTCTCCATGTGTGGTCTCACGCACACTCGGAAATTTACCTTGTCATTAAAATTTAGCCTGCGTCTCACGTTTACTAAATAAAAACTTCAAGTGTTTCTTATAGTTAGATGGCATGTAACTTAAATTTTAGGGTATAAATTTTTGATGTGAAAATCAAAACATGTATAAAGATGCATGCACTCATCTTTATAACATAAGTTTTCAAAAAAACTTTTTATATCCGATTCGTGAAATTAATACACAAAGTTTTACTTGAGGTTTATGCCAAAACCCTAAGATGACTTTCTACAACATATGATTTTAAAAGTAATTCGTTTAAGACATATTCAAGATTGTGATAACCAAGGCAGACTCTAAGGCTCTTTTCAAAGCCTTCAAATCACGGTTATGAATATCATCTTAAAAGACTTAATTTTAAAAGTATATTTGCACAAAACATCATTCAAGCAAAAGTTTATGGATTCAATCTCAAAATAGTGACAAAGTTTGAATTTTGCTAGTCTCGCCTGGGAGCTGATTACCGTGCGAATCGGACCACGATTGGCAATAAGACCTTGCAAGATTCTTACTTTATCACTTTAGGGTTTCACAATTATTAGTCCGTATTAATTTTCTTTATGAAAACAACCCTTTTATTGCTTACAACAAGTCCAACCGAAAAACAATAAAACAAGTATCAAAGAAAATCAAAACAACCAATAATAAATAAGTGAAACAATTAGCCACATGCAATCCGTATTAGAAAAGATCCTAATAAAACCAATTCTAGGTATAATTATGCATGCAATCAACTAAGGCCTTCTCCTCTTAATGGAAGAGAGCCACATACATTGACGAATCAATTGCGTAGGCCAAAGCTAATAAACACACCACATAGCATATATAAATCGATTTTAATATGTATTGGAGTCTTCCCCAATTTTAGATCTATCTAAAACATGTGATAAATAAAAAAAAAACAACAAGATCCATGACTAACATGCATGTTTCGTCACGGATAAAACCTAACAATTAGCACATAGGTCACAAGATACGTTCACTTAACCGGTTAATGACCTAGGGTTTCTAGTGATTACACATAATCCAAGAAAACCACAAAACCCTAATTAGGGTTTCATGGAAAATCGACCCCCCCCCCAAAATTAGGGTTAGGGTTTCGAATTTTTCAAAAAAATTTAAAAGGAAAAACCCTAGATCAAAACATGTATCTAAAACACTTAAAGATCCGATTTTAATTAAGTTTTAGTAATCAATTACATGTTATCCATGGCTCGTGATGCCACTGTTAGAATTTAATAACCATGACAATCATATATATATTCTAATATCAAGTAGTCACATATGCGGAAGCTAGGATCAAGAATAACACATACAAAGATTAACTAAAACATAAATAGGAACGTACCGTGGTGATTCTAGCCCGAACAAGAATCAAAAGCAATTGTCTTTAACAATATGAAGAACCCTAACTAGGGTTTATATGAATTAGGGATCTATTGATTAACCCCTTACCGTTTTGTTAATCGATCCAAGATACAATCAATAGTATGATTGTACCACGTTCTTGTACACACGTACTATTAACGAATTAAAGTAAATGCTAGTTTAAATTAATACACAAAACAATATATTTGTTTTATAAAACAAAACCAATCGACTGATAAATGCAAACCACCAAAATCACCTTTATGGCTTGTCATTGTCGAACAGTGTTACAAAAGAAAAGTAAACCATTGAATTTACATACTGTACATGTACATGCGTACAGTTATATAAGTCGACCGGAAAAACAAAGTGGTGTATTAAGTTTTTGGATTTTAACGTGTGTACTAGAGTCACCAAAATAAAATCCTTGACTTTGCTTTTATAGGATACAAAACTTAGGGAACAAGTTAGGGCTTGAGTTCTAGATCCTTCTTGTTCTCTATTTTTTTTTATCCTTGGTCCTTATCTTTTGTATGTTAGTCAATTTTCATTAATTACTAACATTCATTATTTGTTTTGTGTAATTAATAATTAAATACAACATTTTATATTAAATTATTAAACTTTAATTCTCATACGTAAAGTGTGCAATCCCGTGGTCTCGAGTTCGATACTAGACATACGTTTATTAATATATATCCATAAACTCCAACAAATATAGCTAATCCTTACTGTAAAGAGGCACTTGCATGCTTACAAACTTTTGTAATATATACATAGTACGATGTCGAGCTGAATATATAGTGAAATACATGTTATAATGACAAAGGAAATACAATTAACCAATTTGTCCAACTTAGATATTTGGAAGACAAAATGTTAAACAAAATGAAACATATATAATACAAACATCATAAATTACATGAACTAAGCATCCAAAAATGTTTGGTCATTCTTAATCATCATACTTTCTTTAACTGCGATGTTACGAGATCTTCTGCAGGTTTTATAGACCGCACGTTAGAGATTACACGATCTTTTTTGAACTTCCAACATAAACAACTTCGTGGCGAGGCATTTTCATATTCCTCATCCTTTGTGATGCATTTCTTAGCTCTTTCTTTTTCGGGTTCCTTGATCTTCTCATTATGAAGCTTTTTTAGCACGTAAGCTTCACTCAAATCGTAACCAGCCATAGCCGTTGATTATAAGTTAGAATAAAATGAAGAGCTTAATGAAGTAATGGAATTAACTAACATGTCAACTTTATAGTGCATTAGGATTTGTTGGGGCCTTGGGCAACAAGTAAATCTAATGTTGGGAGTTGTGGGCTAGCTGCTTTTAAATAAACAAAACATTATCATTATTATATTTGATTATAGTATTAACCATTTAGGCTTGGGGAACAAGGAGGTCAATTAGTCAAGTGACCGATGATATTTTATTACACAGTTTTGGACTTCACTTCAAATGAATATAAAATGGGTAAAGTAATCACAAGCGAACATTTTAATGGGATACCACTGCACCAATCGGCCCAACTAATGAGGTGCATTTGGGGACATGTCTACGCTAAAGGTCTTTGCCAATCGGTCTAAATAGATATGACAATTTGTGCTCAAAATTAAAAAATAAACTAAATGAACAAACTTTTAAAAGATTTGGGCATATTTGGTCTCTTTTCTTTTTTTGAAATGGGCATATTTTGGCTATTTAAAAATTAAATTGGCACAAATGGGCACATATTTTCTCTCAATTGGATAAATTACAAATGTTTTTAAAGAAAAATTTATAGGTATAATATATTTAATTTTTTAAATATAAATGAGATGTTAAGTTTGAGGAATTTATTTCGTCGTTTTGGGTATTTTCTAAAACGATTTGTATAATATGCGCCCGTTTGGCCCGTGCCCGTTTAGCCCGCACCCATTTAACCCGTAGCCCGTTTAGCCCGTAACCCTTTTGACCCGTGGCCCGTGCCTGCTCGTTTTACCACCTATAAGCCCAACTATCAGTCACTTACTCACTTATAATTATTCCGAAAATTTGTTTGCCCACCCCACCATCCTTCATTTCCGTCCAACACAAACACATTTCTAAACCAGCAATGGCATCCTCCCAACACCTCCTTCATTTCCGTCCAAAACACCACCGTCACCTCCTCCTCCTCCGTCACTTCTCATCCTTCAATAACCACAACAACTCTAACCCTAACCCTAACAACCCTTCAGAAAAAGTCCCTTCGTTAGCCGAGATCTGTGAAAACTTACGCCGCCGCTTTTCATCTTCGTTAGATGAGACCCGTGAACACAATTAGATACATTTAAATGAAATTCTGTACGAGAGGTTGAAGAAGGTGAGGGAAATGGATCATGACAAGGAGGCCAAGAGTAAGGCCTTAGCTACTTTGTATTGGCAGTTGAGAGCAGGTATAATCAGGTCCGTCCCATTTATTTGGGTGGCCTTTTAAAATAAAATATTCTTTCATATTACGCGCAAAGATACTAAAAATTCAAAACATTATATACTTATATATAGGGGTGAGCAAACGGACCGGACCGACCGACAAAACCGACCGGACCGGACCGATCACATTCGGTCCGGTCCTCGGTTTAGGCTTTTTGGTTAATTCGGTCTTCGGTCCGGTCGGTCCGGTCCGGACCGACCCAAAAACCGAAAAAACTTGCTAAATCTTGCTTATTTGGACCGGACCGAGACCGGACCGATCACATTCGATCCGGTCTCGGTCTATGGTTTTTCCTTTACTCGGTCTTCGGTCCGGTCTGATCTTGGCCGGTCCAGTCCTGGCCGGTCCGCTCCGGTTTTTGGACCGTGATCACCGTTACTTAGATATGTATAAATTTATCTATACTAGCATTTTAGACTATTCTATAATTTGAAATGCTTAAAATTCAGACTTTTTTATATGGAAAGATTTCAAAATTAATTTGTTAGAAAGCGGTTGGTTGTTCAAACTAAAATTATTTGGCTTAACTATCTCTACTTATAAAGCATAAAGGCAACTTAATGTGTAACCGAATAACGCAAAATATAGTCACAGGCACCCGCCGCCGCGTTGCGCGTGTACCGTTCTAGTAAACATTAATGGATGTATACTAAATTGGGGCTCCGGGGCCCTGTGCGGTTGCACCACTTGCACATGCTAATCGCCGCCGCTGGGTATAATTATTTACTCGTTTATTGTTTAAATTTGGAGCGTTTATGATGTGGTGTTGCTGTACGTTTTTTTTTTAACTTAAAGGCGTTTATTACATTATTACTTGTTGTTATCTTACATTAGAAGAATATATATATATGTGTGTGTGTGTGTGTGTGTGTGTGTGTGTGTGTGTGAGGTTCTTTTCAGAATCAAATGAATTGCGAGAACTGCGAGAACCACATTTTTACTACTAATAATGCATAATGTACATTATATCAATGCAAGATGGCATTTTTGAAAATATCTTCAACTTATTTTAGAAAAAATAAATAAATAAAGGGCAATTATGGTATTTTCATTCTCCATAAAAATAGCATTCCATAAAATTAGAATTTAGAAACATGGTTACTTTCATTTTTTTAGATTAGGAAAAAATTCATCTCTATCATTCAAAACCCTAACCACCCTCCATAACATCATAGCCGCCTCTTCCCATAATCAACACCATCGATCGTTTTACAAATACCCTAACCACGTTTATTGAAATTTTATTGATGTGAAAGATCATGCCAAGATGGATCCGTAATTCAAGACGTTTGTTATCAGGTTTATTTTGCAATGTCATTGGTGTCGATTTCATGTATCTGACACTACCTTCAAATCTTGTAAGTATTTTTTATAAATGTAATTCGTATTTTGCTTTAGCATGTGCAAATCGAATGTTGTTTTTCTTAATTTGTTTTCGATTTGAAAAAAATATCATATTTTGCATCTGATAATCTATTTGGCCTTTCAATCTAAAAAAAAAAATGGGTGGATGCGTGTGGTAATTATTTTGAATCTTGCTGGATGTATGTGGGATTATGGTGAATCTTTTCTTGGCATTTATCTCATCAATGAAAAGTTATATATCTGTTTCATCATATGTTATTATATAGAGGAATGTTGTTTTCTCCGATTTACAACAATGATGAATTATTTGATCAAGGCCAGTGAAAATAAAAACCATATAAGCAGGTACCAAACAAATTATGCAACAATAGTACAAATCTTAAAAGAACATTTTTTTTTCAAATTGTTTATTAACTAGTGTCTAGTGGCAAATATTTGTGTAGCAGTTAATGATAGTTTACTCTATCTTTATTTGAATGGAACATAATTTCTTTATTAATATGTTTTGATTGTATGAAGTATGTACACGATGTCCTCACACCTATAGACCATGCCATTAAGAGGTGCTTGCACATGTGTTTTAAGATTAGAGTGCATGTGTATTTTAAGATTAGAATGCATGTGTATTTTATGGCGAGTAAAAAAATCAATAAAAAAGGTTTGCATATGTGTTTTATGGCCCATAAAAAGTTCATGAGAAGGTGTGCATATGTGTTTTTAGGGTTGTATAAAATCAAGATAAAAGTTATGCATTTATGTTTTAAATTATGCATTTATGTTTTTATGATTGTATAAAATCAAGATAAGAGTTATACATATATGTACAAACTAGTTTTATGGCTGATACAATAATAATAAAAGGAGTGTGCATATGTGTTATTGAGAGTGCATATGTGTTTTCATAGTTTCTGGTGAATTTGATACATTCTATACATATGTGTTTTTATAGTTTTTGAGTTTAAATGTATTGAAAGAGCACATATGTTTTTATTTATAATATAAGGATGTTTTCTTTTAGTTAAGATTTAAGGGTGTGTTGGGAATAAAATGCACAAAGTAAAGAGTCTGCCAGAAGAGCCTGCTAGTTGATAGTTAAGCCTGCCTCTTCAGTTTTGCTGATGTTGAAGATATACTAACAGTACCTTCTGGGTAAGAAGGTACTGCTAGTTTTAGAAGGTCCTGCAAATTTTCACGACAAGTTATTATATTTTATTTAGAGATATTTAGTTGTATTATTAGTCTTTGTACAAAGTTATACGTTAAGTAGAAGTAGTACAGAAGTCTTAGTAGATATAATGAGTGTTTTACCTTGAAAGGTGTAATATTAGGATAAGATAAGCCTCTAATATATTATATTAGCAACTTGACAACTTGTAATAAGGGCTCCTTATGCTATAAAAGGAACCCTTAAGTCACCTTCTTAGATATCCTTTTTCAATAACCTTCTCATAGTTTTTCATGCATAACTTCCATATTTAAACTCTTTCACGCATCAAAGATTCAAGGTTACACTTGTAATCCTGGTGATAGTTTAGATCACCCGTATTATTTCATCAATAATATTGAATCGTCTTGTGTTATTCATATTGTGTTCATTCTCATTTACTTATTCACCATCTTTGTTCCTTTAGTGTGTTTTAGTAAATTTCGCGTGCTAACTCACATTCATTCATAAATATCCTAAACACATTACTGAGATTAACATCCCAAGTGTTTGCACAAAAATCAATACAAAGAATCCTTCCATAAGTGGTATCAGAGCAAGGCTGATATTTACGACATAAAAGAACAAAGCAAAAATGGATGTTGAGCACATTCAAACCAATGTGGCTGCAAAACTTCCATTACTCAAACATAATGAGTTTGAGATGTGGAGACTGAGGGTTGAACAATACTTCCAAGTGCAAGACTATGCACTTTGGGAGATTATTGAAGAAGGAAACTCATTTAAACCAGTAACAACCACCTCCACAGTAAATGATGCACTTGTCACAACTGTGCAAGTAAACCCAATAACCGCTGAAGAAAGAATTCAAAAGAGAAATGATCTTAAAGCCAGGAGTATGCTTCTCATGTCTATTCCAAATGGCCAGCTTTTAATCTTTAACAAGTACAAGTGTGCTAAAACCCTTTTTCAAGCTATTGTGGCTAGATTTGGTGGTAATGATGCCACCAAGAAAACTCAGAAAACACTTTTAAAACAACAGTTTGAAAACTTTTCAGCCACACCAAATGAGTCTTTGGACAGCATGTTCAATAGACTACAAAAGCTTTCTAGTCATTTAGCCATTCATGAGGTGATAATATCTCAAGAAGACTTAAACTCCAAATTCCTTAGAAGTCTACCCTCTGAATGGGCCATGCATGTCATTGTCTGGAAAAACAAACCAGATATTGATTCCATGAGTCTCAATGATCTTTACAGCAACTTCAAAATAGTAGAGCATGAACTAAAGAAGTCTACTTGTTCAAGCTCAGGAAATATGGCATTTATATCATCTCATGGTACTTCTAAGAACGTTGATGAAGAAAAAGATGGTGGAGAAGAAGGTACTGCCAACACAAATTTTGGTACTGCCAGTACTTCCAGCAGTACCAAAACCATTTTAGATGAAACAATTAGTTGTGCTTTCCTAACATCACAACACAATGGTTCCACATTAACCTTTGAAGATCTTCAAGAGATCAGTGATGATGATCTTGAAGAAATGGACATAAAATGGCAGCTTTCACTTCTTATCATGAGGGCTAAGAAATATTTGATGAGGACTGGAAAGAAGATTGTCATCAATGGCAATGAACCTGCTGGGTATGACAAGTCTAAAGTGGAGTGCTACAACTGCCACATGAAGGGTCACTACTCAAGAGAATGTAGAAGACCAAAGAAGCAGGGTGATAAGGGAAGAGGTTTTGAGAACAAGAACAGGGGAAACAATGAGAACAAGAGCAAGGAAGTGGACATCACTGAAACAAAAGCAATGGTAGCTATTGATGGGCTGGGTTTTGATTGGAGCTTTATGGGTAAAGAAGAGTCATCCTCAAATGAAATGGCTTTAGTGGCTCTCTCCAATCCTGAGGTACAAATTACTAAATGTTCTGCTACATGTGAAGTTTTTAAAGAACTAGAAATCTTAAGAAAACTTTATGATGAATTGAAAGAAGAACAAAGAAAAACTCATCAAGACCTAGTTAATCATAAGTGTGGTATGTCCAAACTTGAGAAACAGATAATTCACTTTAGAGAAAATGAACTCACCTTTTCTGACACAAAAGCTATTCTTAATAGAGACATATTTCTTAAAGATGCTGAAATAAACCTGTTAAGAACTGAGTTTGCTAAAGTGAAACAAGCAAAAGTTAATATTCAACTAACTGTTACAACATTAGAAAATGCTTCTGCATGTACTAAAAGTATAGTTGAGAACCAAATGAACAAGAAAATCAAATCTGGGATTGGATACAACACATGTCCACCTCCTTACAGAGGAATTCCCTGTCCCCCAGGTTTAGATCTTGCTGAATCAGGTTTACATGAGCTCACAAATAAATCACTAGAAAAAGTAAAACCTGTAGAAAATAGTGAACCTTTTGAGAGTACAAGTGATACTTCACTCTCCAAAGAAAAGGTGCTCACTGATAAGAGCTCAGATGTTACATCTAATGAAGGTTGGACATCTGATGAAAATGGAAAAGAGACTGTTTCTAAGAAAGGAAACAAAGTAGGACCAACCAGTCCTAAAAGTGTAGAAAGTATCACAAAGACCAAAGTTGTTCTAAAAACAGTTGAATGTTGTGCTAAATGTAATAGCAAACCTTGAGGTAGTCAGAGAAATTGGAACAATCTTAAGTCACATCAACTTGGTGATAACTTTGTTTTGTACAATAAAGCATGCTATTACTGTGGTAGTTTTAATCATACTCATGCTTATTGTAACAATTGGGTTTCTGGGAGTACATCAAGGTCTAAAACAAATAAAACAAACCCCAGAAAAGGTTGTGTGAAATCTAACACACTAAAAGTCAATCAAACTGTTAGACCAAATGAGCCTGTTTTCCCAAAATTCACTACTAAGGGTGCAAGAAATACTTTCAAACATGCACCAAAAGTTGTGAAAAGTCTCATTGAAAGGAATTATGTGGTTAAAACACAAAATTGGAAACCAAAACCAAATGGTCCTGCCAGACCATATGGTCCTGCTAGACCAAATGGTACTGCCAAATTTGGTACTGTTAGACCAAAAACCACAAAATGTGTTAAAAATGACAATGCTGTTAAGTCCTCAGCATGTTGGATTTAGAGACCACTCCAATCAAATGGTGCATCAACAGTCCTAAAACGGTTTGATTACATTGATGCACGAGGCAAACCCAAGTCAGTCATGGCTTGGGTACCCCAAGGAAACTAATATGTGTATACATGTGCAGGAACATTCAAATGATATTGCAGATCAAGGATATGTAGATAGTGGATGTTCAAGGCACATGACAGGAAACATGTCTTACCTCACAGACTTCAAATCATTTGATGGAGGATATGTTACCTTTGGGGGAGGAATCAAAGGAAAGATTACTAGTAAAGGTACAATTAAAACCAGTAAATTAGATTTTGAAAATGTATATTTTGTGAAAGAACTACAGTTTAATCTCTTAAGTGTCTCACAAATGTGTGACACAAAGAACAATGTTCTTTTTACTGACACTGAATGCATTGTACTTTCTCCTGATTTTAAAATTCCTGATGAAAGTTAGATTCTTCTTAAAATCCCTAGAAAGAACAATATGTACATTGTTGATTTAAAGAACATTGTTCCTAAAGAGAGTTTAACCTGTCTAGTAGCAAAAGCCTCATTGGATGAATCTATGCTTTGGCATAGAAGACTTGGTCATGTAAACTTTAAAACAATCAATACAATTGCAAAATATGATTTGGTTAGAGGTTTACCTAAAAAGATTTTTCAAAATGACCAAACCTGTGTTGATTGTCTAAAAGGCAAACAACATAGAGCTTCTTGTAAGCCCAAGACCCATAACTCAATTTCTCAAGCTTTATACATGCTTCATATGGATCTCTTTGGTCCTACTTCTGTGAATAGCTTGAATGGTAAAAGATATTGTCTTGTAGTTACTGATGATTACAGCAGATTCTCTTGTGTTTTCTTTTTAAAAACTAAGGATGAAACAAGTGAGATCCTTAAGTCCTACATTACAGGAATAGAAAACCAAATTGATAAGAAAGTAAAAGTAATTAGATGTGACAATGGGACAGAATTCAAGAATAGAGTTATGGATGAATTTTGCAAAGAAAAAGGAATAAAAAGAGAATATAGTGTAGCTAGAACCCCACAACAAAATGGAGTAGCAGAAAGGAAAAATAGAACACTTATAGAGGCTGCTAGAACAATGCTAGTAGATTCTAAGTTGCCTGTTTCATTTTGGGCTGAAGCAGCAAGTACTGCTTGTTATGTACAGAATAGGGTTCTTGTGATTAAACCTCATAAAAAGACTCCTTATGAACTTTTGTTTGGTAGAACACCATCTCTAAGTTTTATGAGACCTTTTGGATGTCATGTCACTATTCTCAATACCAAAGATCATCTAGAAAAGTTTGAAGGAAAAGCTGATGAAGGCTACATGATAGGGTATTCTTTGCAAAGTAAGGCCTATAGGGTGTATAATAAATGCACCAGGCTAGTGGAAGAAAACCTGCACATAGAGTTCCAAGAGAAACTACCAAATGTTGCAGGCACTGGACCAGATTGGTGTTTTGACATTGATAAACTTTCAGAATCTATGAATTATGTGCCTGTCACAGGTACAAATACTAATGATAATGCAGGTTTTGAAGACAATGATGAAACAACTGAGGATCAAGATTACATCTTGATGCCAATTTGGACAGGATTGGATTCATCTTCAAGTCACGGAGAGCCTTCAAATACAACAAAAGAAGGTGTTGAAGATGATCATGGAACTCAAGATCAAGGGAATCAAGAAAATTCTGAAAATAAAAATGGTACTGTCAATCCACAAGATAGTACTGCCAGTTCAACAGATGGTACTGCCAGTTCACAAATTGGTCCTGCTGAACCATTAAATGTTCTATCTGATGATTCCTTACCAGAAAATGTAGGGATTGGAAACCTTCCAATTTCCTATGATGTTCCTACTACAAACAACACAAGAATTCTCAAAGATCACTCCATTGATAATGTGATTGGCAGCATTGATTCTGGTGTTAAAACAAGAACTCAAGTCTTATCTTCAGACAAAGATGGGTTTGTCCTAGCTGTGTATGAAGAAAAGAACCATGAAGTTGCCCACATATGCCTATTTTCATGCTTTCTCTCTCAAGTAGAACCCAAAAACATTACAAAGGCCTTAGATGATTCAAGCTTGGTTGAAGCAATGCAAGAAGAGCTACTTCAATTCAAACTGCAGAAGGTTTGGGTACTGGTTGATTTGCCCAAAGGTTACAGGGCAATTGGAACCAAATGGGTTTTCAGAAATAAGAAAGATGAAAGAGGAATAGTGATAAAAAACAAAGCCAGATTGGTGGCCCAAGGGTATACTCAAGAAGAAGGAGTGGATTATGAAGAAGTTTTTGCTCCAGTTGCAAGAATTGAAGCAATCATGCTATTCTTGGCCTATGCTTCTTTCATAGGATTCACTGTCTACCAAATGGATGTCAAAAGTGCCTTTTTATATGGTACTATTGAAGAAGAGGTGTATGTTTCTCAACCTCCAGGCTTCATTGATGCAGAATATCCAGACAAGGTGTACAAGGTTACCAAAGCTCTTTATGGTCTACACCAAGCTCCTAGAGCATGGTATGAAACATTGGCTTTCTATTTATTGGAAAATGGATTTCAAAGAGGCAAGATTGATCCAACTTTGTTCATCAAAAGAACCAAGAAAGACATCTTGCTGGTGCAGATTTATGTTGATGACATTATCTTTGGATCCACAAATCAGGAATTGTGTGTGGAATTTGAAAAACTTATGCATAGTAAGTTTGAAATGAGTTACATGGGGGAACTTACTTTCTTTTTGGGTCTCCAAGTGAAACAATCTAATGAAGGCATATTTATCAGCCAAGATAAGTATGTAGCAGAGATCCTAAGGAAATTTGGGTTTGCAGATTCAAAGGTTGCAAGTACACCAATGGATCCAGAAAAAGGGTTACACAAAGATGCTGAGGGTGAAGATGTTGATGTGCACAACTACAGATCAATGATTGGGTCCCTAATGTACCTTACATCATCAAGACCAGATATCATGTTCTCAGTGTGTGTATGTGCAAGATTTCAAGTAAATCCAAAAGTTTCTCATCTCACAGCAGTCAAAAGGATCTTTAGATACCTCAAGGGCCAGCCTAAGTTGGGTCTATGGTATCCAAGGGAATCATCTTTTGATTTGGTAGCTTATTCAGATAGTGACTATGCTGGTGCAACCCTAGACAGAAAATCCACAACTGGTGGATGTCAATTTCTTGGCTGCAGACTCATATCATGGCAATGCAAGAAGCAAACAATGGTGGCCAACTCTACAACTGAAGCAGAATATGTTGCAAGTGCAAGTTGTTGTGGCCAAGTTCTTTGGATCCAGAATCAATTGCTTGACTATGGGTACAATTTTCTTAACACCATTATTTACATTGACAATAGCAGTACTATTTGTATCATTAAAAATCCAGTTCAACATTAAAAAATAAAACACATTGAAATCAGACACCATTTCATAAGAGATTGCAATGAGAAAAGGTTAATTCAAGTTGTCAAAATTGATTCTGAAAATAATTTTGCAGACCTTCTCACGAAAGCTTTTGATTTAGGTAGGTTTAAATACCTGGTAGCAGGTATTGGTATGATAAATCTTTGAAAAACATGTGTTTTGTATATAAATAAACAAGTTCTGGACTCTAAACATGGTACTACTAGTTAGTCATAAGGTACTGTCAGTACATAATTGGTACTGTTAGTTCAAAGTTTGCTCTGTTTTTGCTCATCTTGATGTTTAAATGTTAACAATGCTATAAAACAAGTGCTTTGCACTCTGTTCTTTTGGTTTACAACTAACCATTTCAGGTTACTCAAGCTTACTAACACAATCAGGATGTGGAAATGGTAATCAGTTCACCAAGTTTTTCAAAACTTTAAGAGCTGACTAGTCCAAAGCAAACGGCTCTTGGTAAAGACTTCTCAAATCCGTTGATAGCTGATAGTTTGCTAAAAACTATAAGGTAATCAGTTCACCCTGTTTCAAAAACTTAACGAACTGACTAGTCCAAAGCAAACGGCTCTTGGTAAAGACTTATCAAATCCGTTGATAGCTGATAGTTTGCTAAAAACTATAAGGGATATTTTCTAAAATTTCAAAGAGACTGCCAAGTTTTCTTTCAAAAACAAGGTACTGGTAGTTCAACTTTTAGTACTGGTATAATAAAATGGTATTGCTATATAGCCGTTGAGTCTGTCAGGTTAAAAATATAGCCGCTGTTTTGAAGGGTATTTTTGTGAATTATTCATGTTTTCCTCGAATTAAGGATATAGTTATTATAATAAAAGATCTTTTTCACCGCCTCTTCAATTACTTATCTATATCTTTTATAGTCGGTCAAAAGTCATTTTTCTCATAATCATTCCTTATCATAATTCACTCTCACCTTTCATCTTCTACCAGTACAACAATAAAATCCCACCATCAAAATCAAAATTTTCATCAAACCTTTCACCATGGCTCGTCTAAGTTTTGTCAAACGTCACAACCAATTAGCATTTTTGGAAAAGTCTGATGACAATGAAACTTTTCATCAAGCAGTGGATTTTCTAAACAATTCTTATGTCAGGTTTGCTTTACTCGTGAATCCCACTATTTTTGAATCTCAAATTTCACAATTTTGGCAAACTGCTAAAGTTAACACTCTTAGGGATGAGATTCAAGAGATAATAGTCAAAGTGGATGGCAGAACCTTGACTTTTACCGAATCATCCATTAGAAGACATCTTCGTTTGGATGATTCAGATGGCATTAGTCAACTGCCTGATACTAAAATCTTTGAAAATTTGACAAAAATGGGGTATAATGTAACTTCTACAAAGCTTACATTTCTTAAAAAGCATTTTACCCCTCAATGGAGATTTTTGATTCATACCATCCTTCACTGTATAAGCCAAAAGAAAACCTCATGGGAACAATTTAGTGGCAACATGGCTGCAGCTCTCATTTGTCTAGCAACAAACAAGAAATTCAACTTTTCAAAATATATTTTTGAAGGATTGGTTAAAAATGTGGACAGTGAAACAAAGTTTTTGATGTACCCAAGGTTCATTCAGTGCCTCATCAACAAATCCAAACATTTGTTACTTCCCCCAAACAAACCTTTTAAAACTCCCAAACTTACACACAAGGTGTTTTCAAACATGAAAATTGGTTTTCAAGGAAAGGAAGTACCACTTTTTGAGGAAATGTTACCACAACATTCTGAAGAACCTGATCATTCATCACCACATCCATCATCAGTACCATCCCACTCAGCAACAGTACCATCAGTCACACCACCATCACCAGTACCATTACCATTACCATCTCACCATCCAACACAACCACCATCTGCAACATCACCATCATTGCCACATCATAACTCACCACCACAATCTCCTCCACAACAAAGTGTAGATGCTTAGACTGTCAGGGAATTAAAAGAGCAAGTGCAGCACTTGCAATCTACTCTTGAAAGTCAAAACAAACATTTTACAGAGATCAACACCAAGTTAGTTAAGAGGGTTGAGAAACTAGAGTTGAAAGTGAAGTTGTTGAAGGGTAAAAAGTCTACTCAGTTGGTTGTTTCTAGTTCTTCAAGTTCAGATGCAGAGGGTTTGGGTCTCTCTTCCAAAAAGGGGATGATGGGTAGTTCTAAAAATGAAGAAGAGATTCAATTTCAGTTTCATGAAGGAACTCAAGTGTTTGATGAAGAGCCTGCTACTCAAGAAAAAGAGCCTGTTAGCTTGAAAGATACTGCTGCAACAGATACTGCTGAAGCAAAGCAAGATACTGCTGAAGCAGAGCAAGAGCCTGCTGGGATTCAGAGGCCACTAGCTATGAATTTAAAAGGTTCTGATCAAGTGTCTTACAAAAGAAAGAGAGGATCACAGCCTCAGGGAAGGTTTCTTGTTTCTGATGAACAATCTGCTGCTCCAAGTCCAGTATCATCACCAAAAGACAAGGGCAAGAAAATTGTGGTTGAAGATGAACTAAAGCCTAATAAGATGAAGCAAAAAGAGCAAGCACAATTGGCTGTAGATGAAGAGTTGTCCAAACAGCTTCATGAAGAAGAAGTCATAGGAGCTGAAGAAGAAACAAGAATGCTGCAAGAAAAGTTTGATGCTCAGCTGCAATACATCATTTCCATTGATCCAATTGTAAGAGGTGAAGCTTATACCCTGGTGTATGATGAATCTCTTAGCTCAGATGAAATGACAATCAAACTCAATGATTTCATCACCAAGAAATACAATCAAGAGGCATTGGATGATGTCTATCAGCAGATTCAGAAGAATCAGAAGAAAGGATTTAAAATGCCACATTCTGAAGCAGATCAGAAGAAATTCTTCAAGATATATCTGAAAAGAGAAGTAAACATGAAAGATCATCAACTCAAAGGTAAATCTTTTGATGAATTGAAGCTTCTATACTTAGAGGCTTACAGAAGAAACAAAACCAGTTTTCTCATGGATACTCAAGAAAGGCCTTTCAAAGGAAGAAAAGATGATC
The DNA here is from genome assembly GCA_030686995.1 of Artemisia argyi. Taxonomy (NCBI): domain Eukaryota; kingdom Viridiplantae; phylum Streptophyta; class Magnoliopsida; order Asterales; family Asteraceae; genus Artemisia; species Artemisia argyi. Next base: position 191,990,373 of record CM060692.1, on the reverse strand, counting down.
AGAAGGAACAAAAAGAGAAAGCAGAATTGCCTCCTGTTCAATCAAGAGAAATGGTTGTCCATGTTCCACAAGTTATTTTTGCTGAACCCTTACATGTAAGGCATCCAGTCATAGATTGGGAAATCTTCAATGACAAGTTTGGCAAAGCATGGAAGATAACAAGAGTTGGAAATAAGGTTGAGATTTTCAAAAACTTTGAAAATCTACTTAGAGCTTGTAGCAGAATGGATTTAGATGAATTATGGGTATTAGTTCAAGAAAAGCTGAAAACCAAGTATAAGCCTGATGCAAAAGAACAAGAGCTATGGGTGGAGTTCAGCAGATTGTATGATCCAAATCCTACTGATACTCATTGGAAATTTCCTTATTATGACTTATCTGTTACATGGGAATACTTCAGCATGAGTCATGTTCATCATCTTTCCACTCAGAGTGGAATTGAGCTTTTTATGCTAGGTGAGAAGGAGTACCCTTTAAGCTATGAAGTATTATCAGTCTTGATCTCCAACAAGCTATTATGTGAAGAAGAAACTGATGCAGTCAAAAGATTGAAAGAGAGCATATTTGATCAGTATGAAAGCCTAAGGAGAAAAAGGTAAGGTTTTTGGAAGAGTTCCCTCAAATCCTCAAGGTATGAATTTTATTCACAAAGAAACTTGGTTATTTTAAAAGGGAATAACAAGTTTAGGGGAGGATTGTTGGGAATAAAATGCACAAAGTAAAGAGTCTGCCAGAAGAGCCTGCTAGTTGATAGTTAAGCCTGCCTCTTCAGTTTTGCTGATGTTGAAGATATACTAACAGTACCTTCTGGGTAAGAAGGTACTGCTAGTTTTAGAAGGTCCTGCAAATTTTCACGACAAGTTGTTATATTTTATTTAGAGATATTTAGTTGTATTATTAGTCTTTGTACAAAGTTATACGTTAAGTAGAAGTAGTACATAATTCTCAGTAGATATAATGAGTGTTTTACCTTGAAAGGTGTAATATTAGGATAAGATAAGCCTCTAATATATTATATTAGCAACTTGACAACTTGTAATAAGGGCTCCTTATGCTATAAAAGGAACCCTTAAGTCACCTTCTTAGATATCCTTTTTCAATAACCTTCTCATAGTTTTTCATGCATAACTTCCATATTTAAACTCTTTCACGCATCAAAGATTCAAGGTTACACTTGTAATCCTGGTGATAGTTTAGATCACCCGTATTATTTCATCAATAATATTGAATCGTCTTGTGTTATTCATATTGTGTTCATTCTCATTTACTTATTCACCACCTTTGTTCCTTTAGTGTGTTTTAGTAAATTTCGCGTGCTAACTCACATTCATTCATAAATATCCTAAACACATTACTGAGATTAACATCCCAAGTGTTTGCACAAAAATCAATACAAAGAATCCTTCCACAGGGTGCACTTGTGTTTTGTGTTTTAAGGTTGTACTAATTTCTCAAAATGGTCTCTTGTGAACAAGTTAGAAATACATTGTGCACGTGTGTTTTGTTAAATGTTATGATTAAATAATTCATTTATTAATTGGATGTGGTTACAGGTACGAGTATGATGAGCGACGTCAAAGAGCGCATGTGTATTTTGTACATAATATCTAGCGAGAAAATTGTTATGATAAAGAAGTAAAGAGTTAAGACACAAGTGCGTAAAGTTGTGAGAAGATTAGTAGACATGGCTATACATCAACGAAACTTTCATTTCTTATTTACTTTTAGAATTTTGTATTTAAATTGTATATGACATGATTTTTCATTTTGTGTATAATGTTTTCGTTTTGAAATGTATACGATACATGTAAAATATTTACGTTTGTCATTCAATGCACTTGTGTAAATATTTTTTTACTAAAACACATTAGAGGTTTAAGCAATTGAACAAAATAAGTATATGTCAATTTACCTTATATAAAAAAACACATATGCACCTTACCTTTTGAAATCATGCATGGAAAAATAATTATTTCAAAAAAAAAAAAAAAAAAATCCTTAAATTTAGGACCTAAAAAACATTTTTTATAAAAAAAATTCAAAAAAAATAATAAAAATGTAATTTTACTATTATACCCTTTCGAATTAAATAATATCTAAAAAAATTTGATTGGTTGATATTGGTTCTCGCAGTTCTCGCAATTTATTTGGTTCTGAAAAGAACCTCACCCTATATATATATATATATATATATATATATATATATATATATATATATATATATATATATATATATATATAAAATGAGGTTCATGTGAGAAAGTTCTTAGAGTGAGATATGGGGCTGTTTGATAAAACTGTATTATTTAGCGCTGAGTGGATCAAAGATGCTGAATAATTCAAAAATGCTGAGTGAAAATGTTTCTGAATGAAAATACTTGTTTGATAAACATTTAGTGAGCTTTTTGAATAAAAGAAAATGACCATTTAAACTTATTTTTCGATTACATACTAATCAAAATATGTTATTTATAAATTATGTTCCTTTATAAAACACATACTCCACAGTATACAAATATGAATTCCACAGTATACAAATATGAATGAAAGAAGTTAACGTAAATAAAAAGTTTATCATACATACGGAGTATGTTTTAATATACAGAGGATAAAAGCAAGGACATGTGTGGTAGAAATATGATTCTTTAATAAAAATAAGTTCATAATACATAGTCCAATCAAAGGTTATTATATAGAGGATAAAAAGTGTTGTAGCAATATGATTCTTAATAGACACGTGGGAGAGAGACGTGAGATCAAGGCCCACTGAATCAGTTAGCATGCCTTAGCATGCAAAATCGCTCAGAGCTTTATTTGTCATTCAGTGGCAAATTTTTTAACTATCAAACGTGCTGTACGATTAATATTTTAAGAATCAGCGCTGAATGATGTAATTAAGCAGCAATCAAACACAACCTAGTGTAAGAAGCCAACATGTAGAATTATATATTTTGATTTATGTAAAATATTCTGAAAATAAAAAGGGGCAGCATAGGTATTTTGATTTATGTAAAACATCCATAGTGTAAGAAGCCAACATGTAGAATCAACGCTGAATGATGTAATTAAGCAGCATAAATAAGTGGTACCGGTACCGTACCGAATGAGATTCGGAGACCGGTACAGGTATCGAAAAATCGGGTTTTTCCCTTTTTTTTCGGGAATTTCCCGATTTGGTACCAGTCTCGTACCGAATTAGTGGTCCCGATTTTTTTTTTATTCTATATGTCTCGGGTTTATGTATGAACTAACCTTTTACAGGTTTATCAATAAAAATAACTATTACTATGTATTCGAAGTTGTGCCTCTGCTTTTAGTTTTTACCTATTTTATGCTTACAAATGTTGCAAATTGATTTTGTTTTTCTAACATTTAGTTAATGTAAAAGCATAAGGCAATAATTGTATGATTATAGAATATTTGTTGCACGAAATAGCAAGTGACAGTATAACGTTAGTGTTTATAACAGTGGTATGCGTCAAATGTTGTCGAAGCGTTTTATTATAGAATAGTTTTTACTTACACGAGCTGTGTACTGTGTGTTCTGTTTTCATCGTTTGGTAATTCTAGACAAAAGTTGGAACCTTAGTGTTTCAGACTTTATATTCGAGTGGTCTTTTAGAATTCGAGTTTATTATATGCCATGGATCATTTGTTTTTAGGAAATGTTTACTTTTTGTGACATTCCTTCGATTTCACGTCAGTACTTCACAACCAAACATATACTTAATAGTCTTACTAATACAACATTCTGACTTCATATTATTGTGGACAGTATTTCCATCCAGATCATATGTCATCTGCAGAGAAACAGAAGCTAGAGCTTAAGAGTGTAAGGGACAAATTTAAAATTTATGAATCAGATTGTGGATCTTCTCGTGTTCAATGTGAAGTTCCGGGATCAACTTTGTTAATTTGCTCAACAGGCCATCGGTGCTAGTGTATTAGGAAATTGGTGACTCTTGTGTCGGCTCTAAGTTAATCTGCTCTCTAAGTGCTGATCATTTAACTAATGATATGTATTATGATAAGAAACATAGGAAAGCATAATGAAGAACCACCCTTTTAACATTCTCTAAGTGCTGATCATCAATGCTAGTTGTATGTTCTTTTAAGGGAAGTTTTTATAATTGTGCTTAACGGATGCTGACATTTGGTTCATGCAAATGGTGCAGGATAAGCACTCTCGAAAGGGTCTTCAAGCTATGGTACAGAAAAGAAAGAAACTATTCAAGTATTTCAGAAGAACCGACTGGGATTCGTATTGTTTTTGTCTTTCAGAACTTGGTCTTCGAGACAGTGCAGATTACAAAGCCTAAACTCACAACCCATACTGTTTTATTTATATGTTCAACATAGGAGCAGGAGAAAAGCGATGTCCTATTCAATCTGATTAGGGGTTGGTTTCAAGACTAGTAATATTATTCCCATTCGACACCTGATAACAATCTAAATGACTGAACCTGGAGACTGTTCGACTGCTGTTTTGAATCTGAGAGCCTTTGTGCTGGGCTTCTCTGATCACCATTCTCTGCCAGTTGGGATTTTGTCTTTAGAATTATCCGATTTAGCTTTTATTTTGAAGAATATAATTATATATACGGAATACCGATGTGTACTGCATTACTCATCCGTCAAATCAGTTATGTTCTGCTTACTCAGCGGTTTAGGAGTTTCTTTTGTTTTTTTATCGTATTAACGATTATAATCTTCGGAAGGGTGCTGTATTTTTGTCATGTGGCTCACATGAAAGTATTGTTGTGTTGTTTCCTATTTGCACATCTTTTTGGTCAATATACTCGTATTTGTCTTCTTTCTAAAAAAGAAAAAGAGGTTACGGGGGGTGTTTGATAGCCTCTTAATGGGCTTATCCCTGATTTGGTCAGCGACGTTTGTTTGTTTTTTTTCTGCCGCTTAGACTACCCCGAGTGGGTGTGAATCCTCACCAAGTGAGCTCCAAAATAACCATCACCCTCAAGCGACAAACAACCCGAAAAAAACAACGTGAAAGATGACTGGCTCACCTTTGGTATAAGTTACAATGGTTTTGGCATCTCCTCTTTCGAATTTTTATGTCTTTTTAAACGTAGACCCATCGACATTGCTTTGAGCTTGTTTGTTACTTCTGTAAAAGTTGGTCTCTCATCCGGGTCATGTGACCAGCACTCTTCCATCAAACCTTTCCATCTTCGGTCACAGTCTTCTGGTGTAGGAGGCCGTAGCATATTGCTCACAATTCCACCTTCATAGCATATGATCACATCATACATTGATTCAAAATAGTACCACAATGCAAAGGCTTACCTATGATGGCACCACAATGTATATCGGCATAGGGCTCGTCTTCAGTCAAGATCTCCCACATTACAATACCAAATGAGAATACATCCACCTGCCACAATCGATAATCAACACATTCATTCTAATAAATGCAATGAAATTGTGGGGTTTTAACCTTACTTTCTCAGAAACCCGAACACTGCTGCCATTTAAGAGCTCTGGAGCCATCCATGGAAGTGTTCCACGCACAGCACCCGAAACAAATGTGTTACGCTTAATTCTTGATAAACCAAAATCACCAACATGAAATAAAGGTTCCAGTGGCGATAATTGCAGACAATAGAGATACAAGAATAAGCTTTTTTATATCAACGTTTTGAAAGACTACTAGAGATACAATTCAGTGCACAATTTGTTTTACATATCTTGCATATCGGTCGATTAGGATCTCCTAGATTCACAAGCCGGTTCTCACATTTGAGATCAAAATGAACAATTTTTTTCAAATGCAGGTACTCCGTAGTCCATACCAATCGCCGCATCTTGTGCAATTATGAGCTTCTTGCGCCAATCAAACGCTCTGGACAAGAAATACGCGTAATCTTTGAGAACCATCCTCCAGTTCATGATATTCCTCTATCATTATATGATGAAAATCATCATTTGAACGTACTTACAGATATAAGCGCGTCAAGATGTTCATCAGGAAGCTGGTACTTTATCGTATGAGGTTCGTTCCATACAGTTAAAGTTTTCATCATAAGTTCCCGATAATCAAGATTCTTATCAACTGATATAATCCGAGTAATCCCTCCCACGTATCTAAGCTTCCCATCACTTGGCCTTGGCAATATTGTTCCACCAAAACTGCATAGAAACTTCAACTTCCCGAAATAAGAACCTTCCGAGACACTTGAAACATGTCTGTAAGGCGCGTTTTGTTCGTATGTGCTTGCTACATTTGGATATGCATTTTTCTCGACTTCTATAGGTAATCCATGGTTCTTCACTTGTTGTTGGTATGCCTAATCTTGGTTTAGGGAGAAATTCAGGAGAAAACTCTTCACCTGTCTGAACAGATACATTTCGTATACACGAGTATGCATCAACATGTTCATCCGTTGTTTTGATATTGTCTACATGTCGCGCCTGATCAGGTGCCATTTGATCAAAAGATATAAACCACGATAAAAAATGTTCAGATGTGCATCAAAATTGCTCTTTGTTCATTTACTGATGACCACATCCAACAAAGGCATATGTCCTTAGTCGCGTCTAATGAACTTATGCAATATAAGTCATCCTGTAAGGTTGTGACCAATTGACCATACTCGTTAAACAGGTAGTGGACGATATATTATCTGTAAATGAATCACATTTTATTCGATTCTCATAATGGAATTGAAACATACCTGCCATTTTCACCCAAGAAATTTGATATAATGGATAGCCATTTTTCATATTTGTAGGTTCCATTATGTCCATTCTTTTTTTTAGAAAAAAAAAGCTCCTAAATTTACAATCTTTATCAGATACATAAATTTGGCAAAAATGAAGACGAGAAATAGAAAAATGCGAACCATGGCCTTCAATTATATTTTACAACTTAGTTACCAAAATGAAAATAGTTTTGACCCAGGCTTATTTGACCAAAAAAACTTAAAACGACCCATTTTGACCCGTGCATTTTTTTTAATCAAAGAGATATAGAGGTTAGTTAAGATTTCTGCAACAAAGCGTACACAATCAGCGTGCAACAAAAAATAGATAGAAATCCGGTTAAAAGTGATCACATCAGTAAGTAAGTAACTATCGAAGTTAAGAATGTATGCTACTATGAAATAAGAGAATATAAACATATATCAAGATTGATTAGCAAAATCTTGCGAACTACAAGTATATGTCATTCTACTAGGTAATTTCACTAAACTCATTTGTTTGCTCCTGAGCTGTCTCTTACATAAAATTGTGAAGACGCTAACATGGACTATGAAATTTATAGCATAAATGTAGGGGTGGGGAAAAAACCCGAAAATTTATACTACTACTACTACTAAAAAAAAAAAAATCCTTCATCATGAAAACCGTACAAGGTCAAACCGGCTTGTTTTAATTTTTGTAAAAACGGTAACAAAATAATAACTACAAAATCGAGTTTATACTATTAGAAAAAAAAAAAAAAAAAAGACTTATGCCAAAACCAAGACTAAATGTTTAATTGATTATTCAAATTATTTAACACTATATCAGTAATAAATTATGTGTTGTATGTGTTTTTCTTTAGCCATATTCATGTACAATATGCGAAAACGAATCTAACATGTACAAATTCTGACAAAACGATACAATAAAATTATTACAAACACTTATCAAATATATAAAAACACTTAAACATGGACGACCCGCTTCATGCATATTTGTAGTCTTATATATGCGACGTTCAATGGGTAAAAAAAGGCGCCGCAACTCTCTACAATTCAAAACAAAAATTATATAGCGAATCATCTTTTACAACATTCATTCAGGACAACCCTCTTGAAATTGAGTTGTGTGATTACCAAAGAGCACCAAGTACCGGTAGTGATAGCCCTTCCAGTGTGCTCATTGGCGAAGGCTTGAAAATTGAAACCGGTTGTTGATTTAGGTTTGTTCTTTGAATGGATCTATAACTACTATTGTGAACAAGGTCTATGGTGCATCAATAAGTAACTATATATGGATATCATCTTTGTTAAAGCAACTCTTTTTTATCATGCATGGTACTTATTCAAGTTTCATCTTTGAGGTTGTGAGCAATTGACATACTAAGTTCGAAATTAGCCAACTGTATAATAAAAATAATCCATGTATCTTTTTCTCATTTTGTATAACTTTTACTCAAAATGTTAAGAGTAAAGATGTGAGATTGTTTATTTTATATTGTATAAAATATTTTAATATTTGATTTATAATAGATAAAAATACATTTTGCCAATAACACGCCATTGGTTTTTCGTACCATGCTCTCTTAGATCAATTTTCACAGTGGAATATTTACGCCATTCGTTTAGCTCAATATATATCAACGAAATTACTTATGGCATAGTTCAATACCGGTATATATTGTTATGTCATTTTACATTATCAAACGACAAGTTACAAAATAGATTTTACACTGGACAAAAATACCTCACTGATCACACACACAAAGAAATTGTGCTCAAAACTGGTCTTTACGCGTCGTTGGTGGGGTATCGACGTGCCATAACAAGGTACAACGCATCTTTGGTGGCCTTCACGTGTTGAGATCGAATTGCTCTATTATGAGCAGTCTAATATGTATATTGAGTTGGAGTCTAAGTCATCTTTATCAGTGAGTCGTGTCTTCTCTGTAAGATATTGCTCAAAATAAAATTAAACGTGACTAAACGTGATTGTTAAGAGGCGTGTTTACAAAAATTAATATCAAGTCTTATGCTATATATCGATCATTTACAAACGTCCGACTCAGGCTAAACTCTTGTAAAACGGCACTGTGTAACGAAGAATTGAACAATAACTAAAGTAAGTAAAAATACATCAAATTTTATTATTTAGCAACAAAATGTTGTCACAAGCACACTAGATATCCAAACAAAATCAAAATATTATACTACATAAATAAACAAAACATCACAAGCAACTAGCATTCCATCATTGTTTACATTACAAGTTTATAACCCGAAATAACAATGGATTTAACCAAGACTTATGGTTCAAGTCTATCAGTTTAATTGTGCTATTGCGTCGAACGGGTAGATGAAACAGAAACCGGGGCAGTCGAGGAAGCTGTAGGACGAGTTTTCTTGAACAAAGTCGGGAAGCAGCAGATGGATGAAGTGGCATGTTTATCGTCGTTGTCGCGTATGCTTTTCTTAGGTTCACCATGTTCATTAGAAGTGCTATCCATTTTCTTTTGAAGGTTTCTACTCATGAAGTAAGCTTCAGCAAGGGTAGAGCCACTCATTGTCACGTTTAGGCAAAAGAAATAAGGTTAGTATCATAAGTACTTATAGGACAATTTTGACTTGGAGATCAAGTTTATCCATGTCGTTTAACAAAATTTGATGTTAACTGATGATTTACGAATGCATGCGTGTAGTTTGTACATATTAATATATTATATGAACTGGTCCTTTAATAAGGGGCCACCTACATTTGTTAAATAAAAAAGATAGTAGTAATATATTGAAGGATGTATTGACCAACTTTTGCTTGGGAGACAAGGAGATTCATTTGTCACGTAATGATCATACTTTGTTACACATTTTTAACTGCTCGACTCTATCTAATTTTTGATACGTATCATTTTTTTGTACTTTTTCTGATAAAAAAAAAAAAAAGAAAAATTGAATGCTCAACTGCTCAAATCCAACTAATTTTTGACACATGTCATTCGTCTATAATTTTTCTGGTATATATACTAGAAAAAAGTACAAAGGAATGACACGTGTAAAAAATTGGATGAAGTCGAGCAATTGAGCAATCGAACATGACCATTTTTGAAAAATGTGTTGAAAATGACTATATAATGAATCAATGATGAATTTTTGTACACTTTTGATAATTTTCTCTGTTCAGAATTTGTTCACTAAAATATGTTATTTAGCAAGTAGTAAAAGGTTAACAAATTATACTCCAGTTAACAATCTCAAACACTCCCTTTTGATATTTTGGAACTATACGGTCACGTATACACCCTTGTATAGTTGCATGGATGTAATTAAACTTGGACCCAAAATAAGAGGTAATTAGTTTGGGTAAAGAGGTCTCAAGTTCGAGTCTCATCCGAAACTTTTATCTTTTCAGGTAGAATATGAGGAAGTACATGCGGAGTTTAGGGTATATACACTGCTCAATTGGATGTCATTTTTACCTGAATCACTAACAACTAACAAGTTATTGAGAAAAAGGAAAAAAAAAAAAAAAAAAGTTAGGTAAAGAGGGTTGTTCTTATATGAAAAGTCAATATTGACAACTTTTTTTTTGCCATTCCTTTGGTTACAAGGAAGAATGTTTTTCAATCTTTGTTAGGTTTGCTTTTTTGATCAATAATGCTTAAAGTGTAAGTTTTGTCCAAAAGTTTCTTCATAAAAAGACATTAATTTTTATCTATGAAATTTCTGTGTTACTCCTAAGTACTTTCTTAAACATTTCTTTAGTCGGACTTGAAGTCAATGTTGGCAGTGAAATTTATCTTCTTACGCATGCCATTGTTATTACTCCCCTTTACCAAAAAAAAAAAAATGATGCCTTAAATAAAAATAAATAAATAAATAAATAAATAAAATTAAATAAAACTATAGAAAAATACAGCAACACTCAGTGACGGAACCATGTGGGTCTCGAGACTTGCATGGAATTTTGCAACGTAGTATTAATTTTTATAAAATTTTCAAATTTCCTGAAACGCACCTGTGTTTCGAAAAAATTGTTTATACTCTTATTTAGGTTTTCATAAATGCACCTAGTCACCTTTAATTCTGATTCCGTCTTTGGTAATACACATGTTAATTATCAGTGAAGCAAAAACAATCAAGCATACATAAAGTTAAATTTGATTACGTAGTATTTCACAACAAAAGTTTGTCACAAGAACACTACTATTTGGTAGCAAGAAACTTGTATTAAGATTCAAATATCTTACATTTGGTATTCTGAAAAAAATTAAAATTCAAATATTCGTATAGAAAACATTACAAGAAACTTGTATTATACTACATTGATTAGTGTTTGCATTACAACCCTATCTTATATGGGATTTAACCACTACATATGGCTATATAGGCTTATGCTATTGCGATGAGCCAGTGGATGAAACAGAAACTGGGACAGTCGAGGAACTTGTAGGATGAATCTTCTTGAACAAAGTCGGGAAACACCCGAAATTTGAAGCATGATCGTCGTTGTTGGGCATGCTCTTCTTGGTTGAACCATGTCCGTTAGATGTCGAACTATTCATCTTCTTGTGAAGGATTCTAGTAGTAAAATAAGCTTCTGCCATGGAAGAACCACTCATCATTGACATGTTTAGGCGAAAGAAATAATGTAAACTTGTTATGCATGTGTGAGATGTTTTCTAGTATTATGTATTTATAGGACAATTTTGACTCTGAGAGTTGAGACCACGTTATCCATGACGTTTTCTAAATTCTGATGTATAAAGGTCTACATCACTAGACTTCAATGGTCACTTGGCTTTCTTTTCTTTCTCTTGGGCTACAAGAATGGCTGCTGTACCTCATCATACACGTTTTTTTTTTTTTTTTTTTTTTTTTTTTTTTTTTTTTTTTTTTTTCATGAAAACTAATATACATGCATGTAAACACACACGGGTGATATTAGAATATTTTTGATAATCTCCATAGAAAATTTATCGAGACGCAAGAGCTACTCCAAGGCGCAACATAGTGGTAAAGGCTCATGTTGGGACTCTTTGTTACGAGTTTACTTGTCAGGTCACCAAAGATGACTCGGGTTGTTCAACGTTGACTTCATGACTTAGTTACTCCAGTTATTCAAAATTGGCACTAGATTTTGAACGTTAATAACTTAAAACGACACATTTTTAACGTAAAAACAGTTTTCGCAAGACATAAACATTTACAAATAGTGAATACAACATCCAAGAAATGAAGCTGAAGCTTCTTTTAAACTTGTGGTTGTCACCAAATCTTGACTTTATAAGTCAAAATCGACTACCTGTTTTCTAGTTGACCTTTTTCTTAGACTACTAGGATAAATGTTTTGCTAACTTGTAAAAGCAAAATCAATAATTCTAAAAAAAAATCTTACAATTGATTCGTAAAAACTAGTATACGACTAGTCATATATTATTATTCACACAATCATTATTGCTGGTTATTTTTGCACATTGCTTTATAATTTTGTTTGCCAGGCGTATTTATAAGCTATTATTGTAAACAAAAATAAAAATCAACGTGCAAAAACAAGATCAAAAGAGATCACTTACTTCAAAAGGGACCTAGGTTTATAGGTTCATATTTTTTTTTACGATATCACAAAACTAACTATAGAAAACATGTGACACAAATAGGGGAACCGCGTTCATTCGGGAAAAATCAGGACTTTTGACAAATAAATACACTACGGGTAAAAAATTCATGGGGTTCGCGTGAACCTCCAGAAATCCCCTTAGGTATGCTCTTGAGTGACTCACGTTCAATATCGTCTTTCACAAGCCTAAATGCCTAATAATACAATGTTTATCAACTAACGCCCCGAGCTAATTAAGTAGTGTTTATATAGACATTTTGGGAATATCACGCAAACACAATAGAATAACGATATATTATGCAATAAAAAAAGCTTGCTCTACAACATGATGATTTATTTATAAACATATAACATATCCAACTTAGCGACCGCTTATGGTTCTATTGCAACGGGTGAGAAGAACTAGAAACTGGGATGGTTTCTGAACAATGTGGGGAAGCAACGGGTCTTACAATGATCGTCATCAAGCGTACATGTTGCTTTTGGGCGTACCATGCGTGTTCGAGGTTGTGTTATTCGTATCTTTGTGGAGCTTCGCCATCGAGTTAGCTTCAGAAAGAGCAAAACTAGCCAGTGACATCTTTAGCGATAAATTAACATTTTATGACGTTGAGACCACTATTCATATGACGAAATATTTTAAATTCGACAACTTTGTTACTTTTGGACCACGTGATTCCTGATGTAGAGTATTACCCTTTTAATAAGGTAGTGTTTCAATTTTAACCAATATAGCTTGGGTTTATTTTTGTGTTTTAGTGAGTCCTACTCAACTTCCCACTTAACATCTATGTTATAGAGTTTTACTACCTAACTAACTATAACCAACACCTGAGTCCTGCAAAAGCAAATTTATACTGTAATTATAGTGTTGCATTGTAACGAATGAAGGATCATGTTGTGTTTAACATTTTGCCTAGTGGACAAAAGAGGTAAAATGATGAAAGACAACTAAATGTTTGCTCTCGCATACAAACGCGTTCTTAGACGGCTATTACACCCGGCCTTATCAATGAAAACTAATTGTGTTGGATATGAAATTTTAACATTTAGGATGCAACAAGCTAGCAATATGCAATTGATCGAATTTGCGCAGTTTTTAGACCTTGTAACAAACCTTTTTATAATAAATCACGTGCATATGCATGGTAAGAAGTTTGTTTTATTAATGAAGAAAATACGGCAGTTAGGTTCTTGTTGTATTCATGAATACGAGGATTTATAGATGACTCTGGGAAACATCATCACTTGCACGTCCGCGTCAAATCACCATTAAACCAACCACATTTTGCTTTCTATACAAACATACACTACTACAAAAAGAAGCATCAAGACCCCTACATGGAGACCCGATGCTAAAGAAACGGGTCTCAAACCTGGAATCCACCCCTCCAAAAATAATCTGGACCGGTTCTTAGCAAGAACACCGGTCTTGATTCACGAAACAAATCTAGACCGGTTAATCTCATTAAAACCGGTCTAGAAAAAGTTAAATGAGACCGGTTTTTCATTTAAAGACACGTCTGGATTATCTATTGAATGCAGACCGGTTATTTCATAAAAAACCGGTCTCTATACATTTTTGAAAATCAGCCGTTGGAGCATCAGATCTGCAGGTTCACGAAATTAATACCCAAAAACACATTCAATGCCATCTTAAACTCACAACTTACCTACTCAACTTCTTTATCTATACTACTTATAATGGAGATTTGGTCAAAGTGAAAAGTGGAAAACTGAATTTTGGGTCAATCCCCAATTTGCCCTTGGATACCCACAACCAATTCCCATTTTGCCCTTGAATACCCACAACCAATTTTCATTTAATCAACCACACTCTCTCAACTCAAACACACACACACACACACACACACACACACAAATATACACTGCTTTCTCTCCCTCTCTCTCTCTAAAGTTTTTACCAAACAAACATAACCATATTTCACTCTCTCTAAAAATCTGCTCATATTTGTTGACTTTTTTAGTAGATCTATATGATTTGGCAGGTTTTCAAAGGTATTTTTTAACTTAGATTTTGTTATAATGTAAGTGTTTTTTTTTTTTTTTTTTTTTCAGATTCGGCGCCGGAAATATTAACTGTCGCCGGAAACCGATGCAGCCGCTGATGTGCCAGAACCGCCGATGTCCAAACACCAAAACACATCACCACCATAACCCGCAAAACCAACAAAAGAAATATAACAAATCGCACCACCTCTTTTACAACAAAAGAAATAGAACAACAAATATTAAAATAAGCAAATACAATCAAATCTGAAACTATAATTATTCCGACGCAAATCCAAACCAAACACAACAACACTAATCCGAAACAATACCCACCCACAAATAATATTCTAGCTCAAAAATGATAACGGTGGTCCACCGAGTTGGGTTTTAAAATTTTTATCAATACAACACATTTTATTTCGGATTAAATAAATAAAAATTAATCAAATTAGGGTTTTGAATAAATATTAAAAATAATATAAATGAGGGCGCGTGGGGTAAGTTTACCGAAAGAGAAGGTGGCTTGGGTGGGTGGTGGTGGGTCGGTGGTGAGGGCAGTGGCGGTGGTGGCGCGTGAGGGTGGTTGTAGTGGGAGCCAAGGACTCAAATTTTCCAGATACGTAATAAAACAGCCGATCTATTGATTCGGCTAAAAAAATGACTCGCCGGAAAATTTTTCGGTGGCCGGAATACTTGCCGGCAGTGGGTGGTGGCCGGAGGTGGGAATCGCCGGTGGGTTGAGAGAGAGGGAAGAGAGAGAGAGAGTAAATGAATAATGAGTGATTTATTATTAATTTGGGGTATTTATATTTTTTTTAGGGAGGGACCAAAGGTGAAATTTTAAAATTGAGGGTGTGTAATGTAAATATGGGCAGAGGGGCTGTTCTTGCCGCTTTAACTATTCTTTTACAATAAACACTGCGGGACCCATTCGACATAATATTTTCAAAAATCAATATTTTTGACAAATAGGGACAATATTCTTATTTACTAAAACGTATCGTATTAAAGTGAGCACATATTTTCTGCTATATCTATCTTTATCCTGACATTTTGAGCACAAAAAAAATATATGTACATTACCAAAAAACACGTTAAAATTTGAAAGGTTCGAGGCATGTTGGCGTTTATATGTGGTACTACACCTATGTAGAATCTTTTCAGTTAATGTGAATTCAAAATTTGAATCGGAAATTTCATCGTTAAAAGAACATATGTGGTGATTTCACTTTTAGGTAATCTAACTTATATGACCTTAATATTAAAAAAAATAAAATAAAATAAAATAGAAAAAACCCTAATGATCCAACAATCACTACATCTATAAGACCACTCGGTAAGGTGCCTTCCTTACTCACGTTAACATTTAATGCACCTTGACTTTGGACCGAGTTACCTTACCGCGACAGAAAGGCAAGGGCAAGTTAACTCGGCACGTTAAGTGCTTAACGTGCGTTAAGCAGCATGTTTAAAAAAAAAATTACACTTTTGGCCCTTGTAATATTAGTTCATTTTTTGAATACCAAAATGAAAAAATTACAAATTCAACCCCTACGATTTAAAAATCAAATCACAACTTAAACGTTTTATAGCCGTTGTGACTTAAAAAATAAATAAATAAATAAATAAATAAAAAATTAATTAAACGTTTGAATTTAAAAGATCCCGCCTTGTATTTAATTTTTGAATTTAAAATTTATCCCGCGCAAGTACTTGACCAAACAATAATATTGCTGGAAATAATATTGCTTTGCGATGACTATTAATAAAGCTCAAGGTCAAACAATTCCAAATGTGAGTGTCTATTTGCCCGACTCTGTTTTCTCGCATGGTCAGCTTTATGTGGCATTGTCTAGAGGGATACCCGTAGAACAACAAAAGGTATTGGTTAAACCAGTCAAAGAGTTCCGTCAAGCATAAATCTACACCTCAAATGTCGTTTATCAAGATGTTTTACACGAAGAGTAACGTGTGTTGTTACTTTTTATCTCATAACTGATGTAATGTTTTACTTTCAGTTTCATTAAATGTTTTTATATGTTGTTTGATAGACGTTAAGAATTTTTTCTAGACTTTAGTTATCGTGTGCAACCGTTTGCAATTACATTATGATCTGTTCACGTTCTATTTTGAACGCTACACAAAACACTCACCACAATATCACAAATCGTTAATTATCTGCCGCTAGGAACCATTGCTATGCACGGGTACTCGTCTAGTAACTTCCAAATACAAATTTCACATTTATTAAATGCATCTTATTCATCATCAAAGACATTAAATACATCTTATTCATTATCAAAGGTATTAAATAATCTTAATCATTAAGTTTTAATTTAGCAATATAGATTACAATTTTACTTTCTTAGAGTTTTGAACCTAATTCATTTTTTTGAATCTTCTTTCATATGTGTAGGGAAATTTGCGGAAATCATGTACGCCGAACAAAATATTTTTAGGATAGCTTGACTTACGATTTGTTGAAGTAAGGTATTATTTCCAATTACTTTTAAGCAAGCATATATATTCTTTTAACATCCATGTAGTAAAACTAAGTAAGAAAACATAGATGAATATGTAGTTTAACACCCGTCCGATATTAACCTATTAGAGGTTAATCTTGGATTGTCCCCATTTGGGACTACTTTTATAACATATTGTTTCATTTAGGATGTGAATGCTTGTTATTGAATTGAGTATTATTTTAGAAAAAAAAAACGATAGCATTTTTCCCTTACTCCTACGAGTATGCACTTATACGTATACTTGGGGAGTTAAGGGGAAATGCTGTCGATTTTTTTTTTTTAATAATACTCAATCTAATAATAAGCATCCACATATGAGACAATGTGTTATAAAAGTGGGTTAGGATTGACCAAACGAAAACAAAATTGTACGTAATCATTAGATGCATACATCTTATTATATATATCTTCGTGTTACAGATGGATCGTTATACATGGATGTACAATATAAAGCGAGCTACCCCCGAATACATGGAAAAGTTGTCCGAGTTCATGAAAGCTGCTGAGGATGATCGGGTGATGAGCGGAAAAGATGAAATTTTTTGTCCTTGTAAGAAATGTAGAAATGGTGTATTGTATAAGCAAGCTAAAGATGTTAAAAACCATCTAATAAGAGTTGGGTTTACGAGAGGGTACACTGTATGGGATTTTCATGGTGAAGAAAGAGTTGCTAATAACACGTCAGTTTCTGAATGTAATAACAATGATTTGCCAATTAATAATGATCGTCATAATTTGACTGACATGTTACATGATTTGGATGGTAATGTTGCACAAAAAGAGCATGCTAAATTTGAAAAATTATTTGTCGCCGCTGAAAGAGCATTGTTTGCCGGTTGCACGAAACTTACCGTGCTTTCTGCGGTGATAAAGTTGTACAAGTTAAAAGCATCATCTGGTTGGAGCGATATAAGTTTCACAAAACTATTAGAGTTTTTGCATCAAGAAATGCTCCCTGAAGACAATGAATTGCCTATTTCAACATACCAAGCTAAAAAACTAATGTGCCCCATGGATTTGGAAATTGAAAGAATAGATGCATGTCCAAATGATTGTATGTTGTATAGAGGGGATGACAAGGCTTTACACGTGTGTAAGGTATGTAAAACGTCAAGGTATGTGCAAATAAAACAAAAAGGACCTAACGGTGATGTGACAAAGAATGGCCCTCCTGCTAAATTGTTGTGGTATTTTCCCATTATACCAAGACTCGAGCGATTATATGCAGATGCGAAGGAGGCGAAATTATTACGTTGGCATGCCGAGGAGCGTAAAAAAGATGGAAAAATGAGACATGTAGCTGATTCTCTTCAATGGAGAAATATCGATAACACATTTGAAGATTTTGGAGGGGATATTAGAAATGTACGGTTAGGTCTTAGTTCAGACGGAATAAATCCGTTTGGAAACCTGAGTAGCAAGCACAGCACTTGGCCAGTTCTTTTATGCAACTACAATCTTTCACCTTGGTTATGCATGAAACGAAAATACATCATGATGTCATTGTTAATTCAAGGCCCAAAACAACCCGGCAACGACATTGATGTGTACTTGAAACCTTTAATTGATGACTTGATAACGCTTTGGAAAGATGGGGTAGAAGTGTATGATGCATATTCGAAAGAGTATTTCCAACTACGAGCCATGATTTTTTGCACCAGTAGTGATTTTCCAGCGTACGGGAATTTATCAGGATATAGTACAAAAGGGAAAATGGCATGTCCTGTTTGTGAAGATTGTACCCACTCTGTTTGGTTAAAACATTGTAAGAAAACGATATATATGGGACACCGAAGATCGCTTTCAAGGTTTCACCCGTATCGTAAACAGAACGAGTTGTTTGATGGTAAAATAGAGAGTGGAGTGTTGCGACCACCGTTGGATGGAGATGCTACATTTTCTCGAGTTAGAAACTTGAACATTGTTTTAGGAAAAGGAAAAGACAACCCTGGTCCTCCTAAAGGTATTTGGAAAAAGAAATCTATTTTTTGGAATTTAGAGTACTGGGAGCATTTGCAAGTTCGACATTGTCTTGATGTTATACATATCGAGAAAAATGTTTGTGAAAGTTTAGTAGGCCTCTTGCTGAACATTCCGGGGAAAACAAAAGATGGTGTTAATGTTAGAAATGACATGGAAGATATGGGAATTCGACCAGAGCTTGCTGCTAAAGTGATTCCTGGAAAGCGTGGTACGTATCTTCCACCGGCGTGTTATACCATGTCTAAGATCGAGAAAACTAAGTTCTGCCAATGCTTGCATGGTATTAAGGTTCCATCTGGCTATTCTGCTAACATAAAGAAGTTGGTTTCGATGAAAGACTTGAAGTTATTTGGTATGAAATCACATGATTGTCATGTGTTGATGACGCAAATGATTCCTATTGCAATTCGTGGAATACTACCAAACCACATCCGACATGCCATTACAAATCTTTGTTTGTTTTTTAACATGATTCACTCGAAGGTGATCGACCCTGAGGTGTTAGATAAATGGCAACATGATGTTATATTAACGCTTTGTCAACTCGAGATGTACTTTCCTCCTTCATTTTTTGATGTCATGGTCCACTTGGTATCTCATATTGTAGGAGAAATAAAGGCTTGTGGGCCTGTCTTCCTACGATACATGTATCCGTTTGAGAGATATATGGGTTTCTTAAAAGGGTATGTTAGGAACCGAAGTCGGCCAGAGGCTAGTATTGTTAAAGGATATGCTGCTGAGGAGGTGATTGAATGTGGTACAAACTATTTAAAAGATGTTACAAATATTGGCATTCCACAAAGTCGGCACAAGGGTAGACTTGGAGGGGTAGGCACACTTGGGCGCAAAGAAGAGTCGATGCCTCCAAATGATTTACATGAGGCACATTTTACAGTCCTGCAACATATGACATCTATTGCTCCTTACATATACGAGCACCAATCACTTTTAAAAAATGAAAACAATCGGAGGGACAAGATTTGGCTGGCTAAGAAGCACAATGAAACGTTTTCACATTGGCTAAAAGAAAAAGTGAGGAATACACTACCAAATGTCGACAAACCAGTGGAGGAATTGGGATTCGGCCCGATACGTGTTGTCAAATATGAAGGTTACGACATTAACGGGTATACATTTTACACTAGACAACAAGATCAAAAGTGTACAATGCAAAATAGTGGAGTAACGGTAATAGCCTCAACAACGGAGCGCTATACCAAAGATTCTTATTATGGAGTCATTGAAGAAATATGGGAATTAGATTACAATTCATTTGTTATACCATTGTTCAAGTGTAAGTGGGTCGATAACACCAAAGGTCTTATTATTGACAGAGATGGTTTCACAACTGTCAATCTTTCCACAAATGGCTATGTATCTGAACCATTCATTCTAGCCAAATTAGCCACCCAAGTATTGAAATAATTGCAGCCAAATATGACAAGAAGATTGCTGAGAATGAAAAGCAAATTGCTGAGCTCAAGTCCCAGCTTGAGTCCAGGCAAAGCAGTTGTGGGTCCACAACAACAGCTAATCACGAGTCATCGACAGGCTTTAGCAACCGGCTGGATGAGATAATGGTAATGTGATTCTAGTATATAACGCCTTTAAAAATTAAGAGCAAGCATTTTTTTATATAGTTTTTATGAAAATATGGTTACTGAATACATACACTTTTTGTATAAATGTTTTTTTTTTTTTAAATAATGATCTTAATTCTTGAAAAGCTTTAATTTAAACTACTCTTTATTTTTTCATGTTTATCAGGAGTCTGCAAAGTGCTATTTGTTTTCGCCATACAATAAAGATAAGACTCCGATAGCATGGGGGGTTGTATATCCGACCGGAGACGGTATCATCCATGGAGCTCCCATAATTCCTACATACATGAAGGTGACAGTAGACAAGGTTCTGCCAGCTTATAAATCTGTAAAGCTTCCGGTGATTGGTGGAGATAAAAGTGTTACTTTATTAGGTCAAGCGATTGGGAGTTTTTTTCAATGGCCTCAATGTAGAATTAGTCGCATGAAGGTACATTAATAAAACTAGCTCATCTTTTTGTAGTATTGGACTTAGTAACTTTTCTCATGTACGTTAAATGGAAATTGATAATAGGAGATAACACCTACGTCGAAAAATAGAGATCAACAAAAGAAAACAACAATGCCAACAGCAAGTGTGCCTGCTCTTCAAATTGATCTGGTAAACACTTTAATTTTTTAGTTTATTATGATTGAAATTTAGCGCAATTATACAATATTCAAAAAATTATAATGGTGTATATTTGTAGGTGGTTGAGAACACATCTATGCCGATATCCCAACAAAAAAAGGCATTGCCGAATGTCCAAAAAGCCGTTGCTCAAGTCGCTATAAAGCAAACACCAAAACAAACACAACCACTGTCGGCTGCTCAAAAAGCTGCAAAAACAACGGCTCAAAAAGTTGCTGCTGAAGAAGCTAAAGCCGTGCTGGAAAATAGATTGATTGAAGTAGGAGATACCATTGGCGCGAGGGGACCATTATTGAATGCAACCTATCTCCGTTGGATGAGCCGTGATGATTGTACTTCAGGCTATGTTGTTGATGTTCCCGCTGGTATGTTTGTTGGGCAAGAGGAATCCTTTTCTATTACGGTTGATGCGGATGACATCTTGAAAATGTGGACGAATGGATGGCTTGATGCAAGTATTGTAACTTACTTTAACCGGTATGAGTACTTCTGAAACTACTTTCAAAGTATTTAATTTCTTGTTTAAAATTGCTTAACTTCTTGCTGTTTGGAATTGCTTTTATTGTCATATGGATATGAGCTGTTTGGTATTACATATAGAGTAGGGGCTGTTTGGAATTGATTTTACATTAAGGTCCGATACGGGTTTGAATTGTAGTGTGTGTACACTTATACATGTGGCCATGTGGGGTCAATTCTGCTGTGTTAAACGGGTAAATTAAGAGCTAGCCTAATTTTTTTATGCTTGAAACCTGCTAAATCATATGTGACACGTATATTCTGTGTAGTATGAGTAATGATATCTGAGGCTATGATGAATTTGTCTTTGTGTATTCGACCAAATATGGGCTGTTTGCTATTGTTTATTTAGACTAGTTATCGGTTGTGTAAGTTTTAGATTTATTTTATATACTATTGTTTTGTTTTTAGGGGGCTATACAAGTTGATGCAGTCAAGTTCTAGTCGTTGTGGTCTATTAAACCCATATTTGATTCAAGGAAGTGAGTGCCTTAACAATGCTTCAGGTGTAAAAGATTACTTGACGAGAGCATTCAGTTCTACCTACGACATTTTCCTTGCGCCATTTATAGAAAAGTATGTGCTATTATCTCTAAACTGTTTAATTGCTTATGTGTGTATATGGTCAATAATTTTGTTTCAACTTTATCAGGGGGAACCATTGGGTGTTGTTTGTTGTATGCCCTAAACAACGCATGTGCTACATCTTGGATTCTTATCAGAACAAGATCAAGAAAAGGACCGAGCGAAGCTATTGGCTTACAAGCTGTCTGAATAAATTCATCGCAAATTACAAAGTTGTCGAGGTAAACTATCTCACTATGATTAGATACATACAAACAAATTGTTATGTTATACAACTTTTAACATGTACACATTCTTGGTTTATTGAAATGTAGTGCAATCAACAAGCTGAAAAATGGGAATGTGGGTATTTTGTACTCAAATGGATGCATGAATTTGTAACCGTTCATCAGGATCATTTTCCTAATAGTGTAAGTACTATCCTGAATATTGATTTTAGAATATGTAAATGAAAATGGATGCAACAAGTATGCTTAGTTGTGTTTTCTGTTACCTCTCTTAACATATCTTGTGTACCTTTTTTACATGTAGATCCCTTGGCATGACAATCGTCCGTTCTCCATGAATCAGATTGAAGACACTGTCGAGAAGTGGCATCAGTTATGTCCAATTTGATTAACATTATTGATAGGTAGTTGTTGGTTATGCCATTGTCTTTTGTTTTAGGCATTTGTACTCTCAAGTAACTAAGTTAAGATGATATGTGCGAGCTGTAGAAGGCATTTTGGAACGTGCATACGTTTAGTGCTAGAACTCGTAATTATCTAAGTAAAATTCTGGAATTTGTATTGACGGTTATGGTTTATTAGTTAAATTTATGGAATGTCGGATGTATTTGGCAATTCATGGATCAAAAGTTGTGTTTGTGCATTGCTTGAAACTGGAATCTGGGAATTGCAACCTGGAATATGGAAATTGAAAACTGGAAAATTGAATCTGGAAAATGGAATTTGAAATCTGGATTTGTGCTGGAAACTATTTTAATTAATAAAATTTGTTTTTTTTTAAAAGGTAATAGAGACATGTTTTATTGATAGAAACAGGTCTTTGTATATAAAATAAGACCCGTCAAACACTTAAAAACAGGTCTCGATATTGATATTGGACCGGGTATATAGCTAGAAACAGGTCTCGATTGTCATAAGCGAGACCGGTTTTTAAACCGGTCTCGATATGGTTTTCACATGGAGAGCCCCCCCCTTAGAGACCCCATGAAAAACTGGTCTCGATACATTCTACAACAGGTCTCGAAAGGACTTATTGTAGTAGTGATACCACAAACTCGCAGAAAAAAATAATAATAAAATAAAATAAATGCGGTGTAGACTACCGCTATGTGCGAAAATAAAGGTGATGATGAGGGTCTTTTATGAGTGATCACGCGTGATGAGTGATGTGAATGTGATGTTTCACCCAATAAAAACCAGCCTAACGTCATCACACACGTCTTTTTTACTCAAACTGATTATCGTGTTTTGTCGATATATAGGTTTTATTTTCCATATTAATATCAAAACCTTTGAATCTGCTAAATCATTTAATTACCATTTTCTTATTTCACTCCGCATTCAAGATTGGTCGAGTGTTCAGTGATTTAACGCAAATAAACATTCGTGAAGTACGAGTTTTTGACAAGAGATAATGCTACAAATGATCATCATGAATAATACTTTTTGATATCATTATCACCACACACAATTATAGACATATTCTTTACGTCTTTAGTCATCAACTTTGGCTTTCTTCCATTTTCATAAAAACGAGTTAAAGAGAATAATAACAATATCTTTCGATCAAATTACATAAAATTTTCCAAAAAATTAATAAATAAGCAAAGTGTTACAGTATACTCGTATCAGACTTTTGCAACATTCTTTACATTAAACCCGATAAAACAATGGCTCTAGAAACACTTGATCTTCATCGTTTTTTAGCTCTTGTGACGACGAGGAGTAGAATCAGAAACCGCGATACTTGAGGGAGTTGAGGGGTGAACTTTTTTGAATAAAGTTGGGAAGCAACCAATAGTCGAAGAAACATGATCATCATTGTCGAGTACGCTATCCTTGGTTGTACGACCTTTTATAGTTGTCTTCTTCATTTTTTCTTGATGGTGTTTCCTCATGACATAAGCTTCAGCAAGAGCAGAAGTGGCCATAGACATTTTTAAGAAATGAGATAAGAAATGAAAGGTGGTGTTGAAGGTATTTATAGGAAAGTCTTGACTTGGAGATTACGTTGAGTCGTTAAGGCTTTCAAATTTGACCACTTCAATTCTAAGTAATTTCTTAAACATTTCTTTCATTTGACTTAAGTCAAATTTGACAATGAAATTTTTTCTCAAAGACGAGATGAAGCGAGTGAAAAGAAAGATTGTTATGTGTGTCAAACTAATTGGACAAGATGATAAAATAAATAAATGGATTTCATGTCTTTTTTCCTTTCCTAGTTTGTGTTATCATTATTTTCGACTTTTTTGATCGTTTAATCCATGAGGTTGAACCCACCATCCCACAGTTTCAAACCGGGTAAAACCCGCTCATTTCAGAAGGTTTGCATGACCAGTTCAACATCTTAGTCTTGCAAAAATATGTACATATATACTGTAATTATAGTGTTGCATTTTAACGAATGAAGGATGTTGTGTTTAACATTTTGTCTAGTGGACAAAAGAGGGGGTACAATAAACATAGAAAATGATGAAAGTCAGTTAGATGTTTACTCTTGCATACAAACGCGTTGTTAGATGGCTATTACACCTGGCCTTAACAATGTAAGCTAGTTGTGTTGGATGTTAAATTCTAACATTCAGGATGCAACAAACATCATTTTATATATAATCTACCCAAACTCATAGAGACTTAAACTAAAAACCAAACATAACAACTGAAACAAATTAGCTCCACCACAACGCGGGAAAAAAAGGATGAAGAGGGGGTGACCATAGAAACCTAAAACTAAAAACCAAATGTAACAACTGAAACAAAGAAGCTCCCCCACAACACGCGAAAATTTAGAACACATATCATACATAAATTGGCTCTGCCGCAATGCGCAGTAGCCTAATTCCTCGTTTATAAACATACCACATGGGAGCTTAGCGACCGCTTAAGCTTTGTCATTAGTGACTCACTGGCGGTCGACATAAATACCGTCGTCGACATAAAACGGTCCAAACAAATAAGCCCCGCTACAATGCGCGGATTTATTCCCGCTCGTTTATATATATATATATATATATATATATATATATATATATATATATATATATATATATATATATATATATATATATATTGTTATGTCATCTTTCATAGTTGATAATAAAAACAACCAGAATCACGTTTTGAAAAATTGATTTGGCAAAGTTGATAAGTAGTATTCTTCCATTTAGATCTTATAAGATCTTCTTCATGCATTCATCTTTCTTATGTAAGACATTTTACGGCGTTCAAATGCAAAAAGTTGGTGCAAAAAAAAAAATAAAAAATAAAATAATCGGCCCCCCTTAATTTGAATTCTTGGCTCTGCCCCTGTTAGTGAGGCCATCTTATTATAGTAATTTCAAGGATCGAGAAGAACCAGAACCTTGGATCATGGAGGAAGTTGTGGGATGAATCTTTTTGAACAAAGTTGGGAAGCAACCGGCCTTAATATGATCGTTGTCAAGTGTGTTGCTTTTGGTTGTACCATGTATATTCGAGGTTGTATTAGTCGTCTCTTTGTGGTGCTTAGCCATCGTACAAGTTTCAGAAAGAGCAAAACTAGCCAGTGACATATTTTTCGATGAAATAAGTTACGTATGGTTTGGTTCTTGGGGACATTATATAGGACATTTTATGACGTTGAGACCACGGTATTCATGACGAAATATTTTAAGTTGGACCACTTTGTTACTTTTGGACCACGTGATTCCAGATGTATAAGTATTAACCTTTTTATCAATAAGGTGGTGTTTCCATTTTAACCATTTAAGTTGGTTTTCTTTTTGTGTTTTAGTGAGTCTTACTCAACTTCTCACTTGACATCCACTGCACCACCCGGGCCTGTTTGGCAACAACATTTTTCGTCCTCTGGCGAGGACTAAAGTTGGCAAAATATGTGGGTTGGTACGAGTCTGGATTGGGTAACAAGTTTAGATGGGTTGTCCATACGGTCCGGATTTAGATGAGTCTTCTAGAAATATGGTTATAAATGGGTCCGGGTTTAGATAGATTTTGGTCTAGTTGACAAGATTTTTCTATTTATATTTTTTTATTTTATTTTATTTAAGATGAAAAAAGTAAAAAATCAAATAAAAAATAAAAAAATAGTAAAATAATTTTTTTTACCCGCTAGACCTGTCATGTAATTATTACATCATTGCACTTTCTATCAAACAACCAATTAGACATATCTATTATATTTAGGGAGAACCAACTACAATCATCACTACTAAATATTTACCCAATTAAACCCATTTTTAACCAATGGGTCTCAAATCACGACCTCTAGCGAGGACACATCATCACTAAAAGCCTTTGGCGAGTACATGTCATTGTAAAGGAGTCGTCGTCAAAAGACCGTCACTAAGCTTTGACGACGACTATGAACAAGCTTTTAGCGACGCCTTTGCAGGGAGCACACAAATTGTTGTAGTGATCTATCTTGTAGAGTTTTGCTAGTTCTCCAAAACTGTTATAAAAAAGATATTTTTATTGCATGCAAAATTTGTAAAAGCGTAGATGCAAGAAAATCTCGAACAAAATAAAACAATCAACACACAGAAAATGATTAAAGTCAACTAGATGTTTGCTCTTGCATGCAAACGATCTTCAAAGGATGGAAAATGTATGGCATAGAGTTAAACATGCAAGTGATACACCTAAGCACCTTGGCTGCACAAAAGAGCACCTCAAGTTAACACTTACCAAACAAAGGGAAAACCAAAAAGTCCAAAGTGAGACCAAAGTACAATAAAAAAAAAATTAAGAAATATAAAAAATATTTCTCATTAACCACCGAGAATTGCCACCCCTAATATAAATTGCTATTTTAGTTAGCATTATCAATTTATGAAACTTTCTGATATAAATGATCATCACGAATACTACGTAATACTTTTTGGTAACACCACGTACGATTATAGACATATTCTTTACGTCTTTAGTCATCAACTTTGGTTTTGATCCATTTTCATTACACTGAATCTAAGAAAATAATAACAATGTCTTTTCGTATTCCCTATATATATTATGGCACACCGAGTCGGTGCCATCCTATTCGCCCAAATCTTAAAAAAATGTTTATTTTTGGACAATTTCTGGGGTTAACTTTCAGCCCAGTTTTAAGAGATTCCACTAACTACACTCTTCACCAATCAAATATTATTTTTATCCACTAAAGTCTCATCTTATTGATTGGAAGGTACAAATGGACACTTAATTTGGGACATCCCAAGATTCCATTATGGACACTTAATATGGGACGGAGGGAGTATAAATTTTTCAACATTTCACATATTACTTTTTTACTTTTTCAAATTGACCATTTTGCTTTTATATGTAGTATAGATTATTCATTTTATATTTTCGAATCGTATAGTAAAACTATCAGCTTATTGAGAAGCTTAACTAAAGACTGTCTTAATATTTTATGTAAGGATATTGCGTCGTGTTTTTCGTTTTTAATTAAAACAAAATATATACGTACATTCATTTTTAGGTGAGAAGTGTGACAAACTAATTGGCATATTTAATTTTTATTTATTTATTTATTTTTTTTTTTTTGAGGATCTTTATACATTTGACAAATTTAATACTCTCCCCTTCTAAAAATATAAGTTCGGTTTGACTTTTTAAATCGAACTTTGACTAATACTTGATGCAAAATATATAAATAGATTGTGTTTCATTATTATAATTTTTATCAAGTATTATATAATACAAAAAATATATATATATTTAAGAACAAAGTTAGATTAAAAAAATTAAATTATACTTATATTTTGAGACGGATAAAGTAGTAAGTTTGAAGAGACATAAACATCCATGTTAACAACGAGGTAAGAAACCCGCGCGTTGCGGCGGGGTGTTTTTCATAAAGAAGTAGTTTACGGTGTGTTTATAAAGTGTTGGTAAAAAAGCAGTTAACGGGGTGAGTTTGCATCATTTTTTTGCAACAATGTTGACTCTATAAATTACAAAAAGGGCTTAAATTACCAGTTTAGGGAAATTGCAACACATTTGATGCGTGGGAATCGCACCTTGCTTTACCTCTCGAGGGATCTCGAGAAGCTTACAACCCCCACCAGGCAGTGTACCTGATCGTTGTAGTATAGTATAGTGACAAGTACCGGGGGATTGATCGTTCTGCTTAGGAATAGTGTCGCTAGGATTAGAAAACCTAATTACTAGTTCTAAAGATGAGGGATGATTATTTTTGTGTTTTTGTATTTTATAGAAAGCAAGTAAAATCTCGGGTTTTGGAAGAGTGGGCGGAATTAGTTGCTATTCAACTAACCCAAACTAAGATGCAATCAAAATAAAATAATAAAAAATAAAATTAAACTAATTATTACAAAGTTGTGAGCAGTATTTGGAGAAATTGTGTTTACTTAGACTTCACTACTCCCTAGATATCTTTTACACGTTAATTACTTGTTATAATTGTATGGATGACGGATTGTATTCCTTAATACCATTCGTGGGGTGGCATACATAACTCCCCAACTCTATGAGCTCTTATCTCCTCCTACACTGATGCGTGGGAATCGCATCTTGCTTTACCTCTCGAGGGATCTCGAGAAGCTTACAACCCCCACCAGGCAGTGTACCTGATCGTTGTAGTATAGTATAGTGACAAGTACCGGGGGATTGATCGTTCAGCTTAGGAATAGTGTCGCTAGGATTAGAAAACCTAATTAATAGTTCTAAAGGTGAGGGATGATTATTTTTGTATTTTTATATTTTTTATGAAAGCAAGTAAAATCTCGGGTTTTGGAAGAGTGGGCGGAATTAGTTGCTATTCAACTAACCCAAAACTAATATATAATCAAAATAAAATAATAAAAATGAAAATAAACTAATTATTACAAAGGTTGTGAGCAGTATTTGGAGAAATTGTGTTTACTTAGACTTCATTACTCCCTAGATATCCTTTACACGTTAATTACTTGTTATACTTGTATGATGACGGATTGTATTCCTTAATACCATTCGTGGGGTGACATACATAACTCCCCAACTCTATGAGCTCTTATCTCCTCCTACACCATGACCCAGCACAACTATAGGGATTGTAAACAGTGGCTCATGCATTAAATACAACCAATAAAGACCTAGTACGCCTCGGTTCATGTTTCTTAAGACGTTCAAGCATGTTACCATTTGGAGATCTGCCAGTTTTCTTAAGCCTAACATATAAAATCATTCATCCAAAACAAGAATAGACAAGTAATCAACACATAATCAACATCTAGGTTTCATTAGATCTAAGCAAACACAAAAGAGATCTAGCCTAGCATAATAGAATTGAGACAAGAACAAGATATAAACAACCAACACATAGACATATTGATTGAATTGGAAGAACACTTATCTCAATTACAATGCAAGGTATCAAGGGTTTGGAACCCTTGAAAAACCTGTAAAAGATACACCAAATTCGTCTTTAGGGTTTCACCAAAACTTCTCCCCTTTTAATGAAAAAACTAGAAAACTATATAAAGGAAAACTGGGCTGACGGGAGTGACGGCGTCAAGACAACCATGTGACGCCTTCACCTCGCCGCCAAATACTTCCTCGGACGGCCTTGATCTACTTATGATGGCCTATGTGACGCCGTCAGCTACCATGGTGTTTTATTCTTTGTACTTTGACACCGTCATGATGACTTTTGACGCCGTCACCACCTACGGTATTTTATTCTTCATGTCTGACGCCGTCAGGGTGTAACTCTTGACGCCGTCACCTAGTGTCTTCAGCATGGAAAATTGGTACTTTGCCGTTTTCTTCACTTTTATGCTCCAAAAACGTCTAAAATGGCTTCTTTTCCAGAATTCACTCTCCAAACACCTAAAATCACAAAAGGAACGATTTAGGGCAATATTTGATCAAATAAAGTCGGATTCGGGCTTAAATGACCCCCTAAAAACGGATCATTTTTCGCCTCATCATATACCCTTACACTTGAGATTTGCTTGTCCTCAAGCAAATGAGCTTTTATTCTACTCAAAAGACAAGTTAGGGGTCATTTAACACTAATATAAAAGTAATTACAACAAATAATCGTTCCACTAAAGACCAATAGACAAGCACGGAGGTCATACACAAGCACCTCACAAATAGTGTTTAGATACTCACATCTCTCGGGTGTAATAAAGTAATATAACATTATGGAAATGGAAGATATCTCTCACTACCTGTCATAGCAAAAATAGATTACCATAGGCTTGGGAAAGGATCAAACCTCCACCACATGGCGTAAGCACCTAGGATAAACTATCAAAGAGGTCTTTTAAAGGGTTGTAACGTTAGGTATAGGGATATGAATTACACGGTTTTGTTGGATAAAGGAAGTTTTACTGGTGGCGAGTTAACAATCTTGGTTAATTACATGTACAAGATGGCGTTGCTAAGCCAAGACTAGACTCGACTTAAGCTAATAAATGAAAAATAACTAAAAACATAAAATGAACATAGAATAAAAATGGGATGGTAGTCCGTATGTTTTTTTTTTTTTTTTTTTTTTTTTTTTTTTTTTTTTTTTTTTTGCATACACTCTTACCCTACCATCCAAAATAATACATCATAGGGAATGAACGTTCCCCTTACACTTGAATCTTTACATACTTTACATTTAACTAATCTAATGACTCGAATTAAGAAAATCAAAACACTTGGAGCACTTTTAAGATTAACGCACATATGGGGGTAATAATATTATGTTCTTCCCCATTACTCCATAAAATAAGTACTTACCCATGAGTCCCAATCGTCCCAAAACAATATGTATAAGGATATGACTCGACTTAGCAACCATGTAATCAATTAGAAGGTTAACTTAGGGTTTAACAAATAACAATAATGCACTAAAAATGAGCGCATACACGGAAGGCTAAGGCGATTTGGGTGTACATTTAAGTGGGGTGTAACAAATTCTTCCTTTAAGTAAAATGCTTAAAGTTAGAAACGAAAAGATAGGCTCGGAGGGGTGTACTAGGGGTTTCGTGTACTAAAATTGAGTACAACGCTAAGGGTGTGGGAAAAATTAGTTGACTTAACTAGCCAAGTAATATGACTTAAATGGTCAAGTAATTATGATACGGGTTTAACACAAGGGTGATCCTAATGCCTCTTATCATGTAGTAAATCCTACTACACGAATGTAGTCTCACTAGCGGTCTTGGGATGCATCACTAACGCAAGTTCTAGAATCTAAATGCTACCGGTACACTCATAAGCACTAATAGTAAATGCTTTTCCTATCAAATCTAAAGGCGAACCTCACATTTTTGGGTGGAAAATTTTTCTGAATATACGGTTATGTGCTAGTCATACAACCTCCTATCCATGAGACGCTTGCTATGGCTAAAGTTTCACTCCTAAATGTTATAAAAAATTTTAAATTTGGCGCTAAAATTACACTAACAAGTATTTCTCATAGTTTTATTACACATCTACTATCAAACAAAACAAACTCAAGCGAAAGTGCATATGTAAGGTATCATCTTTTTACCCTCCCCTTACACTTAAGATGAACATTGTCCCCGATGTTCAAGTAGAGAATGTAAAAGTGATAAAGTAAAGAGAATGAAATCAAATACTCCCCTGATTCGCTCGGTATGGATTATAGGTTGGCCAGGTTAAATCTTCCTCCAAGAAAATGAACAATCAAAGCTTCCCTTCCAGAATATAAATCATCTTCTTGTCATACATAACCTGTAAATCCTGACAACAATAGACAAGACAACCTCGCGTAAAATCGGCGGCATCCTATATAAGTTACTAAATCCTAGAAAACAAAGTAAGATATAATGCTTGTGGAATGAAGTTTGCAGATTTCCTGGAGATTATAAAACTTAATAATTCACAAAAACCATAAGACTCCGTTAGAAAAACAAAACCGGTAAAATTTCCAGATTTTTACTCCTGACGCCGTCAAGAGTAATACTCTGACGCCGTCAGAATGGACCTGCAGAAATTCTTATGTTAAGTTTCCGGAAAATTTCTGGAAAAACTTTGTCCTACTTCCTGGAAAATCCTGCAAAACTTCATTATGACTCAATACAAGCATTTGACTCTAACAAATACGAATATACATGTTCATTTAATATTGTGGAGAATCATGATCGGTTTGTTTCTTGAAAACATATTTGGGGTTTCCCCTTACACTTATCTTTTGCAAAAATACCTTTAGGTTGAAGTTAAGACTAAGCCAAACAACATAATCAAGTATTTCCACATTTTAATTGATAAACATGATCAACCAACAATAAAAATAAAACATGCATACGGAAGCAAATAACTATCAAACAAATAAAATCACACAAAACATGGGTTGCCTCCCAAGAAGCGCTTTTCTTTATTTACGAGTCTTGTAGCTAGACTCAAAGTCATGGGTTACGTTGCTTCATCATTGGTTCCACTCTCCGATTGTAGATATTCCTTGTAGAAACCAATCACCTTTTTCTCAATCGCTTCCATAATCATTTGGGTAAATTCTTCATCGACTCTATACTTTGGTCCAAGGGCCAAGCAATCTTTGTAGTAAAGACTCCTCTTCTCCCATACATAGTCCATGCCCTTTTCTTATCCTCCTCATCAATATCCTCAAAAGCACCAACATTGTCACTATCAAAACGAGATATAAAGCGAAATTCTTTCATCCTATTAGGCATCCTATAAGTGATACTGTCGGTGTTACTTGCAAACCGGATCGTGCCTTCTACCTCATCATATTCTAACTTAGACTCCTCAACAAATGGTTTGCCAAACACAACATTGGATAATCGACAATCAATAACATTAGCAAGATCCTCCACAATCATAAAGTCGGTGACAAAAGTGAAATTACCAACAAAGACACGTAAACCTTTAACTCTCCCGACAAAGTTACAAACTCCACCGGGGTACTTGGGATCCCTTATAGGTTCAAGTCTTGTTTCCACTATATCATTATAAACCGTTGAGGACATAATGTTGATTGGAGATTTGAAGTCAATGTAAGCATTGCTAATGTGCTTATATCCAATCATACATGGTATTTTAGCATTCATAGGATCGCCTCTCTTGATCTTAGGTTCAATTATGGTGAAAGGGGATCGCGGGTTATCAATAAGATTATTATAATATGCAATCTCCTCCTTAGTGGGGTATAGATTAAAGTAGTCGTTAAGCTTCGGATCCATTTCCTCCTCTTCTAGTCTCTCAATAACATTCACAAAGTCATTAGGCCCTAGGTCCTTATTTGAATACAAGGCGGTTGCTAGGTCACTAAATGTATGTTCGAGTTCAATCTTAATCAACCTATTAAGCTCTCTAAGCTCCCTAATCTCACTCTCAATTTGTTCACGTAACACAGCCACTTCACTAGGGGAATGGGGTGGATTCGCGTTTTCCATAATGGTCAACGGAATAGTCAATGAGTTTAATTTACTAACAAAGGCACAAAGAAATTAGATAGACTAAAGAAAACCTAAAAAAATAAAAATAAAATCTTACTAGAAAGGAATCTAGCAAGTAGACCTAATAAAAAGAAATCCTAACCTAGACAATAACTATTCCCCGGCAACGGCGCCAAAAAACTTGATGCGTGGGAATCGCACCTTGCTTTACCTCTTGAGGGATCTCGAGAAGCTTACAACCCCCACCAGGCAGTGTACCCGATCGTTGTAGTATAGTATAGTGACAAGTACCGGGGGATTGATCGTTCAGCTTAGGAATAGTGTCGCTAGGATTAGAAAACCTAATTAATAGTTCTAAAGGTGAGGGATGATTATTTTTGTATTTTTATATTTTTTATGAAAGCAAGTAAAATCTCGGGTTTTGGAAGAGTGGGCGGAATTAGTTGCTATTCAACTAACCCAAAACTAATATATAATCAAAATAAAATAATAAAAATGAAAATAAACTAATTATTACAAAGGTTGTGAGCAGTATTTGGAGAAATTGTGTTTACTTAGACTTCATTACTCCCTAGATATCTTTTACACGTTAATTACTTGTTATACTTGTATGGATGACGGATTGTATTCCTTAATACCATTCGTGGGGTGGCATACATAACTCCCCAACTCTATGAGCTCTTATCTCCTCCTACACCATGACCCAGCACAACTATAGGGATTGTAAATAGTGGCTCATGCATTAAATACAACCAATAAAGACCTAGTACGTATCGGTTCATGTTTCTTAAGACGTTCAAGCATGTTACCATTTGGAGATCTGCCAGTTTTCTTAAGCCTAACATATAAAATCATTCATCCAAAACAAGAATAGACAAGTAATCAACACATAATCAACATCTAGGTTTCATTAGATCTAAGCAAACACAAAAGAGATCTAGCCTAGCATAATAGAATTGAGACAAGAACAAGATATAAACAACCAACACATAGACATATTGATTGAATTGGAAGAACACTTATCTCAATTACAATGCAAGGTATCAAGGGTTTGGAACCCTTGAAAAACCTGTAAAAGATACACCAAATTCGTCTTTAGGGTTTCACCAAAACTTCTCCCCTTTTAATGAAAAAACTAGAAAACTATATATAGGAAAACTGGGCTGACGGCGTCAAGACAACCATGTGACGCCGTCACCTCGCCGCCAAATACTTCCTCGGACGGCCTTGATCTACTTATGACGGCCTATGTGACGCCGTCAGCTACCACGGTGTTTTATTCTTTGTACTTTGACGCCGTCGTGATGACTTTTGACGCCGTCACCACCTACGGTATTTTATTCTTCATGTCTGACGCCGTCAGGGTGTAACTCTTGACGCCGTTACCTAGTGTCTTCAGCATGGAAAATTGGTACTTTGCCGTTTTCTTCACTTTTATGCTCCAAAAACGTCCAAAATGGCTTCTTTTCCAGAATTCACTCTCCAAACACCTAAAATCACAAAAGGAACGATTTAGGGCAATATTTGATCAAATAAAGTCGGATTCGGGCTTAAATGACCCCCTAAAAACGGATCATTTTTCGCCTCATCATACACCATGACCCAGCACAACTATATGGATTGTAAACAGTGGCTCATGCATTAAATACAACCAATAAAGACCTAGTACGCCTCGGTTCATGTTTCTTAAGACGTTTAAGCATGTTACCATTTGGAGATCTGCCAGTTTTCTTAAGCCTAACATATAAAATCATTCATCCAAGACAAGAATAAACAAGTAATCAACACATAATCAACATCTAGGTTTCATTAGATCTAAGCAAACACAAAAGAGATCTAGCCTAGCATAATGGAATTGAGACAAGAACAAGATATAAACAACCAACACATAGACATATTGATTGAATTAGAAGAACACTTATCTCAATTACAATGCAAGGTATCAAGGGTTTGGAACCCTTGAAAAACCTGTTAAAGTACCACCAAATTCGTCTTTAGGGTTTCACCAAAACTTCTCCTCTTTTAATGAAAAAACTAGAAAACTATATATAGGAAAACCGAGGTGACGGCGTCAAGAGCAATGGTGTGACGCCGTCATCTCGCCGCCAAATACTTCCTCGGACGGCCTTGATCTACTTATGATGGCCTATGTGACGCCGTCAGCTACCACGGTAATTAATTCTTGGTACTTTGACGCCGTCAGGATGACTTTTGACGCCGTCATTAGCTACGGTATTTTATTCTTGATGTCTGACGCCGTGAGGGTATGACTCTTGACGCCGTCATCTAGTGTCTTCAGCATGGAAAATTGGTACTTTGCCGTTTTCTTCACTTTTATGCTCCAAAAACGTCCAAAATGGCTTCTTTTCCACAATTCACTCTCCAAACACCTAAAATCACAAAAGGAACGATTTAGGGCAATATTTGATCAAATAAAGTCGGATTCGGGCTTAAATGACCCCCTAAAAACGGATCATTTTTCGCCTCATCATATACCCTTACACTTGAGATTTGCTTGTCCTCAAGCAAATGAGCTTTTATTCTACACAAAAGACAAGTTAGGGGTCATTTAACACTAATATAAAAGTAATTACAACAAATAATCGTTCCACTAAAGACCAATAGACAAGCACGGAGGTCATACACAAGCACCTCACAAATAGTGTTTAGATACTCACATCTCTCGGGTGTAATAAAGTAATATAACATTATGGAAATGGAAGATATCTCTCACTACCTGTCATAGCAAAATAGATTACCATAGGCTTGGGAAAGGATCAAACATCCACCACATGGCGTAAGCACCTAGGATAAACTATCAAAGAGGTCTTTTAAAGGGTTGTAACGTTAGGTATAGGGACATGAATTACACGGTTTTGTTGGATAATGGAAGTTTTACTGGTGGCGAGTTAACAATCTTGGTTAATTACATGTACAAGATGGCGTTGCTAAGCCAAGACTAGACTCGACTTAAGCTAATAAATGAAAAATAACTAAAAACATAAAATGAACATAGAATGAAACGGGATGGTAGTCCGTATGTTTTTTTTTTTTTTTTTTTTTTTTTTTTTTTTTTTTTTTTTTTTTTTTTTTGCATAC
Organism: Artemisia argyi; assembly: GCA_030686995.1. Classification (NCBI taxonomy): domain Eukaryota; kingdom Viridiplantae; phylum Streptophyta; class Magnoliopsida; order Asterales; family Asteraceae; genus Artemisia; species Artemisia argyi. The sequence goes on along the minus strand of CM060692.1, from coordinate 191,953,497 downwards.
ACTCTTACCCTACCATCCAAAATAATACATCATAGGGAATGAACATTCCCCTTACACTTGAATCTTTACATACTTTACATTTAACTATTCTAATGACTCGAATTAAGAAAATCAAAACACTTGGAGCACTTTTAAGATTAACGTACATATGGGGGTAATAAATGATGTTCTTCCCCATTACTCCATAAAATAAGTACTTACCCATGAGTCCCAATCGTCCCAAAACAATATGTACAAGGATATGACTCGACTTAGCAACCATGTAATCAATTAGAAAGTTAACTTAGGGTTTAACAAATAACAATAATGCACTAAAAATGAGCGCATACACGGAAGGCTATGGCGATTTGGGTGTACATTTAAGTGGGGTGTAACAAATTCTTCCTTTAAGTAAAATGCTTAAAGTTAGAAACGAAAAGATAGGCTCGGAGGGGTGTACTAGGGGTTTCGTGTACTAAAAATGAGTACAACGCTAAGGGTGTGGGAAAAATTAGTTGACTTAACTAGCCAAGTAATATGACTTAAATGGTCAAGTAATTATGATACGGGTTTAACACAAGGGTGATCCTAATGCCTCTTATCATGTAGTAAATCCTACCACACGAATGTAGTCTCACTAGCGGTCTCGGGATGTATCACTAACGCAAGTTCTAGAATCTAAATGCTACCGGTACACTCATAAGCACTAATAATGAATGCTTTTCCTATCAAATCTAAAGGCGAACCTCACATTTTTGGGTGGAAAATTTTTCTGAATATACGGTTATGTGCTAGTCATACAACCTCCTATCCATGAGACGCTTGCTATGGATAAAGTTTCACTCCTAAATGTTGTAAAAAATTTTAAATTTGGCGCTAAAATTACACTAACAAGTATTTCTCATAGTTTTATTATACATCTACTATCAAACAAAACAAACTCAAGCGAAAGTGCATATGTAAGGTATCATCTTTTTACCCTCCCCTTACACTTAAGATGAACATTGTCCCCAATGTTCAAGTAAAGAATGTAAAAGTGAAAAAGTAAAGAGAATGAAATCAAATACTCCCCTGATTCGCTCGGTATGGATAATAGGTTGGCCAGGTTAAATCTTCTTCCAAGGAAACGAACAATCAAAGCTTCCCTTCCAGAATATAAATCATCTCCTTGTCGAACATAACCTGTAAAACCTGAGAAAATAGACAAGACAACCTCGCGTAAAATCGGCGGCATCCTATATAAGTTACTAAATCCGAGAAAACAAAGTAAGATATAATGCTTGTGGAATGAAGTTTGCAGATTTCCTGGAGATTATAAAACTTAATAATTCACAAAAACTATAAGACTCCGTTAGAAAAACAAAACCGGTAAAATTTCCAGATTTTAACTCCTGACGCCGTCAAGAGTAAAACTCTGACGCCGTCAGAATGGACCTGCAGAAATTCTTATGTTAAGTTTCCGGAAAATTTCTGGAAAAACTTGGTCCTACTTCCTGGAAAATCCTGCAAAACTTCATTATGACTCAATACAAGCATTTGACTCTAACAAATACGAATATACATGTTCATTTAATATTGTGGAGAATCATGATCGGTTTGTTTCTTGAAAACATATTTGGGGTTTCCCCTTACACTTATCTTTTGCAAAAATACCTTTAGGTGGAGTTAAGACTAGACCAAAACAACAAAGTAAAGTATTTCCACATTTTAATTTAGAAACATGATCTACCAACAATAAAAATAAAGCATGCATACGGAAACAAATAAAATCAAACAAACAAACAAACAAACAAATAAATAAATAAAGCTTGGGTTACCTCCCAATAAGCGCTTGTTTTTGTTCGAGTCACGAGCCTGACTCTACCCTTATTTAACGGAAATAGGTGAGCTTTTCCCTACACTTAGGATTAAGTGCGGGTGGTAGTAGCGATACACACCATCTTGGTGGAAGTATGCCACGTGAGGAAAGAGTGGTGGATGAATTATATGCTCAAAGAGCTGTGCTCCTATCATCATAACCTTACCTAATTCAATCGGGTTAATGGGTGGATTAAGATTTTCTCCTAGAAAGGGATCATTTTCAATCAACTTCAAGAGATTACTAGTTGGGGATCCATCTTGACCTAATAAACCCGGTTTAAACCCATAATGTGTCTTGTGATCAATCATGAATGGGTGATGTAAGTATGTAAGGTCATGGTTCACTCCTATGCTAGCTTCCTCTCTACAAGGCTTAGAGTCTACTACCTTCAACGTAAAACTGCCCGGGCTATATGGTTTGATGGGTGGATCGGGACCTATTTCAATTCCTAAATTTTCATCCAAGGATGGAAGATTAGGTAACGGTTTTGGTTGAGGCTCCGGTTCATCAAAACTAGGAACTTCCCTAGAACTAAGAGTAAGGTTATCATTATAAGTATTCAAACCTATATCCTCTAGTTGTGTTTGGTTCAAAGGTTTTACCTCTATTGGAGTTCCTATAGTCTCTTCTACTTCTTCCGGGTAAGTCACGGGCGGTGTATGTGCCTCAAATGATGGTAGGACTTGTGGGGTACTTTGTGGGCTTGGATTATCCACCTCATCCTCCATTGTACCTAGATTACCTATGTGTTTGTTTTGTACTATGGCTTTAGGTGACATCCACACAGGTATCCCTGAGTAATCATCCCCAGACAAACTTCATGTTTGCTCCTTCAAATTTGTTTTTGATTGATTTGTGATGTTGTTTATTGGGTTGTCTATTCTATAATAATATTGGGCACAGTCTTCTATGGTATCCCATGCTTCTTCAGCATTTAATTCCCTAGGGCCCCCATTGGCAAAATCATCGATGCACATTTGGTCACATCGGTTGACACGATAGTAAAAGGTTTCGGTTAGGGATGCTAAAGAGAAACTATGATGAGGGAATTTTCGAAGTAAAATTTTAAAACGAGTCCATGCATCATATATGGGTTCATCTCGATATTGTTTGAAATTCGAGATGTCAATAGGGTAGAATGGTCTTTGTGGTTGGTGGTATGGTGGATTCGCGTACTCCATAATGGTGAACGGAAGAGTCAATGGAAATTACGAACAAACACACAAAGAAAAAAAAAGATAGACTAAAGAAAACCTAAAAATAAAAATAAAATCTTACTAGAAAGGAATCTAGCAAGTAGACCTAATAAAAAGAAATTCTAACCTAGACAATAACTATTCCCCAGGCTGCGGCGCCAAAAACTTGATGCGTGGGAATCGCACCTTGCTTTACCTCTCGAGGGATCTCGAGAAGCTTACAACCCCCACCAGGCAGTGTACCTGATCGTTGTAGTATAGTATAGTGACAAGTACCGGGGGATTGATCGTTCAGCTTAGGAATAGTGTCGCTAGGATTAGAAAACCTAATTACTAGTTCTAAAGATGAGGGACGATTATTTTTGTGTTTTTGTATTTTATAGAAAGCAAGTAAAATCTCGGGTTTTGGAAGAGTGGGCGGAATTAGTTGCTTTTCAACTAACCCAAAACTAAGATGCAATCAAAATAAAATAATAAAAAATGAAATTAAACTAATTATTACAAAGTTGTGAGCAGTATTTGGAGAAATTGTGTTTACTTAGACTTCACTACTCCCTAGATATCTTTTACACGTTAATTACTTGTTATAATTGTATGGATGACGGATTGTATTCCTTAATACCATTCGTGGGGTGGCATACATAACTCCCCAACTCTATGAGCTCTTATCTCCTCCTACACCATGACCCAACACAACTATAGGGATTGTAAACAGTGGCTCATGCATTAAATACAACCAATAAAGACCTAGTACGCCTCGGTTCATGTTTCTTAAGACGTTCAAGCATGTTACCATTTGGAGATCTGCCAGTTTTCTTAAGCCTAACATATAAAATCATTCATCCAAGACAAGAATAAACAAGTAATCAACACATAATCAACATCTAGGTTTCATTAGATCTAAGCAAACACAAAAGAGATCTAGCCTAGCATAATGGAATTGAGACAAGAACAAGATATAAACAACCAACACATAGACATATTGATTGAATTAGAAGAACACTTATCTCAATTACAATGCAAGGTATCAAGGGTTTGGAACCCTTGAAAAACCTGTAAAAGTACCACCAAATTCGTCTTTAGGGTTTCACCAAAACTTCTCCTCTTTTAATGAAAAAACTAGAAAACTATATATAGGAAAACCGAGGTGACGGCGTCAAGAGCAATGGTGTGACGCCGTCATCTCGCCGCCAAATACTTCCTCGGACGGCCTTGATCTACTTATGACGGCCTATGTGACGCCGTCAGCTACCACGGTAATTAATTCTTGGTACTTTGACGCCGTCAGGATGACTTTTGATGCCATCATCAGCTACGGTATTTTATTCTTGATGTCTGACGCCGTCAGGGTATGACTCTTGACGCCGTCATCTAGTGTCTTCAGCATGGAAAATTGGTACTTTGCCGTTTTCTTCACTTTTATGCTCCAAAAACGCCCAAAATGTCTTCTTTTCCAGAATTCACTCTCCAAACACCTAAAATCACAAAAGGAACGATTTAGGGCAATATTTGATCAAATAAAGTCAGATTCGGGCTTAAATGACCCCCTAAAAACGGATCATTTTTCGCCTCATCAACATTAGCACCCCATAAGCCTGATAAGCCTGATAAATAAGCTATTTTCCAGGAATAGCAGTGCTACCACATTTTCAACAATAAAAATAACAACCATTTTTCATATTTAAGTCAACTACATTTTTTGACTGGTAAAACAAAAAAAAATATTTCTATTAGAAAAAAAAAAGAACCACACCCGATGGGACTCGAACCCACAATCGCCTGATTAGAAGTCAGGTGCTTTATCCATTAGGCCACAGGTGCTTTCTTCACTTAAATCTCAAGAAATTGATTTGCATTAGACCTCTAAAAGAAACTGATTTTTAGAGGGTGTTTGGGATTGCATACCTTTTCTGCTCAAACCTGTGCTAACTGCCCATAATTGCCAACGCAAGACTCGAGATTTAAGTGATGTTTTATGATATGAAATCGACTCACCCATCAGGATAGGCATAGTCATTGTCGGAAGAAACATAAAAAAAATCTGTGGCATTGGTAATAGTGGAAGTGGAAAATTTTGACTCAGATGATTGGCTGCTGCAGGCGCTGCTACTGCTGGATTTGGCATGGGCGGACCTGGAATAGCTGTTGGATATGGAACCGTGGGTCAGTTTATTTCTACACGTCCCATTACGATAGCAGCTATTGGTGGCATGTACGGTTGGACATCTGGGAACACCATAATCTCACTCTCTCTGCTGCAAATTAACCAATTTGACCAAGTGCTTATATGGATGAAATTGATTATCAAGTTGCTCTAAAGTGTAAACAGATACATGTTTATTGTATAAACCACACACGTTACAAATATTAACTTTTTATTAGGTATTCTTACCTAGAAGATTATATTCCTGAGCCAATTGTTGGCTCTGCTGATCAGCAGGCACTTCTTGACACCCCTGGAGAGGTAAGTCCCATACTAATGTACACCTTATCGTCTTTTCTGTCCTACAAATGTGTTCTGTATACATTTTAACACCAGAATAAAGTTGAGGATAATAGTCATACCTTGCTTGTGGCTTCCTTGGGGTCTTTGGGAAAACCTTTAATGGAGTTGGAGTAAATTGAACGGAAGACCTATACAGTTTTTTAACAACAGTGATCAACTGTGTTGAAAATGTGGGGAAAAAAATAAGATTTAAGAGTTGCTCAACAATAAACATTCCTGAACATGCCAACCCTCAGGATCTTGTTCACTTGTGCAATGAGCCTCGTCAATTCCTAAAATGTCAGGAATCCTTTCTAATTTGAGTAATGAATCATCATCAGATTTCTTCAATTCGAGTGTGCAAATCATGCCATGGTTCTCTAGGTAAACTGGTAGTGGATCCCTTTATAAATAAAAGAACGACTTTGAGAAAGAATGGCGGGAAATGAAAGAATTATATGAAAATTGTAACTAAAATTGAAGAGCTATAGGATATGAGTGAAGTGCTTACTGTGTAATTAGGTTGATGATAGTCATCTTTGTGCAGAGTTTGTAATGTGCTGAAAAGGGGATCAGACGGAGTATCGTAACGACCGCCACGTAGATCGAGGCCTCCAACAAATGCCATAATTTGTCTTCTGTAATTACCAGCATCAGCGTCCACTATAACAGTTTTCTGATGATGTGTAACGATTGTTTGAGTCTCCTGCAAACCAAATTCAGTCTCCCGTTAGTATGTGAAAATATAAAGTTAAAGAACTTAAATTCGCCTAAATGCAAACTTACCACAATAGCATTGTTTTATCTGGAAAATTATCTCTCTTAAATGTTTTTTTTACTAAGCCTAATAAGTTTAATACAAATGTACTTTCTTAACAGTTGAAGAAACAATCCGAGTTTCGTGTCTACGACTAAAAGAATTATAATATTTGTGTAAGAAAGAAGAGTGCAAGAAATACTTGGGTTGAGCTTACCATTTAGACACTCTTTTTCGGAGATAGCTGGAAAGCTCAAACCTCCAAAAAAAATATATTTATCCTATACCGTATTTTTTTAATCAAATATGTATGCTCATGTCTATGAGCACATTCTTCCCGCATACCATGTTTTGTGGCAATGTAGCAAAATATTAAAAATTTATTTCCGGATTACAACTATCAAACTTTGAGGATAATAGCCATGTTATAACCTGATATGATGGGAAAATAATGTATACCAAATTTAGCTACAGCTATGATTAACCAAATTTAGGCCTAAGGTCAATTACAACAGATGGCACACAAATCTTACTTATGTTTTCGCCGTTTATTGATTCTATTAGCCTGACAACGGTCAAACCCGATAAAAAGTCAGAAGTAGAAATTACCTGATATGATGGGAAAATAAGGTAAACCAAACACCCCCCTCTCTATGAGAAACTGTGAAGCCCTAAAACGTAGAAGAGTGCATACTTTCTACTATTATGGAATGGAATAGTACAGTTGAAGAATAATTTGTTGCGATAAAAAAGGTTCACAACGCATAACAATAAAAGATATGAAGATAAGTGAAAGTGTGAACCTCGATTGTGAACACAGGTGGAATCTTCTGTAATTGAACTCGTTGGGGGTTGATTTGGCTCGCTGAAGCACGACAGCGCAGATTCCATGTATTGCCATGAGAAGGGACTCGAGAAGGTGGGAAGACCTGTGATACAGGTCTGTGAACGGGAAATTCAAGTGGCACAACAATATCTGTTAGACAACATTCAAAATTGTAAAACCATTAAATTTAGTAGATTGATATATCTGAAATGTATATGATAAACTGTGAAGGCAAAAAAGGTTATATACCCGTCTCGGTAACCGACGTCATATGTCGCTTGCAACTGCTGAGACACGAAATAAAGAAAACATGAGATAGTTTAACAAATTGTAGCTACTTCATAGACTACATGGGTTTTTTAAAACTATCTCATGTTTTCTTTATTGGTTCAATTTCTTAAACTATCTCATAACAACAAAAGATTAGAAGAACATCTAAGAATGCGGAGGAGCGCAAAACGCGCATGCTTAGGCTTAGGAGCATAGCCTTACTTGCCATTCTTTTCTGCAGCAATGCATTGGCTCAGATACATAAATTCACCAGAGTACAAAACTCCTGCCATGGCTGCAGCCACATCTGTAGTGTGACTGCCAAGCCAAGATACGGGGTTAAGCCAAATGTGATGATCATCATTGCCGTAATGGTCATATTTAAAAAATCCGCATCAGTCAGTGGGAAAAACTCAGGCAAGCAAACATAATAAACTGCCATGGATTGACCAAAGCATTTGCAGCCCAGAATGAGCAAAACATCAACAAACCAAACATCACAACCACACATAAATCATACTTTCTAAGAAACACAGATCATGTTTTATCGCCTTTCCATGTACAAAGAGGTATATGCAGGCAAATACAGAATCAAGAAATTAGCAAGCTTGCGTGTCGGTCTATGAGGATCAGATAGGCAAGCAACCGGGAAAAGAGGATACACCAGCCATGGCTGCAAACTTAGCAAGATTGCCCCGCCAAGATGGGCGCATTCCAAACTTTAATCGAACCTGGTTAGACATGCGCAAATGCTACTATCATCATAGCCAATTTCTTTTATATTGGAATATATAGGCCTGCCACCATCATAATGCACCGCTCACTATCGTCGCACGCCAAGGATAGTAGCAACGAAAGGAGCAATGGCATTGAAAGAGCAACCACAGACCGTGATAGCCCATTAGCATCACCATCATAGACCATATAATAAATCTTGTGTATGGCCTCAACCATACCACAACCACATGTTGCACTATGCAAGATTAATAATAAATTTGGGTGACCTGAATCCGGTTGCAATTTTCATTGCATTTAAACTATTCCCTTTTCACGTACTTTCATAGCCACCCGCTGAACCCGTTACAGATATAACATAGCATGAGTTGACACAATATTGCGTATTCGGGCTGTAATTTAACTTTCAATCGCGAGCTCAGTCTGCAACTTTGATACCTGTGAGTGAAAACATAACAGTGCGTCATTAAGTGTGTCGTCACCAACAATTCAAACACTAAATAGTAAATACACACATCAAAACTAAAAGTTTGAACATATATACAGTTTATTACCACTTAGAGCTTTTGTAGAGACATGGTTTTGGTTTTGGTTTTTGGTTATTCAAAACAAAATAAGCAAAAAAAACCGAAAAAGAAGAAACGGGTCCAAATTACATAAACTCATTAAGTCACAAGCAATCTTAAACACCCCCATAATCTTAGTATATATGAGTAACATTACTACAAAAGAACACTTACATTGCTGCAACAACAAAATTAGATCAGCAAACCAACCTGCAAAACAAATCCAAAAAACCCACAAATCAACGAAACCCTAATTTGAGAAGGAAAAAAAATCAAAGAAATATATAAATAAATCATGAATTAGGCAAAACTAAACAATAAAATTAACCAATAGCAATAGCAATAAACAACACTTAAAATCGAAAAGGTGGGGAAAAACCCAAGCAAAACCAAACCTAGATTGCAACTCCTCCTTTGGATTTTTTGATCAAGAAATTAGGTGTGTACCTAACCTGAGATGATATAAAACTACAATCCCCAAAAAACCCTGTGGGCATAACCCTTTGTACATATCTTTGTAACACATGGCACAACAAAGACCACAAAAAGGCTTGAAAAACCTGCCACTGTAGCACCTCTCACAGTTTACTGTAGAAACCATTTAAGAATTCAAGCCGGCGACGGGTCGAGGACCGGAAATGCACCGGCCGGATCCGAAGACTAAAGATAGCCTGTGAGTTATGGCAAGGAGGGTGGGTCGGGGCAAAATGGGGCGAATGGTAAAATGGGAGGGACGGGCCGGGTGTAGGTGTAGGCCAAAAAAGGCTCAACACAAAAGTTGTGCATAATAGCCCGATAAATGTATGTATGTTATAATTATTAAATTAACCATAATAGTAGTCATATAACTTAGGCATATTACAGGAGTCATAAAAAGAGATGTGGGAAGTTCACTCTTATATTTTCTTTCAAATGAAATAGTTTTACATCAACATATTGACTTTAGCTTTTAAATAATACTTTGTGGTCAAAGTTTATGTAAGTTACTGACGTTACAAATTAGAATTTGTTATAAATAAATTACAATAATAAACAACATGAACACAAGAATGAGATGAGAGAGAATTATTATTCAGTAGTAATGTAAGAGGTTATATTAAGGGTGTATTTATAATATACAAACCTTAATATGATATGATGAATAGACTGTTAAATGTTACGTATAAACATTAATATCTAAATGTCTAGTATCGAACCCGAGACCTCGGGATTGCACACTTTACAAACAAGAATAATGTATAATAAATATATATATGTTAAATGTATCGTATATATATATTTATAAACACTTAATGGACTAAATGGTCGTTAGTTATTAACCGTATGGACTAACTATCATTAGTAACGAAAGGAAAAGGACTAGAGTGTAACTAGGAGCCAAGAAGGATCTAGAAACCCTCCTTGGGCTCCTAGGCCGGTCGAAAAGGGTAAGGGGAGACCCAAACCCACTCCAACTTGTCCTCCAAGTTTACTCTAGTATATATACAAGGTCAAGGGTTAGGGTTTCACATCTTTTGTGCAAATACACAAAACCCTAAAACCTTTTCTTCCTTGTTTCTTTTCTTGGCCGATCGTCCACCCCCTCCAAGGGTTCTTGGGTCGATTTTGCTTAAACCAAAATAGTGTTTTGTTTACTTGCATCAAACCTTTATTCGTTGGTAGTTTGTGTGTACAAGAACGAGTGTAATACCTGAGATTTTAAAATACGTAAAAAGACCAAAATACCCCTACAACTTAAAATTATAAATAAATAAGAATAAAATACCAAATGAGCTCTAAAATTTTTACATAAATTAAGGATGACTGTAATAAGTCAAGGAAGCTTATAAAATATATTCTCATGTTTTAAGATCATATACCATGCGTTTAAAATTGATAGAAAACCCGAAAATTAATTATATATCATATAAATCATATTATGGGCTACTAGATTGTACATGTGGGCTTATCTAGATATGATTTGGACTCCTTAGCCCACTAAAACTCCAAACCGACTTTGCTTCCCCCTCCTTATCAATATATTCGGCCTTCCTCTCCTTGGTTTCACTTTGTACGATTCACAAAACCTAAACCCAAGTCACGATATTTTTCTCCTCAAGATTTCTGTCGAGTTTCAGTTTCAAAAGCTCTCATTCGATTCTTGTAAGCTAGGTAATACTTAACTTGATTCATGTTGTCTTCTTTCATTCATATAACATGTTTATGAATTCTATATCTTTATACAAATCTGATACATGTACACGATATGTAATACTAGAGCTTAGTTATGAAGTTGTTATCTTTACCTATTAGTCGAACTATGACAGATTTGGTGCCATATTTTTAGCCATGTCGAGTAGGGTTAGGGTTTAATGTTGTCGAATTAATCAAGCTAGGAAACATGGTGTGTGTTGGTTCGAACTAATATTTAATCATATGGGGATGTGGTTGTTTGAAAACAAAATATGTTGTAATCTTTTCTAATCATGCATGCATGTCGAACTAAAATTGGTTAAGCTAGGTTTGGTTGCTTTTGGGTGATGTCGAGCTAGAATAACCTAGGATAATGTTGGTTTTACATGGTGTCGAACTAAGGTTGTGTTTGTGTGTATTGTGGGCTCGACATGGATTACACCAAGAAGAAAACATGTTAGTTAATCAAGTTTTAGTTTAGGTCGAACCAAGGAAAATATAAACGAGGGCTAGGGTTTGATGTTGAATCGAATATACAAGAATTAGGGTTGTTTATGGATCGATCACCTTAGGGTTAGGGTTTAGGAATGTTTAAGTTGTAATTAATGTTAATCATTAGATGTGTTTAGGGTAATTATGATTTAGGGTTAGGGTTTAGAATAGTTAAACATGTGTCGAATGGTTTGTATAAATTAAAGGGTGACTTTTGTAAATTTATGAACTTAAAGGATTGGTTGTAAACTTATAAGATTAAAAGGGTATATTGGTATAAGTATATAAATAAAGGTTTAAATTGGAAATTTCGTAACTTAAAGGGTTGAATTGTAATTTTCATAATTTGAAAGTGTAAATTGTAATTACTAAAATATAAGGATTAATTCGTAACATATGAAAGTTAAAGGACTAATATGGATAATAAGTAAAATAACTAAATAGGAAAGTTACTAAAGTGGGAAGAGGATTTAACATGGAATATGAATAAGTAAGTAGTTGAACAAGTTATTAATGAATAACACATCGTGTGTAGATTTCTGAAGAAGAGTACTTTTCCGTTAATTGATCTGTCTACTTCTGTCAGCTTTGCTTCGGTTCGAGGTACGGATATTCTGACCTTATGATGAGGCGAAAAATGGTCCGTTTTTATGGGGTCATTTAAGCCCGAATCCGAATTTATTTGATCAAATATTGCCCTAAATCGTTCCTTTTGTGATTTTAGGTACTTTGGGAGTGAAATCTGGAAAAGGAAGCAATTCGGACGTTTTTGGAGCATTAAAGTGAAGAAAACGCCAAAGTCTTAATTTTCCAAGCTGGGAACAGTAGGTGACGGCGTCAAGAGCAAAACCTTGACGGCGTCAAGAGCAAATTTCATGAATTCCCATGACGGTCCAGAACAGATTTGACGGCGTCACGTAGGAAGGGCGTCAAGAGTAAAAGAGTCATGACGGCCTGGAAATGTATAACTCTTGACGGCGTCAGAAGTAGATCTAGGCAGTCCGAGAAGAGTTTTGGCGGCGAGGTGACGGCGTCACAGTGTTTGTCTTGACGCCGTCAGACCTATTTTTCTATATATAGTTTTCTAATTTTCACACATTAAGAAAGAGAAGTTTTGGAGAAACCCTAAGTACGATTTTGGTGCAACTTTTACAGGTTTTTCAAGGGTTCCAAACCCTTGATACCTTGCATTGTAATTGAGATAAGTGTTCTTCTAATTCAATCAATATGTCTATGTGTTGGTTGTCTATATCTTGTTCTTGTCTCAATTCAATTATGCTAGGCTAGATATCTTTTGTGTTTGCTTATATCTAATGAAACCTAGATATTGATTATGTGTTGATTACTTGTTTATTCTTGTTATGGATGAATGATTTATATGTTAGGCTTAAGAAAACTGGCAGATCTCCAAATGGTAACATGCTTGAACGTCTTAAGAAACATGAATCGAGGCGTACTAGGTCTTTATTGGTTGTATTTAATGCATGAGCCACTGTTTACAATCCCTATAGTTGTGCTGGGCATGGTGTAGGAGGAGATAAGAGCTCATAGAATTGGGGAGTTATGTATGCCACCCCATGAATGGTATTAAGGAATACGATCCGTCATCCATGCAATTATAACAAGTAATTAACGTGTAAAAGATATCTAGGGAGTAGGGAAATCTAAGTAAACACATTTTCTCCAATTACTGCTCACAACCTTAGTATAATTAGTTTATTTTCAATTTTAGTATTTAATTTTGATTGCATTATAGTATTGGGTTAGTTGACTAGCAACTAATTCCGCCCAAATCCTTCAAACCCCGAGATTTTAATTGCTTTCTAAAAAATATAAAAATACAAAAATAATCATCCCTCACCTTTAGAACTAGTATTTAGGCTTTCTAATCCTAGCGACACTATTCCTAAGCTGAACGATCAATCCCCCGGTACTTGTCACTATACTATACTACAACGATCAGGTACACTGCCGGGTGGGGGTTGTAAGCTTCTCGAGATCCCTCGAGAGGTAAAGCCTGTTGCGATTCCCACGCATCGAGTTTTTGGCGCCGCTGCCGGGGAATAGTTATTGTCTAGGTTAGAATTTCTTTTTATTAGGTCTACTTGCTAGATTCCTTTCTAGTAAGATTTTATTTTTTATTTATTTTTAGGTTTTCTTTAGTCTATCTTATTTCTTCGTGCCTTTGTTCGTAACTCTTTAACATCCGACATCATGGAAGGTGGTAACATCTTTGAACCCGTCATCCCACCACAACAAAACCCACCATTAGAACCCCTTAGGCCCCGAACCTTAGGAGAATATTCCCGACCTAGCCACCAAGGCTACCGAAACACCATTGAGCTCACCGGAGCCAATGTGACCCCCTTGCGATCCGACACCATCCGGTTGGTGCAAAGCGGATGTGCATTCCATGGACTTCGTTCCGAAGATCCAAACCAACATCTTAAGGACTTTCTCAAAATCGTAGATTCCATAGACCTAGGTGTTGAAACTAGAGAGACTACCCGTTTACGCCTATTCCAATTCTCTCTACGGGATCAAGCTAGTCAATGGCTTGAGCGTTTACCCGCGGGATCCATCACCACATGGGATGATCTCACTACTCGTTTCCTTGCTCAATTTTTCCCACCGGGGAGAACTACTAAGCTTAGAAATGACGTCTTGATGTTCCAACAACGTCAAAATGAATCTTTTTATGAAGCATGGATTGGGTATAAAGACCTACTCCGAAAAGTCCCTCATCATGGCATCGAACCATGGCTCCAGATCCAAATCTTTTACGATAAGGTTGACTATCAAACAAGGAAAGCCATTGATTACGCAGGCAAGGGTAGGCTAGATAGACTTAGCATTGATGAGTGCTGGAAAGCTCTTGAGGAGTTGGCACAATACGAAGAGGAAGGATGGGAGGACCCAATGTTCCCAAGCAAAGTAAAACTTGACTACGCATGTGCCACCCAAGAACAGCTGTTAGGAAGCATCGAGAAACAGGTAAAAAAATTGATGAGTATTGAGAAGCTTGTTGCTGAACCCGTGTGGAATCATAATCCACGTAGGAATACGGTTATCAGCCAGAATTTTCCTGAACGCTCACGACAAGAGGAGTTCGAAGGGATAATGGTAACCTTCATGAATAATCAGGAAAAACAAATCTAGCACCTAGAGGCACGCATGGAAAGCACTCATAAAGCTTTTATGAATTTCGCAGACCAATTCATATCAAGGGTCAAAGAGAAGATCAAAGAAAATTCCGTACCTAAAAAAATTGAAAAAGTCTTCGAGGTGTCAACCCCTTTGGTGTTTGACCAAGAGGATAACGGGAAATTTTCCCCAAGTGCTTTACCATTAACTACCTCCCGTTCTCATGAGCACCCCCGTGCAGAGAAAAGTTCGCAAATCCATAACATTTTCGTTGGATGTTTGCGAACTACATTCCCGAACTTATCCAAAAAAACGTTCTTTTGGTTTTAAACCCGGTGTAAAGAGATCGCACCTCAAAAACACCACTGATTTGAAACCCTCTATGGAACAACATCTCTCTTTTCACACCAATGACCCGTGCACAGGGTTCGACTTAGCCAAAAGGTCATCCAACCCCTTCTACAACTTCACCTCTTTCCGTGACAGTAATGAGACGTTCGACCCTGGTGGACCTCGTTAACAAATTGGCTATTCATGGGTTTTACTGATGTTTAGCTATTCACGCGAAGTGCAGGGACTAAACATGAACTGCTCCAATTCTCACCTTACACGGGCATCTGACGGCGTCAAATTTAACTCTTGACGCCGTCAGCTCGATGGATCAGCAATATTAACCCAAAACCAATCACTTTCAACCCATACCCCACAAATCTCACCCAAGTTGCTGCTGCTACTCCGATTCTCCACCATCCAATTCGACGTCTTCCGCATTCAATCTCCACGTGATAAGTAAGTTTTCTTCATCCTTTTTCGATCAATTGTCTTTTGGACCCATCAATTTGGAAAACCCCTTTCGCCCGAAACCCCACTCTCGACCCATTATTAACAAATTGTAATGCCATCCATTTGGTGATTTGTAACATGGGGGTTACCCATTGATTATGTTATCTCACTCGAATTATGCATTAGATTAGGGAAAGCCACTCATGCCACGGATTCTTTGACCCCCCACCCATGTTTTCTGATTAAAGGAGCGTTTGGGTATTGGGTTAAGAGTTTGAAAATTGATTTTTCCCTCGCATTTGCATGATTCGGATTCTGATCCATCTGACGGCGTCAGGATTACTCTTGACGGCGTCAGATGTGTCTGACTGCATAAAATTCATTAAAATTCTCGTTCTAATCGTTTCCGTTCACTCCGCCTTTTTCCAGGAAAATGAGCAAGAGATCTCGTCAACATAAGGGCAGTTCCTCTAGATCTCAAAGGGTCAATTATGGAGAATTAGTCCATAGTTGGAGCGAGTTTGACAATGTTGGTGCTAACACCAAGTATGCGGAGTTGTGTAACCACCATATTGATGCTGGGGCAGTGGTTGACTGGATTTTCTGAGAGCCAATGGGTTGGAGGCTGCGTTTTTAGGGAGGATCAACACAGATGGGTTTGCGGGTCCACAGTGGGAGAGGTTGTTTAGGATTAGAGAGACAGTATATAGTGAGTTAGTGAGGGAGTTCTTTGCGACCTTCCGTTTTGATCAGGCTGAGGCTAGGACAGATATGGGGGGCACCACTGTGTACTTTAGGCTAGGGGGAGAGTTGCGGTCATGTTCAGTGGCTGAGTTTGGTTGGAGGATTGGGTTGTACACTAGAGAGGAGGTTGATGGGATTTTTATGCAGAGGTTGTTACATGGGGAGACTCAGAGGAGTGAGATGAGGTGTATCACCTTTTGGCCGACCATAGGGAACGGGGTTTACACCTCGACTACTGGGGCTGCATCCATCAGGGACCCCGTAGCTAGTTTAGTCCACAGGTGCATCACATACAGCCTGTCAGGACGTCATGGCACCACTCACCGTGTCAATGCTTCAGATCTTTTCTACTTGTACACCATCTTCTCAGTGGATGTCTATTGCAACATCCCATTTTGGGTGGCTAGTTATTTGAGGACCAGTGTGGGTGAGAGGGATATTGACAAGGTGTATGGGGGGATGTTCGTTACCCGGTTGGCTCGTTCCTATGCTCTTCTTACTCCTCAGATCATAGGGTACTTGAGCGACTGCGGGAACTGCTGGGTAGTGAAGGCTAAATCCCTCAGGCAGATGTGCATTGTGATGCCTGAGAGGAATGGGACCTATACTTGGTATGAGGAAGGGGGACCAGATATTCAGGAGGATGCTGATGATGAGGTAGACCCCCAGCAGCACCAGTTCCAGGGGTATGAGGAGGGGACGGCTGACTACTACCGACACATGAGTCGGGGAGACTGGCAGGCACACCAGGGTGCCTGGATGGGTCAGATGGATGCATGGCGAGCCACCACTGACCAGCGCTTTGATTGGATGTACGATCATACCATCCGCCAGATGCAGCACCTCTCCACCCGAGATCAGCTTGAGCCTCACCTGCAGATTGACCCTTTCCCAGGGCGGGAGACTGATTACCCTCCCTACGGGTACACCGGACACCTCCCTCCTGGCTATGACTACCGCTTCGGTCCTCCTCCCCAGTGACTCCTCTTGATATCCGTTGTCTTTGAACTATTTATTGATAATTGTGTAATTTGAAACATTTGATATTGTAATAGCTTAGGGTGCGGCCTTTGTTGGCCTTGAACAATTTACTTGCATGTTTACGTTTGTTTTGAAATAATTAATGGTGCTCATGGTGACACTATTCATTTCGTGTGTTCTTATTTGTGTGATTTTATTTGTTTGACTGTTATTTGCTTCCGTATGCATGTTTAGTTTTTATTGTTGGTTGATCATGTTTCTCAATTAAAATGTGTAAATACTTTACTTTGTTGTTTTGGCCTAGTCTTAACTCCACCTAAAAGTATTTTTGCAAAAGATAAGTATAAGGGGAAACCCCAAATATGTTTTTAAGAAACAAACCGATCATGATTCTCCACAATATTAAAAGAGCATGTATATTCGTATTTGTTAGAGTCAAATGCTTGTATTGAGTCATAATGAAGTTTTGCAGGATTTTCCAGGAAGTAGGACCAAGTTTTTCCAGAAATTTTCCGGAAACTTAACATAAGAATTTCTGCAGGTCCATTCTGACGGCGTCAGAGGTTTACTCTTGACGGCGTCAGGAGTTAAAATCTGGAAATTTTACCGGTTTTGTTTTTCTAACGGAGTCTTAAGGTTTTTGTGAATTATTAAGTTTTATAATCTCCAGGAGATCTGCAAACTTCATTCCACAAGCATTATATCTTATCTTGTTTTCTAGGACTTAGAAACTTATATAGAATGCCGCCAATTTTACGCGAGGTTGTCTTGTCTATTTTCTCAGGTTTTACAGGTTATGTATGACAAGGAGATGATTTATATTCTGGAAGGGAAGCTTTGATTGTTCATTTTCTTGGAAGAAGATTTAACCTGGCCATCCTATTATCCATACCGAGCGAATCAGGGGAGTATTTGATTTCATTCTCTTTACTTTTTCACTTTTACATTCTTTACTTGAACATTGGGGACAATGTTCATCTTAAGTGTAAGGGGAGGGTAAAAAGATGATACCTTACATATACACTTTCGCTTGAGTTTGTTTTGTTTGATGGTAGATGTGTAATAAAACTATGAGAAATACTTGTTAGTGCAATTTTAGCGCCAAATTTAAATTTTTTTACAACATTTAGGAGTGAAACTTTAGCCATAGCAAGCGTCTCATGGATAGGAGATTGTATGACTAGCACATAACCGTATATTCAGAAAAATTTTCCACCCAAATATGTGAGGTTCGCCTTTAGATTTGATAGGAAAAGCATTCATTATTAGTGCTTATGAGTGTACCGGTAGCATTTAGATTCTAGAACTTGCGTTAGTGATGCATCCCAAGACCGCTAGTGAGACTACATTCGTGTGGTAGGATTTACTACATGATAAGAGGCATTAGGATCACCCTTGTGTTAAACCCGTATTATGATTACTTGACCATTTAAGTCATATTACTTGGCTAGTTAAGTCAGCTAATTTTTCCCACACCCTTAGCGTTGTACTCATTTTTAGTACACGAAACCCCTAGTACACCCCTCCGAGCCTATCTTTTTGTTTCTAACTTTAAGCATTTTACTTAAAGGAAGAATTTGTTACACCCCACTTAAATGTACAACCAAATCGCCTTAGCCTTCCGTGTATGCGCTCATTTTTAGTGCATTATTGTTATTTGTTAAACCCTAAGTTAACTTTCTAATTGATTACATGGTTGCTAAGTCGAGTCATATCCTTGTACATATTGTTTTGGGACGATTGGGACTCATGGGTAAGTACTTATTTATGGAGTAATGGGGAAGAACATCATATTATTACCCCCATATGTACGTTAATCTTAAAAGTGCTCCAAGTGTTTTGATTTTCTTAATTCGAGTCATTAGTTTAGTTAATTGTAAAGTATGTAAAGATTCAAGTGTAAGGGGAATTCCCACTCCCTATGATGTATTATTTTGGATGGTAGGGTAAGAGTGTATGCAAAAAAAAAAAAAAAAAAAAAAAAAAAAAAAAAAAAAAAAAAAAAAATCGAAAAATCAAGAAAAGAAAAGAAAAAAAAATGAAAAAAAGAGAGAAAAAAAAAAACATACGGACTACCATCCCTTTTTATTCTATGTTCATTTTATATTTTGTTATTTTTCATTTATTAGCTTAAGTCGAGTCTAGTCTTGGCTTAGCAACGCCATATTGTACATGTAATTGACCAAGATTGTTAACTCGCCACCAGTAAAACTTCCTTTATCCAACAAAACCGTGTATTTCATATCCCTACACCTAACGTTACAACCCTTTAAAAGACCTCTTTGATAGTTTATCCTAGGTGCTTACGCCATGTGGTGGAGGTTTGATCCTTTCCCAAGCCTATGGTAATCTATTTTGCTATGACAGGTAGTGAGAGATATCTTCCGTTTCCATATTGTAATTTACACTTTATTACACCCGAGAGATGTGAGTATCTAAACACTATTTGTGAGGTGCTTGTATATGACCTCCGTACTTGTCTATTGGTCTTTAGTGGAACGATTATTTGTTGTAATTACTTTTATATTAGTGTTAAATGACCCCTAACTTGTCTTTTGAGTAGAATAAAAGCACATTTGCTTGAGGACAAGCAAATCTCAAGTGTAAGGGTATATGATGAGGCGAAAAATGGTCCGTTTTTAGGGGGTCATTTAAGCCCGAATCCAAATTTATTTGATCAAATATTGCCCTAAATTGTTCCTTTTGTGATTTTAGGTACTTTGGGAGTGAAATCTGGAAAAGGAAGCAATTCGGACGTTTTTGGAGCATTAAAGTGAAGAAAACGCCAAAGTCTTAATTTTCCAAGCTGGGAACAGTAGGTGACGGCGTCAAGAGCAAAACCTTGACGGCGTCAAGAGCAAATTTCATGAATTCCCATGACGGTCCAGAACAGATTTGACGGCGTCACGTAGGAAGGGCGTCAGGAGTAAAAGAGTCATGACGGCCTGGAAATGTATAACTCTTGACGGCGTCAGAAGTAGATCTAGGCAGTCCGAGAAGAGTTTTGGCGGCGAGGTGACGGCGTCACAGTGTTTGTCTTGACGCCGTCAGACCTATTTTTCTATATATAGTTTTCTAATTTTCACACATTAAGAAAGAGAAGTTTTGGAGAAACCCTAAGTACGATTTTGGTGCAACTTTTACAGGTTTTTCAAGGGTTCCAAACCCTTGATACCTTGCATTGTAATTGAGATAAGTGTTCTTCTAATTCAATCAATATGTCTATGTGTTGGTTGTCTATATCTTGTTCTTGTCTCAATTCTATTATGCTAGGCTAGATATCTTTTGTGTTTGCTTAGATCTAATGAAACCTAGATATTGATTATGTGTTGATTACTTGTTTATTCTTGTTTTGGATGAATGATTTATATGTTAGGCTTAAGAAAACTGGCAGATCTCCAAATGGTAACATGCTTGAACGTCTTAAGAAACATGAACCGAGGCGTACTAGGTCTTTATTGGTTGTATTTAATGCATGAGCCACTGTTTACAATCCCTATAGTTGTGCTGGGCATGGTGTAGGAGGAGATAAGAGCTCATAGAATTGGGGAGTTATGTATGCCACCCCATGAATGGTATTAAGGAATATGATCCGTCATCCATGCAATTATAACAAGTAATTAACGTGTAAAAGATATCTAGGGAGTAGTGAAATCTAAGTAAACACATTTTCTCCAATTACTGCTCACAACCTTAGTATAATTAGTTTATTTTCAATTTTAGTATCTAATTTTGATTGCATTGTAGTATTGGATTAGTTGACTAGCAACTAATTCCGCCCAAATCCTTCAAACCCCGAGATTTTAATTGCTTTCTAAAAAATATAAAAATACAAAAATAATCATCCCTCACCTTTAGAACTAGTATTTAGGCTTTCTAATCCTAGCGACACTATTCCTAAGCTGAACGATCAATCCCCCGGTACTTGTCACTATACTATACTACAACGATCAGGTACACTGCCTGGTGGGGGTTGTAAGCTTCTCGAGATCCCTCGAGAGGTAAAGCCTGTTGCGATTCCCACGCATCACCTTACTCTTAAGGTTTCCTTTGTGATATGAACCTTTGATATGAACCTTCTGTTTTGAACCTTTGTTTTGATAAACCTTGCTAATTGAACCTTCTGATATGACAACTATGCTTTGAACCTTTGTTTTGACCCTTTTATTACATGAGCTTCACTAGGCATGGGGGTTCCATGTCCGTGTCATAGATGTACTTATGGCATGACTCTAGGGCAGTAGAGTGATGTTCTGCCACGTCCCTTCCGTTATATATGAATCTGCACTAATTTTCAGGGGCGTATGGATGCATCCTAGATCTGTTTTCTGTTATGATATGATATGATTATGCTTAGTGACTGGTTGTATGTGCAATGTACTCCTTTCACTTCCGGTACAATGAAGCTAGCTACTTCTTGTACAACTTTTGTGTATATGATATGATTATGATATGTTTCTGAGCTCATGGTAGATTCTGATTCTGTTTATACAGGTGACTGTATAGATTCCTTACTTAACCTACACATTATATTTCTGTACTATCTATTACACTTAAATATGTTTTCCCAAATGATATCTTTTGTACTTCAGTATTTATTTCAGTTTTCTTTTGTTATATCCGTTCACTGAGCTTTTGTAGCTCAGCCGCATTTTTTTCTCCGCGGCAGGTATTCAAGATAGCTTTTGGGATAGCTTTCTGGGCTTGAGTGTAGAATTGAGTGAAGAATTTAGCTATTTGAAGTAAGTTTCTGCTTTTGATCTGTCTGTTTGTTCTGATGTAACACCATAATTTGTGACATTTTTACCCTTGTCGGGTTGGGGTGTTACAATTTATGGTATCAGAGACAGGTTGGATCGGTGGATTAATAACCTGTAGAGCTTAGGCTATGACCTGTGAGTATTAGGCCCTAAAGTTTTGCACCTTAGAAATTATGATACAAAATTTGAGATTTTGTTTTAGGATTTTCCTAAATGAAATTTGAGTTATGACCGGAGAGGATTGGGTAGACATTAGGTTTCCTTCTGCGTATTTTCTTTTCTGTATTCTTTCCTTATTTCGTTTTACTAATCGTTTGGATGATCATTCAGATGGTGAACAAACGGGATGTAGGATCTATTTCTCAGTTGGATAGGAAGATACCTAGGAGTACTCAAAGACAGGCTAGGGGAAAGTGGACTACCGTTATTGTCACGAGACGCAAGAGGTTTGATGGAGTGAAGCGGACCAATAGAAGAATTCTAGTCCCTGATAGTATGTTTCCATGTGTGATTAAAGAGAAGTTAGTTTTAGAGAATGTAAATGGGGGGGAGCTAGAAAAGTATGAAACCAAAGTAATTAATGGAGATGGTCACATTACTAGGTATCCAGGAAGATGTCCTCAATTTCTAGAAGATGAAGGAGTAGTTTTAGAAAGACCTCGAGATTTGTATGCATTTGTAGATCTTGTGGAGGAGGAATGGAGAAAGGTCAGAAATGGCTTTATTGGTCGATTGATACCGCAGTATAAAGGAAATCGTATTGGATGGATAAGTGAAGAACCTAAGGATGAAGATTCAGACTTAGAATCGACAGCGACTAGTAGATATAATCCAAGTTGAATGAGATGGTCCTGTTTGTCACTAATTTCCTTTAAGTTCCTTTTCTTTTGAATTTGATGTTAGATGTTGATTTCATTCTCGTTTTTATGATACATAAACATGATCGAATCTTTGACTGTTAAGTTTTCTTTGGGAGTTTAAATTAATGACAATTCCGCGTATTTCGTTAAGATTATGATTACAAGAATTTTGTTGAAATTTTGGAAGTATTGATCGATTTGCTAAATTTCCGTAGTTTCTGATATGTTTCAATTTATGTTCGATCTTATTGATGAGGATTGATTACGATAAATCCTAGGAAAAAGAGAAGAATTGTTAGGTTGCTGTTAGGTTGTTTATTCACGACTTGAAATAAAGTATGGTCGCCATGAAGGTATATTTATATAATGCAAATATTATGACGCCTGGCCAACGTGATAATATTTACATCATATGACGTACCCTCATTGTGAGCATAGGATATTTCGGGAAGTGTTTGAGAAGCATCAGATTTCTGTCAGTTAGATTATCCGCGATTAGTGAGACTTTTTGGATTCATTCGACCAATATGTAGGTTCTGCCTTCATCGTTAGATATCTGGATATGTTCAAATTCTCGTTGTATGTTTGTTGATCGTTGATCATTCGTTAAGAATTTCAGAACTCATATAGAGTGTTCTATCGTTGAAAGTTCCGTACTCAATCCGTTTTCTGCTAATACTTGTGAGAAATACTTTAGTTATCTGCTACAAGTATGTAATCGTTGAATCGATTTCTGAACTGTTTTGAATAAGATATGAAGTTATGGAAGTTCGATAAGAAGATATGTTTGTTTGTTTGAAATCTGTTGGGAAGTTTTCTGAATTGAGATTATTTCTGTAACTAAAAGATTCAGTATTTATTCCGTTCTGGTAACTTCTGTGATCCGATTTGTTTCCGTTTATTCTGCTTATTCAATTTCCGAGGACGGAAATTTCTTTTTAGAGGGGAAGAAATTGTAATACCTGAGATTTTAAAATACGTAAAAAGACCAAAATACCCCTACGACTTAAAATTATAAATAAATAAGAATAAAATACCAAATGAGCTCTAAAAATTTTACATAAATTAAGGATGACTGTAATAAGTCAAGAAAGCTTATAATATATATTCTCATGTTTTAAGATCATATACCATGCGTTTAAAATTGATAGAAAACCCGAAAATTAATTATATATCATATAAATCATATTATGGGCTACTAGATTGTACATGTGGGCTTATCTAGATATGATTTGGACTCCTTAGCCCACTAAAACTCCAAACCGACTTTGCTTCCCCCTCCTTATCAATATATTCGGCCTTCCTCTCCTTGGTTTCACTTTGTACGATTCACAAAACCTAAACCCAAGTCACGATATTTTTCTCCTCAAGATTTCTGTCGAGTTTCAGTTTCAAAAGCTGTCATTCGATTCTTGTAAGCTAGGTAATACTTAACTTGATTCATGTTGTCTTCTTTCATTCGTATAACATGTTTATGAATTCTATATCTTTATACAAATCTGATACATGTACACGATATGTAATACTAGAGCTTAGTTATGAAGTTGTTATCTTTACCTATTAGTCGAACTATAACAGATTTGGTGCCATATTTTTAGCCATGTCGAGTAGGGTTAGGGTTTAATGTTGTCGAATTAATCAAGCTAGGAAACATGGTGTGTGTTGGTTCGAACTAATATTTAATCATATGGGGATGTGGTTGTTTGAAAACAAAACAGGTTGTAATCTTTTCTAATCATGCATGCATGTCGAACTAAAATTGGTTAAGCTAGGTTTGGTTGCTTTTGGGTGATGTCGAGCTAGAATAACCTAGGATAATGTTGGTTTTACATGGTGTCGAACTAAGGTTGTGTTTGTGTGTATTGTGGGCTCGACATGGATTACACCAAGAAGAAAACATGTTAGTTAATCAAGTTTTAGTTTAGGTCGAACCAAGGAAAATATAAACGAGGGCTAGGGTTTGATGTTGAATCGAATATACAAGAATTAGGGTTGTTTATGGATCGATCACCTTAGGGTTAGGGTTTAGGAATGTTTAAGTTGTAATTAATGTTAATCATTAGATGTGTTTAGGGTAATTATGATTTAGGGTTAGGGTTTAGAATAGTTAAACATGTGTCGAATGGTTTGTATAAATTAAAGGGTGACTTTTGTAAATTTATGAACTTAAAGGATTGGTTGTAAACTTATAAGATTAAAAGGGTATATTGGTATAAGTATATAAATAAAGGTTTAAATCGGAAATTTCATAACTTAAAGGGTTGAATTGTAATTTTCATAATTTAAAGGTGTAAATTGTAATTACTAAAATATAAGGATTAATTCGTAACATATGAAAGTTAAAGGACTAATATGGATAATAAGTAAAATTACTAAATAGGAAAGTTACTAAAGTGGGAAGAGGATTTAACATGGAATATGAATAAGTAAGTAGTTGAACAAGTTATTAATGAATAACACATCGTGTGTAGATTTCCGAAGAAGAGTACTTTTCCGTTAATTGATCTGTCTACTTCTGTCAGCTTTGCTTCTGTTCGAGGTACAGATATTCTGACCTTACTCTTAAGGTTTCCTTTGTGATATGAACCTTTGATATGAACCTTCTGTTTTGAACCTTTGTTTTGATAAACCTTGCTAATTGAACCTTCTGATATGACAACTATGCTTTGAACCTTTGTTTTGACCCTTTTATTACATGAGCTTCACTAGGCATGGGGGTTCCATGTCCGTGTCATAGATGCACCTATGGCATGACTCTAGGGCAGTAGAGTGATGTTCTGCCACGACCCTTCCGTTATATATGAATGTGCACTAATTTTCAGGGGCGTATGGATGCATCCTAAATCTGTTTTCTGTTATGATATGATATGATTATGCTTAGTGACTGGTTGTATGTGCAATGTACTCCTTTCACTTCCGGTACAATGAAGCTAGCTACTTCTTGTACAACTTTTGTGTATATGATATGATTATGATATGTTTCTGAGCTCATGGTAGATTCTGATTCTGTTTATACAGGTGACTGTATAGATTCCTTACTTAACCTACACATTATATTTCTGTACTATATATTACACTTAAATATGTTTTCCCAAATGATATCTTTTGTACTTCAGTATTTATTTCAGTTTTCTTTTGTTATATCCGTTCACTGAGCTTTTGTAGCTCAGCCGCATTTTTTTCTCCGCGGCAGGTATTCAAGATAGCTTTTGGGATAGCTTTCTGGGCTTGAGTGTAGAATTGAGTGAAGAATTTAGCTATTTGAAGTAAGTTTCTGCTTTTGATCTGTCTGTTTGTTCTGATGTAACACCATAATTTGTGACATTTTTACCCTTGTCGGGTTGGGGTGTTACAATTTATGGCATCGGGTACGTTTACTATTTATGTTTTAGTTAATATTTATGTGTTATACTTGATCCTAGCTTCCGCAATACGTGCTATTTAATTGTTAAACTCTAACAGTGGCATCACGAGCCATGTATAACATGTAATTGATTACTAAAACGTAATAAAAATCGGATCAATAATTGTTTTAGATACATGTTTTTGATCTATGGGTTTTTTTTAATTAAATTCGAAACCCTAACCCTAATTTTGGGGGGGGGGTCGATTTTTCCATGAAACCCTAATTAGGGTTTTGTGGTTTTCTTGGATTATTTGTAATCACTAGAAACCCTAGGTCTTTAACCGGTTAATTGAACGTATCTTGTGACCTATGTGCTAATTGTTAGGTTTTAATCCGTGACTTACATGCATGTTAGTCATGGATCTTGTTTTTTTATCACATGTTTTAGATAGATCTAAAATTGGGGAAGACTCCAATACATATTAAAAATCAATTTATATATGCTATGTGGTGTGTTTATTAGCTTTGGCCTACGCAATTGATTCGTCAATGTATGTGACTCTCTTCCATCAAGAGGAGAAGGCCTTAGTTGATTACATGCATTATTATACCTAGAATTGATTTTATTAGGATCTTTTCTAATACGGATTGCATGTGGCTAATTGTTTCACTTATTTATTATTGGTTGTTATGATTTTCTTTGATACTTGTTTTATTGTTTTAGTTTGACTTGTTGTAAGCAATAAAAGGGTTGTTTTTATAAAGAAAATAATACGGACTAATAATGGTGAAACCCTATGTGATAAAATAAGAATCTTGCAAGGTCTTAAGTGCCGCTAGTGGTCCGATTCGCATGGTAATCAGCTCCCAGGCGAGACTAGCAAAATTCATACTTTATTACATAATTTTGAGATTGAATCCATAAACTTTTGCTTGATTGATGTTTTGTACAAATATGCTTTTAAAATTAAGTCCTTTAAGATGATATTCATAACCGTGATTTGAAGGCTTAGAAAAGAGCCTTAGAGTCTGCCTTGGTTATCACAATCTTGAATATGTCTTAAACGAATTACTTTTAAAATCATAATTGTAGAAATTCATCTTAGGGTTTTGGAATAAACCTCAAGTAAAACTTTGTGTATTAATTTCACGAATTGGATATAAAAAAGTTTTTATGAAAACTTATGCTATAAAGATAAGTGCATGCATCTTTGTACATATTTTGATTAACATATCAAAATTAATACCCTTAATAATTTAAGTTACATGCCATCTATCTATAAGGAACACTTGGAATTTTAATTTAGTAAACGTGAGACCTAGGCTAAATTACTATAACAAGGTAAAATTCTTTTAACGCGTGAGACCATAATTGTAATTTTACAGTTTCTAAGGTAGACGACTTAATTAAGTTATGCGTGAGACCTAGAACTTAAGGCATGAGATGGGATGAAACATGCTTACAAGGCAAATTGATGAATCAATTTGATGTAAATCCCATAATGATCTAGGAATTGGAAATCTTGTTTGCCAATTATTGTTCGACAGATTACCAACTTTTATACTTTCACCACTAGCAGATCAACTGATGTGGTGAAATCTATGTAAAGTTGGATCCTAGATTTTCAAGAAAATTAGTTGGTTATATGAATATAGCCTTGGGTATTTTATTTTTCTTGAAGATATTAATTATCGAAAATACTAATATTTGAACTTTATCTGTAGATATGGCTCAACCCGATAACCAAACTGTGATTTCTGCTTTCAAGAGTCATCTTGAGAGAGACAAACTGACTGGAAAGAATTTCAATGACTGGCACCGTTCGCTCAGAATTGTCTTGAGGGCGTCCGGAAAGCTAGACTACTTGACCGAGGAATGCCCAGCTGAACCTGCTGCTACTGCAACACCAGAAGCAAAGGCAGCTTGGAAGGTGACTAATGCTAAGTTTAATGAGGTTGCTTGTTTAATGCTAACTAGCATGAGTGCTCAGTTACAAAAGAAGTATGAGTACGCTTTCCCTAAAGATATGCTTGAGATGCTTAAGCAGTCTTATGAGAAACCACCTGCAGTTGAATTGTATGATGAACTTGACAAGCTACACAACTACAAGCATGGTGATGGTAAACCAGTAGCTGATTATGTGGATGAGATGAAAGATTCGTTTGATCAACTTCACAGAATTGGTTTTGGTTACCCCGACAATGTGCAAGTGCACTTGATCAACAGGTCCATTAACAGGGATTTTGCTGGTTTTGTGCAGAATTACAACATGCACTGCTCGGGGAAGACAGTCTCAGAATTACTCGCATTGCTTGTTGATTATGAGAAAAGTCTACCAGCCAAGGTCAAGGCTCCTACCCCACAAGTGTTGGCAATTCATGGGGGGAGAATCCAGAAGAAATCGCATGTGAACAAAGGCAAAGGTAAAGGTGATAAAGGCAAGCAGGTCATGGCCTCTCAACCACAACCCAAGATGAAACAGCATCAGCCTAAGCAGAACAAGACAAATCCTCCAAACAAGAAGGATCAGGCTTGTCACCACTGTCATGAAAAGGGCCATTGGAAGCGCAATTGTCCTCTCTACATTCATGACTTGCGACAGAAGAAGCAGGGCAATGAAGCTGGTAACCCCAGTACTTCAGGTGCATTCTTTATGATTGAATTATTCACTCTTACTCCTAAATTGAATTCATGGGTATATGATACGGGATGTGGCATTCATATTTGCAATACCTTGCAGGGGTTTAGAGTTGAGAGAAAGCTGGCCTATGGACAACAATTCTTGCACGTTGGTAACGGAGCGCATGCAGGAGTTGAAGCTATAGGAGTTTTTAATTTAGTGTTGCCTTCGGGCTTAGTACTATCTTTAAATAATTGTCATTATGCATCGTCAATTGTTAGAGGTGTTATTTCATTTTCATGTTTGTTAAACCTTGGTTTCATCATACTATTTCTAGCAATGGAATTTCAGTTTCTTTAAATGATGTTTTTTATTTTAATGCTATTGCTGTGAATGGTGTCTTTGAAATTGATATGAATAATAATGATAATGCTTTTGTTACAAATAATTCAATGTATAGCATCAACAATAAGAGAATCAAGAAAGGTCTGGATTCGTCTTATCTTTGGCATTGTCGACTTGCTCACATTGGCAAAGATCGCATGAAAAAGCTGCAACATGATGGGCTTTTAGAAAAGATCAATGATGAATCATATGATAAATGCGAATCTTGCATTGCTGGGAAGATGACTAAGAAACCCTTTAAAAATAGGATTGAAAGGGCTAATGATCTACTTGGTCTTATTCACACAGATGTGTGTGGACCACTTAGACATGTGTCAAGGAGAGGTGCTAGCTACTTCTTAACATTTACGGATGATTACAGCCGTTATGGTTATGTTTATTTACTTAAACATAAACATGAGGTATTTGAAACATTCAAAGTGTTTAAAGCAGAAGTAGAGTTGCAACTTGGAAAGAAGATTAAAGCTCTTCGATCCGATAGAGGTGGTGAATACATGAGTTAGGAGTTCATAGATTATTTAGCAAAGGAGGGAATTGTCCAGCACCTTACTTCTCCATATACTCCACAACAAAATGGTGTATCTGAGAGAAGGAATCGTACATTGCAATACATGATACGATCTATGTTTAATCTAACAACTCTTCCTTACTCGTTTTGGGATTATGCCTTGGAATCTGCAGTTCGCATTTTAAATATGGTTCCAACAAAGAAGGTTGATAAGACTCCATATGAGGTATGGACTGGAAAAGCTCCTAACTTGTCTTATCTTAAGGTCTGGGGTTGTGAGGCGTATGTTAAACGTGACTCAGCAGACAAACTCCAACAAAGATCTGTGAAGTGCATCTTCGTAGGATACCCTAAGGAAACTATGGGTTACTACTTTTATTACCCACCTGAAAACAAAGTATTTGTTGCAAGGTATGGAGACTTCTTTGAAAAGGAGCGCATATCTCAAGAATTCAGTAGGAGAGTATATGATCTGGAAGACGGTCAAGAAGATGTAGCACCTTCTGAAAACACTAACCAACTTCCGGTAGAACCTGAAAGTTTAGGTCCTCCACCTGAAGTTGAAGTGATTCCCATTCGTAGGTCAACAAGACCAGTAAAAGCTCCTACTCGTCTATGTCTTAATGTAGAGAGTGATGAGAATTTACTGGGTGATCTTGATGAGCCTACAAGTTATAAAGCAGCCATGAATGGTCCTGAAAAGGCTAAATGGAAAGTTGCTATGGATGGGGAAATGCAATCCATGGAAGACAATGTAGTCTGGGAAGAAGTAGACCTACCTCCGGGTGCCAAACTAGTTGGGAGTAAATGGCTCTTCAAGAAAAAGACTGACATGGATGGCGTTGTACACACCTATAAGGCCCGTTTGGTAGCTAAAGGCTATACTCAAACTTTTGGTGTTGACTATGAGGAGACCTTTTCTCTTGTAGCTGACATAAGGGCAATTAGGATTCTTATAGCCATAGCCGCTTACTATGACTATGAGATTTGGCAAATGGATGTAAAAACCGCCTTCTTAAATGGTCGCCTAGATGAAGACATCTATATGGCGCAGCCTGAGGGGTATGTAAATCCAGAATTCCCAAATCGTGTATGCAAGCTTAAAAGATCCATTTATGGATTGAAGCAAGCATCACGACAATGGAATAAGAGATTTGATAGTGAAATTAAAAAGTATGGATTCACTCAAAATCTTGATGAGCCATGTGTATATCACAAAGTTAGTGGGAGTAATGTAATTTTCCTTATATTATATGTTGATGACATATTGATCATGGGAAACGACATTCCAAGTTTGCAAAAGGTTAAGGCATATTTTGGAAAGTGTTTTTCTATAAAAGATTTAGGGGAAGCTGCATTTATTCTGGGAATCAAGATATATAGAGATAGATCTCAGCGATTAATTGGATTAAGCCAAAGTGCTTACATTGATAAAATACTGAAGAGATTCAGTATGCAAAATTCCAAGAAAGGATATTTGCCAATGCAAGAACAACATGGCTTGAGCAACAAGGTTTGTGCTTCAACACCTGCAGAGGTGCAACACATGAAAAGAGTCCCTTATGCTTCGGCAGTGGGATCTATAATGTATGCGGTGAAAAGTACAAGACCTGATGTGGCGTTTGCTCAGAATTTAACCAGTCGATATCAGCAGAATCTAGGTGAAGCTCATTGGACTGCTATTAAGAATATTCTTAAGTACCTTAGGGCTACTAAAGATATGTTCTTGGTTTATGGGGGTAATCCATCAGCAGAACTTGATGTTACAGGTTACTGCGATGCTTCTTGGAAAGGTGATAAGGATGATACGAAGTCTCAAACTGGTTATGTCTTTGTCATTAATGGAGGAGCTGTGGATTGGAGGAGCAGAAAGCAGAGTGTACTAGCGATGTCTGCTACAGAAAGTGAGTATATAGCTGCTTCAGAAGCTGCAATGGAAGCTGTTTGGATTAGGAAGTTTGTTTCAGGGCTAGGAGTTATGCCTTCGATTCAAAGACCTATTAAAATGTATTGTGACAACTCAGCTGCAATTACATTTGCCAATGAGCCTGGAATCATGAAAGGCACCAGACATTTCCCGATTAAGCATCACTATGTTCGAGAACAAGTCGAAATAGGCGAAATCGAAATACTCAAAGTTCACACAGATGATAACTTGGCAGATTAATTAACAAAGCCTCTACCTGGCACCAAGCTTTACAAGCATGCTGAAGGTGTAGGACTTAGATTATCTGAAAGTTTCATGCCCATTTGTGATTAGTGTTTGGATAAAGGATGTAATGTACAATTATTATTTTAATGAAATAAAATATGTTTTATGTTTATTTATTCATTGTCTTAATAATATATCCTATATTTGCATGTTTAAGATCCATGAATAAGTTATTATTCTAAATTATCCATTGTCGATTAATGATATGGGAATATCATTAAACTAAGACAAATTTGAGTATTGGTTTAGGATATACTTGAAAGTATATTGATGCGTAGTCATACCAATTTCACATGATATTCAATGAATTGAGTATTGGACTTATCCCAATAATATGATTTAATATTTAATGTGAGAATTATATTTAAAGTTATCCTCAGACTTGAGATACCAGATAAGTGTCATGGATGTAGTGCATTTTTGTGAAGCAATCTACCGCTCACCGTAATAGGGAGTCATAAGGGTTGTTTTCAGAAGTGTTGCAAAGTTCATGGGTTATTCTTGTAGTCAAGAAAGAATTTATTCCTTCTGATTTGTTTGGAAGTTTAATACTGCTGGGCCCCTCGTAGGGTTGACAAAATGTTTGCATGGCCATGCCCAAAGTCTATCTCGAATACGTTCAGATGTTTTGGTAATTTTGTACAATCATAAAGAGACGAGAAACAGAAATTTAATAAAGAACCTCACATCTTTATTAATGTGGTATTAGTAATGAAAGGATAATTATAATGATGAATCATTAAAGGTTTTTCCAGGAAACCTAGCTCGGATTGAACTAGGGGCATTGGAGTGTTGCAAGACGCTAACCAATGTCATTTTACTATTAATGGATATACGAGTGGGAGCTGTTAAATGTTACGTATAAACATTAATATGTAAATGTCTAGTATCGAACCCGAGACCTCGGGATTGCACACTTTACAAACAAGAATAATGTATAATAAATATATATATGTTAAATGTATCGTATATATATATATATATATTTATAAACACTTAATGGACTAAATGGTCATTAGTTATTAACCGTATGGACTAACTATCATTAGTAACGAAAGGAAAAGGACTAGAGTGTAACTAGGAGCCAAGAAGGATCTAGAAACCCTCCTTGGGCTCCTAGGCCTGTCGACAAGGGTAAGGGGAGACCCAAACCCACTCCAACTTGTCCTCCAAGTTTACTCTAGTATATATACAAGATCAAGGGTTAGGGTTTCACATCTTTTGTGCACACACACAAAACCCTAAAACCTTTTCTTCCTTGTTTCTTTTCTTGGCCAATCGTCCACCCCCTCCAAGGGTTCTTGGGTCGATTTTGCTTAAACCAAAATAGTGTTTTGTTTACTTGCATCAAACCTTTATTCGTTGGTAGTTTGTGTGTACAAGAACGAGGTAATTACTTACTTTAGTAATTATCAAGAGATCGATAAACAAAACGGTAAGGGGTTTATCATTGATCTATTGTACAAGAATCAAGGTTTATTTGAAGTGCATCGGGTACATTTACTATTTATGTTTTAGTTAATATTTATGTGTTATACTTGATCCTAGCTTCCACAATACGTGCTATTTAATTGTTAAACTCTAACATAGACATCACTTATAAGCCCATAAGCCCATATTTACAATACTCCTCATTGGATATTCATCATTCATTATACTTCATAAACTGCCTCATCAAAAACCTTATCAAGAAAAACCCAATGGGATACAAAAACTTGATGAAGGAAAAGAGTGCAGTGCGTATAATGCTCCTCCTCCTCAATTTAATGTATATATTTAAAGCATCGCATGCTAATCTTCTAAACAAGTTTCTTGTATACTTTTGTTGGCAACAACCTTAAAATAAAGTCCATCAAATTGATGATGTTACGAATAAGTCCTGCAAAAATGACCAATTATATGTGTAGCTTCCAACACAATATCAAATCAATTGTTTGTAAAATATACAATGCATGTACAAATACTAAAACAGAAAAATACACTCTTGTGATGCATATTAATTACAAAATTGGCATCCAAACCTCAATTGTACTTATGTATGGTACTTAAGGACCAATTATATCTTTGAGACATGTGCAAAAGTAATTTATATAATATGCATCCAAATGATTTTTATCCATATAAGGATTTATTCAATTTGATCAAATGGAGTTCTTGAGAAATTTTATTAATTACTTCAAGAAGTTGAAGTTATTAGGCATGCTTGAGGCATTACAGATTCTTCATAGAATATGAGAGCTCTAATAAACTCATTTAGAGCAATTTAATACTTTGTCTCGTAAAATATCAATAAGACATTTACGTCCACCTCGAGACAATATGTCTTTTAATAATCAACTTCATGCTTTTGTGAATTTATTTATTCACAATTCATGTCTTAAAAGACATAACTTTAGAGCATTATTTCTCATTCGCATAAAGACTGATGTATATCCAATAGATTTTACACATTCATGTGTATGAACTTCATGTCCCAATACTTCTCGTATTTTCACGAGATTGTGTCTTACATGTTGGCCAATCATTTCATTGGACGCACTTTTAAATAATAATTTATTTATGATCCTCATTATGCATAATAGTAAGCGCTATATTGTATGTAAACAAATTTATCGACGTCATTTTTGTTTCGATTCCATATAACTTTAGACATGATATAATTTATTGAGATCTCATTAACTATTTGAGGTTCATTTGGAACCTTCATGTCTAGTGTCTCTTTACGAGACTATCATGGGGTCTTTTATACCTCGAACAACCATCTTATTTTCGTGCTTCATATTTTTCATCGAGGAATTTATTTGGAATCGATTTATCTACCATGCTTGAGGCATGTCATAATAAAATAGTGTCCTTGAGGACTACTTCTAATTAGAGCATGAGTAGCTGAAATTTTATTTTTGGCCAATGTTTATTTATGGCTATTAGATTATCTATTAAATAATCAATTCATAAAAAAAATTCTTTCGAGGATCAACAGAATATGATAATTCATTCTGAATTTGCAACTACTTCTCTCCTCCCGAAGAAATTATCCATCTTCTATATCCCATATATGTGCATTTAGGTGGAGTAATTTGCACACAAAAAACAAAAATGGGATATGTTTGGTTTATAACCGAAACCAATTATAAAAAGGAGGATTTATAATAACATTTTGGCATGATGCTAATTTTGTTGTTGTGCATATTATAATATGGCCCCATACAACAACACAAGTTTTGTCTCTATTTCATTTGATAATTTAGAAGTAATTCATCGCATTTTCATGATGAAATACTTACTCTGGAATGTTAGGCTCGCATTGAGCTATTAATCATGCAAACTTGAGGTTGCGATTTAATGACCATTTAGACGATGCATCGATTTTAAAACTCTAAATGGTTCATACAATGGATTTGTATGCTTACATATATCCATTTGTTTTCTTTCCAGAAAATTAAAGAATTGAGTCCCTATTCTAGTTGATAGATTAATAATCAACTTCTTTTGAGAGATAAAAACATTAAATTGAAGAATCTTATTCTTTTATATCTTTCGCATCATTAATGACTCAGGATGGTGTGTGACAACCGGCAATTTAGGGAGCTATTTTGAAAACCCGCATTACGTTAAAGTTCGTTTATAATTTTTATTTGGAAATTTTATTTCACAATGAACTTGAAAGACCTATTTTATGGATAATTGTATTTAATGATGTTATGGAATTCGTGAATTATTTTCATAATTCATTCTTGATATTATGCTCGGTGATGTATTCTTAAATTCTCACTGGTACTACGTTGACTCTGGCACTAGGTTTACCTAACGAAAAATTTTATGATTCGTTTTACGAGTCCGACGATATTTGAGTAATTACGAGATGTTTTTCGGAAGATATTAAAGTTTTGAAATGAGTTCGGGTTCGGGCCATATGTTTTACATTTACCCACGTTACCCGCTCCACACCATTAGTAATATTACTATTATTATTATTATTATTATTATTATTATTATTATTATTATTATTATTATTATTATTGTTATTATTATTATTATTATTATTAACATTATTATTCTAAAAAAAAAAATAAAACAAAAGAGTAACTACAAAAATTGGTCCTTGTGGTTTCGGTACTCACACCACACACACAAACACTCACCATTTCATCTCTCTCTCATCACCTCCCTCCCCCATCTCTCCAAACCCTAGCCGCCGCACCCTTTGGCCGGCCACCACCATCACACCGCCACTCCCACACCTAAAATAACACCACCACTTTAACCCTCTCATCGAGATCATTCATTTGAACTATAACACGCGCCCTAAAACGCGTTATAACACCACGAAATCCTTGTAGATTCGATCGGGTTTTTATTGTTTTCACTAAATCCGCAAGTTTGGAGGTTCAAGAAGGTGAGTAAGCTCGTTTTGGTACCTTGGGTGCCTCGATATGGTGTTAAATCTGTGGCTACACGGATGATTTTTGTGGGAATCGAATACATTTTGTTGGGAAATGATGTTTTGATATAAGAAACGTGGTTTGGTATCCGGGTTGGTGTCTCACTTCGATGGGTCGAGTGAACCGTGAGTCAAGGACTCACGACTTCTTGTGGTTCGAGCTTTGTGGCTCGTTATTGATTCTTGAGTGGCCTTGGATTCATGTTCTCATGATTATTTGCTTGGATGGTTGACTCGACTCGATTAAGTCTTTGTTCCTTTGGCCGATTATGGTTATTGATGCCGCGACCCAAGTGGGTCGATTGGGCAGCTTTTGGTTGGCTCGTTAGAGCTTATTTTGGTGATCCCTTGGTCTTGGTTCGAGTCCTTGTGACTCATGTGGTGTGCCGAGACTCAAGTGAGTCGATAGACTCGGGTTCGGCTTGGTAAACCAACCCGAAAATTGACCTTGTTGATATTTATTTCTTGTTGTGTTTGTGGACTTAACTTGTTATTGTTGTGGCACTTTATTTTTCGGCCGAATGCTTTTGATGAGTCGAGACCTTTTGTGGTCTCGACAATGGAATTATTGTGATATTGAGGAGTTGTTGACGAATTGGGACGTTGGGGACCGATTATGAGACGGTCACTTAGATTGACGGAGATAGGTTAGTCGGGTGCCGTAGTCGGACCTTATTGTTGTAGCACGTGGATTGGGATTGTGTTGGACGGAGATACTTTTGTTTTTATGACATTTACGTATTACTTTGGACTTGGACAATGAGCCGAGAGTCATGACTCGGACATGTGACCATTTCGTATGACTCGATAACTATTTATAAATAAAACATAAATAATAAAACTCGTAATAATAGTTATTGATAATATAAACGTTTATATGAATATATAGACGTGAATAACGGATATATAATTATGTAAGCGCGTATATTAATAATAATAATAATCACGAGTTGTATTATAAATAATACAATTAGATATATATTAGGCTACGAAAGTGGCGTAATATTATCGAACGTATTATTATTATAAAGAAATTGTTATAAAACGAGGAATTCTCGACAATTCTCAAATATTAAATAAAAATGTCATTTTGTATATATACTAAATAAACTTATCGAGTTATGCGGAGTCGTTGTCACTCGAGTTCAGGTAAGTTTCATTAGTGATTTTCGTGTTGTCACGGATATATGACGATTAATATAAACGTTTTCTATAAGTAAATAACCACTTAACCGTAGGGTTGAAACGGGTTATTTGGCTATATAAAATGAATATATTAATGGGCATCGTATCCTACGACGCCCATAGGTTGTGGTATATGTAAAGTGTAATAAATTGCGAATATATGTATCGGGAAATCTGGCCAATTTGACGATATATATGAGGCATTTATTAAACTATGATATCTACCATATAGTATTTATGTGCTATGTTCTTTAGGATGGGGTGTAATTTTGGAACGGTATGTTACGTAAATAAATATGAGGATTATCAAATCGACGGATTTGATAAACTTCGGCGATTTATTTAAATGATATATTGGGCTAATATTAGATCCATAGTTTATTTTATTATTCTTTGTGTGACCTTTTGGTTTGTTTTGAGTCGACCCACCACCCGTATGGATACCAAACGCAAATACACCAAACTAATACGAAATGGATTTTCGGAAATAAAACGGATTCTCGTCCGGGTTTAGGAATATTTTGAATTGGAGGAAATGATTTCTGAACGAGTTAATATTGTTAGGTCGTGCCGAGTCCGTAGTTGCTGTTTCGTGAGTTACTATACATCTTATTTCTACCGACTTCTTCTTGCTATTTTTCTGGACTTGAGGTGAGTCATAGCCCCACTTTTACTCTTGAACTATGTTTTCAATACTTGGGGTGAGAAACGTGCAAATTATTTTATGTGGACTATTATCGCTTCTATATTCTTTCTAAATCTTGCTATGCGTATGGAATAGGATATATTGTCAGCTTTAGTCACATATATTTTGTGTGTACTATTCAAGGTTGGCTTATTTAGGTATTGGTGGATTGTCAGCTTTAGTCACACGGTTTCGTGTGTACTATTCAAGGTTGGCTTATTTAGATACTGTAGTGTGCACCTATAGGTTATTAATACTTCGGAGGTTATCCGAGTATTTATTGGTATTGCGGGGGTTACCCGAATATCTATGTTAGAACGGAGGGTATCTGTGTGTTATGTTGGAGCGGAGGGTATCCGCAGGCTTTTAGCGAATCCTTAGTCTAGCTAGCAAGCGTTTTGCGTATATGTCCACTATATTGTTAGACGAATTTAAACCTATGATCTCACCAGCGAAAGCTGACTTTTAGCACGTTTTCTCAGGTAATTAAGTGATGATACGGATGCTTGGAATGGAAGGCTCGGCCAAGGCTCATGGTTTATGGATCTATCTTTCTAAACTCTGATAATTATTTTTGGACCTACTGTTATGTTATTTTGGGCCTGACTCTGAATGATGTTGGGATAAATGTAAACGTTAAAACCCCGTTTTGGTTGTGTTTTTATTATGTTTACTTTATCTCATTCTATATTGTCTTGTGTTGAATACCAATCCCCGTAGCACCCCGAAAGCTTGTTGAGTCTTCCGCTGTATCAAATTTTGGGGGTGTTACAGATTGGTATCAGAGCCAAGGTTATAGAGAACTAGGTAAATAAACGCCTAAACTATAACCGTATTTTTATAGAAAATGATCCTTGACCACCGCCCGCCAGCCCGCCAAGCCGAAGCATCTTCTATTATTTTGAGGTATTATGAGATTTTGAGATGATTGTTAGATTTGGGATTTATTGAGATGATTTGAGGTTTATGGATTTTAGTAATAAGATGGCGTTTCGAGGAATTATATGGTCTATATGTTTTATAAACATTTTAGTAATGCGGTGTTTGAAACTCTTTATTGAAATTATATGTTTGAATTATTTGATGAGGATTTTTAGTACGGTATTTTGAGTTGTGATTTAGTTGTTTTGAAACACTTACACCTACCCTACGCCGTTGTCACAGAACATGGCCTCCCATATGCCCGATGTTGTCGAGGATATTCTTACTGCACCGGTTTTACCTGCACAGTTCACTATGGCATCTGATGATCCTTACCAGATGGCCATGCTTTCAGCTACTGTGCCGCCTGCAGCTTCTACTTCAGCACTACCTGCTGCATCTACGCAGGGACCCTCATCTTCTTTAGGGCTCCCTGGTACATCGAGGCAGCTTACTCTTCATCAGGATTTGGCTCGTGTGGCCCCACGCTTTGCCCACCGAGCTACGGCACGCATGTCGGTACGCCCTACTCCATCACCTTTACAGATTGATGCTCACTCTCTTATGTCTGAGGCGCCACCCACATCATTGCGTTGTCATCCTAGGTCACCTACTACATCTCCACATGGTTCACCTAGTAGGAGACGACGATTGATGATGTACTCTTCCGATGAGGAGGAGGAGGAGTACGAGGGTGAGGATGAGGCTGATGACCCTGAGCAGGAGGATGACCCTCAGGAGGCTGAGCAGGGTGATGATGATGACCCTGAGGAGGAGGATGACCCTCAGGAGGATGAGATGCCTGATGATGATGATGAGTTAGTACCACCAGCTCAGGCTGAGGAGCCTGATTCACCTGTACATCCGATTGAGCCTGATTCACCTGATCATCCGTTTTTGGTTGAGTTGCCACCAGGTAGTCCCGATGGGTCGGATGCATCTTCTGAGGTTTCTGCTGAGCATGCAGAGTTAGGTGAGATTGGCAGATTGTGGGCTCGGATTACTGAGCTTAGTGAGAGAGTTGCACGTGTATCTGATCGACTTGAGAGAGTTATTGGAGAGTTCATAGCGGATCTGAGAGTTGACATGACTGTCGTTGTGGGCAGGACTACTGAGATGAGGAGAGTTTTGATGGAGGTCCACGAGCATATTGATAGTTTGCAGCGAGGTTTTGTTACTGCTCGAGAGGCCGACCGCAAGCTATGGCAAAGGAATGCCGAACTAGAGAAGGAGGTGGCTGACCTCAAGAGAGACCGAGACACCCATAGCGTGGAGCTAGGATGGATCTTGATGGCTTGAGGCAGGAGTTGAGGAGCCTCCGCCAGCAGCGTGGCTAGTTGCTTGGGTTATGTTGTCTTGTTGCTTTCTTAACCGAGGAGTGTTCGGTTAGAAAAGCTAGTTATCATATTTCGATGTATTTTGTTCAGTGTTCGTCTCTTTTGGAACGATTAGTACGTTTTGTGTTATCCAGTAGTTGGAACGATGTTAGATCGCTATTGTATGGTTGATGGTTATTAGTATATGGTATTATGTGATTTTGGGTGTTATGGAAATTGAGTTCTTATTCGCTTTATTGATGTTACGTGGTGTATTGTGCTATCCTTTCCATGACTTGGCTTCGTTGAATTGCTTTTGTTGAGTAAATTGATAAGTTCTATTGGAGACTCATGAACTTGTGTGATGTTTCAGATCAATGGCCACACGACGAAACCCTGTTAGAGCTACCAGAACTGGCCCTGCAGTGACTACTCCTGGTCGTCGAGGGCGCCGACCTACTCGAAATGTTGAAACCCCTACTCCTGACAACCTGGACACTACTAACCGCAACAACAGGAATCAAAATGTTGATGTTCAGGGAGACAATGATCATGTTCCACTTAATGCACCTACTGTGGATCAAGCAATGATCAATCAACTTGTGGAGCAAAGAGTTGCTGAACTACTAGCTGAGTCAAATCATTCCAACAATTCTGCTGGAACTTTTCCACCTGTTCGTGCTAATGGATGTCACTACAAGGAATTCAAGATTTGTGGACCTATTGAGTTTGGTGGAACTGAAGGAGTGGTTTACTTGGTTAGGTGGATTGAGAAGACTGAGTCAGTGTTTAATGTTAGTGGTTGTGCGGAGAATGCGAAGGTAAAGTTTGCTTCTTTTACCTTCAAGGATGAAGCTTTAACTTGGTGGAACAATTACCGAAATTCAGTTGGGAGTGATGTAGCTTATGCCATGACTTGGGAGCAATTTAAGTCTCTGCTGATTCAGACTTATTGCCCAAGGAATGAGGTCAAGAAGCTAGAGATTGAGTTTTGGAACCACAAGGTGAAAGGTAATGATATGACGACTTACAATAGTCGTTACCAGGAATTAGCCTTGCTTTGCCCAGATATGGTGAAAACCGAGAC
Organism: Artemisia argyi; assembly: GCA_030686995.1. NCBI lineage: Eukaryota > Viridiplantae > Streptophyta > Magnoliopsida > Asterales > Asteraceae > Artemisia > Artemisia argyi. The sequence continues at coordinate 191,912,159 of CM060692.1, read as the reverse complement.
TCAAAAGATCGAGAGGTATACTGATGGGTTGCCTGTAGCTACGAGAAATGATGTGATTTCTGCTAGGCCTGCAAACATCCATGAGGCAATCACAATTGCTCAACAACTTATGGACTCGTTGGAATTGGAAGGAGCTGATAAGGAGAAGAATGGAAAGAGAAAGAGAGACCGTCACTCTAAGGGTAATGATCACCGAAGCAAGAGACAAGCTAAGGCTTATGCTATTGGGAATGGAGATAAGAAGAATCAGAACGGTGATGCACCCAAGTGTGATCATTGCCACCAGCAACATACTGGATGGTGTAGTGTGAAATGCCAGAACTGCTCAAAGAAAGGACACACAGCTAGGGACTGTAGAGCTCGACCTCTTGCTATGGTTCAAGCTGCTCCTGAGATGAGAAATAAGGCAGATGTTACTTGTTATGGGTGTGGAAAGAAGGGACACTATAGGAATGAGTGTAGAGAATCGTGGAACCGTGGAAATCAAGGCTCGGGTGGTAATGGGTACAATCATGGGAACCGTGGAGCTGGAGGAAACCGTGGACGACAAGATAATGGGGACCAACGTGTGGAAGCTGGAGCTGCTCAGGGAAGAGTATATGCACTCAGGAACGAGAGAGGAGAAGATCCGAACGTCGTTACTGGTACGTTCCTTCTCAATAATCGTTATGCTCCCATACTATTCGATACTGGTGCCGATAGGAGTTTTGTGTCCACTACGTTTGCACCCTTACTAGAGAAACCCCCAATGGCCTTAGGAATTGGATATGATATTGAGTTAGCTAATGGGAATATAGAAAGGATTAATACCATCATTCGCGGTTGCACGCTAAATTTCTTGAACCACCCTTTCAACATAGATCTTCTACCCGTCACGTTAGGAAGTTTTGATGTCATCATTGGTATGGATTGGTTTTTGAAGTATCGTGCTCACATACTCTGCGACGAGAAGATCGTGCGTGTACCTTACGGAAAGGAGATCCTAAATATATTAGGAGATCGAAAGGATTCTAGGAGCCCATCCCGATTAGCAGTTATTTCTTGCTCGAAGTTACCAAAGCTAATGGAGAAGGGATGTTACCTTTTCTTAGCTCAAATTTCTGAGAAAGGAGGGACGAAGAAGAAGGAAAGGTGCATTGGAGATGTGCCTATAGTTCGTGATTTTCCTGATGTGCTTCCCGATGATTTGCCGGGAATCCCGCCGACTAGACAAGTGGAGTTTCAGATTGAGTTGATACCTGGTGCTGCACCTGTAGCACGAGCGCCTTATCGTCTTGCACCTACCGAGCTAGAAGAGTTGTCAAAACAATTGGCGGAGTTAGCCGAAAAAGGATTCATAAGACCAAGTTCTTCACCTTGGGGAGCCCCAGTCTTATTTGTGAAGAAGAAGGATGGATCGTTTCGTATGTGCATTGATTACCGAGAGTTGAATAAGTTAACGGTGAAGAATAGATACCCGTTACCTAGGATCGATGACTTGTTCGATCAACTCCAAGGATCGAGTGTGTACTCGAAGATCGATTTGAGATCGGGATATCATCAACTTCGAGTTCGCGAAGAAGATATTCCGAAAACGGCTTTCAGAACCCGTTACGGGCATTACGAGTTTCAGGTAATGCCGTTTGGGTTGACTAACGCACCGGCAATATTCATGGATCTCATGAATCGAGTGTGTAAGCCTTACTTAGATAAGTTCGTGATTGTATTCATCGATGACATTCTGATTTATTCAAAGAGTGAGAAGGAGCATGAGGAGCATCTAAGACTCATCTTAGAATTGCTCAGGAAGGAGAAACTCTATGCCAAGTTTTTGAAATGCGAATTCTGTATTCCGACGGTACAATTTTTGGGTCATGTGATTGATAGACAAGGAGTCCATGTGGATCCTGCTAAGATTGAGGCGATAAAAGATTGGGCTGCACCTACAACCCCAACCGAAGTTCGTCAATTTTTGGGTTTAGCTGGTTATTACCGAAGATTCATTGAGGGATTTTCGAAGATAGCTAAACCACTGACCAAATTGACTCAAAAGAGTGTTACGTATGAATGGGGAGATAAAGAAGAGGAAGCATTTCAATTGCTTAAGAAGATGTTGTGTAGTGCTCCTATCTTAGCGTTACCAGAAGGTAACGAGGATTTCGTCGTCTATTGTGACGCCTCACATAAAGGATTGGGAGCCGTATTAATGCAACGAGAGAAGGTGATAGCTTATGCTTCTCGACAGCTCAAAAAGCATGAGAAAAATTACACTACCCATGATTTGGAATTAGGTGCTGTGGTTTTCGCCTTAAGAATATGGAGACATTACTTGTACGGAACAAAGTGTGTTGTGTTCACTGACCATAAAAGTCTACAACACATCTTGAATCAAAAAGAGCTCAATATGAGACAGCGACGTTGGATTGAGTTGCTAAGCGATTATGATTGTGAAATTCGCTACCATCCTGGTAAAGCAAACGTTGTCGCTGATGCTCTTAGTCGAAAGGAAAGAATACCACTGTTACGAGTTAGGTCATTGGGAATGACTATCGTATCGCCATTACCGTCTCAAATATTTGAAGTTCAAACGGAAGCGTTGAAAGCAGAAAACAGATCTGCCGAGAATATATTTGGGATGGCTGAGAATGAGAAAGGATTTGTTAAGCGTTCTGATGGATTGTTATGTTTTGGAGATCGGATTTGGGTACCTTTGTATGGAGGAATTCGGGAGTTGATTATGCATGAGTCGCATAAGTCCAGGTACTCTATTCATGCTGGGTCTGACAAGATGTACCAGGATCTTAAGAAGTTCTATTGGTGGCCAAATATGAAGGCAGATATAGCATCGTACGTTAGTAAATGCTTGACATGTGCTAAGGTTAAAGTCGAACACCAGAGATCGTCAGGATTACTAACGCAACCAGAACTTCCAGTCTGGAAATGGGAGTGGATTACTATGGACTTCATTACCAAATTACCGAGGACAGCTAGCGGTTGTGACGCTATCTGGGTAATAGTGGATCGTCTGACAAAGTCTGCTCATTTCCTAGCAATAAGTGAAGATGATAGTGTGGATAAACTTGTGAAGTTATATGTGAAGGAGATTATTTCGCGTCATGGAGTCCCGATATCTATTATTTCGGATCGCGATAGTCGCTTTACGTCAGCCTTGTGGCGATCACTTCAAACGGCTTTGGGGACGAGACTTGATATGAGTACTGCGTATCATCCCCAAACCGATGGTCAAAGTGAGAGGACCATTCAGACGTTGGAGGATATGCTTCGTGCATGCATCATAGACTTTGGTAAAGGCTGGGAGAAGTACTTGCCCCTTGCGGAATTCTCTTATAATAATAGCTACCACACAAGTCTTAAGGCTGCACCATTCGAAGCTTTGTATGGCAGAAAGTGTCGTTCGCCTATTGGTTGGGCAGAAGTTGGAGATAGCCAACTCACAGGCCCTGAACTAATTTTGGAAACTACTGAGAAAGTAGCTCGAATTCGCGATCGGTTGCAAGCAGCCAGAGATAGACAGAAAAGTTACGCCAATCAGAGACGTAAACCCTTAGAGTTCCAGGTTGGAGACAAAGTGATGCTGAAAGTCTCGCCTTGGAAGGGTGTGATACGTTTCGGGAAACGTGGTAAACTCAACCCACGCTACATTGGACCATTTCTGATCTTAGAAAGAATTGGGCCCGTGGCTTATAGGTTGGAATTACCACATGAACTGAGTAAAGTTCACGACGTGTTTCACGTTAGTCATTTGAAGAAATGTCTTTCCGATGAGATGCCTGTCATTCCAATGAAGGATATTCGTGTTGATGAGAAATTGAACTTCGTGGAAGAGCCAATGGAGATTTTAGATCGTGAAGTTAAACGACTCAAGCGAAGTCGCATTCCGCTCGTCAAGGTTCGTTGGAATTCCCGACATGGACCAGAATTTACGTGGGAACGTGAGGACGAGTTCCGGAAGAGATATCCGAAGCTTTTCACTTCGTAGATGAATTTTTCCGAGTGAAACCCGGGACGGGTTTCTTCTGAGACTGGGAGGATGTGACAACCGGCAATTTAGGGAGCTATTTTGAAAACCCGCATTACGTTAAAGTTCGTTTATAATTTTTATTTGGAAATTTTATTTCACAATGAACTTGAAAGACCTATTTTATTTTTAATTGTATTTAATGATGTTATGGAATTCGTGAATTATTTTCATAATTCATTCTTGATATTATGCTCGGTGATGTATTCTTAAATTCTCACTGGTACTACGTTGACTCTGGCACTAGGTTTACCTAACGAAAAATTTTATGATTCGTTTTACGAGTCCGACGATATTTGAGTAATTACAAGATGTTTTTCGGAAGATATTAAAGTTTTGAAATAAGTTCGGGTTCGGGCCATATGTTTTACATTTACCCACGTTACCCGCTCCACACCATTAGTAATATTATTATTACTATCATTATTATTATTATTATTATTATTATTATTATTATTATTATTATTATTATTATTATTATTATTATTATTAACATTATTATTCTAAAAAAAAAATAAAACAAAAGAGTAACTACAAAAATTGGTCCTTGTGGTTTCGGTACTCACACCACACACATAAACACTCACCATTTCATCTCTCTCTCATCACCTCCCTCCCCCATCTCTCCAAACCCTAGCCGCCGCACCCTTTGGCCGGCCACCACCATCACACCGCCACTCCCACACCTAAAATAACACCACCACTTTAACCCTCTCATCGAGATCTTTCATTTGAACTATAACACGCGCCCTAAAACGCGTTATAACACCACGAAATCCTTGTAGATTCGATTGGGTTTTTATTGTTTTCACTAAATCCGCAAGTTTGGAGGTTCAAGAAGGTGAGTAAGCTCGTTTTGGTACCTTGGGTGCCTCGATATGGTGTTAAATCTGTGGCTACACGGATGATTTTGTGGGAATCGAATACATTTTGTTGGGAAATGATGTTTTGATATAAGAAACGTGGTTTGGTATCCGGGTTGGTGTCTCACTTCGATGGGTCGAGTGAACCGTGAGTCAAGGACTCACGGCTTGTTGTGGTTCGAGCTTTGTGGCTCGTTATTGATTCTTGAGTGGCCTTGGATTCATGTTCTCATGATTATTTGCTTGGATGGTTGACTCGACTCGATTGAGTCTTTGTTCCTTTGGCCGATTATGGTTATTGATGCCGCGACCCAAGTGGGTCGATTGGGCAGCTTTTGGTTGGCTCGTTAGAGCTTATTTTGGTGATCCCTTGGTCTTGGTTCGAGTCCTTGTGACTCATGTGGTGTGCCGAGACTCAAGTGAGTCGATAGACTCGGGTTCGGCTTGGTAAACCAACCCGAAAATTGACCTTGTTGATATTTATTTCTTGTTGTGTTTGTGGACTTAACTTGTTATTGTTGTGGCACTTTATTTTTCGGCCGAATGCTTTTGATGAGTCGAGACCTTTTGTGGTCTCGACAATGGAATTATTGTGATATTGAGGAGTTGTTGACGAATTGGGACGTTGGGGACCGATTATGAGACGGTCACTTAGATTGACGGAGATAGGTTAGTCGGGTGCCGTAGTCGGACCTTATTGTTGTAGCACGTGGATTGGGATTGTGTTGGACGGAGATACTTTTGTTTTTATGACATTTACGTATTACTTTGGACTTGGACAATGAGCCGAGAGTCATGACTCGGACATGTGACCATTTCGTATGACTCGATAACTATTTATAAATAAAACATAAATAATAAAACTCGTAATAATAGTTATTGATAATATAAACGTTTATATGAATATATAGACGTGAATAACGGATATATAATTATGTAAGCGCGTATATTAATAATAATAATAATCACGAGTTGTATTATAAATAATACAATTAGAATATAATGCATCCTTAATATTTAACTTCATTTCTCATGACAATTTTATATTTTCTTTTGTGGAGCAAAATGCGCTAGCACATATTTTTAAATCTATGAATATAGTGTGTAATATCTTTGACACACTTGTATTTCATATACATCACATTGCATTTTTGCATAAATAGCATTTCTTGTTTGCTCATTTCTTATTGTATTTTTGCCACTAGTAGTGGTTTGTCATTGTCATACTACCTCGACCATAGCATTTACCATGATAAATGATCTTTAACCATTTATCGTTACATTATCACATTCAAATGAGGCAATTAGGATCTCATATTAATCATTTTATCTCATTCACTTGAGGGAATGAACATCTTATGTTGATCATTTTATCACATTCGCTTGAAGGAATGGAGATCTTTATGTTGCAACTTGAGGTTGCCAACCAGTTTCTTTTAACACGACAATATGAAGCAAATTTAGTAAACGGGTTTATCGTGTTTGTTCAAACATGCTCATTTCTTTTATATCAAAGCATCGTTCTCGATATATGAATATATTCGAGGCAGTAACCATCTCATCGCATTTTTTCTTTTCATCATTCAGATGTACTAATTAATATTGCAAAAAATGTGCTCGTATTTGCAAGAATCTCTTGCTTATGATGGTCAAATATTTCTTTTAGATTTTGACATACATTTAACGGATCTTTCACAGTTATATACTAGCAGGGTACCCGCCCGTTGCGGCGGCGGGTACCCTGTAACTAATATTTTTGGCGAGCGATTTTTTTGGATTATACGTTTTTCGTGATTATAACTTTACGGATGATGAGAATTTTAGATTAAATAACTTTACAAAATATCAAGCTATTTCATATAAAATAGCAAGGTGTATGCTGCGGTTTTTTTTGTTGTTTTGTTTCCCAGGCCTGTGTTTGTTGCCAAAACCGTTTGCTTATTTAAATGTCTATTTTGTAAGTTGTTGCATAGTTAGGGGTATCTTTTGCATTTTTTTCCACTTTTTACGATACGACGTCGCATTGGCAATGTCGTTTCGTGCTTATTTTCTCCAAATGTCGTTTCAAGTTTTTTAAAAAATCCGCGGCACTTTTTGTCCAATGTAGCGATACTACGTCGTTTAAAACGGTATTCAATATATATTTATAATTATAATTTCGTATATAAGGAAACCCAAGTTTAAATTCAACATTTCAACTAAAATTCGGATTAAGGATAATAAAGCCCAAAAAAAATTAGTTCAACCAAACTTTGTCCTTTTGATGACACTATTAAAAAAAAAAAAAAAAAAAATGCCGGCAACCAAGAATGGGAAAAAAAATTGTCCCATTAAATCTTGTATTGTTGTCACTCTTCAATCATACCAAATAAAATCTTTTTATCTATGTCTCAAAGTGTGCAGCCCAATAAGCATTGCAAGCATTCCAGTCCAATAAATACATCCAATCCAAAAATAACAAATGAAATGCATAACCCAATCCATTCTACACTTAAAATAGACCCGATCCAAACGCATTGTATTATAAGTTTTGTATACCTGATTTTTTTTTTTCATTTTATCTTAACTCTAGCACACACATAGTATAATCCGCCTACCACACACATCTCTTCCAACTCATCTCATCTCCATCAAACCACTGGTCTCATCTCCTCATCAAACGCGCCCAATGAATCAGACATCATCAAAGTATATCATGGGTTCAAGATTCTTGTGTCTTTGAACGAACCAAGGATGGAAAATAACATAGTTGTTATATTTCATTTCCTTTTTGTATTCGGATATAAATGAAGCAAAGTCTTCAATAACGATCGATGAAGAAGTCTTATCATGTTGTTTTGATCTTTATGGTCGAATATGCTATTTGTAAACACAAAAAGAAACTGAGATCGTTTAATTTTTTTTTGTTTGAGTCTTGTGGAAGTGGAAGTGATGGATCGATGTGGGTGTCTAGTTTAGGATTAATTTTGGTTATTGGGTATTGGACATGGATGGCTGCTACTTCGTCTTAATGGTCAACAACAGTCTAGATAATGTGTTCTTTTTGTTTTGCAACAAAACAAAGTTATATTTCTTTTTGTTACGAGAAGGTGATTGTAGGTTTATGTTTTGTTTGAACGAAACAAAGTTAGGATTAATTGTTTTTGTACATTGTGCTTAGGTAGTTGTACATATTGGTGATGGGGTGTTTTAAATTGTGTATTAATTGTATATAAGACATAGTGTTTTTTTTAGTTTGGTTTGTGCTTTATATACTTGTGCGTTGTGTTTTATGACTTGTATTTACTTAAGTCTATATAACGAAATCTTAAAAATTAAATAGGAGAGAAGGTCTTATATGCTTTATAAGTTGTATAGATTTTCTTTTTAATTCAGATCTAACACTGAAAATGTGAGACCGAACTCACCTTTTTTTTTTTTTTTTTTTTTTTTTTTTTTTTGAGAATATTACTTGCTTTTGTGCGGTAATGTATCCTTTAGATCTTACCATAATTTAACGAATCTTTCATCGTTAAGTATTCCCTCTGAACGTCCTCACGATGAAGACGAGGTTCTCCTAAAAAATTTTATAGTTAAAATAGATCTTAACATGAAGAATGATATGACAAAATAGATATTTACCTTCACATATAAGTTGTCTTATTTATACAATCAAATTACAAGTTAAATTCATGTTAATTATTTACAATTTAAATTCATGTTAATCATTTGCAACAAATGAATGTGAACATTCAATATTTATCGTTTACCATACAAAAATTATTTTGAAACAAATATATGCATTGACGAATAAGTTTCCAAACTATAACATGTTGTAATCAATGATGATCCAATATGATATTCAAATGTTTATGAATAAAAGTTATGCCAAATTTATACCAAATGTTATAAATTCAAATGGCAAACTAAGAAGTGATTGACTATTTGTTACACAGTAGAAAAGTAGAGATTTAATGCAATCATTTAATAAACGTAGAGATTTACCTTTTTGAGATTTAAATTAAAACGTAAGATTCCTTTTGTAATTACACCTTAAACTTCATCGTTATCTTCTCGAAAATAAACTACATATTTATAAGTATAAATTCAGTTGTAATAAAAAACGCGTGATTCGTATAAAAACAATATTTATACTCATTGAATATGTTTGACAATGTTATAGAACTGTTTAGATACGCAGAAAACAAAAGAATTATACAATAACATAAACATATATAATTAAGTAATCAAAAGAAAAATAACAATAGAATGTAAAAATTCTACGAAAATAACTACGTTATTTGATTCACTTGAAGGAATCATAATAGAACTTGTGGTTCTAATTTTTTTTTTTCTTTCTCTCTACATAACACGAAGTTATGCTATTGATTAACATGAAGTTATGCTATTGATTCTATTGATTGATCCAATTGATCAAACCCTATTAGAACTTGAGGTTCTAATGCATTATCTCTCACATAACTTGAGGTTATGTGATTTTGATTATGTTTATCGTAGTAGAACTTGAGGCTCATACTCTTTTTTTTTTTAAAAACATAACGTGGGATTATGATATTGTGATTCTCTTGAGAGAATACTAACTGAACTTGAGGTTCATTAAAAAAGATACAATAACTTGAGGTTATTGTATTTTTAATGTATTCATTGTAATAAAACTTGAGGTTTTATTATGAATAAATATAACCATAACACGATGTTATGATATTGATTCATGAAAGAATCATATTAGATATTTTTTCAGTCATAACATGATGTTATGATTTTTTTTTTTTTTTTTTTTTTCATCATATTGATTCTCGAAAGAACCATATTAGAATTTTGAGGTTCTATTTTTTTTCTTTTCTCTAACATAACATGAGTTTATGTATTTATTCAATTGATCGGACTATATTAGAACTTTGGGTAAACATACACACTGATTTGTTAAAATTTGATCCACTGATAAATATAAATATGATCTTAAACGAAAACATATGTAACAAGAACACATCCACTGATGAATATAAATATGATCAGTTAAAAGAAAACATATGTTACAAGATCAATTATAAAAAGAAGTTGTCATAAAAAAAACATCATATTCAATGCAAGGTACGAGTATTACTTTTTCAATTCATAAATTGTCACCTGAATTATTATAAACTCCATTTTCATTGATGATTCATCATTGGATAATCGTTTCAATTTAGTGAACAAACTCTATTCGTGCATAATTTTATAGACCACGACCGGCCAATATTCCGATTACCATGATGGTATCGATCAACAATAAATAATTTAAAAACTCAAGATCCAAATTTCAAACATAATATATGATAAACTAATAATAAGGTTTAACATCTACCTTAAGTAAATACGAAAAACGATCAAGTATCTTTAGATTCAAGAAACCAATTATTTAATATGAATGGTGGTTAAATATCAAACGTGATTAACATATATGACTACACGAGTAGTAAATTGAACGTAACTTACGGCATCAAGAAAATAAATCAATCATAAAAGAGAAAAACTTATATACCGATCTATGTGAAACAAAGAAAGCAATAAACAAATCAAAACATATGACATATAATATGTACTGTGATATGTTATTTAATTTACTATAACTACTCAGTCATAAATAAGCCATAGAAGCAAACATGATATGATCAAATCGCACATGCATATGTGAGCGTGACATTAGTATTATATAAAAAAAAAAAAATCGTGACATACCTTGACGATACAAGGAAGAAAATAACTTGTAGAGCGTGCTGATAACGTTTTATAAATAAATTACAATAATAAACAACATGAACACAAAAATGAGAGGAGAGAGAATTATTATTCAGTAGTAATCTAAGAGGTTACATTAAGGGTGTATTTATAATATACAAACCTTAATATGATATGATGAATAGACATCTCTTATAAGCCCATAAGCCCATATTTACAATAGAATTGAATGACCCTTTTACATAATTTTAATTTATTTTAAATCTTGGAAGCTTATTTGGAAATGTTTACAAAGTTTCAAGGTCCTTGTGTATCAATTTTCCACGAACATTCCTTATTTGACAAAAGACTTCCATCTCAAGATTACTTGTAAAAAGACCTTTAATTTATCATATAATCAGTTTCACCCTACCATGCACCAGAAAAAAAAAGGCTATTTGAGCTATACAGAATCAGATATTTCACCCTACCATACACCAGAAAAAAAAAGGAATTTAAAATCCACAATTTCAGGTTTTTTGTAACTGAAAGTTCACAGGTTCTTAATGCAGCAATACTTTACTGGCCAATGCCAAATGTCTTGTACGTAGAAGGTTACACTCTTGATAGATTTGCTGAAGGCTTATGGGCGCTACAGCCTGTTCACCAGAACAAGGTTTATTTCATATAAACAGCTGGGATTGGTTCTTGATGCAGAATTAGAAGAAGAGCTGTGTATTCGCCATCTACAAGTAGCTGATGCAATGAGAGCTTCTCTAGGTTTGCCTGTTCACGAGTATTACCCGGTCAACTCGGGGATTCCCCGTCCCCATCCCCGGTCAACTCGGGGATTCCCCAGTCAACTCGGGAATTCCCCAGTCAACTCGGGTTTGGGGATCAGATTGTCTGTCGGGTACGGATTTTTTTGCCATCCTTGATTTTTTTGCCATCCTTGTTTGCTAGTGGTTTCCAAAAGTTGTCAGGCTGCAGCATATAAAAAAATGCAACGGATCAATCAACAATTTAATAGCTTTTCATACAGAGGGAATACAAAAATAGTTCCTATATGGAAATCGATAAAAACAACAAGATGTCTTCGAGTTATTTATGTACTATATGCAAACTCTCTAAATTAGTTTCAACTTCTCAAACAGATTGAGACCTTTAATAAAGATCTTAAACGTAGTACAAAGTTTATGGATTCGCCTCTAGGTAGACAAAACATTGACTACAATGCTGTAAATTAAAATTCTTCCAACTGCGTTAATGGAAACGAATACAATAATCCCTAGAATATTGTACACCAACTGACCCTTCCATTAAATGTGTGGACCAAACATATCTATAAATACTAGAATCTGTATTGAAAGTAAACAGTACTCCAAGGTCCATTTTCTAATCAGAACGTCAGCATGATATAGATAAGTATCCCCTTGCCGAAACACTAAAAATGTCAGTTTGGAATTGTGTTATCGCAAGCACTTCAAACAACCCCTAAAACACATTATCTGATGTTGATATATCCTAAAACAACCCATATTGCTTCTAATTCAATTAAGCTCTGCTAATCCTTCTACAGGGTGTTTTGAATTCTAAAAAATCATAAGCACTTTATAACGGAAAAATATTTTATGTCGAAAGTAAGCACTTCCCAGCAAGACACTAAAAAGTGCTATTATATTTCAGAAACACAATACCAAACATATGTACCCTTTTAAAATTAAAGGAATCAAGGTTTTTTTTGTACAATTAAAACACTTGAGATTACTTTCAACCCACTTTCTTCCAAAACTATGTTTTTCAAAAATTATGTTCAGGAGCTGGGTTTGATAACAATTAAGGTTTTTTTTTTTTGTACAATTAAAACACTTGAGAACGAGAAATCAAACCCACTTTCTTGCAGGAAAAACAGCAATCATTATCCAAAAAGTAACTAACAATCTAATTCCAGTAAACAAATTTTTACCTAACTTGAACCAATCTGACTTGAACGAGACAACCAATTTACTTTCAATTCGAAAATCCCCAAATTGCTTTCTAATTCCAAAGTGTATTCATCGTCCTGAGTCTGCAAGTCTTCCACTATCTTATCCACAATAACTGCACCAGAATTAACATCTGTTAGGCGCGCTTTGATCGTAAGGAAGCTGTGGACGGGTACAGCCAAAGTGGACTTGACTAGTGGTAGGTCCTCTTCTTCTAATCCAATATAATTATTTGGATTGGCTCTAAAGATTAGAGCGTAATAATGACCAGTGAGACCCCGATCTCCAAGAGCAGCTTCTCCATAGTAAGCCACTATGTCGCCAGATACATTTGTTGCACCAACAGATGAGACGTTTTTAAGCCTCAATTTGAATTTCGAATCTACCGCGTCTCTAATTAGACCATAATTTAGATAAACACGGCCATCTGGACTATCATATTTAAGGGTGCCAAACGTGTGGTTTAAACCACCAGACCAAAAGTCCGAGAGGGGTGCAACACCTTCCGCATTTGTAAGTAGATACGTTTGACCTTTATCATCACTCGTAGCTTGGACCTTCACTTTAACCTCGATAGATGATCCAAAAGGGATGGAGTGAAGACAACTTGGATCTCCAAAGGGTATAAATGAATCATTCTTTATGTGTTCTGGTTTATCCCATTCACGGTCGAAGTAAGATACAAAACAATTATCGTTTTTATCAATGCTCACCCACCCATCAGGTCTTGACAGATAAGTATCTATGACCAAAACATCCCCATATATGCTGCCTTTGTCAAAAGAGGAATGATCAACCCTCACATTCATCGAAAATATCTCGAATCGAGAATTTAGACCTTCAAACCTGATGAAAATCCAAACAACCATCACAAAACTAAAAACGGAAAATTAAAAAATACAGAACCCTAACCTTTTGCAGCAACTAATAAGTCCATGACGCTATTTGTTTTATTCAAAAATGTTTTGATTTAATAAACACAAACTAAATTAGCAATATCTATATTAAAAATTCCTCCCAAGATACCTTAAATCTATTTGTTGGAAAACTTATGAATTGTTATCTTGCTAATTTCCCTAAAGTTGTAGAACCTAATCACCCATATATAAATCCAGTGTTCGATTTTGCAAAAAAAGCACCCACCATAAAAAATTTCTTTTATTTTGCAAAAGGCATCCACCATAAAAATTTCTTTTGTATGGTTTAAGTCATTGAACTTCTTTTGCACATACAAGTCACTATAAGATGTTTTGTTTCACATTGGGACATTTTGTGAACAGTGAACATTTGTATATATAAGAATATTGTAGAAATCCATATTTACAGTGTCATTTCACAACAAAAAAAAACTGCGTAACTAGTTTTTCAAAACTGATTAAAAAAACTATAACAATTGTTTAATTTTATTGATATTTTAATTTTATTTATATTATAATATTTCGGTTACAGATTAGCCGACCTTTACAAAAAGTCAATTTACAAAGGCATGATGAAAAGGTACAATACTCTAACAGCCATACATTTTATATACATTCCATGAAATGAAATGAACATAGCATAGAATATATCTATTTTTTTCAATATGCAAACATGTAGTTACCTAGCAATCCTAGCATCTTTATATATCGGAATTATATGATAATCCATGGGCCTCGGTTCTTTGCGGCGATAAAATGACCGGAGGGTTTTTTGCCATTCGCTGCCGTGGTTCGAAGTGCTAGATGGATGGATGCCCAAAAGATGACAGCATTTTTCCATTACCGCTTCAGTTGCGGTACACAGAGGTAATATGTTCGAGCTATGAGCCTGAACCTGCCAAAATAATTTAAATAACCAAAAACTAATTTTTAGAAAAAAAAAAAAAAAAAAAAAAAAATTAAGACAATAGATCAATGTCCCGGGAAAGGGACACTAACCTAGCAAAACTATCAAAATTATGCTAAATCGGGACAAAAGGCGTGACAATTAGTTTTTTAAAAAGATTTCAACTTTTTGTAAACTTAACTTACCATCAATGAGTCGTTGTATCTGTTAAATAACTTGGATAGGTCACAAAGGTAATCACAAATAATATCTGGCAGAAATTGTCTACAAGCCCTATCTACATTCTGGAAAAGAAAGTTAGATGTATCAATACAACAAATATAATTCATATTTTTGAAATGTCTAAAAATGTCTAAAGAAGTATAAAAGTTCATTATGATATTCGTCTTACATCAGTAAACTCCACCAACTGTAATCCCAACTCACGTTCTATGCCGTCCGACAACGCCTGTTTGGAGCCAAGAAAAGCAATAATAATAAAACTGCGACCCGAGATGAGAAAGTTGTAACAATGAAACGAAAAGAAAAGTCTTACATTTAACTTAAAGCCTCTACCTCTACCAGGAGATTTCATGATACGTGACCGCACTAACAATAGTGTATGCAGTATATATCCAAACGTATTTCCCTATTAATGAGATGATTAAACATTTCAAATCAATCGAATATAAAAGCATAACTTCACCGGGAAGAACATCACAAGAATACCTCTGAATCAATAGACAAATCCTCAAATTTGAATGTGCATTCTGCTACTCTCAGTCTTTTTAAACATGTAAATCTGTTGAGAACACAAAAGACAACTATAAATATGAATAAATATGAAATTCGACCTAAAAGTAGTAGGGTGTCTCTTTTAGAAACAAAGAGTATAGCTGGTGCAACAATGTTGAATTCATTATATAAAAAATATGTAAAACAGGCAATTACATCTAAGTAGATAAGAAAATAACATTTACCACACAAGTTGATAACTTGACCTAAAAGTAGGGTAAAAATTAAGATAAAGAATGTGAAAAACTTACTTGCACGCAAATTCAAAAAATGTGTTCTGAGAATACTCGGTTCCCTCTGATAAAAAGAAAAATTGTGAGATCTAGCTTATGTAACTGATTTGGGCGAAGTTATATTTGCAATGAAATATTATTGTGAGATCTATACCTACCTATTATTTCGAGGATGTCATTGCTATCTTTTGATTTTTTCCATTCTTTCCACAACTTAAACATCTCTTGTTGTTCGCCACTAAATGCTTGGAACCCACAAAAAAGTATACCTTTAAAAGCTAGAAAGCGTTCATTTATAGCAGCCTGAAAACAAAAATTATATATATATATATATATATATATATATATATATATATATATATATATATATATATATATATATATATATCAGCATTCAGTTTTTCTTCCAAATCTTTAAAATTATGCATCTGTGTAGAAGTTACGTACAACATGACATTGTTGAATGTACTCTCTTAGTCGATGAGGGGTCATACATATTATCCGGTCTGCGTTCTGCGTGTGAATTCCATGCCTACATACATCATTAGTTTACAAATGAGGCATGCACATGTAGAGACATTAAAGAAGACATGTTGAACTAAAACTCAGTGAAGTACCACAACGTTGCGAGATCATAATAGAAATCTTCAGCCACGTTTATATCTCCCTCAACACGAAAGTAAGGAGTATCCGGCCGAAATCTACATGCAATCTCCCTTTCATTTATAATAAAATGTTGTCGTGCATTACTCAGAGCCTGCAAAAAATGTCTAATTTATATAAATGTAATCCATGTATACAAATACATATATGCCTGTATGTATACATATACATATATGCATGTATGTATACAATATACACACATGTATATACGTATATGAAACAATGAAAATATAACAAAAGTACATATACCAAATCATTAACATCTCCCCAGCCCACACATACTCCCGAATACAAAAATATGTTAGCAAGCACGTCTCTGATACAAATGGATCGAATCAAATCAGCTACATTGGTTGCCGTGGTTGTCGGGAAAACAAAAACAACTTTTGCATTTGCTTTTTGATCGAAAAATGTTGGCGCCCATGTATCCATGCCATTAGTAAGCATATGCTTGATCCTCTGCAAAGAAAAAAATGTAGACAAGATATATTTAGGTGAGAATTTTAAAGTGTGTTTAGACAGAGTTAGGGAAGAGAAGAGAAAAAATAGACCTTAGCAATCCATCCCCCCGTATCCTAAATGTTAAGATGCCAGCTTCGTGTAGAAAAAGTTCTTTAATCATTTGCGATTTCCGAGTTTCAATATAGTTCTTGACTTTCTACAGTAATAAAATATAATATCAAAAAAATAGATATAATACATATATTACATTAAAAACTCCAGCATATTCGAAAGCCATGATTTTTAACAAGAGAAAACCTGTGCAATATCTACTGGTCCTTCTATGTCAAAATAAAATGGGTCACTCTCTATGAATACGTCAGATGCATACAATACACCAAAGCTGTAATAAGTATGAAATGTAAATTTCTAGAAGAAAATAGTCAAATAACATACAAAAAAATAATATATATATATATATATATATATATAAAAAAAAAAACAAACATACAATACATAGTCACCATAATTTGTACGAGCATTCCCTTCCAAAGGTTCAATGACAGCACTATCCGGTAAATCGTATTCATGATCCATGACGTAAATAAATAAATCTGTGATCTCTTGATGCAGAGCGAATCGCTTATACATCTACATTTAAATAAATATTAAAATAATAATAAGCCAGTTAAAATTTACAATATAAAAAAATTTACGGTGTACATTAATAATGATATACTTACGCGGTTTTGTGAGGGAATGAAAGCACTCGTGGTTGAACTAGACATTGTTGGACCATAATGTTATAGAAGCAAAAGTTAGGGTAGTTTAGTGTAAGTTTATGTATGAATTCTGTAAACCGACCCATTGTATTGGGCTGGGTTTATTAGAAACGGTATAAACCATTAGAAGTATTACAACGTTTGATGAATCGTTGTGTCTCTTGTGATGCACCGTTTCATCTAGTATAAATAGAGTAGGATTCTGTAAATCATTGTCAACCCCATACGTTTATAATATCAGTTATAAAGGGTTCATCCCATCATTCTTTTGTTTCTGTTATTTATTCTTGTTATGATGATATTCGATCCTGGATGTGGAATGCAAGACCTGTGTAACATTGGCATCAGAGCCGAAGGTTAATCGACCCAGGGAAGGAAGAAAACAACGATTCTTGTAACCGTTGATTTCAGAAGCAAGAAGAAGAAGATCGATTTCTATTGGAAATCTATTTACCGAACCAAAAGCAAGAACAAACAGAAATTGATTTTTCTGGCAAGTTTTAAATCAATCGAAAGAACGTACTTGTTCGTTGATTTTGAATCACGAACCAGAGAAAGGAAGAAACCGTCAAGTAACCGCCGTTGACGGAGAAGAGTTGGAACCGGAACCACCAAACCATCGATCAACTGTAATTAGAGGAAGTAGGAGATTGTGTTGGTAACTTTTGGTGTTTTTTTTGTGTTCGATAACAACCAGACAGCAGAAAAGGCAAGTAAGCAACAAGCATGACAACAAGGGAATGTTTGAAGTAGAAAGACAAGAAGAAAGAAACGCGTAAGTAAGCACGCGAATAAGCGTAAGTAAGCACGCTTATAAAAATGAAGGCGTAAGTAAGCACGCCAGTAACAAAACAGCGTAAGTAAGCACGCTTGTTTAAAGAACGCGTAAGTAAGCACGCTTGAACGAAAAGGTACGTAAGTAAGCACGTATCAGAAAGAAAGAAAGATAGGAAGAAAGAAGGCAAGAAAGGCTAAAGGACGTCAAAGAAGAAAGAAAGAGAGAAAGGAAGAAAGCATGGCGAATGAAGTCAAGTAAAGAAGCCTCGATTTGCGTCTATAACATTAGGGGGGAGAATGTTGGACCATAATGTTATAGAAGCAAAAGTTAGGGTAGTTTAGTGTAAGTTTATGTATGAATTCTGTAAATCGACCCATTGTATTGGGCTGGGTTTATTAGAAACGGTATAAACCATTAGAAGATAGGTTACAACGGTTAGAAGTATTACAACGTTTGATGAATCGTTGTGTCTCTTGTGATGCACCGTTTCATCTAGTATAAATAGAGTAGGATTCTGTAAATCATTGTCAACCCCATACGTTTATAATATCAGTTATAAAGGGTTCATCCCATCATTCTTTTGTTTCTGTTATTTATTCTTGTTATGATGATATTCGATCCTGGATGTGGAATGCAAGACCTGTGTAACAGACATTTCTCTGGTAACAAAATAGATACGTAAGTACTTTAACCAAAATAATAACAATAATAGTTTCCTCCAAAGAGCAATTTTTAATATAGATAGAAAAGCCCCAAATTAAAACATAAAACGCATAGTTTTATGTTACCTATCTATAAGAAAAACAACCTCAATTTAACACTTAACATCATCGTACAAAAAAAGAACAATTAATAATTTACATCAAACATAAATAATAAAAAAAAAAAAAAAATGGGCGGGTTGTGTTATTCATCTACAAACATGTATTATATATTATATATCGTCAATCAATAAATAAAAAAATGGGCCAGTTGGATGAATAAATCAATCATCAATTGGATCAATAAAAATAATAAAAATAAATAAATAAAGTTTACGGGTTTGTTGATCAATTTCTTTCTTGCGGCTTGCGGCTTGCGGCTTGATCAAGTTATGAAAGGTAGGATCCATATTGTTGTTTATATACCCCACATAGCCGACTTATTAGGATTGTCTTTTGTCCCCTATTGGTTTTAAAAGTATATAGTATTGACCCTTGCATAAACTTAATGTTGTATTTACAAACCAACCAAGCATAACACTTTTCTATCAAGTTATCTATACTACTTATAATGAAGGAATGATTATCAATCTCATTAAATGTATATTAAGTATTAACTATTAAATAGGAGTTGGAATAACAAGCAGGTCGACACAAAAAGAAAAAGAAAGCGACCAGATTTGTAACGAGACTCATAACAATTTAACGACATGAAACAGCCAAACACATTTAGATTTAAAGTTTCATACTTGTTATCCAAGTTGTGTAATAGCTGGTATTCAAAGCATGATAAATTAATCAACATGATAAATTAATCAACATGTGATACTAAAGGGGATGGAATAAACAAATCGACCAGAAACAAAGACCAACCAGATTCGTTACATAAAGTTTAACAAGGCCTGAATACATATTTAGATTAAGTTTCGTATATATATATATATATATTAAAATAGTGTATGTTAAATGTATGACAAGGATGATGAGGATGGTACCTAAGCTTGAAGAAACAAAACAACGATCAATATACACCTGTTAAATCGATTTGGAGCCACCAAAAAGGAAGAACCGAACTTTCTTGAAAGTTTAGGGTTTTGAAAAAAAATCGTAAAGTATATTATGGAGTTTATGAGAACCGATTATATGGATGTAGGGATAGTTCAAGTCGGTTTAGGAAGAGTAGTGGGCTAAGGAATCCAAATTCATGTCTAGTTAAGCACACATGTACAATCTAGTAGCCCATAATATGTTTTATGTGATTTATAATTAATTTTCGGGTCTTCAAATAATATATGATCCTAAAATGATGCATGTTTTATAACACTTTAAAGCTAAGTAATTTTCATAATTACAACAACCAAAAGATTGTGTACAACAAAAACTAGCATGAATCGAAATTCAGACCACTTTCCTTATAATTCTACATTAATAGCATTAAAAACTCCCCTACACCCAATATTACAATCATTTAAACACAATGTACAACTCTCATTCTACATTAATATCATTAAAAACACCCATATACCCAATAATACAATCATTTAAACATAATGTACAACCCTCATTCTACATTAATAGCATTAAAAACACACATACACCCAATATTACAATCATTTAAACACAATGTACAACCCTCCATATTAACCTAGACACGAACATGTGACCAAGACTCGACTCAATAAAACTCGACTTGATACACAAGGCTGTGAGCTCAAGCTCATGGCATCCCTTGTTCTCGCGACTCAATAACAATGACAACAACAAAAGGAAAGAAAATGATACCAAACAATTATTTAACTTCATATTTATTAGTTTTAATCTTTATTTAATCAAAAACTCTTGAAAATTCATGTACTTATCCCCCACCGTCGCAAGAACAACAAAAAGGGTGGTGGGTTTTCCTACCTTCGACCGCTGGTATCAACAAAACGAGAACGAGATAGTTTTGGTGATGAACTCGAGCTGTGGTGGTGTTAATCGTGGTGTTGGGATGTATTTCTTGGCGTGTGATGTACGTCAAAATGATAGGGAGGTTGTAAGGAGTGTGGTGGTGGTGGCTGTGAGTTTAAGTCGCCGGCGGTGGTGTTTGTTTGGCCCAAAAAACGACTGGAGAAGAAAAAGAAATCGGGTGCGGCTGGTTTGAGAGAGAAAGGGTGTCAAATGCTAAGTGAGGATATAATGAGGTTTATATAGGAAAGTGTTTTTTGACCTTGTGTAAACCCTATTGCACCCTTATGGACTAAGATTGTAAATATATGTTAGGGAGGGAAGTGTACTTTACCAAATCTTTTAGTATTTCGTTCTCGAGGCAAATTTAGGTGTCGGAATGACTTCCCGTAACATTTATATTAATTCTATCAAAAAATTTTATTTCAGGGTACCCGCCGCTGCAACGCGCGGGTACCCTGCTAGTAAGAGTATATTCATTAATCTAAACTTTACTTTCCTTTAGAATTATTTCGTTAAAAAGCCTTAAAAGTGTTCATGGCGAGATTAAAAACGGACCCAAGATTCTTAAAAAGTTGTTGCAAAAAAATAATAAAGCAATTTTATATCATTGTAAATTAATACATTATTATTATTATTATTATTATTATTATTATTATTATTATTATTATTATTATTATTATTATTATTATTATTTATTTATTTTTTTTTTATTATTATTATTATTTTTTTTTATTATTATACTTCGATTTATTAAAAACTCAAAGGATTTACAAGAAATTGGTGGGAAGCCGAGAAACCAACTGGGCTCCCACACCTCTAGCAATACTAAAACCGATTATTATTATTATTATTATTATTATTATTATTATTATTATTATTATTATACCTAAGTTTACCTAGCCGACTTATTAAGGTTTCTCTTTTGTCCCTATTAGTTTTAAAATATATAATATTGGCCCTTGCATAAACTTAATGTTGTCTTTACAAACCAACCAACCATAACACTTTTCTATCAAGTTATAAGAGCATATTCATTAATCTAAACTTTACTTTCCTTTTAAATTATTTCGTTAAAAAGCCTTAAAAGTGTTCATGGCGAGATAAAAAACGGACCCAAGATTCTTAAAAAATTTTTGCAAAAAAAATAATAAAGCAATTTTATATCATTGTATATTAATACATTATTATTATTACTATTATTTGCCTGAGTTTACCTAGCCGACTTATTAGGGTTTCTCTTTTGTCCCTATTGGTTTTAAAATATATAGTATTGGCCCTTGCATAAACTTAATGTTGTCTTTACAAACCAACCAAGTATAACACTTTTCTATCAAGTTATTAGAGCATATTCATTAATCTAAACTTTACTTACATTTTAAATTATTTCGTTAAAACGCCTTAAAAGTGTTCATGGCGAGATCAAAAACGCACCCAAGATTCTTAAAAAGTTGTTGCAAAAAAAATTATATCATTGTACATTAAAACATTTTTTTTTACCTGGGTTTACCTATCCGACTTATTAGGGTTTCTCTTTTGTCCCTATTGGTTTTAAAATATATAGTATTGGCACTTGCATAAACTTAACGTTGTCTTTACAAACCAACCAAGCATAACACTTTTCTATCAAGTTATAAGAGCATATTCATTAATCTAAACTTTACTTTCCTATTAAATTATTTCATTAAAAAGCCTTAAAAGTGTTCATGGCGAGATAAAAAACGGACCCAAGATTCTTAAAAAGTTGTTGCAAGAAAAAAATAATAAAGCAATTTTATATCATTGTACATTAATACATTATTTTTTTACAAGGGTTTACCTAGCCGACTTATTAGGGTTTCTCGTTTGTCTCTATTGGTTTTAAAATATATAGTATTGGCCCTTGCATAAACTTAATGTTATCTTTAAAACCAACCAAGCATAACACTTTTCTATCAAGTTATGAGAGCATATTCGTTAACTAAACTTTACTTTCCTTTAAAATTATTTCGTTAAAAAGCCTTAAAAGTGTTAATGGCGAGATAAAAAACGGACCCAAGATTCTTAAAAAGTTGTTGCAAAAAAAAAAATAATAAAGCAATTTTATATCATTGCACATTAATACATTATTTTTTTACCTGGGTTTACCTAGCCGACTTATTAGTGTTTCTCTTTTGTCCCTATTGTTTTAAAATATATAGTATTGGCCCTTGCATAAACTTAATGTTGTCTTTATAAACCAACCAAGCATAACACTTTTCTATCAAGTTATGAGAGCATATTCATTAATCTAAACTTTACTTTCCTTTTAAATTATTTCGTTAAAAAGCCTAAAAAGTGTTCATGGCGAGATAAAAAACGGAACCAAGATTCTTAAAAAGTTGTTGCAAAAAAAAAAAAATAATAATAAAGCAATTTTATATTATTGTACATTAATACATTATTTTTTTTTACCTGGGTTTACCTAGCCGACTTATTATGGTTTCTCTTTTGTCCCTATTGGTTTTAAAATGTATAGTATTGGCCCTTGCATAAACTTAATGTTGTCGTTACAAACCAACCAAGCTTAACACTTTTCTATCAAGTTATGAGAGCATATTCATTAATCTAAACTTTACTTTCCTTTTAAATTATTTCTTTAAAAAGCCTTAAAAGTGTTCATGGCGAGATCAAAATCGGACCCAAGATTTTTAAAAAGTTGTTCCAAAAAAAATAATACAGCAATTTTATATCATTGTACATTAATACATTATTTTTTTTAAGTGGGAGTAAGTCTGCCGTACCACGACGATATGGAGGTGGTCCCGTAGAACATATATTTGGTTAATTATACATCTTAGTTTCTAAAACTTGACAAAATAGAAAACAAAATTTATTTATTATGAATAAGCTCTCAAGACTATTATCAAATCGAAAAGGTGGTTCTTCTTCTGATTTAGAAGATGAACATGATCGTAGTAATTCAAGTGAAGTGTCTATATCTAATATAGAAAATAGTTTACAAAATTGGAATATACCTAAATACGATGTTAAGACTATATATCAAGTAGGATATTTTGAATGGTTTCAAAGTTATTTTATCAAAACAACAGGAAAAACATTACCTTTACTTCAAAACCATCAAAGTATAAATTGTTTTCTGAAAGAGCTATTAGAGAACATAGAAAATTATATAAATTTTTACATATAGGATTAGTTCAAGTAGCTATAAAACCAATGATTAGATTAGGAGTAGATGTTCCTACCCTTATTGTATTAAGAGATCCTAGATTAACAAAGTTTCAACAATCTTTATTAGCTTTAACAGAATCTAATATATGTAATACTCCAATATATTTTAATTGTTATCCAAATAATACTATATCTTTATTCGATCAAAACATTTTAGATGTTTTAACTTTAACTATAAAAACAAAGAATTTAGAAATAAAAGAAGGATCAGATCCTTTAGTAGTTATATATAGAGTATGTTATAAAACAATGACTACTACTATAGAACCTCGATGTCTAGTTAAAGCACCAAAAGATGAAACATTGATATTTGAAGCTAATTTTGAACACTCTAAAGTAAGTATACCAAAAAGATTAAAATGGAGTGAGATAACTCAAACTTGGAATTTAGAAGAAATATACCAACCTAAATCTTTAAGATTAAATAGTCAAGTATCTAATATTACGGAATTTGATGATGGAAATATAGAAATAAGTTTTGGAAATAGTGATATAGAATCAACTAGGCACTCTACTTATATTCCTGAATCTTCTATGTCCGAAGAAAATTCATTTTTAAGAATAACACAATCTATGAAATTAAAAGGAGTTGAATTATGAGTGATACAAATATGCAATTAAGAAATAGTAAAAATCAAGAACATATTAATCATTTAAATAGATTATATAAACAAGAAAAATCTATAAAAATGGAAATATGATATGTTGAAAATATGATAAAAAATGGACAATTATATATTAGTCTCAGAACTTTTCAAAATTATGATATACATTGGTTGTAAAAAGTATTAAAAGGTAATTTGATATCAAATCAAAGTATGATAAAGAACAGAAAGATCAGAATTAATTATTTGTTAATATTGATACAGGAATTCAAAGACATATAAATTAAGATATAATAAACAAAATAAGAGATCTTGAAGATCAGAGAGAAGAAACCTATAATAACTTAAATCATATAGATTGGAGAATAATGAATATACAACCTTATGAAAGTCTACTTGTTTTAAAAAATACTAAATTAGCCATAGAAAACCTTTTAAAATTAAGAATAAAAGAATTAAAAGAATTTCAAGAAAAATTAATGGTTTGCTAACATGAGTCTATATCAATAGACGTTACTACAAATATTAATAAAACTTGTACGGATATAAAAACTAATGAAATTATCACAAGTATACACCCTCCTTGTAATGATATACTTATTAATAAAGAATTTATAGTAAAACCTCTAGCTAAACATAGTGAAGATGATAAAAAATCTCTAATAACAATTATTTATCAAAATAATTATACTAATGAAATGTTAAATACTCTAGGTGGTATGTGTTAATTCACATACCTTTTCATGGCCAAATACCGACCCAAATAGATTACTTATACTAATAAATGCTAAAGAAATGTGTATTTTTATGTTTGTGAACATGCAGGTACGGATTAATCACAAAAAGACAAAAAATCAAGCAAAAACCAGAAAAACGGGCACAAGAGTGGGAGATGGTCAGAAAGTCAAAGCCAGGAATCCAAAAGTCAACATTATATCCTTCATGTATTCAAGATTGGCAGAATAAGTCCTTGAATTATACTTTGAGATAATGACAGAATCAGCCATTGGTTTTCAGTATATTACACATTTGGTCCTTGAAAGTTATTACTTCAAAATCTGAAAATATATCTCATTTACAAAGCCTGGTTCAAAGTGAGTTTATAAATTACAAAGCCCATAATCAAAAGCCCAATATCTATCATTTACCCCGATCCAAACATACCACGGGTCAAAGCTTATAACCAGGTCAAATGGTCAATGGCTAATAAGTAATACTAAACCGTCCCTTTTTTTCCCCAATTCCCTCCAATACCCAGAACCCCAATTAGCCTAAGAACCCTAGTTCATCACCATAGTCTAATTGACTCACACCACTCAATTAAACATGATTGGCTACTCATTGGAGCTTCTAGAAGACACCTCACGTGTCAGAGCACATGTCAGAGAGAGTGTGTGAGCTATGAAGGACACTTGGCAGAAGGTAATTGGGCAAGACGCATCATTACACTCATTGGATTCTGCTTCTAGATATGCTAACAAGTCAGAGAGTGTTGCACACGAATTGGACAGATGGAGGCATATCATTGGTCAGGCCACGTCCCAATTAATCATCCAAGGGCTTACATTAGATCAAAGAAGCACAAGTATGATCAGAGGGCTGTGAATAAAGGAGAAGAATCACACTGAGTTGTGGATTGCCAGCATGGATTCTCACCCCAACCCCTTCACTCCTCAGTTATAAATAGAGCCTCATTTTAGCCATTAGGGTATGTAATTTTTAGTATAAAGAAACTCTGTCGAATTTTCAATAGAATGTACTTAGCATAGTGATTGTAATGTTCAATTTAAGTTCTTAATAAAATTCTCAGTTTTCTTCTATATAGTTTAGCTTATTACTCATTTCAAAGTGCTTATTCTACTTTATTACTTTCTTAATTTGTTTAAATTAAGCTGATATTAGCTTATTACCTTTTACTCTAATTCAAACCTTATTTCATTTACAGAAAAAGAAAAAAAAAATAAATCAAAAAATTATAAAAATATAAAAATGTTTCAAAGTTTAGGTGTTTTAGGTCTCTGATAAGCTGCATTCAGCTTATTAACAATATATACAAGCTTAATAGCTTGCTGTATATTTGTTCCATTTTCATTCAACAAAAGCTCTAGATCAGTCAATTGAAGGAGGTTGGATCCAGTGGTAGCTGTGGTATATGTTGGATAAAAGCTCTAGATCAAAAAATTGGGCGGGTTGCGTTCTTTCACCTACAAACATGTATTATATATTATATATCGTCAATCAATAAATAAAAAAATGGGCCAATTGGATGAATATCAATAAAAATAATTAAAAATAATAATAATAAATAAATATAAAAAAATAAAAAAAATAAAGTTTACCGGTTTATTGATCAATTTCTTTCTTGCGGCTTGATCAAGTTATGAAAGGTAGGATCCATATTCCCTATATATATATTATGGCACACCGAGTCGGTGCCTTCCTATTCGCCCAAATCTTAAGAGCATGTGGTAAGGTAACACGGTTAACATTCTTAACGCACTGCCACCTCAGCGCCACGTCAGCTTTTCCCTTTTAACCTTCACTCTTGACTTTCCACCCCGGTAAGGTAACTCACCTTAACTCACCTCCACCCCAAATATTTTCAATTTCAACCCCAAATTTTAACAAACAATTCATTTATTTAAAACATAACATTAATTAAAACACAACATTACATTACATTACGAAATTAAAAAAAAAAAAAAAAAAAAAAAAAAAAAAAAAAAAAAAAAACGATACTAAAAAAATTACGAAATCAATAAAACACTACATCACATAATTATTCATAATTGACGCGGAGGCAACCCAAGTTTCATGGCGATTCGATCTTTTTCCGCATTAACGAATGCCACCCAATGTGGATCTTTGCCTGTGGTGTCGAGCATCAAAAATTCTAGCTCTTTCATCCTTTGTTGTGCAGCTTGATTTTCGGCTGTTGCCTGATACGCCCTACTCGCCTCTTCACGTTTCGACCTTAACTCTTCGCGCAACATCTCCGCAAAAGCTACTGAAGAAATGGACCCACCCGTGCTAGCCGTGGCTCCGGTGCTTGTCGTGGCCTCGGATTTTTGTTTCTTGGAAGCCCTTTTTTTGCCAATGGGCCGTGGTTCTTCGTCATGACCAAACAAAGACTCGTTTGTTTGGCTTGGGACGTCGCCGGTTAAATCAACCGCTTCCGGCGCATCCCATTTTCGATGTTTGCGCAACACCGTCCAAGCTCCTTCATTGGCGAACAACGGGTTTTCTTGACGATAGAGTTGGTGAGCACGTGTTAGGACATCTACTTCAGTTTCCCCACTCTTTATCTCGCGTTGCGCCTTTTTGTAAAAAGCGTTGAACTTAGTACAATCACGGTTCAACGTTTTCCACTTAGATTGTAGTATATCTTTGTTGCGGTTTTTTGGACTTACTCTATTGAACTCGACTCTTATACGTTGCCATAACGTATCCTTGGTTTGTGAAATCCCTAACCTCGGATCCTCTGAACACGCAACCCAACACTCGGCAAGCAACTTTTCCTCACTTGGAGTCCAACGTTCCACCCCCTTTTTTGTTGCACCTGCATCCTCATCTTCAACGGGTTCTTTGGATCTTTTTGCCTTACGTTTTCCACGACTTTTTGGTTTTTGAGGAGAGGTCGGTGTTTCCGGAACTTCATATGTTTCCGTTTGGGAATGTTGTGAGTTTTGGGAGAATTGAAGATTTTGGAAATTGTAATTTAAGTCGCTTTGTTGACTTTCGGTCCAATATTGGGAATCTTGTGGGTTACCCCACATCGGTGGTGCCGAACCGTCGTTTGGATTTGAGGAAGAACCCGCGTATGGGTGATTCCACCCACCACCGAGAAGATTCGTAAACGAGTTGTTGTTGTCACCCGACATTATTATTTTTTTTTTGCTAATAGAAGAGTATTGTAGATGAAAATAGTTGTGAAAGTGTGAAAAAATATTGTGGGAGTGAAGGGGTATTTATAGTTGTAATAAAATGGGTTTGAAAAAAGTTTTTTTTTTTTTTTTTTTTTTTTTTTTTTAGGCTTAGAACCGTTACAAACGGTCTAATTTTATAGGGGTGGAAATGATTTTTTTTTTTTTTTTTTTTTTTTTTTTTTTTTTTTTTTTTTTTAAACATAGCCGTTGGAGGCCAAAAAAGTTTTTTTTTTTTTTTTTTTTCTTTTTTTTTTTTTTTTTTTTTTTTTTTCCAGCAACTTAACGCACGTTAAGTGCTTGCCCGAGCTCGTTAACGCAGCCCTTGCCTTTTGGAGCCGGTAAGGTAACGCACCACGTTAAGGTGGTGCGTTAAGCCTTAACGCAGGTAACAAGGTTACCTTACCGGCTAGGTTAACTTTCAGCCCAGTTGCTGGCCCATGATTTTTTTTATCATTTTTTTTTTCTCATTCTTATCTTCCATCAAGATATTGGGTTTCTGAATATTTGCAGATCCGTTCTTAATTTTTAGCCATTAATTATGAAAAATTATGTTTTTTGTTATTAATTATGAAAAATTATGTTTTTGTTTTTTTTTCTATTATTAATTATGAAAAATTATGTTTTTTGTTCGAAATCAAAATATGATATATGGTGATCCGTTCTTTGTTTTTTTTTATGTCTAAAATCAATTTAGGTCTCAACCGGCGGCTGAATAACTCTGGAGACTTAACCGTCGTGCAATCTGATTTTTTGGAAGATTACAAGCAATTTACAATTCACTGTAAGATTTAATTCTATCTTAAAAATTAGTTTATCTAAATCAAGTTGATTGGTTATGGTCATTTTATTTGATGTAGGTGTTAACAAATTGTTTGGTGTTGCGACTATCTTTATTAACAACCTCATCCAATCCAATCTTTCATTAAAATATTATTTTTCACTCATTCACATATACAACCAATACATACAACCAATCTCAATTTTTTTACTATTTATCAATAACCCAACCCAACCCAACATGAATAGCCAACCATGTATCATTGTACCAAGAGCTAGCCAACCATATTGTGACATGTGGCAGATTGGATGAAGAAATTGAAGGTCACCAAGTGACCAGTTCATGCACTTCTCTTTCTTACTTTGATGTACTTTTGATATAATATTCATTGTTTGTGTCCTTTATACCCTCCAACCGATTGGATTCGATCACTGATAAACATAGTCTAAGAAACAAGAAACAGGCAAGTCAAAAGCTTTATTGCTTTCGCTGAAAGGTAATAGGTTGCTTAAAAAGCATTAGTTTTGCTTTCTTTTTCTTATTTTGTAAAAAAAAAAAAACAAAAAAAAAAAACAAAAAAACATGGTGCACTTTTTTAGTGTCTAAGATCTATTTGCAAGTGAAGCAAGCTTATTGGAAAAGCATATGTGTAAACATAAGCACTTTTAGTTAATTTGGAAAGCTCATGAGCTCATTCTTCTGGGGATATGAGCTTATGCTCTTAAATAAGCGATAACCTTCAGTTTGATATAAAGCTTGGTTTTCGGGTATTTGCGATTGAAAAAAGCTGTTGGGCTTATTTAATTATGAGAAAGCCAATAAACTCATTATCTAGAGCTTGGGAGCTCATCAGCTTAAGCTTACTGTCATCACTTATTTGAGAGCATAAGGTGAAACTTGCAAATAGATCCTAACCACTACATATAAAACCCTTTTTCCCAGCGGTAAATCTGAAACTTTCTACCCGACTTTAAACACGATGATGCAAGAACCAGAAAAAAACAAATCGCAAACAACTGAAACTTTAAGGGGTCGACTAATATTCTTTATGTTTTTATCCTTTTTTTTATGACTTTTGGAGTTATTGATGTTATTTATTTATTTTTTATTATTAATTTTTTTAATAAATAAAATCTTCTATAACAAATTTCTCTTTGTTTTTGTGATTTTTCAGCTTTGTAGAAACAGGAAAATAGTTTCTGATGCTGCTACATCAAATACTATAAGATACCAGAATACTAGCGGTTGCAATTATACATGGATTGGAAGGAATGGCGGCAATCATGGCATCAGCTTACAAGGCTTATTTGGGTGTGGGATTTGGTCCATTGTCGGTAAGTGCTAACACACACCCCTTTCAAATTATATAAAACCATCTTTTGAGGTGTATAAGTATACTATCTTTTGTTTTGCATTTTTTGACTAACCTCAGAATACCACTTCCTAGAAGAGTTGGTGGAAGATTTTCGTCTATATTTGATTGCATTTGATGCTCAATGGAGTTGTTGGTGGCACTGGGTAAGTGACATCCGCGTATCAATTTATAAAACTTTTTTCTTTCGGTTTACAACAGCTCTAGGCAAAGAAGCAAGCATTGTTGTTAGTTAGCGTAAAATTCAAATTTGCAGTTTTAGAAGCAGCGGGAGCTCAGGTAATCGTCGCGTGAGGTTTTAACCAAACAATCACTAACAGGTCAGATTCAACGGAATAAACGCAGGTTATAGCCTTTAAATGCGGTACGTAAAAAATGGCTTTACGGGAACTTGG
This sequence comes from Artemisia argyi, assembly GCA_030686995.1. NCBI lineage: Eukaryota > Viridiplantae > Streptophyta > Magnoliopsida > Asterales > Asteraceae > Artemisia > Artemisia argyi. The sequence continues at coordinate 191,881,167 of CM060692.1, read as the reverse complement.
ATAAACTGAGTATTGGGCTTTATGCTAATTTAGTAAGATTTATGTCAAATAGTTAGTATTAGTATTTTTATCCACAAAAATAAGACACCCATTTTCATTAACCTTCCAACATGAACTCATTTGTATATATTCTTTCTCTTTTATCCAGATGACTATAAAACTGCTTTTAGAAGGAGGTTTCCAGCTAGTCAAGAATGTGACCCTGCCAAAGGGTACATATCCAACCCAAAAGCAATGTAAGTTAATACGTTGGTCCATGGTCCTCTATTAGCAGAGACGGAGACAGTGGGGGAGCCAGGGGTGCTCGGCCCCCTCCAACACGCCCAATCGCTTTGCTATTTATATTATAAAATTTAATCATATGACGCAACTATAGGCAAATGACCCCCCTAACCTTTGAGAAAAAAAATTTCGGCACTCCTTATTCCTAATTCCTGGCTCCGGCCCTTTCTATTAGAGGCGTCCAGATTGATTTTGGGTAACGGGTTATATGCTTCGTTATGTAGGAAAAATTGTTTTTATCAAACGAATCAGTTTGCATGATGATCTTCATTTGTTTATTTGTTTACATGATCATCTTCATTTGTTTATTCACAGTAGGGAAGTTGCTTCAGTTTAGAAAAGCTAGGATTCATAAAATGGATATGCTTTTCTCTTTTTGCTTTACTATAAAACTATAGATGCCCGTTATTGCAGAACTCCTAAGCAAAACAAAGTGGTTTACTTACTTGAATGATCATGTTGACTTTTTAGTATATGGAGATACGTGTTGCCTGTAGGATCGTTACACGACAAGTATTATAACGGCCAAATTTCAGTTCCTATGACATTGAACGTATTGTATTTTTGAACGTATTGTATTTTGAACTTTCGTTGCGTGACTGTGGATTGCTAGAAAAAAACCAGAACAAAATCGAAAACTGTTGCTTTTTTGGTCAAATGTGACTAAAAGCTCAGTAATTATAACAACTGTCTATGTTATAATTAATGATGTTAACGTATTAATTGTCACAGGTTGTTGCGATTGTTGACAAATTTTAGAAAAAAAATGACCTACGCTATTTGAAGAAAGTTTTAAATCTTTTGGAATTTTCGGAAAGTATCATACGTTTAGCCGAAAAAAACTCAAACGCAGGCCTGAAATGGGTAATTTTGGGGCTTGAAATGGGTGTGGCACTCGGGCCTGGACTAGAGGCCAACATGGGTCTGTTTGAATGCTCACAAGAGCTGGCGCAGATGCGGTTTGGGCCTGACTTGGGTCGCCTTGGGTGTCGAAATAGAGCATAAATGAATGTGTTTATGAGGTTGAAGTTGAGGCTAAAACGGGCCAGCTCGGGGACTGAAATTGTTGTGGAATTTGGGCTTGAAATAGGGACTGCGACGGGGGCGTCTGGGGCTGAAATGGGTGGGTTTGAGATGACTGAAATGGTCCTGGGTAGTTTCGGGCATAAAGTTTCTGATTTCAGCTACTGAGGTTCATATATTATTTGCATTCACCTGGTGTTATTCTTTTAAGTGGCAGCAAGTATGGAGCCGATTGTTTGGCTAAATTTTAATGAAGCATCTGCAACCATAACCGCTGCATCAACAACCGCTACAAGAATAGGTGCTTGGGCCGCGTTCTAGGATAGTGAGTCTATTTTTTTTTGGTTACTGTGTTAGGTTAGTAACTTTCTCTCATGTATGTAACTACACTTGACATTTGTACACACACTAAATTTTCATTAAACGCCAGCTTCTACTGTTAATATCTTATGGAGCTTAAGTTAGTTGCTTCCATAGGATATAATCGAGCTTACCCATGGGCTCCTTATCAGACATACGTACTATATAAACATGGAACCAAACACATGCCGAAAGTACCCGCCGCAACGCGGCTGGCGCAAATACCTTGTTATATATATTGTATTAATTTGATGATCTTTTTATAATCCAATATATGAACATATATATGCCCTATGAGGCTTTATATAAACTGGAGTTTGAAGATAGTAATTGAAATAGACGACTTTATAGCGTGGGCCACACAAGAGTTGAATAAAGAAACAGAGATCATTTATGATGTCCCAAATTAGACGTCAAAAGACTTCTAAGTAGGGGTGAGCATCGGGCCGGAACCGATCCCGTCCCGACCCGGCCTGACGAAGCCCGATCACGATTGTGGCCGGAATTCTAAACCGACTCCCGATCCCGATTGTGTTCGGTTAGTCGGTATCGGAGTCGGTCGGTATCGGTTAGTCGGTATCGGTCGGGATTAGTTGTTATTTCTCGGTTTTCATCTTGTCCGACCCGATCCCGACCCGACCCGACTCCCGAGCTCGCCGGAAATGCAAACCGACTCCGGACCCGTTTACTAGTCGGGATCGGAATCGGGCCGGCGGTTTGGTCAGGATCGGGCCGGGAATCAGGCGGCGGGCGGTTTTGCTCAGCCTTACTTCTAAGTCTTCCCAATTTGTCCTTGATGTTTTTCCAACTTATTGATATGATTTAGTCAAAAAGAAATAAATTAGAAAGCGGGCCGGCCCGAACTGGACCGACTTGACTAGACCAAATGTATTTTGGTCCGGTCATCGGTCCACCCTTTTAATCATTTTCGATTTGGTTCGGTCAATCTTACGCACAACCGGACATTATTCTTTGTTGGACTGGACTGACCGACGAACCGGCGTGGACATGGACCGGACATTTCGATCCGGTCCTAGGTCCAATGTTTTGAACCAAATCAATTTTCGGACCGGTCCGATTTTCAGACCGTGCTTAGTCCTAAACGACAATCCATTAAGATATTTCACATGTCTAAAATCCAAAGACCTCTTTTATTGTCGATCACCCACGAATAGAGTCCTTAAAAATAAATTTATATTTGTATGAGATATTTTAAAGAAATATTGCGGAAAATGTTTCTATTAGCATCAACGATAAAATTTATGTTTAACAATGAAGTAGGTTCGAGACAGTTTATAGGGTCAGCAAACACATCATCATCTGGGATTAATTAGTTTCCTTGTTATATATAAAGATCAACAAATAAATAAATATTTAACGAGTAACAATATTAAGGAGTTTTACAAACATTGTTTACATTAAAACCCGATAAAACAACGGCTCTAGCAACTAACACTTGATCTTCATCGGTTTTTAGTTCTTGTGACGATGAGGAGAAGAATGATCAGAAACCGCGATAGTTGATGAAGTTGCGGGGTGAACTTTTTTGAACAAAGTTGGGAAGCAACCAATAGTTGAAGAAACATGATCAGCGTCGTCGATTTTGCAATCCCTGGTTGTATGTGTTTTCATAGTTGTGTTCTTCATTTTTTCTTGATGGTGTTTTCTCATAACATAAGCTTCAGCAAGAGCAGAAGTGGCCATAGACATTTTTAAGAAATGAGATACGAAAGAAATAAAGATATGAAATATGAAAGGTGGTGTTGAGGGTATTTATAGGAAAGTCTTTGACTTGGAGATCACGTTGCACATGCTCAAATCCGGCCCTGTCTTGCACATGCTCAAATCCGACCCTAGTTGCAAGCAGAGAGGTTGAAGAGTGTTTCTTCATGGACTAAGAAAAACATGTAGTATAGATGTTGTAGCACTAGTGAGATGCAAGTCATGCAACTGACCAAATTTTGTTGTATTCAAAGCATATTTTATCATTGAGTTTTGAAAAAAAAAAAAAAAAAAAAGTATTTGATGGTGGTACTAGAGGCTAGAGGGTGGTGGTGATAGTGGGTGTTTGTGATGTGGTGGCTTAAAAAAAAAAAAAAAAAAACTGCAAATCATGCCCCTAAAAGTGGGGAAGAAAAAGATGTTATATTAGTCATTTCACGTGCCACTTAACAAGAAAACTAATGAGAGTTAGTGAACAGTAAAAAAAAATGCAAATTATGTCCCTAAAAGTGGGGAAGAAAAGGATGTTATATTAGTCATTTCACGTGTCACTTAACAAGAAAACTAATGAGAGTTAGTGAACAGTACCTATCAGTGGCTGTTTTGCAAAAAAAGTAAACATTTTTTTTTGCGCAACAAAATCCGTCTCGATGTAATCCTTGCGTTTTTGCAAAATATTAGGGACCAAATTTGAAATTTACCCTAATATATATTTATGCTAATTCGATTTTCAGTTTGATTCGGTTAACATTTTGACAAAACCATATTCAAACCAAAAACCAAATCTTTAATTCGCTTAGATTTGGTTGTTCATTTCGATTCAATTTTGGTTTTTGTTCTTGTAGTATTAGGTGATTTGTGTGCACCCCTAAGGCCCTAACTTCTCGTAATTACAAAATAAAAATGGCCCAATATATTTGGTTGCCCAACACATACAAATTTATTTGTAAGTTTTTTAGTTGTTGGTATGTTTTAGACGACTTTTGAAAATATACATAAGCACTTATATCTCATACTAATCTAGTTTCATTAAATTCACTCATACTTTATTTCCACTATACAAATCACTCAAGTTTCAAAATTATTTCATTAAAGTCATCTTAAAAAAACTCAGCTACAGTGAATTTTATAAAGAAATTGATACAAAATTATCTATCTTTTAAATAAGTTATAGACTTTATTCAAATATGTTTAGAGCAAAGTTGGACTTTTTGAATGTCATGATACATTGTTCTACGTTAACTAAAGAAAATATTATGTTCTCATTATGAGTCAAAATTTAAGTATAGTTGGAGAGGGTCATGTTGAAAACACAACATGTACACTGGTGAAAAGAGCTTCAATAAAAGAAAAACTACACACTTCATGAACATGTTGATTATTTTAGAATAAAAGGTAGTTTGTGACATGATTCTTTAAACATTTCAAAGTAAAAGATTCTAGATAAATAATTGTAACTATTCCGACAACTAGAGAAGTCATTCTAAACGTTATCTATATAATAATCTTGACCACTTATTTAGGAGGTTGTTGCACATATAAAATGTGAGACTTCAATCATTATTATAAAATGTGAGACTCACTCACATACTATGAACATGTGAAACATGGGAAATTTTTTTGCTCTCCAAAAATAAACTGATTTTACCTATACGTGATGCGATGGGTAGGTAGCGGTGGGTAGTGGATCAAAATGGATTGAAATTGTAGATTTTTGGCATTGGATGGATGTGCCCGGGCTAGGTTATGTTGACTCACAAACATTTTTTAGTTCATTTATTTTACATGACTAATGGCCTAGATTTTAGGAAAAGTAAAATTATCACAAGTATAATCTAAAACTAAAAATGAAAACAAAGTAACTAAAAACATATTTTTTAGCTAAATAGTTTGATCTAAGCCGTTAGCTCTTTTTCAGATGCAATTACAAAACAAAGTCAACCATTCCATACTTATAGCTACATTACACCATTTATGTAATTCAAAACTATATGTAAAGAAGCTGTACCAAAATTGCCTTTATTGTTTATTCTCTCTATTCTTTACGTACATACATATAAAACAAACTACGACAAAGTGTCTGCTGTTTCTTATAACAACAAAGTGTCTATTACAAATGGAAGGACCTAAGAAAAGCATCACACCACTGTTGATCACAATCCTCGTCAACTTGAGCAGAAACAATAGATGCAACAACAAAATCCACAGCAACTTCGGCAGAACCACCAACAGCGGAAACAACAGAAACAACAGAGTCCTCAGCAACTTCAGCAGAACCACTAACCACATGGGAAGCACCGGTAGCAGAAACCGCATCAGTAGAAACACTAGAGCCCAACGGCAGGTGCACAAAACAGTAAAAACATAATTATTTAAATACTCACGAGATCCTCAACATCATCCTCAAGCGGATCCTCAACATCATCCTCAATCGGATCCTGTTAGAAATCATTAAAAACTAATGATAATTAAAATATGTATACTCACATAATCGGCAGGTTGAAGAATTTTTTTTTTATCATGTAGGAAAAACAATAAAATTTGATTGAGAAATAGAAAAATAACTCAAATATATATAAGTAATTAGGACACTGGTAAAATTACATTAAGGTGATTTTGCTGGATATGATCAGTAAGTAAACTCTCATCTGTGAATTCTGCTTCACAGTGAGGACAAAATTTTGTGTTTTTTGTTAAAGAGTGTGTGTTTTTTGTGTTATAAATTTTTGATTTATAATTGTGTGTGTTTTTGTTTTGTGTTAAGGTTTGATGTTTTATTTATCCCGCTCAAATGAAATTTTGAAATTTTGAAATCCCGCCCAAAACCAAATATTTAAGAGCTCTGATAAAAATAATACTAAATAAATAAATAATTAAACTTACCTGATCGGTCTGTTGACCCGTCCAAGCCCATGGGCTAAACTAACACAAACGCGTGGGGTGGCCCAAGCCCATGAGCTAATGCATACGCGTCCGCCTCTGGTCTCACATGATTTGTACGATGGTCAAACGGTGGTGGTGATTTTGTCCGCATGATGTACTTAAGGAACTTTAGGGTGCTCGTTATTTGCTATTGATTTGTATCATTTTATATTAATTGTTTTTAATTGATGGTTATTCATGTATTAGAACCTATACTATTTTAAATTTGTGTTAATGGAATACATTTATGACTTAGGGTGCGTTTGGTTTGTAGAGGGTTTCGGATTTGGATTTGGATTTGGATTTGGTTTTGTATTAAAATTAATGATGAAGAGAGAAAAATTAAATAATATAAAAATGTGTTTTATATAAATGATTTTATAAAAAGATGTTATTTTTTAATAATAATGAAGAGAGAGATTCCCCATTTTGAATTAAAATTAGTGACGAAGAGAGAAAAATTAAATGATATAAAAATGTGTTTTATATAAATGATTTTATAAAAAGATGTTATTTTATAAAAACATGTTATTTTTTAATAATAATGAAGAGAAAAATTAATGAAAGGACCCAACTAAAAAAAGTGAATCCTACCCCATTAGATGGGAATTAATTTTGATAGATTGATTCCCCATTGAATCCAAACCACAAACCGAACAAGTTCTTTATACTTGGAGCCCACCAAAACCCATTCAAAAGCATGAAACAAACGCACCCTTAATATCTTGATTCATGCATGGATATTTAGATGCGGTTTTTCATGCACCAACATACCCGATCTTGTGGAATTTTTTTGAAATTTTTCGAGAACTTTTTTTAAAAAAATTTTCTTTTTATTCTTTTTACGGAAATTTGTCTTTTTATTTGATCTTTACCCTATATATATATATATATATATATATATATATATATATATATATATATATATATATATATATATACTAGACTTCAAAGCCCGCCCGATGGGCGGGCATAACTTGTAATTATAATTTTGATGGTTTTAGTTAATGTAAGATTATTTTTAAGGATGCTGATTTAATTTTATTTTGTTAGGCTATTAGTTTACGGTTGATAAATTTTAAGAGAAAGTTTATTATTATTTTTAATGACGCCGATTTCATTTTATTTTGTTAGGGTATTAGTTTACTGTTGGAAAATTTTTAGAGAAGGTCAATTATATTTTTGATGGTGTCAGTTAATGGAAAAATATTTTTAAGCACCTCGATTTCATTTATTATTGTTATGGTATTAGTTTACGCTTGTAATATACATGTTTTTCATAATAAGATAGTTTATGATTGAAATTTTAATATTAAATAAAATTTGTTTATAGGAACCTTTAGCTGTTGATTTTGTTTAATTAGCGGTCGTTTAACAAAAAATTATTTTAAATTTGTTTTTTGGCTTCACTTTTGAGACAGGCGTGTAAAGTTTGTCATGGGAGGAAACTAACCACTGAAGAAACAGGCCTGCTTGTGGCAATTTTTTACGTTTGCTTATAGTAATAAACGTTGGTGAACACACCGCAACAGGCAATTTGATATGGTTTGCACAAACACTATAATAGATTATTATATCCTTTGAGTGCAATTACCCTCCAAATGAACAATTGCTACAAAATCGTATTATTTGCAAACACTATAATATTTTGTATTAAATCAGATGCCCCAGTAAAGACAAATGATAGAGCCAATATCGACATATGGTAAATAAATTTATAGACACATACCACTTAATTTTATTTTTTACAAAATAGTATTACTTGTTTAATCAAACTCGACCATTGTGTTAGCACCAGACCTTTTAAAGAATAATAACATGGGATGCTTCAAGGAGATCCTTGCTTATTCCTGTTGTTGAGGTCCAAATGCTAAACATTATCATCCTCATCTTGGTCTAAGCTTTGGAATTCCTCATCATTACTAATCCTGAAACAAACAAATTAGTTTTTATCATCATTCATTTGTTAGACCAATAGTGTAAATCGCACAAACGTGAACAAACCATAGATTGTTTCAAAGATATTATGTAAACTGAGTTAAAATTTGAATAGTTGAAGCAAGTCATATGTAATTTGAGTTTGAATGTTTTGGGTTTAAAATGTTTCTTGGAAATGTTGTTACGTAACACAAGGCATAGCTTATAACTTGGTATATGTGAAAAACTCTAGAAATATTGAAAACTCAAACCTTTGCTGCAAGTGCATATTCCCTAACTCTAATAATAAAAATAAACTAATTTAATTTAATTGTATGCATATATTAGTAACATTAAACTTTAGTTATTGAACCACAACAGAAACCAACTTAGAAACATTATATATACCTGCTACTTTAAGAAATAGAACTGAAGCACACAAATGTAGACTTTTTATCCTACAATTTAAAATAATTGAAATAAAACTAATTAACAAATTACATAAAATTTAAGCCCAAAAAATAAAGTGGTAAAAAGGATGCTATCGAGTAAACTTGTACCATAGAGTGGGAATATATCTTTCGATCAACCTATCTAGCTAATTGGATTATGGCAATATGTCTTGGGGTTTAAATATGTCTCTCCAATGAGTCATTGGTTGATCCAATCCTTCGAGTATCGTAAGAATTACAGTGGTTGCACTCGTAGCTTAGAATGTGATAAGATTTTTTTGCTAGTAAAATCACTTTTTTGTTAGACATCCATATTAGAAAGTGATGATTTAGTATGTTTTATGAATTAAATTACACTTTAGGCAACTTTCGAACCGTCTGACCCGTTTACTTGTTAGCTAAGCATCAAATTAACCCATTTTAATATAATTATCGTTTGTAGGTATTAGTTAGGGAAAATAATATATGAGGCACATGAAGCTTTCCTACATTAATTATATTTTACATTGGCATGAACCTTTTCCTTTTTAAGGTTAATATGAAGCCCCCGATCACCCTTTACAGCTTTTCCCTGGTTTTGGTTGATTTGATTGATGTGATCGGGAGTCCTTTGTTTGATAATACAGTTGGATGAAAATACAGAAATTTGAATGTAAAAGTATAATGTAGAATTCAATAGAATTTACGTTTCATCCACTATGGAGTATTTCACATCTCATTTGCTACTAACTACACTATCGGCCACAACAAACACAATGTGAAAAGAAATAAACGGCTATCGAATATGAGAGGAAAAAACGTTTCAAAGTTGTACGCAAGAACAAAATATCAAAACATAGCCTGCTCGATGGGTGAGCAAGCTTTTTGAATATCATATATGAAATAAAGCTTCTTTTTATATGAAGTTTGTATCCAACGGACAGGCTAGCCCTTTTTTTCTTTTCTTTATTTAATGATGACCTTTTTTAAGTAATATAAGCGATGCAAATGATTAAGTTGCAAACCAACCATAATCATAAACCATCATTGCTACATAGTACGTAAAAAAACCATCATTGCTACCAAGTACGTAAAAGAATAATACTTCATAAAAACGCGACTTAATTGACCATTATATACAGTTACATTAATCCTAAATGATCTTGAACCTATCTTGTATAGAATACCATGACTATCAATAATCATGTTTATACATATTGGGTAGTAGCTAATGTCTATCTATTAAATTTAATACATGTAAACTCATAAAAAGTGCATGCATATCTAAGCACCAGTGAACTTACGATCAAAGAAGAAAAGAAGGATCTTGAAGTGAACTTACGATCAAAGAAGAAAAGAAGGATCTTCTTGAATATCTCGGGCCTATGTGTTGTTCGGCAAGTAATTAGTCGATGTATGGGTCCATGTTTGATGATGTTCAACGTTACACATGGTTGACTCAGTGCCACCTGAAAGTCACAGTATTGGTAGCTCAATACGGTTTATAATATGCGAGACTATCTCACGACGGACTTTCAACTTGTGAAACTTTTTTTAGAAATTACTTTAGGTGACGTAAATGATGGTGAAACGGGTGTAAAAAGAGTAGAACTTACAAAGTAGGCGGCTTTAATGCATAACATTTAACTGAGATTAGCTTCGAGTCCTACTGATTTCTGGTTTATTCATTCATCACTGCAAATTATTATGTATGGCGTAAATGATGGTGAAACGGGTGTAAAAAGAGTAGAACTTACAAAGTAGGCGGCTTTAATGCATAACATTTAACTGAGATTAGCTTCGAGTCCTACTGATTTCAGGTTTATTCATTCATCACTGCAAATTATTATGTATGGCATTAGTCTATAAAAGATGGAAAAATAGGTAAGGGATATTGCATAAACTAATATTTATAAGCTTGAGAACCGGTGTTTGTGCATAGCCATAGCTTTTTAATGAAGAGAACCCCTGAAATTATAAGATGAAGCTGAAGCACGTGGTAACAGTTTAATGAATAAAAAATCGAAGTTGAAATATGGCCTAGTCTATATTAATACCTGTATATTCTGATGGCCAGCAGCATAAATTATTATTCTTCTGATCTTCATCTTTAATAATACAACAATTTTGTGACTTACTGAGAGAAAAGATATAATACATGAGACACACGAAAACCACACCCGTTGAATCAGCAGTTGCTTTGGTTGCTCAAATCTGAATCATACCTACGAAACTACACCCCCTGAATGACACCTTCTAAACCACACCTCATGAGCCATAACCAAACACTCACATTTTTGCCACCATGTCAACTAAATTATTTAACACTGTAATTTGGTGGTTGTTTAAACCGCACACTTAACACATTAAACTGCTAGAGGTTTACTTGTGTAGCTTTCAAAGTAATCATAATAGGTGGCTGTTTGTCAATGAAACGATCTGCCATAAAAACCATGTTCTTAACATATGTTATCACTTGAAGGTCATTTCAAACACATAAAATGTCAAGTTCATGTTAATAGAAACAACATAAATCCACATCAAGCCTTTTGAACATTCAAAACAACCTTCTTTTATTGAACAAATTTCTAGTACTCTAGTATATATACTGATATATGAATTAACCGTGTTTCTAATGCATACTTCTAGCCCTTTCAATCGTACTCAGGCCCATACAAGTTCAAGCTGATTATAGACCTAGAGCTAACCTATCTAAACTACATGCAGGTCAAGAGCTGAATCAAGAGGCTAGCCCTTTAATAGATAGGTTGAGGCTCAGGCTTACACTTGAAAAACTAATACTCAACTCTAGGCATCAAGCACGAGTCTCAGCTCGGCTTATAAAAGCCAAAAGACATTATTGCTAAAAGTTTGATGTTGATTCCTGTAGCCACTATCAAACCATAATAACATCAACACTATAAACTACTATTACCAAATTATCAGAATGATAAAGATAGTAAACTTGCCTTATCAATTAGAAAGAAACACTCTTCATTAATCCCTTGCCATTTCTCTCCCCTCCTGGTGGTTATGCTTTGAACTAAATGGAAGTGACACCCTGTTATGCTTCTGCTCATACGGATCAAATTCAGGCGAGTCCGGTGGAGTATGCATACGCTTACGCTGCTGCAAGGAGTGCTCCTGTTGCAACTACTGCTGATTTTGCTGCTGCAACCCTTTCAAAATACAACCGGGTGCAAATTTGGACCTGGTGATATTGAATGATAACAAAGATAGTATATTGTAACTAAATATTGTATTCACAATTTATTTATTACAATGTATTTTAATACTTTTGGTCATTGATAGTATATAGGTCATGCATCCATTAGTCATCACTTATAATTTTAAATTGTGTTCAAGTAGATGCAAGTAGATACAACAAAGTTAGTATGTTATTAAACTTAGTCACAATTATATAATAGCGTCTAGTAACGATAACTATAATAGTTTTTATGAACATTACCTTAGCCTTCTTCTTCTGGGGCTCTTCTTCATCAAAGGACTCGGGTGGCAAGTCTGCTGAAGCATCACTATTATATGCTGATGCAACTTATGTTGCAGACTCCTCATTTGCTTCATGTGAGAGCTCTTGAGAAAATTTTGTATTTGAATATGTACCGGAAGTTGAAACCGTTATCTGATGTACCTCGAATGACTTTTCAGTTATTGCAGCACCGATTTATGTCTGTCCACCTGAATCCAATTCATACTCTTCATGTTTTTTTTTTGTAGAACATCAGTAAAAGGATTACTTAGTGTCTTGAAATAAATCACTTCCATATTACTGAAATTTCATTTACATTTGTACTCATTTGAGCTTTAAAATTATCAAAACAACTAAACATTACACAAATACAAACAAAAACAAACTGCAAAATAAAGTATTTATGTATTTCGTCTCTTATTTCTTGCGGATATTCCTGTAAAGCTGATGCATCTATTTCACTCAAAGAAGATGGCATCACATCGCCATCACCAACGTATGTGAAGTTGAAGCAGCAACAACATTATTTGACATTACAGGTTCAAGTTGTGCTCTAACCCCTAAAATTATCAGCACGCATGTTAGAGACTCGTCGAAGGTATTCTCTGATAGTAGAAGTGACAAAACCGATGGACTAAGTATCAAGTCAAAAAGGGTATTCTATTGGCATGAGTCAGAACAGTTTGTGACTCTTTTTTTAGATTTCTTTTCAATTAAATTATAAAAAAATTCCCATCTGTTTCGTTTTTTTTATTTTACCCATTATAGGTTTTAAGCAATAATAATACACACTGGTGAATTTCAACCTGTTTGAAAAGTTTTTATTTTTATTTAACGGTTTTACCCGTTAGAGCTCAAGTATTCAGCTAATTCCTAATTGAATTGAAATTGCCATATAAAAACGAACAGAGATGCGGGGTTTGCAATTTACCTTGATTACCTTCCAGGCAAATTCAACGAAGTGTCAACATCGATACAAAACATCACTGAACTGCTCCTTTGTATATTCGCAAGATGTATGTAGTTAAAAAGTTTGTGGTCTATTTAAAAAGTAATACCAGCTCATTTATAAAATACAGATGCATATACAAACAAAGAGTGTATAGAGCTCCTTTCACTTCTTTCACGACCGCATGACAAATTAATGTTGTTGGGTTATACTCGTATAGAGAAACAGAAAAAAGGAAGCAGATACATATTTATGAAGATGAATAATAAATTTTAGTTGCTACCGAAGAATAGCTTGCTTAAGATTGCTGCACATTCAAGTTTTGTAACATGCAGCTCAACTCGCCTATGACCCCATGAAACTCTGATAGTTTGTCCACCAAACTGAGTTCCTTGCAGCATTCTTAAAGATTATTCAACACAGCTAATGCAGAAGTACCGTCGTAAATGACTACTTTAAAAGAGTAACTGAAAAACGAAACATACCAAAGGTACGTAAGTATAGCAAATTTTCATAGGATTAGCTGTTGTTTGTATCTTTATTATGGTTGTAGTATTTTTTACTGAACTTGTAGTTTGGCATGGTTTGTGAACCTGATTCTTGGCACTGCATATGTGGGAATTGTTCAAATATCTTGCGTCAGCGGGTACAATACCTGTTGAAAGCAAATCTTTTTAATGATTCCGCCTCCTTCGGTTATGGTTCCATTATCAACTTTTTATCATCCGTGGTATAAACCTTCATTCCTGAATAGCCATAAAACATAATGAAATATTAAGTAATAAGATGTAATGATACACTGTTTTTATAGCAGTCGATCAAAAAATCCCACAACCTTGAAATGTAGCAGACCCAGGGGTAGTCGATGCTAACTATATACTTTTTAATAGCTTGCAACCTGCCGATGCTATACTTTTAAATATATTTCAATCACTGATATTTTTTAATATTAGGGTTGCCAAATCTAAGATTCAACGCTTGTTTTTTTTAATATATTTTTTTATGGACAATGAACAATTTATACAACCTATAACTTGGAAACGTAGCAAGTCCCGTGTATGAAATATGTAAAGCATAAAGTCACAGAAGCACAACCGTGAGTTCTAGAGTGTCGCCCTCGTAGAACATGTCTGATTCTAGCAAAAGTAGAGCAAACCTTAGTACCAAACCGCTTATTGAAGGATTCGCTCCACATTTCCTGCAAAGAAACATATGAAACTGTAAATGGTGGATGTGCAATTGCCTATTGCTATTCAAACTGCTTATCAAAACATTTATACCTCCATAGACATATTTTACTAAGCTCCATTTTAGCTAGTTCTTAGTCTAGAGTCTAAACTCACATGAAAAGTTTATTGTATGTATCTATTCCTTGGTAGCCTGATCTCCTTTTTTTCTTCAATAGGCTGCTGCTAATTTATCCGAGGGCAGAGGTGATACAAAGAAATTGAGAAATCAGACCATATTCTTCACATTTGTCACTTTAAAGTATCCTTCAAATTCAAGTTTTGGAGTATACTCCAAATCCTCTATATCTTCACCAACACACTGAAAAACATTGCAAGCGAACATGCAAATAAGCCTCAAGAAACAATAACAAAAGACCAATAATAAGCTCAAGAAACAATAACAAAAGACCAATAATAAGCTAAATTAGTTTCAAAGAAAATAAAATAAGCTCTAAATACTTATTGTACTCGCCTCTCTATTAATAATCAAATATCCTCGACCATCAACCATGTATGAGATCATCATAACTAAATCATACTAAGCATCAGGAAACTTTAAAGGAAGCTTTGTGGTCTCTATATCGAATGAACACACATGAACTTCAGCACGTTGTAGAAGATCGTGCCTTCTTTCAAAAGTAACTACGCCACTTGACCCATTAACATCATACCACAGCCCGCATCTTATATCTAACAAATACGATTTCACAGAAGTGAGGCGTGCAATATTTATAATTAATGATACAAAATACTAAAACATTTATAGATGTGAAAAAGTATATTACCATTGTCAATGGCAAAACGGACATGGTAAGGCACATCATACTCCCTTAGATCAACAATGCAATCCATAAAATCGTCAATTTGTACTTTTCTATAAACTCAAACACCAAAATTATGTCATAAAAATAAAATAATTTAAATGCTCTAAGCACCTTGATACAAAAGTACATATGCTAATAATCATACCAAACAATTAGTATTAGGTGTTTCATAAGCCGAGAAGTAATTTAAAAAGGAAAACATAATTGGTTAATATATAAAATCACAGACTTATTACTATCCATAAAAAAACTAGCCATATACCTCAAATCATGTTTATTCCAATCCAATAGCTGCCAAATGTTTCTTATCGTGTAAATCAAAGACCCCCACACTCCCATCAGCCAAAACTGACACAAATACTACTGCTTGATTGGCCAGACAGTATCATTCACTTCCTTATGCGCTATCAGTTGCATCTCCACTATGAGCTAAATAGTATACCCCTTCAAACCATGACTCCCTTGAGGTAGATAACTATCCCGTTTAACCTATGCAAAACAATCCAAATGGCAGGCAAATTTGGAACGACATTCTCCTTGAGTTTTGTCACACTAAAAACCTATCTACTGCAAGCGATAAAGATAACTAATAAGATTCATAAACACCATCTTTAATTTTATATATCTAAAGTTTTCAACATACATCATTCATTCTCAAGCCATATGATGAGCTGCCCTGTTTTCCAAAAATGGCCAATCAAAAAAGTCTCCGTTGTATGTGACGTAAATGCCAGGCTTTACCTCTCTCATATGTGAATGCCACAATCTTAGCAGCTCCTCCTGCATAATAACAGAAACTTAATCGTTAAAACTTTTAGGAACGAAATTTGATACAAAGAAATTGAGAAATCGGACCTCATTCTTCACATTTGTCACTTTAAAGTATCCTTCGAATTCAGGTTTTAGAGTATACTCCAAATCCTCTATATCTTCACCAACACACTGAAAAACATTGCAAGCGAACATGCAAATATGCCTCAAGAAACAATAACAAAACACCAATAATAAGCTAAATCAGTTTCAAAGAAAATAAAATAAGCTCTAAATACTTATTGTACTCGCCTCTCTATTAATAATCAAATATCCTCTACCATCAACCATGTCTGAGATCATCATAACTAAATCATACTCAGTGTCAGGAAACTTTAAAGGAAGCTTTGTGGTCTTTATATCGAATGAACAAACATGAACTTCAGCACGTTGTAGAAGATGGTGCCTTCTTTCAAAAGTAAGTACGCCACTTGACACATTAATATCATACCACAGCCCGCATCTTATATCTAACAAATATGATTTCACAGTAGATATATATATTATGAAAAAACTCGCAATCATCAGAGGAGATGACTCTGGAAAAGATGGTATTAGGGTTTGAAGAAAGATGAACCTCATGGAAGCGTATCTTTTTACTGCTTGTTAATATCAACCTAAAGCATGCATCCAGCCTGCAAACTTACAGCAACATAAACCTACATTAGGGTTTTTAAGAAAAAATATATTATGAATGACTGCAGTTTTTTTTACGTGTTAATATTAGGGTTGCATAAAAAATATATCCAATTCATTTATATATGCTAATATCACGGCCCTATAAAAAATTATCCAACGCATAGTCCCTTTATAATCTTTGGCTAAACAATCTTAACCAAAAAACATTGGTGGTTAGTGGTAAACATGAAATATAAGAGGTTGGAGGTCCAGATTTTGAATCCATAATACTGTTTTTTTGATACAAATTAAACATATCGTTAAATAATTTCGAAATATAATTTAAAAAATATATAAAATGCAAAATTTCGAAATATAATTAAAAATATATATATATATATATATATATATAATTGCTGACATGGACAGTAATGTGATGACATTGCTAATGACATGGCTGATAATGAATTACTGGGCATTGACTGGGCAATGAGGTGGCATTTCCTTCAAATGCCTCCTATTATATACAATGCATATATATATATATATATATATATATATATATATATATATATATATATATATATATATATATATATATATATATATAATGGTTAATGTGAGATCAACCTTAAAGTTGTAAAAATAAGATCTAGTCTAAACAACCATTAAAACCATTTTACTAATAACCATATTAGCAATAATACACAAAAAATAAAGTATTAATACGAATTAACATTTTAGCAACTAATAACCAACTAATACATGAGTTTGGATTAGTGATACACAACTATAAATTTACATGTCGAATCAAAGTGTATCAACTTAACCTGATACATTAATTGTCGAACCAAAGTGTATCACCTTTGTTTCGTCAATTTAAAAAAGAAAACCATCGTAACTTCAATAATTTTAGTTGTACTCAATAAAAAATTTTATTTTATTTTAATGAGAGTGTCACTTGTCAGATTTTAGTTGGATCTTATTTTTACAACTTTAAGTTTGATCTTATTTGATCTAGATTATATATATATATATATATATATATATATATATATATATATATATATATATATATATATATATATATATAACTATCTTATAATGCATAAAGGACTACTATAATTAGAATACTTAAAATTAAGTCTTACAAGTTTAGAAGCTTAAAGTACAAGTGATTCAAACACAATTAGACAATTAATACCATAAATGAAATATAATTAGACATTTACAAGTATAGACGCTTAAAGTACATACCACTTTGTTTTTGCCATAAAGTTTAAAATTAATGACTTAAAATTGATCATTATGTATATTAAATACAATTAATTAAATAGTCAATAAATACAATTAATGCACTTATTAAAACACCCCTTACATAAGAAATACAAATTATCAAGCATATTGTACAACCAACTTAAACACAATTCCTGCATTAAATGTCATTAATACAAATAATAAAGCATATTATACAAATTTTTAAGCCTGAACGGGCAATGGGTCAAATGGGCTCGAGCCCGAACGGGCACGGGTCAAACGGGCTCGAGCCCGAACGAACACGAGCTAAACGAAATTTTTGATATCCGTAAATTTATTGTCAAAAAGAACATAATAAACTAAAATATGTTCACATATTGTACAAACCAAGCAAACTACTAAACAAAAACATAAAATAAATAATAAATAAAATAATACAAAAAAAGCAAAATTTCATCAAACTTTTGCTATAAAAAACTAATCAGTAAAGCTATTGCCAAATAACGTACAAATAAAATAAATTATTAATCGAAAAAATTAAATTACAGGGTGCCCGCAGCTGCATCGCGCGGGGACCCTGCTAGTGTGTGTGTGTGTGTGTGTATATATATATATATATATATATATATATATATATATATATATATATATATATATATATACTAATAAACCAGAATAATTTACAAACCTTTTAAGCACAAAAATTAATAAATGCGCTGATGTGTCTTGGCTGTGATTGGTCCGATGTTTAATGCGTACAAGTTGGTAATGCAATTGCTTTTCAACTCTGATCATTCAAAGCCTACACAAAGTCATTCAATATTTCATTTAAACAATCGGTTTCAATCTTCCTCTACATGCTCCCTTAATCACCGATTCAAACATAAACCCAGTAAATGATAGTATCAATTCAGGTTTAAACTTTTTGATCATTTGCTCATCAGTTTTGCACACGGTTTATGCATAAAGCTTTAGTATCATAATATATTAAAGAAATCGTTCTATAGCTCATCAATATGATATTAAAACTTCATATCGGAATTTACTTAATTACCTCATAAGAACTTCTTTTTGGCCAATAGCACGGGTATATAGGCCCACAGTATGATGAGTTTGGCCAATAGCATTTGTATGTTTATTAGTCAAATAACCAAGAAGAAATAACATAACTCATTGATACAAAATATGGATATATTCTTATAAACCCGTGGAAATTGATTTATTATGGGCCATGAAGATGAGGCAATACATTGCCATCACAGACCATGCACTATGGGATGTGATTGTCAATGGTAATATGCAAATTGAAGAACCAGTAGAGATCCCTGGACAACCAACACCACCTAAGCCAACCATACCAGCTGCTACCAAAAGAAATCAAGACAAGGCTCTCAACATACTGCTCTCTGCCATTCCTGATGGGCACTTATTGAAGTTTCACGATGCCAAGGATGCAAAACAACTATGGGCTGCTATTAAGAAAAAGTTTGGAGGTAATGATGCTTCCAAAAAGATGCACAGGAACTTGCTGAAGCAACAATTTGAAACTTTCACTGTTGGTGAAAGAGAAGGTCTTGATTCTTCTTATGAAAGATTCCAAAATCTTCTGAGTATGCTAGAACTATATGATGCTGAGGCATCAGTTGAAGATGCTAATTTGAAGTTCTTGAGAAGCTTGCCATCAGCATGGCATGTAGTTGCTACTATGATCAGAGGACAACCAGGGCTGGATACAATGGACTTTGATGATCTCTACAACAATCTGAAGGTGTATGAGCATGAGATGAATGGTACTACATGTTCAAGCACACATCAGAAACCCCAAAACATTGCTTTTGTATCTTCTGAAAACAGAAGCAGTACTTCCAACAAGGTACTGCTTATCCTGTCCAAAGTACTGTGACTGAAACTCAGGTTCCATGTACAACTATGGTCACTACCACTTCATCACAATCAATCACCCCCACCTCAGATGATGTTCTATGTTCATTCTTTGCTCAACAAGCATCTCTACCTGTAACCTATCAAGAGGATGTCTTGCAAATAGATAATGATGCTTTGGAAGAAATTGATATCAGATGGCAAGTTGCCATGCTCATTGCAAGGATCAAGAAGTATGTGAATAAGACAGGAAAAGGCATCAATTTCAGAGCTAAACAGGGAATAACATTTGATAAGTCCAAAATTGAGTGCTTCAATTGTCAGAGGACTGGTCACTTTGCAAGGGAATGCAAATTTGCAAAGTGTCAAGCAAACAAGATGATTGAACAACCCAAGCCTGAAAGAAAAGAGATTCCTATTACTGAACCAAAACCAAAAGCTTTGGTTGCTCAAGAGAATTTGTCAGAGATTGATTGGTCCAATGAGTTTGATGATGAACCTGTAACCTATTCAATGGTTGCATTGGAAGACTGGAGCACAGCTTTTAATGAAGAGCCTGTATATGCTGCTTTGGAGTCAAGAGATGGTCTAGGAAGCTTTGATTGGAGCATGGAGTTTGAAGAAGATCCTATTCAGCTTGCTATGGTAGCTACTTCACCAAGTTCATCCACTATCTCTGAGGTATGCCCTAAGTGCAATGATATGTATCAAAAGTTACTTAGTGAATATGTAGCTGAAAGAGATAAATTTCAAAGGGCTAGGTTTGAGATAACTGGCTACCAGTTGACTTTAGAGTCAATGGAGGCCAAAATAATTACACATGAAAACAATGAAGTAGCATGTCTGAAACAAATAAGCAACAAGAATACCAAGTTAAGTTGAGTGAATGGAATCGAGGATGTAAGGTGTCTGAACTAGAGAAAGTTACTGCTGAAAGAGATAAGTTGTTAGAAAAACTTGCTGTTTGGAATGAATCAGGTTATTCACATGTTCAATTTGTTGAAAAGCAAAGAACATCAAACATTGAAACTAGCCTAGGTTATAATAATGATAGCACAGAAGGTATTCCATTTAAAAGTAAGGAACTAAATCTTATAGTAGATACCTTAACTAGTGATGAAGAATTCATAAGTTTAGATGAGGAAACCCCTAGTCCAACACCTCCTGAATATAAGAATGACAAGGGATACAATGCAGTTCCTAATCTCTCAGGTAGCTTTCAACCACCTAGGAAAGATGTCTCTTGTTATGGGGTAGATAACCTAGAGTTTAGGAAAAAGCTTAAAGGTCAATCAAATCTTGAAACTTTAGGAGAATCTGTTGAAGCACCTAGGGTTGATGAGAAAAAGTTTTCAAAACAAGCAGTTCCTTCAAACACTTTTCAAAGTACTGTTGATCACTCAGCAGTACCTCCAAGAAAATACTTTCAAAATACTGCTAATTTTAGAAAACCTTTTGGAAAGGGATTTGGGGATATTGATCCAAAAGTCTGTTATGTATGTTATAGTCCTCATCATTTGATTAAGGATTGTGATTATCACTCAGAATACTTAAGCAAATATCCAAAGACCAGAACTGCACATCTAAGTCATAGGGAAAATCGGCCAAGAGATAACAAACCAGTTTGGAATTACACAAATAGGGTTAACCATAGTAATTTCTCAAAAGACTATAGGTACCCTCATCAGAAAAGATCATTCTCCAAACCCACAGTACCTTCTCAAAGTACAAGATTCGTGGTTGTTTTGTCATCATCAAATAGGGGAAGATTGTTGGGTTTATTGATTTGATGATACAAAACATAAAAAATGAAACAAGAAGGACTTAAGTGACAAAACAAGAATTCTTCAATTAATGAAGAATAAAACATAAGAGACTTGCTTTTTAAAGAAGTTTTTATTTATTAGTCCTTCGTAGTAATTTGTAAACCCTAAATCTCTATTATATAAAGAGATCAAGGGTTAGGGTTTTATCATTAAGTCTTTCAATATGTAGTCGACTAAAGGTGTGTGTGTAACCTAGACGTAGGGTAGAACGTCTAGGGTTAGATGTTTTTCATAGCCTCAAGAATCTCTTGATTCCTGTTACAGATTAGGTATAACCGTATTATTCTGATCAAATAATATTTGAGGCTTGGATGTGGAAAACCTTGTGTTAATTACATTGATGTTTGTTTAATTCCGTTGCGTATCATGTTTATTATCATTGTTATTGTTTAACCCTAGAGCTTAAAATGATCCATGGAGTCTAATAAACTCCACAGAAGCTGATGTGGAAGTTATGGCGAAGCGAATATTATTAGATTACTCCAATGCAAATAAAAAGGTGCTCGCAAGCCAAGTGGGAACGCCACAAACTAACTCGAGGGATGTATGGACGAATCCACAATTCACCCATATTAAGTTTAATTGTGACGCAGCTTGGCAAAAAGAGTCTGGGAAAGTGAGTATCGGTTTTGTAGCTCGTAATTGCAATGGAGAAGTGTTACTTTCAGGAGCTCGATCAGTATTCTATGCAAATTCACCCTTAGAGGCTGAAGATAAAGATGTTTGGTGGGCTACTAAAGAAGCTCAAAGTAGAGGCTACTCTGAAGTTGTTTTTTATTCTGATTCATTAACTTTGGTTCACGCACTCCGTAACCAATCGATACCTCTACAAATTGCGACCATGTTATCAGATATTTTATCTAACTCGCTTACGTTTAGTACTTGATAAGGCGAAAAATGAACCGTTTTTAGGGGGTCATTTAAGCCGGAATTGGAATTTATTTGATCAAATATTGCCCTAAATCATTCCTTTTGTGATTTTAGGTACTTTGGGAGTGAATTCTGGAAAAGCAAGCATTTTGGACTTTTTTGGAGCATAAAAGTGAAGAAAACGGCAAAGACTTAATTTTCCTTGCTGGGAACAGTACCTGACGGCGTCAAGAAGAATTTTATGACGGCGTCAGGAGCAAAATGGATGACGGCCCAGAGAAAACGTGACGGCGTCAGAAGTAGGGCGTCAAGAGTAAATTTGGTGACGGCCTGGAAAAAGATTACACATGACGGCATTAGACTAGGGTCGAACCTAATAAACCCTAGGTCGTTTGTAACAGTATTTTCAAGGGTTTTCACCCCTTGAAACCTTTCATGTTCAATTGAGATAAGTTTTCTTTCAATTCATTCAATATGTCTATGTGTTGTTTGAATATATCTTATACTTGTCTTGATTATAACATGCTAGGCTAGATCTTTCATGTGTTTGCTTAGATGTAATGAAACCTAGATGTTAATTATAGGTTGATTACTTGTTTATAGTTGTAATGGATGAATGATTTCAATGTTAGGCTTAAGAAAACTGGCAGATCTCTATTGTGTGACTTACTTGAACGTCTTAAGAAACATGAACCGATGTGTACTAGGTTTTTATGATTGTATTTAATGCATGAGCGAATTCTAGTGATCCCATGTTAGGAGCTTCTTAGCCGGCTCGACATAGGAGTGAAGTAGGAGCTTATAGGATTGGGGAAGTAAGTACGCCACCCCATGAATGGTATTAAGGAATACAATCCGTCATCCATGCAACTGTAACAAGTAATTAACCTGTAAAAGATATCTAGGGAGTAGTGAAATCGAAGTAAACACAATTCTCCCATATATTGCTCACACCACTAGTTTAATTTAGCTTATTTTCATTTTTATTATTTTAGTTTGATTGCATCTGTAGTTATTGGGTTAGTTGATTAGCAACTAATTCCGCCCATTCTTCCAATACCCGAGATTTTTATTTGCTTTTCTAAAATATAAAAAATACAAAAAGAATCATCCCTCACCTCTAGACCTAGTTTTTAGGTTTTCTAATCCTAGCGACACTATTCCTAAGTTGAACGATCAATCCCCCGGTACTTGTCAAAATACTATACTACAACGATCAGGTACACTGCCTGGTGGGGGTTGTAAGCTTCTCGAGATCCCTCGAGAGGTAAAGCCTGGTGCAATTCCCACGCATCAGTGATCATGGGAAAGGAATAGTTCAGTTTACTGATGGGATAGAAAAGATTACTTTTATGATGCCTCACATGAAGGAAGAATTAAAGGGCATCAAGAACCTACAAATTGATGAGATTCGACCTTATGAGGTTAAGGAATATGGAATTGATGATGATGTTTATTGTGAGAGGAGCTGAACATACTATTCAGGTTGCATGAATCTAGGCCCTGAGAACAAGCGTGATGAGAATTGGGTTAGATGTTTTGAGTTAGCACAAAAGTGGGAAAGGAAAACGTAACCCATGACCTTGAGTCTAGCTACAAGACTCGTAAATAAAGAAAAGCGCTTCTTGGGAGGCAACCCATGCTTTGTGTGATTTTTATTTTGTTTGATTGTTATTTGTTTCCGTATGCATGCTTTATTTTTATTGTTGGTAGATCATGTTTCAAACTAAAATGGTGAAAATACTTTATTTTGTTGTTTGCTTAGTCTTAACTTCATCAATGGTATTTTGCAAAAGATAAGTGTAAGGGGAAACCCCAAATATATTTTTAAGAAACAAAATTGATCATGATTCTCCACAATATTAAATGAACATGTATATTCGTATTTGTTAGAGTCAAATGATTGTATCGAGTCATAATGATGTTTTGCAGGATTTTTCAGGAAGTAGGTGATACGTGGGAATCGCACCAGGCTTTACCTCTCAAGGGATCTTGAGAAGCTTACAACCCCCACCAGGCAGTGTACCTTATCTGATGCATGGGAATTGCACCAGGCTTTACCTCTCGAGGGATCTCGAGAAGCTTACAACCCCCACCAGGCAGTGTACCTGATCGTTGTAGTATAGTATAGTGACAAGTACCGGGGGATTGATCGTTCAGCTAGGAATAGTGTCGTTAGGATTGAAATTAATCTAACTAGGTCTAAAGGTGAAGGATGATTCTTTTTGTATTTTTATATTTTTTTATGAAAAGCAGGTAAAAATCTCGGGTATTGGAAGGAGGGGCGGAATTAGTTGCTAATCAACTAACCCAAAAGCCACTAATTAAACTAATGTGCAAGAAAACTAAACTAAGGTTCTACAAGATAAGTGAAGCATGTCTACTTATGATATGTTACTCCTTGCTAGCTATCCAATCCTACCTATTGAGTTGTAACCTTGTTTTAATTGACGGGTTGTATTCCTTAATACCATTCATGGGGTGGCGTACTTACTTCCCCAATCCTATAAGCTCCTACTTCACTCCTATGTCAAGCCGGCTAAGAAGCTCCTAACATGGGATCACTAGAATTCGCTCATGCATTAAATACAACCATAAAAACCTAGTACACATCGGTTCATATTTCTTAAGACGTTCAAGCATGTTACCCTATGGAAGTCTGCCAATTTTCTTAAGCCTAACATCGAATTCATTCAATCAAAACAAGAATCAATAGGAAACAAGAATTATAAACTAAACCAACTAGATCTATTGAAGTTGTCACGCCTTAATTGATGGAGATAGACACACACATCAACAAGCCCCTCATTGATGGAGATAGACACAACATCAACAAGAAATCAATGAGATCTAATCAATTATATACAAGTTTCACATAATCATAAGTAGACACAAGGTGAATTAGCAAATCATCATCAAAGAAGAGCAAACAACAATGATAATGGAAAACATAATCAAGATAGAATCAACAAACCAATACATGATATTTATGGAGTGATTGAAACCCTCTAAGTTGCTGGAAAAACACCCACCTAAACCCAGGAGTCGACCTTAGGGTTTAGGGCTTACAAAAAGTGAAGTTATGATGTTATATTTATAGGCATGTTTTCTGTCGGCAAGGCTTGACGCCGTCAGGTCGTTTCTCTTGACGTCGTCAAGACCATTTTTTCACCAAATTGTAGATCTCTTCGTCCTCTTCGCGTGGGCTTTTGAATCACCTAAATCCGAGTTCGTATGCAAAAGTTATGACCAAAACAATATCAGCTACTCCGCGCGCAAGTTTTGACAAGTTTACACGTGACGGCCTTGGGTGACGCCTTCACGTTTCTTCTGGGCCGTCACCACTTTTACTCTTGACGCCGTCACCAAAATGCTCTTGACGCCGTCACCTACTGTTCTCAGAAAGGAAAATTAAGAGTTAGGCGTTTTCTTCACTTTTATGCTCCAAAAACGTCCGAATTGCTTCCTTTTCCAGATGCAATCAAAATAAAATACTAAAAATGAAAATAAAATACTAAAAATGAAAATAAACTAAATTAACTAACTCAATACTAAAGATGCAATCAAAATAAAATACTAAAAATGAAAATAAACTAAATTAACTAAGGTTGTGAGCAATAAGTGGAGAAAATGTGTTTACTTAGATTTCACTACTCCCTAGATATCTTTTACACGTTAATTACTTGTTATAGTTGCGTGGATGACGGATTGTATTCCTTAATACCATTCATGGGGTGGCGCACTTAATTCCCCAATCCTATGAGTGCCTACTTCACTCCTATGTCGAGCCGGCTAAGAAGCTCCTAACATGGGATCATTAGAATTTACTCATGCATTAAATACAACCAATAAAACCTAGTGCACGTCAGTTCATGTTTCCTAATACGTTCAAGCATGTTACCATTTGGAGATCTGCCAGTTTTCTTAAGCCTAACATCGAAATCATTCATCCAATACAACCATACACAAGTAATCAACACATAATTAACATCTAGGTTTCATTAGATCTAAGCAAACACAAGATAGATCTAGCCTAGCATGATGGAATTAAGACAAGAACAAGATATAGACAACCAACACATAGTCATATTGATTGAATTAAAAGAATACTTATCTCAATTACACATGAAAGGGTTCAAGGGCTGAGAACCCTTGAAAAACCTGTAAAATTCGTACTAAGTTTGGCCTTAGGGTTTCTCCAAAACTTCTCTCCTTTATGAATGAAAATTAGAAAACTATATATAGGAAATTGAGGCTGACGGCGTCAAGACAAAATTGGTGACGCCGTCATCTCGCCGCCAAAATACTTCTCGGACTGCCTTTATCTACTTTTGACGCCGTCACGTTATAGCATTTTTCAGGCCGTCACGTATTTTACTCTTGACGCTCTAAAAGATTTGATAAGGGGTGTGCCAAGGATATATGGTCTCTCGGGACTATCGAATAAATCCTTATGGTATTCCCGTTCTTCCTTGGTGGGCATCTTATCAAAGTATTTCTCTATAGTTTCTACTTCCTCTAATTCTTCTCCCTTATTAACCTCAACTTCCCTACTTTCATCCCTAGTCTCGGTTTCTACTCCAACTTCATCCTTGTCACTTTCTTCTATCTCTTTATCTATTGGCTTAATGGTGACAACATTGACAAAATGGACATGTTTAGATGATGAAGAGTCCTTAATTTGGATTCCGTTATTGGTGTCCCTAGTGTCCTTACTAGGTGTGGCTAACGCTTGATTGTTGAGGGCCTTCAACAAGTTGTCAATCTTGTTGGTCATCTCCGTTTGTTGTTGGTTGAATTCGGTTTCAAACCTAGCTATGCGAGCTTCTTGAGATGCCATGAACTTAGACATCAATCCTTCAAGATTGTTGGTACTACCATAATAGTTAGAAGGATTGTTGTTGAAAGTACGGTTGGAGGGTGGACCGTTTGGTCGGTAACGATTAGGCGGATTGGAAGAATTGGGTTGATTTTGTTTCCACCTAAGGTTTGGGTGATTTTTCCAAGAGGGGTTGTATGAATCACCGTAAGGGTTTGGCTCGGGCTTGAAAGTGTACCACTTATCTCCCGCTTCGTCGGTACGTGTGGATGCGTAGTCTGCAAAAGCTGTTCCGGGGAGTTCCACACAATCACGAGTGTCGTGGGGACCACTACATAATTCGCATGAAGAAGTGATTTTGTTCACTTGGCTTGAAGGCTTAGGAGCTTCATAGGATTTCATGAGAAACTTGACTTGGTCCTCAAGTTCCATGATCCTATGGTCGGGAGTGCTAGAATTGTTCGAAGGCAAAGATATTTCCTTGACCGTTTTGTTCAAATCACGGGGATCATTCCAACTTTCGTTGTCATAGAGAGCAAGATCTTCTATGAGTTCCCATGATTGTTCAAATCACGGGGACCACCGGCCGATTGGTCAATGGCTCGCCTCGTGGAGAGATCGATATGGTCATAAAAGATTTGGACTTGGAGCCAAAGATCTATGCCATGATGAGGGACTTTTTGGAGTAAGTCCTTGAAACGAGTCCATGCTTCATAAAGAGATTCATTTTGACGTTGTTGGAACATCAAGATGTCATTTCTAAGCTTAGTAGTTCTCCCCGGTGGGAAAAATTGAGCAAGGAAACGAGTGGTGAGATCATCCCATGTGGTGATGGATCCCGCGGGTAAACGCTCAAGCCATTGACTAGCTTGATCCCGTAGAGAGAATTGGAATAGGCGTAATCGGGTTGTCTCTCTAGTTTCAACATCTAAGTCTATGGAGTCTACGATTTTAAGGAAGTCCTTAAGATGTTGGTTTGGATCTTCGGAACGAAGTCCATGGAATGCACATCCGCTTTGCACCAACCGGATGGTGTCGGATTGCAAGGGGGTCACATTGGCTCCGGTGAGCTCAAGGGT
Source organism: Artemisia argyi (assembly GCA_030686995.1). Taxonomy (NCBI): domain Eukaryota; kingdom Viridiplantae; phylum Streptophyta; class Magnoliopsida; order Asterales; family Asteraceae; genus Artemisia; species Artemisia argyi. Next base: position 191,852,858 of record CM060692.1, on the reverse strand, counting down.
GTTTCGGTAGCCTTGGTGGCTAGGTCGGGAATACTCTCCTAAGGTTCGGGGCCTAAGAGGTTCTAGTGGTGGGTTTTGTTGTGGTGGGATGACAGGTTCAAAGATGTTCCCATCGTCCATGATGTCGGGTGGTGAAGAGTTACGAACAAAAACACAAAGAAATAAGATAGACTAAAGAAAACCTAAAAATAAAAAATAAAATCTAACTAGAAAGGAATCTAGCAAGTAGACCTAATAAAAAGAGATTCTAACCTAGACAATAACTATTCCCCGGGCTGCGGCGCCAAAAACTTGATACGTGGGAATCGCACCAGGCTTTACCTCTCAAGGGATCTTGAGAAGCTTACAACCCCCACCAGGCAGTGTACCTGATCGTTGTAGTATAGTATAGTGACAAGTATCGGGGGATTGATCGTTCAGCTAGGAATAGTGTCGCTAGGATTAGAAAACCTAAATACTAGTTCTAAAGATGAAGGATGATTATTTTTGTATTTTTATATTTTTTTGAAAGCAAGTAAATATCTCAGGTTTTAAGGATTTGGGCGGAATTAGTTGTGTTAGGATTAAAAGTGACGATCTTTATTGAGTCAAATAGTTAGTTAAATATATCAATGTAATAGTTAGTAAATGCTAGTTTATTAAGTTTATGTGTATTATTCATGCTTGTATAAAGTCTAAGGGCTAGTTATGTAATATGGTCAAAGATATGTGAAGCCCTAGACTACAAGTATAAATACACATGTAAGGCCTCATTTTGAGGTTGGTTCTCTTAATAATATCAAGGTTATTATTTCACACACTAGGAGTTCCCTTCCACTCTCTCTCTCTACTTACTTTCTCTCTCTAGATCTAGCCTAGATTCACAAGTGATAAGGTTGTTCTACGGTCCTACAAGTGGTATCAAGAGCCAGGTTAATTTTAGGTTGTTTTAGATCGTTTTGTGGGTGAAAAATCGGTTTTCTAAGAATCTCGTTACTGTTCATACGTATTTTATCAAGTTAGGAGAAAAATTTTCGAGTTAGGAAATTTTTTTCGAGTTAGGTCTCAAGTTAGCGAGTTAGAATAATTTTTGTCGAGTTAGGATTTTGGTCTATCGAGTTTGGGTTCAAATTTTGGCGAGTTAGGCCAAGTTTCTTGCGAGTTTGGTCAAGTTTCAGCGAGTTAGGTTGATTTTTTTTCTATCGAGTTTCAAGTCAACTTCGCAAGTTATCGAGTTAAGTGTTACCGAGTTTGGGAGTCAATACTTATCGAGTTAGGATTTAAAACTTACCGAGATATTTGGCGAGTTAGCCTTTTGCCTTATCGTACTTCGAGTAAGGTTCCTTGTGGCTACTACCTAAACGAAACTCTGCCCAAATTTTCTAAACCTACCAAGTTTGAAAGTTAGTAAGCCATACCGAGTTAGACAACTTTCAAGGACATGCCGAGTTTGGATCTTTAAAGACATACCGAGTTAGATACATACCGAGTTTGGATTTCTCTCTATACATACCGAGTTAGATATTCAAGAAATCATACCGAGTTTGAGTTTGACAAGGTTTACCGAGTTTACCAAGTTTTTTGGCAGGAAAATTTGAGTAAAATTTATTTTTCACACGAGACTTAACGTTCAATTTTTACGCGAGATTCAAATTTTGGTATAAGGTTGAAAATTTTGGCCCGAAATTCAAATTTTTAGGCCAAAATTCAAATTTTTTCGGTAAAATTTGGCGTCAAAATTTTGAAAACTCAAATTTTTCAGGTAACCTTAGAATTGTATTTCTTTGTGATTTTCAAATTTTGAGAAAGAAAATTTTCGTATTCATTTTTTGGAGGGAAAATTTGAAATCACAAAAATTCAACCGAGAACGTTTTTCATCTTCACCAAATCATCTAATCTTCAAACAACAACCTTTGTTATCTTAAAAGATCCTAAGATCAACTTTATCACATATCGTTAAACAATGGAAATAAAAGAGCAGAAGGAAAGAGAGACGCAAGTAAGGATAAAGCTCGCAATGCACTCCAAAGAAAATTGTTTAATACATTTTGAATCAGTTAAGCTTCAATGTGTGGCCCTCTCAGAAGCAAGTCAACCATTATGGGATTCATCATTTCTTAGAACTTTTAAGACATTCTTCGAATCTGAAATGGACTTTGTTACCTTCAAAAGGAATCTTCAAAACAACATAGTTCAACTCAAAATGCAAATTGAACAGGGAAGTGATTGCATGGTAGGATTTAGAGAGCTCAAGACACAGTTAAAAGGGTTCATGACCATGGATTTTAGAGCGTTTAAGAATTCTTGGGATTATACATCAGCAAGCAGTATATGGAAAAAACACTTCACTAGCATAGAAGTTGAAGTCTTTAGAGATCAATTTCTTAATCATATGAACATACTGGAAATGGTGCTTAATGCAAGATCACTTCATCTGAGGGAGATGCAGAAAAAGAAGAGGGATTCAAATGAAAAAGAAGGAAGCACTTCAGGGAATGAGATTGAGAAGCTGAAACGGGAAAGAGAGCTAATTGAAAGAGAGATGCAGTTAAAGGAAACAGAGGTGATTGAAAAAGAGACAGAGAAAGATTTTCAAATAGAAGAGGAAACTGTCAACGAGGATGATGCATCCGATGATAGTTTGGTTTTCACGGGAAGTGATTCATCCTCAGAACAGCAGGTTCAAAGCAGCAGTCCAAGCTATGATTCAGATACTGATGGTACACAAAGGAATGAAGCTGTTTGGGACACCGAAGATGATCATATCAGACCTTTATCAGACACAGAGATATTGGCTACGGTACAACATTCATATTCTCATGATAATGTTAATATATTTGAGAATATGTTTGTTCATGATCAGACACATCCTGAGCATTCTGAGTCTTTTAGTGATACATATGTGGTGGAACAAAATGATAGTAATATCACTTTTGTTACTCAAGATATGGATCCTAATAGAGGTGAGCCTGCCCAGGATGGATCTTCTTATGAACAAGATCGTGCCTTATTTGCTTCATTAATCAATAATTTCAAACATGAACTTGACAAGTGCAAAAACGACAATCGTGAAGCTAAGCAAACGAATGTCTTATTGACAAAAGAGCTTGAGAGATTTAAAGAAATGGAAAAAGGTTTTCAAAATGTAACAAAAAGAAAAGATGAACTTGAAGCTGAAAACTCAAACCTTAAATCTCAAGCTCGGAAGTTTGAAATGAATGGAGAGTCTGTCAAATCAATTTTAAAAAGAAATGAAGAACTTGAAGTTGGTTATAGAGAAGTTGTTCTTCGTGAAAAACGTTCCATTCAAAATCTGGATTCTCAAATGGTTCTTAACAACAGAAAGGTTCAAGCACTTGTAAAAGAGAATAGTGATTTAAAATGTGAAAATTCAAGGCTTAAGCAAACCACTTCAAATTTTGAGATTGTTAATACAAAACTGGAGAATGAAAATCAAGAATTTTTTAAACGAACAAACGATCTTGAAAACAAACTTCGAAAATCGGGACAAACTTCTCAGACTATCAACATGCTGCCTACTAAAGATGAGGAGGTTGAGAAACAAACATCTGGGATTGGTTTTGTGAATAATGCTAATGTGGAAAATGAAAAACCTTGTTTTTTAAACAAAGTGCAAAAGTTGACACCTATTTTGTATAACGCTAATAATATGGGAAAAGAATTGTCAGATGATCTTTTGTTTGAGTCTCAGGATATTTTAAAATCTGAAGAGGAAAAACGTTTGAAAGTAAAACAAACAAAAAACCCTCTCTCGTATCACAGCTTTGTGTATGGTTGTACACAATTGACAGATTTTCCAAAAGCACCTTTCAAAAGAAAAGACACAAATGTGAAAAGATTTTTCAAAGAAGCTCAACTTGCTACTTATGATGCTACGTTATGGCAAAATAGAGCAAGGAAACAATTTTGTAATCTTAAACATCACATTGAGCAAACGTTAAAGGTCATTTGGTTTAAGTAAGAAAACATCACAAACAACGTTTTCTCTAATCCTCTTTTATTAGATGTACGCCTTAAGTTAGAAGTCAAAAAGATTTTGAAAGATGAGATTGAACCTCGTGTGAAAGATATCAACTTATGTTTTGAGTACTTTGAAAATTATCTTGTAACTGAAATGAGAGAAGATCTAAAGTACGTTCACTCTCTGGAAGACGAATTTGATGAAAAATGCTTAATTCTAGACATTCAAAAAGGTTTTTTCACAAATCAAATAGAGTCGTTCAAGTCAGCATCTGTTTGCCATGGGAAAGTGAATGAGAATTTTGAACAAACATCTTCTTTGAAATCTGAAAATCTTTGTCTCAAAAAGAAAATCACCGAGCTTTCAAAAGAAGCAGCTGATGTCAAAGAAGAACTGTCAAAAAGAACTGCTCAGTTTGAGAAACATCTTGCAAAACTCGAAGCACAAAGTATCTCTTTCCAACTAAAACTGCAAGAGCAGAATGAGAAAATGTCTTCTGAAAACTCTTTGACATCAGTGCTTAAAGAAAAAGAAAAGATTTTTGAAGAAAATTGTGATGATACCAATATCAAGTTTGATTTAGACGAACTTGATACAAAAAATCTTGAATTGGAACATGCTGTGGCATCATTACAAAAAGAAAATGAGCATTTGAAACAGACTTACAAAAACTTGTTTGATTCAATCAAGCAGTCAAGAGTTCAGAATCAAACTTTAAACAAATCTGACTCTCATATCACACCAAATCATCTTTTTGAAAAAGAAAAGTCTGTGCTTCAAAAGAAAATTGTTGAATTGGAAAAAACGATTGCACAACAAACCAAGGATTTTGGTGATGCCAAAAATGATTTTTCAATTGAAACCGACAAATATGAAAAATATTTTTCACATCTTGAAAATCAAAATGCTTCTTTGCAAGAAAAACTGGCATCATCAGATCATCTTTCTCTTAAAAAAGAATACAATGATTTGAGAACGTCATACAATGCCTTAAAAGCGAAGTTTGATGTTCTTAACCGGTCAAAAGGAAAATCTCAAGTTTCAAACGAGTCTAAACCACAAGTAAGTGTTTCGGAGAAGGTTTACACGGGTGAATCTTCCAAACCATTTTCGAAAAAGGTTTCTTAGTTTACAACCTATTCTTTGCAAAAAGGAAGGAAATTTTCAAAGAGACCTAATTTTTCTGAAACATTTACTCCTCAAAAGGTTTCAAATGCAAGTGCTCATAAAGAAAAGAATCAAGGTTTTCAAACTCCATACTCTCGTTTTACTCCGGTAAAGCCATTGTGGAAACCAAAGCAATGCCATTCAAAACATTTGAAATATTCATACTCTGAAATGCTTCCGCTACAACAAAAGAATGGCTATGCTTTGAAAAAACCAAATTCTGGAAGGTTTCCATTCATCTCAAAAACGAATTTTCGAAATGAAACGCCGAGTTTCAACAATGGATGGAGAACTTCTTATTCAAGTTTTAAAACTCCAAGAGAGACACCGAGTTTCTCAAACAACTTTCAAAAGCAAAAGAGTTTTAAATCACCGTTGATTCCACGAGCTTTATTTCAAAATGAAACACCAGTTTTCAGTCCTCGTTGGAATTCAACTTCTTTGTCTCGGATTGACACAACTTTCAAATGGATTTCAAAATATGGTAAACCTGTTGGCGCTGTGCTTAAATGGGTTCCAAAAGTTGTTGTCTAATCCAAAAACATAATGACTTCTTAGTATTTCAGCTAAGGACTCGTTCTTCATAGAAAGGAAAGTGGTTAAATCAAAACAAAGGTTTTACATATTCTTTGAGCACTTATCCTAAAAACATTATGGCTTATGCACACATAACAGTGTATAACCCGCGATTTTCAAAGAAAGGACTATGTTGTACATTTATGTGCGATAATCCTAAAAGAAAAGAAGACTTCTCACCAAAAAGCTTATCAAAGTCTTCTTAATTTTCTGAGCAAAATTTTGAAAAATGTTTCAAAAGGTTATCAAAACGTTTTAGCTCAAGATATTACTCCCTCAAATCCTTAAAAGCTTTAATTTAATCAAAATGTTCTATTTTTGAGGGGGAGTAATATAAAGTCGTTCCAAAAAGATCATGCTTAAAGGAAACAAATATGGAATTAACAAACATCCGTTTCTCCCATAAGCTATCCAAAAAGAAAAGGTTTTAATCAATTGGTATCAAAAATACCATAGATATGCTATTTTTGAGGGGAGAAGACGTGATTAAAATGTGATCGTCTTGAATCTCAAAAGAGCTCGACTCAGAAATGACCCAAGAATTGACGAAACAACAAAAGTTAGTAATCGAAAAGACTTATCCTCGACGGGTAATAACATCAAGTTAGTTACTAGAGCTAGTTGTCACCTAAAAGCTGACAATGGAACTCTTTAACTAGCCACGTAAGCGTGTCTCGAAAAGGATTTGTCTTAGTAGAAACGTATCGTTTCGAGAAACTTTATGTGGACTTGACCAGGCCGGGTAATAACTTCAAGCTAGTCTAACTAGTGATGTAAGCGTGTCTCGAATCGGTCATGTTCACTGAAAGTGGATCAATTCAAAAAGTGCAAACTCCTCACGCATGTGCCAATTTCTTAATAAATCCATGAGCACATGTGAAGGGGGAGTCCTTCAAATGAAATGCAAAACTCTCGAAGTGTTAACAAAGTATGTTTTATTATCATAAACACTTTGAGAGATTTTCACAAATGGTTTAATGGCAACAATAGGATAGTCATGAAGTTATAAGGTGACTAAGGTTAGGAAAAACCGTCCTATGATCCGCCAGAGCCGGAGGGATCTACCCAAGGACAAATCCAATAGATTAGAATTAGAAGTCCTTAGGTATGATCTGAAAAAAGGAGAAAAGAACGAAAGGAGAAAGAAGGGGTTGAAGAATTAAAAAGAAAAGCAAATGAAAGGGTGAAAAGAAATAACCCTCCAAATGTTCAACCTTAGGGCAGACATCGGGTTCAACTCATATGCTACTGGTTGTTACTAAGGTGACACCGGTATTGAAGATAAAGACGTCATGGACCCAGTGACGCACTGCACTTAACCTTCTATCCACTCAAGTTCTCTTAAAAGAGCTTGTTTCATTCTCACGGGGAACCGGTGTAATCTATCTACTTATCTCTTAGAGATGGTTGATATTGAAGCAGGAGACCCCTCCCTAGTCTCCGCATAGGAAAACCAAATTATGCACTTATCGAGTCTAGAGCCATGAGATTCATTAAAAAAATCTCTTAGGATACACTTCCTATGAATACACTTGTGTTCGCCAAAAAGGACACAAGTTGTAAGAGTCTTTATGAGATCTATGGATCTTGCCTTATCTTTTATGATGGTTACTATGTTCCAAAACGGTCTACAGTTGTGGGGTGATCTCCAGCAACTCACCTGAATCATTGATGTACTTCGGTGGATCTTGTAAGCCCTCTCAGGGGTATCTGATTCAGGAACGGCCTTGGTAAGTGTTAGAAGGAGTCTTCACACTATGATGTTGATGATCTCTAATTCCGAACCTGTATGTACCGGATACTTTATTGCTAACTGTTCTATGCAGGTACTCATGAATGTTCCTTGGAGAAAGACCGTTACCATCACTCAAAGATCCACATGCTCATACCCTGCAAAGGTCTCTTCAAAGATCAAAGCAAAGCAAAGTTCAGAACGTTTCTAAGTCAAAATCAAAGAATCTACAAACTTAAGAAACAATGATTAAAGTCAAAGAAAAGAGAGCTTCACAAAGATTCAACGTCAATCAAAGTATGAGCATGATGGAAAAGACGTAAAGACAACAGAGTAAAGATGTTGTCCAAAGGCAAGAAAGATCACAAAGCATGATTGGAACAAAGGAACTAGCAAAACTATTACACAACAAGACTCAACGTTCAAAGAGAACAAGCTTCAAAGATTAAAGATCAAAGTCACAAAAGAGAGATCTCAATGATCACCCTTAGGGGGAGATTGTTAGCATTAGAAGTGTTGATCATTTATGTAATCAAAGAGAGATCTCAATGATCGTCCCTTAGGGGGAGATTGTTAGGATTAAAAGTGACGATCTTTATTGAGTCAAATAGTTAGTCAAATATATCAATGTAATAGTTAGTAAATGCTAGTTTATTAAGTTTATATGTATTATTCATGCTTGTATAAAGTCTAAGGGCTAGTTATGTAATATGGTCAAAGATATGTGAAGCCCTAGACTACAAGTATAAATACACATGTAAGGCCTCATTTTGAGGTTGGTTCTCTTAGTAATATTAAGGTTATTATTTCACACACTAGGAGTTCCCTTCCACTCTCTCTCTCTACTTACTTTCTCTCTCTAGATCTAGCTTAGATTCACAAGTGATAAGGTTGTTCTACGGTCCTACAAGTTGCTAGTCAACTAACCCAATACTAAAGATGCAATCAAAATAAAATACTAAAAATGAAAATAAATTAAATTAACTAAGGTTGTGAGCAATAAGTGGAGAAGTTGTGTTTACTTAGATTTCACTACTCCCTAGATATCTTTTACACGTTAATTACTTGTTATAGTTGCGTGGATGACGGGTTGTATTCCTTAATACCGTTCATGGGGTGGCGCACTTAATTCCCCAATCCTATGAGTGCCTACTTCACTCCTATGTCGAGCCGGCTAAGAAGCTCCTAACATGGGATCATTAGAATTTACTCATGCATTAAATACAACCAATAAAACCTAGTGCACGTCAGTTCATGTTTCCTAAGACGTTCAAGCATGTTACCATTTGGAGATCTGCCAGTTTTCTTAAGCCTAACATCAAAATCATTCATCCAATACAACTATACACAAGTAATCAACACATAATTAACATCTAGGTTTCATTAGATCTAAGCAAACACAAGATAGATCTAGCCTAGCATGATGGAATTAAGACAAGAACAAGATATAGACAACCAACACATAGACATATTGATTGAATTAAAAGAATACTTATCTCAATTACACATGAAAGGGTTCAAGGGCTGAGAACCCTTGAAAAACCTGTAAAATTCGTACTAAGTTCGGCCTTAGGGTTTCTCCAAAACTTCTCTCCTTTATGAATGAAAATTAGAAAACTATATATAGGAAATTGAGGCTGACGGCGTCAAGACAAAATTGGTGACACCGTCATCTCGCCGCCAAAATACTTCTCGGACTGCCTTGATCTACTTTTGACGCCGTCACGTATTTTACTCTTGACGCTCTACCTTGTGACGCCTTCAATTCTATACTGGGCCGTCATGAAAATTATTCTTGACGCCGTCAGGATTTTCTTCTTGACGCCGTCACCTACTGTTCCCAGCAAGGAAAATTAAGACTTTGGCGTTTTCTTCACTTTTATGCTCCAAAAACGTCCGAATTGCTTTCTTTTCCAGATTTCTCTCCCAAAGTACCTAAAATCACAAAAGGAACGATTTAGGGCAATATTTGATCAAATAAATTCAATTCCGGGGCTTAAATGACCCCCTAAAAGTGGTTCATTTTTCGTCTCATCAGTAGGACAAAGTTTTTCCAGAAATTTTTCGAAAACTTAACATAAGAATTTCTGCAGGTCACTTCTGACGGCGTCAGGAAGAAATTCCTGACGGCGTCACGTGTAAAAATCAGGAAATTTTACCAGTTTTGTTTTTTCTAACGGAGTCTTAAAGTTTTTGTTAATTCTTTATTTTTATAATCTCCAGGAAATCTGCAAACATCATTCCACAAGCATTATATTTTACTTTGTTTTCTAGGATTTGTTAGCATATATAGTTTGCCGCCGATTTTACGCGAGGTTGCCTTGTTTGTTTTCTCAGGTTTAACAGCTTATGTATGACAAGAAGATGATTTATATTTTGGAAGGGAAGTTTTGATTGTTCATTTTCTTAGAGGAAGATCTAACCTGGTTACCATATTATCCATACCGAGCGAATCAGGGGATTATTTGATTCCATTCTTTTACCTATTTTACTTTTACATTCTTTACTTGAACATTGGGGACAATGTTCATCCTAAGTGTAAGGGGAGGGTAAATGATGATACCTCATAGGATACAATTGCATTTGAGTTTATTTGTTTGATGGTAGGTGTGTAATAAAACTATGAGAAATACTTGTTAGTGTAATCTTAGCGCCAAATTTAATTTTTTTTACAATATTTAGGAGTGAAACTTTAGCCTTATCAAACGTCTCATGGATAGGAGTCATATGACTAGCACAAACCGTACCATTCAGAAAAATTTTCCACCCAAATATGTGAGGTTCGCCTTTAGATTTGATAGGAAAAACATTCATTATTAGTGCTTATAAGTGTACCGGTAGCATTTAGATTCTAGAACTTGCGTTAGTGATGCATCCCGAGACCGCTAGTGAGACTACATTCGCGTGGTAGGATTTAATACATGATAAGAGGCATTAGGATCACCCTTGTGTTAAACCCGTATCATAATTACTTGACCATTTAAGTCATATTACTTGGCTAGTTAAGTCAATTAATTTTTCCCACACCCTTAGCGTTGTACTCATTTTTAGTACACGAAACCCCTAGTACACCCCTCCGAGCCTATCTTTTCGTTTCTAACTTTAAGCATCTTACTTAAAGGAAGAATTTGTTACACCCCACTTAAATGTACAACCAAATCGCCTTAGCCTTTCGTGTATGCACTCATCTTTAGTGCATTATTGTTATTTGTTTAAACCCTTAGTTAGTTATCTAATTAATTACATGGTTGCTAAGTCGAGTCATATCCTTGTACATATTGTTTTGGGACGATTGGGACTCATGGGTAAAGTACTTATTTTATGGAGTAATGGGGAAGAACATCATATATTACCCCATATGTGCGTTAATCTTAAAAGTACTCCAAGTGTTTTGATTATCTTAATTCGAGTCATTAGATTAGTTTATTGTAAAGTATGTAAAAATTCAAGTATAAGGGAACGTTCATTCCCTATGATGTATTATTTTGGATGGTAGGGTAAAAGTGTATTCAAAAAAATAAAAATAAATAAATAAATAAATAATAAAAAAATCGAAAAAAATTAAAAAGAAAAAAAAAATAGAAAATGAAAAGAGAAAAAACATACAGACTACCATCCCGTTTCATTGTATGTTTATTTTATGTTTTTATTATTTTTCATTTATTAGTTTAAGTCGAGTCTAGTCTTTGCTTAGCAACGCCACATTGTACATATAATTAACCAAGATGATTAGCTCGCCACCAGTAAAGATTGCCTATATCCAACAAAACCGTGTATTCCATATCCCTACACCTAACGTTACAACCCTTTAAAAAGACCTCTTTGATAGTTTACCCTAGGTGCTTACGCCATGTGGTGGAGGTTTGATCATTTCCTAAGCCTATGGTAATCTATTTTTGCTATGACAGGTAGTAAGAGATGTTTTCCATTTCCTTATTGTGATATTACTTTATTACACCCGAGAGATGTGAGTATCCAAACACTATTTGTGAGGTGCTAGTGTATGACATCCGTGCTTGTCTTTGGTCTTTAGTGGAACGATTATTTGTTTTAATTACTTTTATATTAGTGTTAAATGACCCCTAACTTGTATTTTGACTAGAATAAAAGCGCATTTGCTTGAGGACAAGTAAATCTCAAGTGTAAGGGTATATGATGAGGCAAAAAATGAACCATTTTTAGGGGGTCATTTAAACCGGAATTGTAATTTATTTGATCAAATATTGCCCTAAATCGTTTCTTTTGTGATTTTAGGTACTTTGGGAGTGAATTTTGGAAAAGGAAGCATTTTGGACGTTTTTGGAGCATAAAAGTGAAGAAAACGACAAAGACTTAATTTTCCTTGCTGGGAACAGTACCTGACGGCGTCAAGAAGAATTTTATGATGGCTTCAGGTGCAAAATGGATGACGGCCCAGAGAAAACGTGACGGCGTCAGAAGTAGGGCGTCAAGAGTAAATTTGGTGACGGCCTGGAAAAGGATTACACATGACGGCGTCAGATATAGATCTAGGCAGTTCGAGAACTTTATTGGCGGCGAGATGACGGCGTCAGATTTTTCCTCTTGACGCCGTCACCTCAGAAAATCTATATATACTTTTCTATTTTTTATTCATTAAGGAGGAACTTGTGTGGAGAATTCTAGGGCCGAACCTAATAAACCCTAGGTCGTTTGTAACAGCATTTTCAAGGGTTTTCACCCCTTGAAACCCTTCATGTTCAATTAAGATAAGTTTTTTTTCAATTTATTCAATATGTCTATGTGTTGTTTGAATATATCTTACACTTGTCTTGATTTTAACATGCTAGGCTAGATCTATTGTGTGTTTGCTTAGATGTAATGAAACCTAGATGTTGATTATAGGTTGATTGTTTGTTTATAGTTGTAATGGATGAATGATTTCAATGTTAGGCTTAAGAAAACTGGCAGATCTCCATTGTGTAACTTGCTTGAACGTCTTAAGAAACATGAACCGATGTGTACTAGTTTTTTATGGTTGTATTTAATGCATGAGCGAATTCTAGTGATCCCATGTTAGGAGCTTCTTAGGCGGCTCGACATAGGAGTGAAGTAGGAGCTTATAGAATTGGGGAAGTAAGTACGCCACCCCATGATTGGTATTAAGGAATATAACCCGTCATCCACGTAACTATAACAAGTAATTAACCTGTAAAATATATCTAGGGAGTAGTGAAATCTAAGTAAACACAATTCTCCCATATATTGCTCACACCACTATCTTAATTTAGTTTATTTTCATTTTTATTATTTTATTTTGATTGCATCTTAGCTATTGGGTTAGTTGACTAGCAACTAATTCCGCCCACTCCTCTAAAAATCGAGATTTTACTTGCTTTCATAAAAATATAAAAATACAAAAAGAATCATCCGTCACCTCTAGAACTAGTTTTTAGGTTTTCTAATCCTAGCGACACTATTTCTGAGTTGAACGATCAATCCCCCGGTACTTGTCACTATACTATACTACAACGATCAGGTACACTGCCTGGTGGGGGTTGTAAGCTTCTCGAGATCCCTCTAGAGGTAAAGCCTGGTGCAATTCCCACGCATTAGTACTTGTAGCTGGTCATTTGTAAAGAGAGAAGGGAATATGGTATCTCATAGTATAGCGACATGAGCATTAGGATGCACTAACGATGTTATTTTATACTGCGAAGTTCCAAGTTGTGCGTCCGTATTAGTTTCGAAAGATGTTGTATCTCCTGTTTGTTGAATGACAAATTCTCTCTTATTATAAAAAAATAATAATAAATCAAACTCACTCGTAAGTCTAAGCACAATTGTTTAAACAATCAAATAGAAAAGCATTTTGTTGACTTTACATCAAATGGTGACATTAGTTTAGGATGGCAAAAACACCCGAAATTGACGGGGATTACCGAAACCTGAACTGGTTGGGTTAGTTTTAAGGTTGGGTTAGCAGGTTTGGGTATTAATAACTTTTTTAGACGGGTATGGGTTCGGTGACGTAATACCCGTCAAATTACCCGTACTCGTACCTATATTCATTTACCCAATTTCGTACCCGCTTTATTGCTACTAGCAGGGTATCCGCGCGTTGCAGCGGCGGGTACCCTGAAATAAAAATTTTCGATGGAATTAATAAAAATGCCACGGGAAGTCATTCCGACACCTAAATTTGCCTCGAGAACGAAATACTAAAAGATTTGGTAAACTACACTTCCCATCCTAGCATATATTTACAATCTTAGTCCCTAAGGGTGCAATAGGGTTCACACAAGGTACAAAACACTTTCCTATATAAACCTAATTATACCCTCACTTAGGGTTTGACACCCTTTCTCGCTAAAACCAGCCGCACCCTATTTCTTCTTCTTCTCTAGTCATTTTTCGGGCCAAACAAACACCACCGCCGACCACTTAAACTCACCGCCACCCCCATCACACTCCTTACAACCTCCCCATCATTTTGACGTACATCATGCGCCAAGAAACACCTCCCAACACCACAATTAACACCACCACAGCTCGAGTTCATCACCAAAACCATCTCTCTCGTTTTGTTGATATCGGCGGTCGAAGGTAGGAAAACCCACCACCCTTTTTGTCGTTCTAGCGACGGTGGGGGAAAAGTACATGAATTTTCAAGAGTTTTTGATTAAATAAAGATTAAAACTAATAAATATGAAGCTAAATAATTGTTTGGTATTATTTTCTTTGTTTTTGTTGTTGTCGTTGTTATTGAGTCGCAAAAACAAGGGATGCCGTGAGCTTGAGCTCACAGCCTTGTGTATCGAGTCGAGTTTTATTGAGTCGAGTCTTGGTCATAGGTTCGTGTCTAGGTTAAGATGGAGTGTTGTACATTGTGTTTAAATAATTGTAATATTGGGTGTGGGGGTGTTTTTAATGTTATTAATGTAGAACGAGGGTTGTACATTGTGTTTAAATGATTGTAATATTGGGTGTATGAGTGTTTTTAATACTATTAATGTAGAATGAGGGTTGTACATTGTGTTTAAATGATTGTAATATTGGGTGTAGGGGTGTTTTTAATGCTATTAATGTAGAATTCTAAGGAAAGTGGTCTGAATTTCGATTCATGCTAGTTTTTGTTGTACACAATACTTTGGTTGTTGTAATTATGAAAATTGTTTGATTTAAAGTGTCATGCATCATTTTTGTACATCTTAATTTTTTTAAAGAGAAAGTTCTTCCTCCCTTATAAGTAGTATAGATAGATTAGTCCGTTTACTCAAAAACTGCCTCGAACCTGACTTGTTGCCATGCCCTACTTTAGTTGCTCTGGTTACTTACTTACCTACTAGGAGTGAGCATCGGGCCGGTCCCGACCCGATACCGACAAGCCCGAATCTCGAGATCGCCGGAAAAACCAATCGACTCCCGACCCGAAACCAGTCGGATCGGTATCGGGACGGTCGGGATCGGTCGGATTTGTCTGTTTTCTTTGTTGTTTTCCGGTTTTCATCTTGTCCCGACAAGCCCGAATCCCGAGATCGCCGGAAAAACCAACCGACTCGGTTTACTAGTCGGGATCAGAATCGGGCCGTCGGGATGGTCGGAATCGGGGCGGTTATCGGTGGTATACCTACCTACCAAATATACTATTACTTCAACTTGAAAGAGCAGCTCTAAGTTTCAATTAAGAAGATGATACACATCCATTCACTGTAAATTGTTTACAAGATTTTTTTTTTTTTTTTTTTTTTTTTTTTTTTTTTTTTAATATAAATTCCCGCTTAATTTCAGGAAAGATTTCAAAATAAAGAAAGTGGGGACATTTATTTTAAGATGAGGATTCTTTCTTCTTCTTGTGTAAAATTAAATAAATATAAATAACCCCTTCTCAAGATCCGCTCGGTTTGAGGTATCAATCCAATCCTTTTTACTCTTTGATGTTTTTACTGTCAGTGATGTATTCTTGATGCTTTATTTCTATGATTATCTTATAAAAATCCAAACTTTATAAGCTCTCTACCCTTTTTCACCGATTAAATTGATGTTTTTGCTGTCACTGATGTATTCTTGATGTTTGATGTCTATAATTATCTTAAAAGAATCCACACTTTTGATAGCTTTTTACCAATTAATTTGATGTTTTTACTGTACTCTTGATGTTTGATTTTTAGTCTTTTCTGATAAAAATCCAATTTTTTTTAGGTTTTATAACTCTTTGCTGATTAATTTGTTGATAGAAATCCAAACTATATAAGCTTTCTGCCCTTTTTATGGGTTTTTACCTATTAATTCCATGTATTTACTGTCACTTATGTCTTCTTAATGTTTCATTTGCATACTTTCTATGTCTTTATAAGTTTGTAACTGATTAATTTGATGTTGTTGTTGTCACTTATGTATTCTTGATGTTTGATTTGCATACTTTTTCATTTTTTTTACACTTGTTCTATAGTTTTGGTCTACTACTTGTTTGATCATGTCTTTGATTCGTATGTTATGTTGTTTTCTCAATGCTTTATATGTATTATAAGTTAGATTTCTATTTAAAAAAAAACTGATAAAAATAGGACCTTTTAGGTGTTCTGCAACTTCTATTGGTTTTCCAAGTAATTTGATGTCATGACCATCACCTAAGTCTTCTTCTTGTTTGATATCTACTAAAAAGTTTGATAAAAATGCAAACTTTTTTACCCACACAAGGTTTTGGTATCACATGCATTCTTGTTTGATATCTATTCCAACTAGGGTTTTCTTAATATGTTTCATTGTTGGTTTTCTACTCAAAAAGTAAACAAATAAAACTCGAGCTTTTTAAGTTCCTATTCCCTTTTTTTATAAGTTTTCTTCAGTAATTTGAGGCTTTGGTGGTCACATATGCCCTCTTCTTGTTTAATTTATGTCGAGGATTAGTTTGCTTCATTAGGGGTACATTCGTTTAGTGATTCATATAATTATCAACTTTTTTATATGGTTTACTCATAGTATGAAAGCAGCCTTAATAATTATATGTTCCTTTGACACCTTGCAGAGCGGCATTCATCTAATTCAATTAAGAACATGGAATCAAAGCATGTGGAGGTGTCTTGCGAATCAGTCCTGCCTCCACTATCTCCTAAACAACCATGGTTTGTTGCACAAAACTTGGAAGACGAAGCAGATGACACCCAAGTCGATATTTTTTACAACATTCATGACCCGATGTCTCATTATCGGTGCCAAATCCCTGAGCTACTTGGAAAACGTATTCGAGGGTGTTTCCATGGCTGTTGGGCGGTACTCTCCTCCAACCATCCACGTGACGTCATTTGGTCTCTTTGGAACCCAATTACATCTGAGATCATTAACCTCCCTCCCTTGAATCATATCGGATCAGAAGGGGATTGTGGTGATATAAGTGAATTTTGTTTGTCGGCCCCTCCTGAAGATCCCAATTCGGTTCTTTTGTTAATGAGAACTGCAAAACCCAATTTTGTGCACTGTAGGCTCGGAATCGATTCATCCTCCCCAGAAGCATGTAATAGACAGGAGTTAAGATGGACCGAATCAACATATGCAAACCAAATAAAGACCTTAACCGACTGCGATGGTTCGCTACATTGCCTAACTTGCTGCAATGGTAAAGTATATGCTTACATTAGATTAGCTGGCAATGGGCGTCGTCCTCGACTTATCGTGGAGGTTAATATTGTGATTAATGATTGTGAAATCAAGAAACAAAGAGAAGTTGTGATAACTTTATTGCCAATGTTGGAATTCGTTTGTCCTTTCATCGTTGATTGTCCCCTAATTTTACCTTTACTGAAAGGATCTTCTACAGAGCTGTTCCTTGTTGTTTTAGGTTTAAAAGACAAGGGTAAAACAGTTGGTGCTGTGATTTTGTTGAAATTGAACATGAATAATATGGCGTGGGAAGAAATCGAAGACCTCAAAGACACTATATTATCCATGGAACTTGATATTGATTCATCCTCATTTTATAGCCCAGCAATTGCCTCATCAGAATTCGGGGGTTACATACATATTCTTTCAGATAAGGGGAAAATCATATACTCGTACCACGTCAAAGATAAAACCATCTGCTTCTCTTGTATTCCTTTTTGCGCGGGACGAACAAACCACGTGTCGGCATGGACAATGCTCGAATGCACCAGGTATTGTACTGCTTATTTGCTTTAATTGTGTTTATTTACCTTGATGAAAATCATATTCCATGTAGGTTAGGAGTTGGTTGTATGCATGTTGACTGTAAACAAAAAATAAAAGGCCACAAGGAGATAGCCGTGAGATCAGTAAAGGGTAAACATGAGGTTGAATCACGCCAGCTCAGTTTTCCAAATGGTGTTTTGAAAATGAATTGTGTTGGTGTCGAAAGCCTTAAGCTGTCGCCCCTACGAAATGCTGGATATGAACGCAGGTATTGTATTGCTTTTAGTTATGTAAAGTACGTATTATGGGTGTGACAAATTGAAATTAATAACAGAGGTAATTTTCTTTGAATTATGAACTGCGATTTTAACTGTATTGTATATTTAACACGTTTTAAGAATCACTTCTTTCTTCTTCTCTCCGACTCTTTCCTGCAACAGCAAAAGAGAGATTAGTACATGTTTAGCTTTTGCGAGATTTTTTTTTTTTTTTTTTTTTTTTTTTTTTTTTTTTTTAATTGAAAATCATATATTTTGTAGGTTAGAAAGTGATAAGGTTGATGATGATGGATCACGCCTGCTCAATCTTCCGCCTCATGTTTTGGAGATGTTAATAAGGGAGTTTTGTGTTGGTGTCGAATACCTCAAGTTCCGTGCTACATGCAAACGTTGTCATTTAGCTGCACCTTTGATACCATGGAACAACGGAAAAGCATCAAAGATAATGCAAAAGTATTCAGTACCTTCACCGTGGCTGATAGTTTTTGACAAACATAAAGGCATTATCACTTTGACTGATCCCGTGTTTGGTGACAAGTATTGTATAAAAACACCTCAAGAGTTGATCTGCGATTTCCAAATAAAGTGTTCGAGGTTTGGTTGGTTGCTGATTTTAAAACCTGGTGGATCATTGATGTTCTTTAACCCTTTCACAACTGATATCCTCGAGCTTCCAGAGTTACCTAATACATATAAAATTTGTTTCTCTGCACCACCTACTTCTCCCGATTGCATGGTTGTTGGAATTGCAGTAGGTTGTCCAGCTCCGTGTCATGTTTGCATCCACATTGTAGGCGGAGAACCATCCTGGCGTATAACTTCTTTAGATGTTTGGGGTGATAAGTTTTTTAAATATCTAACATTCTATGGCCGGGATCTTTATGCCTTGAGGGAGGATGGAGGATTTGATGTTTTCAGGGAAATGGGTAGAGAAGATCATGCATGGTCGCGTGATGCAGCTAAAGCCCCAGCAAGCTGTTGCAAATCTTTACCACAATGTTTCCAGTTAATATGTGATCAGCATCTTTTACGAGTCATCGTGGGCAAGTTTGGAGAATCAGTTGAGGTATTCAGGAAACCCCTTTCACGAAACTGGGAGAAAATAGATACCTTAGGAAAACATGTGATATTTATATGTGGCGATTCATCTGTTTGCCTTGATGCCAAAACACCACAGATGGAGAACAAGATCTACTTTCCAACTTCTCCAATAATGTACTATTCACTCGAAACATGCAGGTTTCACACTTTGAATAACGAAGACAGCTTTGGGGATTTCTTTGGGACGAAACATCATCTCAGCCCTCATGGGTGGATTGAACCAAGGTGGTCCTGATTTATTTTATATATTACTGTATGTTATTTATAAGCACAATTGTATGTAAGTTGTTAAACAATGCATGTGACATTTCATTAATTAGTTAACAATGAAATTGTTTTATTTTGTTATGAAGAAGCAAGTAAACGCGACATCACCCTCTCCTTCTCCTCCTTGCCTACATGGACACAAAAACCATCGACCCAAAGGTTATAGTCTTTTATTCATTGTCTATGTCTTATTTCTTACCACCTTCTGCAAGTGCAATTAAATAGCATCAGCATAACTAATTCCATTAGAATTATTAACCAAAATATAATCTGAGCAGGAGGCAAGTTTGCATTTCCTTTTAGTCGTAACAATTCTCCCAGTAGCTACGTCGGTACTATGCAATCTTGAAGCTAACAATCATATGGTAACCAATAAAGCATCTGCATTCCCAAAGGCTAAACACCAGTTTTTAAGCTTTCTAAAGACGAAAATCTTCTTGTTTTAAGTGGAAGAAAGGTAATGTGGACATCAAATGTGTCGAAACCAGTATACCATCACAAAAAAGAAATTAATTTAAATGTACATATATCATTCTTATGACATACAGACTATATTTTTTTGGTAACCGTGATTTCCGACCTTTTAGCCGACTAATCTACGGGGTTTGAACCCACCGCCACACAGACTCAAACCAGGTAAAGCCCTCCCTTTTCAGGAGGTTGGCGTGGCCACTTAAAGTTGTTTGCATAGCGATAATGTGATAACAAGAAATTAAACAATTCAGAGAAATTGTCTTTCTTGGGTCATTTTATCTATTCATTCTTTTCATTTTTATATGATTATTTGAAATTTAAATAATATATCAATGTACTTTTCTTATTTGTCCCGCGTGAGTCGGTGATTTTCTTTAGTACATGTTTCTTATTTGCAAGTGTTTTTTGGTTACAAAATGATCGAAACAGGACAATGACTAACATGGGACAAATGAAAATATACATTGGTGCTTATGTGACTAACCTTCTTTTACATGAGACTACAATTCTCATTAAAACAACTTCAAACAGCATACGAACACCGAACATTTCTTAGTGCTCCTTATATATCACAAAAATCACTAAAGATGTGTAACTAAAGATGTTGCAACTTGCAATAGGTCAGCTACTTCCCATACATCACCTCTTCGAGCCCACCAACAAGGAAAAAGAAGATTACTTAAAAGAAAAAGATGTTACGAGTTCGGTTATAGGGATCTATACATTGAATCTTGCTTGATCATTAGTTTGTTATGTACTCGTTAAGCAATTCGGTTAATTAACTCTCTCCTAAAACTAACACTGATATTACAAATCACCCACTGCTCACTCCATTCTCTTATCACTCCATAAAATAAATGATCCAGTGAGAAGAAAACTTAAAATGATAAGAATGAAAAGTAACTATAACTGCATATTTGAGATGCATGATTTGAATTAGATGCATCTCTATTCATTTAAATGCATCACAATTAGTTTCGAAAGTGATTTTGAAGTGAAAACAAATTTAGAGCTGGCAAATTGGGTACCTGTTAGGACCTGTTAAGACCTGTTAAGGGAAAAAATGTACTATGCAATTTTTTTTATTTTTTAAAATAATTGTTTTTAGTATTATAGGGTTCAATATTTAACCTTTTTGATACATAAAACGTATATCTGTCATACTCAAACCACCAAAACCAAGTGTTAAACGAGTTGTTTTCATGTTTGAAACTTATATTATCCGCGCGCTCAAAACTTGTTAAGACCTGTTAAGACTGTTGGTGGTTACGAGACCAGAACAGGGTAGAGATAATCAATAGCCTAACTACGTACCAATTAAGGTTACCGGATATCACTTGGAATCGTGTTATCACTTTCCAAAGTAAACTATTCGACCCTAATGCCTGGGTATCACGAATATCTACTTGGGATAAGACCTAATGTTTGTTAATGATTTAGGCACAAATCAATAACCCTTCGTGTATAAGTGTTGTGTGTTTTCTGTATATATTCATGCATCAATTGATTTACCTATTTATAGGTAATATTACTCAACCCTAGTCAATGGAATTAAGAGTGATTAACGGCCCATTAATCCCACTTAATTTGCCTCCATAATTATAGGTATTAGCGGTTACACGACCAATTAAACGTGGTCATTAATGCAGTTATAACTGCCACTTGAATAGGTCAAAACAGTTACTAATCAAGTTTGAATTCAGTCCAGTGAGTTCATTATACTCACTGATGAGCTAGTCCCTGAGGACATAACAATTCCATGATGAGAGTTGAACTCATAATCCTGATGAATACCATTCAGTCCAGAGTATCACTCCCTCAAAGAGTGAACTCACTGAACTTCATCAGATACTGAATAACACTTAACCACTATATGAGTCAGGTTGTTCAGGGACCTGATGGGTGTACACTCCGTACCTCCAAGCCCATTACCAGGTGTGAACCAATCCCACAAGTGCACTAAATTTTCCAACAATCCTCCCCAAATTTAGTTCACTACCTTTGCATGAAAATAACCAAAATACAAAACAAGTGCATAAACGAAAATATCCTGAGGATTGAATTTCCATCTTAGTACATTACACGTTCAAATATTCGAGAATCAGGGTGTTCTAAGAATTGAACCCTTCAACCCATTTGAATACCTGAAGATAAAATACACACAAGTTTTCCAACACTTAAACACTCCTGACACTATACAAGCCATGTGTCCATATCCAATTCATAAATGTTGTAAAAGCTAAAAGTCCATAGCTTCCTGAAGCGGCAAAACTTCAACATTCACATAGGTGGTTCTTCTTTATTCATGCTCCTGCCAAGCACTTTTTCAAAGAAAATTAACCATTAAGAAGTAGTGACTTCATCCTCCTTTTCAGCAGGTTCCAAGCACAAACCTTGGGATGTTTGTAAAACATGTGCTTCAGTACACTGAATGTTCAGCTTTCCACATTGAACTCAGCTCCCAAGTTTCCTCAGGAGGGAGTTGGGTATCCTAGCATTCAGTGACCAAGTTGGACTTTAAACCCATCCCTTTAGCAGACTTTATAACCAAGTCTCTAGCAAGACCCTTCGTCAAGTGATCAGCTAAATTCTTTTGAGATATAACAAACTCTATAGAAATCACCCCATTCATGATAAGTTCGCGAATCATGCTATGCCTGACACCTAAGTGTCTAGACTTCCCATTGTACATCTGGCTATAAGCCTTTGCCAATGTAGCAGCACTATCACACCGGATAGAAATAGGTGCTATAGGTTTAGGCCACAATGGAATCTCAAGAAGCAAGTTTCTCAACCATTCAGCTTCTTTACCACCAGCTGCTAGAGCCACAAATTCAGATTCCATTGTTGAACTGGTGATGCAAGTTTGCTTCTTGGATGCCCAAGAAATTGCATCTCCACCAAGTAGGAATACCCAGCCACTGGTAGACGAATTGTCTTCAGTGTTACTGATCCAACTTGCATCAGTGTATCCTTCCAACACTGAAGGATAACCAGTATATGAGAGACTATAGTCCATAGTTCTCTTCAAATACTTCAGTACCCTCTGAATTGTTTGCCAGTGCTGAGCACTAGGATTACTAGTATACCTGCTCAGTTTACCCACAGCAAAAGCAATGTCAGGCCTTGTATAAGTCCTGGCATACATCAGGCAGCCAATCACCCTGGAATACTCAAGTTGAGATACAGCTTTGCCAGTATTAAGCATAAGCTTCTCAGTGGTATCCATGGGAGTACTCACTGGAGTACAATCAAAGCAATTAAATTTCTTCAGTACCTTCTCAATGTAATGAGACTGAGAAATTGATATACCATTGCTTTCATGTTTAATCCTTATACCAAGGATAACATCAGCCTCCCCCATGTCCTTCATGGAGAACCTTGATGACAAAAATTCCTTTGTCAGGTTAACTTGATTTTGGTTAGTGCCAAAGATCAACATGTCATCAACATATAGACAAATGATGACTCCTTTACCAGATTCATCAAATTTGCTATATACACATTTGTCAGCCTGGTTAAGAACATAACCATTAGACAAAACCACTTCATCAAATTTTTGATGCCATTGCTTAGGTGCCTGTTTCAGTCCATATAAAGACTTAATCAGTTTGCACACCTTGTTTTCATTGCCAGGCAAGATGAAGCCCTGAGGTTGGTTCATATAAACCTCCTCATCCAATTCACCATTCAAGAAAGCTGTCTTCACATCCATCTGATGAATCAGATTGTGAATTGATGCCAAAGCAATCAGCAGCCTGATGGTACTGATACGTGCCACAGGGGCATAAGTATCAAAGTAGTCTATCCCTGACTTTTGTTTAAAGCCCTGAATGACTAGTCTAGCCTTGAACTTTTCAATAGTTCCATCTACCTTCATTTTCCTTTTGAAAATCCATTTGCAACCAAGAGGTTTGCAACCTGGTGGTAGATCAACCAACACCCAAGTGTTGTTGCCCATGATGGAGTCAATCTCATCACTTATTGCCTCTTTCCAGAAAGCAACATCCTGGGACTTCATTGCTTCTTCAAATGTTTTGGGATCATCCTCAACAATGAAACAATAGGAATATTGGTCAGAGACCTCATTCCTTGTACCTTCAATTAAGTATAATTGAAACTCAGGTCCAAATGACTTTGGAGTCCTGACCCTTTTGCTCTTCCTGAGCTCAGGTTCAGGTTGTTGAACCACAACCTCATCAGGGGCCTGAGATGATAATTCATCAGGGATCTCTGATACACCAATGTCATCTGTTCCATTTGAAATCCTCTGACTTGGTCTAGGGACTGATGAGAATCTATTCTCATCAAATAGTGCATCCCTTGATTCAATTATTGAATTAATTGAAACATATTCATTAGGTTCAATAACATAGAACCTATAAGCCTTGGAATGCTCAGCATATCCAACAAAGATGCAATCAATGCCTCTTTCACCCAGAGTTTTTAACTTTGGATCAGGGAGTCTTACAACTGCCCTACAACCCCAAACCCTGAGATAATTCAGGTTGGGTTTCTTCTTATTCCAGAGTTCATAAGGGGTAACCTTGTTCCTTTTGTTGGGAACCCTATTTAATAAATAGCAAGCTGTTAACATAGCTTCACCCCAGAACCCTTGACTCAGTCCTGAATAGGACAACATGGAATTAACCATCTCCTTCAGTACCCTGTTCTTCCTTTCAGAGATACCATTTTGTTGAGGAGTATAGGGAGCAGTCGTTTCATGGATTATACCAACAGACTGAAAATACAGAGTATCCATGTACTCACCTCCCCTATCAGTCCTGAATCTTTTGATCAGGGACCCAAGTTGTAATTCAACTTCTGTTTTAAATACTTTGAATTTATCTAATGCTTCATCCTTGGTATGTAACAGATACACATAACAAAACCTAGAAGCATCATCAATAAATATCACAAAGTACTTCTTGTTCCCCAAAGAGGGAGTGGCATGCAAATCACACAGGTCACTGTGTATAAGCTCCAAGAGCTCAATCTCACGTTTAACACCCTGAAAAGGTTTCTTAGTAATTTTGGTCAACATGCAAGTCTTACACTTTTCAGTGTTCATGTCAAATGCTGGGATTAACCCATCCTTAGACATGTCTTGCATCCTTTTAAAATGTACATGGCCAAGTCTAGCATGCCACAGGGTAGAGTCATTCAGTTTAGAGGTTGACATAAAGGCTGAATTAACAGTGTCAGTGACAACATTAAGCCTGAACATTTGATTACACAAATAGCCAAAACCAATAAACACACCATGTTTAGACAAAATAAATTTATCAGATTCAATAACTTGTTTATATCCATGATTATTCAAAACACTACTTGAAACCAAGTTCTTCCTTATATCAGGAACATGAATAACATTAAACAAAGTTACAATCTTTCCAGAACTAAAATTAAGATCTACACAACCACGACCATGCACCAAAGCTGTTGACTCATTTCCCATGTGAAGAATAGATCCATCTATCTTTGCACACATGAACAGTTGCTCCAGAGTCAACCCACCACGCAACATCATCATCCTGCACAAAGTTAGATTCAGATACATATGTAACATAATAAATCTGAAGAGATTCATTAAACATATTCTGACCTTTCAGTGAGTTGGCCGAACCACCACTCCCTGAACCACTAGTGCCTGAACCATTGGATTTACCTCCAATCTTAACACCTTTGCAATCCCTTTTAATGTGACCAGATTTGCCACATTTCCAACAAGTAGGTGTAGCCTTCTTGTTAGGATCAACCCTTGTGTTATCCTGATGTTTACGTTTGCCTTTGTTGTCATTGTACCTGGTGGAATTGTTATGTTCCACCATATTGACAACATGTGCACCAGTAGCATTGCTACTCTTTGGCTTGTCATTATCCTGCGCCCTGAGGGAATCCTCAATACGCAAATGACTACTCAACTGAACAAGTGTCAGTTCTTCCTTCTTATGTTTTAAGGCATGCTTGAAATCTTTCCAAGAAGGAGGGAGTTTGTCAATGATACAAGAGACTGAAATAGCCTCATCCATGTTCATTTTATGTTGTGTAAACCTTCCAAGTATTCCAAGAAGTTCATTGTATTGTTCCATGACTGGTCTTGAATCAGTCATTTTGTAATTTGTGAAATTACTTACAAGAAACTTCTTACTTGAAGCATCCTCAGCCATATATTTGGCATCCAAGGAATCCCACAGTTCTTTAGAAGATTCAACATTCTGATAAATGTCAAAGAGAGAATCAGACATACCATTGAGAATTAAACCTCTGCATACATAGTCATCATTCTCCCATTTGCTTCTTTTCCTTATCTGTTCCACAGTAGCATCATCCCCATGATCCTCAGGAATGGCAGTGCTAAGAACATACACCACATTCATGCTTGATAGCAAGAAGTGCATCTTCTTTTGCCATCTTCTGAAATCAACACCTTCAAACTTTTCCAATTTGGAAAAGTTAGCAGCCATATGCCTCATAGCAGCGGCCATTGATTATCACAAAATAGTTTACTTTGATTGTTGGTGGTTACGAGCCCAGAACAGGGTAGAGATAATCAATAGCCTAACTACGTACCAATTAAGGTTACCGGATATCACTTGGAATCGTGTTATCACTTTCCAAAGTAAACTATTCGACCCTAATGCCTGGGTATCATGAATATCTACTTGGGATAAGACCAAATGTTTGTTAATGATTTAGGCACAAATCAATAACCATTCGTGTATAAGTGTTGTGTGTTTTCTATATATATTCATGCATCAATTGATTTACCTATTTATAGGTAATATTACTCAACCCTAGTCAATGGAATTAAGAGTGATTAACGGCCCATTAATCCCACTTAATTTGCCTCCATAATTATAGGTATTAGCGGTTACACGACCAATTAAACGTGGTCATTAATGCAGTTATAACTGCCACTTGAATAGGTCAAAACAGTTACTAATCAAGTTTGAATTCAGTCTAGTGAGTTCATTATACTCACTGATGAGCTAGTCCCTGAGGACATAACAACTCCATGATGAGAGTTGAACTCATAATCCTGATGAATACCATTCAGTCCAGAGTATCACTCCCTCAAAGAGTGAACTCACTGAACTTCATCAGATACTGAATAACACTTAACCACTATATGAGTCAGGGACCTGATGGGTGTACACTCCGTACCTCCAAGCCCATTACCAGGTGTGAACCAATCCCACAAGCGCACTAAATTTTCCAACAAAGACACGTTTTGCCAGCTCTAAAAACAATGCAAAGTGGTACTAGCAACAAAAGGACGAAAAGTACATAGGATTCGTCTCACTTGATGAAATGCATCTAATATATGTACATGCATCTAATTCAAATTGATGCATCTCTAATACGTAGTTATAGTTATTTCTCATTCTTCTTATATTTTTGAAGCAATTCTTACCCTATAAGTATATTGTAAACAAAAGTATTTCTTGGAATATTACGGTCATGCATTTCTTTGGTCACTGCTAAGGCGCTTTGCATCCTCCCAGCTTTACAACATGCCTTGACTAATGCCTTGTACGTATAAACATCAAGATCCAATCCCTCGTTTCTACGTATAGAAAAGTTGGCATAGTCATATAATCATCTAAGGTTAGAAATTTGAGATATAAATAGTATTAAGAAATAGCTACGAATAGGGGCGGAAATGAGCCGACCCCGAGCCCGAGCTTGCCATAGCTCGAGCTAGACTCGTTTATATATATAAAGCTCGAGCTCGGGCTCTAGCTCGTTTCGAGCCTCATATTTTAAGCTCGAGCTCGGCTCGTGAAAATTTGAAAAAGCTCGAGCTCGACCAAGTTATATATAACATGTTCAATCAAATAAAGCTCAAAAGCTCATTAATCACACTAGACTCGAGCTCGTTTACTTTTTTTAGCTCGTTTATACATGGTTATATGTACAGAAAATATGTACACAAATATATTTTTAAGGCTCGTTTAGGCTCACGAGCCTAATCGAGCTCGATTATTAAACGAGCCCAAACATAGGCTCGAACTCGGCCTCGAGCTCGTTTAGGCTTGGCTCATTCGAGCTTTTTAATTACTAATCCGATCCCGAACTTTTCACGAGCGGCTCGGCTCATTTCCACCCTAGCTACGAAGTACATACTTATTATCTAGTTTTTTCTACATTTATGAACATTATTGACATATAAAGAAATATTTAGCTTTCTGCTTTTTTAACTAAACATACTTTTTAAAATAATAATACTTGGGGTTTCCCTTTATAAAATATTATATTCTTTTTTTTCCCGACAACTCACTTTCTTTTTATGTATAGATGCTGTTCTTATTTCATATTTGGAAGTATGGATGATGTGTATGTAACTAGTCTTCAAAGTGTAAAATATAACTATTGTCTTTCAAGTCAAGTCTAATAGTGAATCGTATCGCATTATGTCCGACCAACTAGATCGCATGTAGATAAGATATGGATCTTTCAATGAACGTAAACAACTAAACATGTTAAGGGTGAAGTCTAAAGATACACAATATACTTTCTCAAAATAAAGAAAATACATAATCAACTTTATCTATTACTAGAATCGTCGAAATACTTTCAAATTTTGAACAATATACGTAAATACTTATCATTTTAAATCATCTCTAAGCCACAATATAATTCCGGATAACCATTTACTAACATCCGCAATTCATATCTAACCACGTTCATCATTATCCACCTAACAAAGAATCACCCACAAATCTTACGGCAATTTAAATCACTTTAGCTAAACGATGATTAGGTCGATTTGCTCTAACATCATAATATATATGATGATCACATAAGCAGTGCAATAACTCAATGATTATATCAAATTAGGCCCAAAAGTTAAGTAAACATAACCATAAGCATCAATAATTCAATGGCTTACGTCTAAATGATCATAATCGTTATAAGATTCAATAATTAACAGTTATAATTATCGCTGATTAAGTGTAATTAGGTCTAATAATTCAAATAATTAAAGAGGGAATACCTTGAATCAGAAATTAGGGTTTGTTTAATTGTTTCTTGTGAGAATTGAATTAGGGGTTAATTGCTTATAGTATGTTTGTTCAAAAACCCAAATACTAACGTTGTGTTTAGGCGCGATGTCTAATTTTTAAGGTCTTTTTTCCATTAGAGAGTTGTACCTGCTTTAAGTGCTTGTACTTCCCTTGTCCAAACTAGCACCCGTCCCGAAACAGACAAGGTTGAAAATCCTACCCGAGTCCCGCAACGAACCGATTTGTATGGTATTCTTTGTGTTTTCTCAGGCAATCCCGACCCGACCCGAGTTAAGGTTGGTCTGTGTCGGTCGATATCGGTCAGAGTCGGTCGTCGGCCGGGATTGCTCAGCCCTAAGCAGTTAGCAGTAGCGGTTTAATTAATTTATAATAGTGTTTGTTTGTAGAGTAATTTTAATGTGTAAATGACATAACGCTAACTACTAAATGCTTATTCAAAGAGTATTGAGAAACTAGCGTTTTTATAATTTTATAAATGCTTCCTTTCAAACGAGTCTTGTAATAATAATAATAATAATAATAATAATAATAATAATAATAATAATAATAATAATAATAATAAATGCTAATTGCTCTAAACCACACCACCGAGGCCTTCATGAAGAATAACTTGTTTTACATTAATATGTGTTGATGGGTTCTTCGTTTTGATTGGGCCACGGTGACGATGGTGCTAAACTGTCTGGCGTAATGGTGGTTCTGCCTGGCGTAATATGTGTTAATGGTGGTTGTACCCAATTATACCCATGTATTGGTTCAAATTATATAGTAGATTGTATATGATTTGTTACTGCTGTCGGACTATGGGTGTTTTAGGCCATTGGTTATTTTTTCCGATATCACTTTCAAGTACTCGTATTTCTATTCCCCCGTCTTGTAGGTTTAGACATATATGGCGGGATGTTGGATTTGTATTGCCATCGGTGTTATACTCCTAGTAAATCATAAATGGGCATTTTTGCCTTGCCTTTCAAAAAAAGGTATTGTATATGAGGTTATCATGTTTATATTTAGTTATTAACTAATAAAGTAGTTAATGTGTTTATGATAAAAGATTCTTGTTTATAGGAGTTTATTGTATATTTGGGGTTTTATAGTACTTATAAACTGATTGGATTGATAGGTTTATCAAAAGAATGATTTATGGATTATTGGTAATGTAATATAGTTAAGGATCGTGAAGATAAAGATGTGTAAAGTGAATGGCTGAAGATTGAAGACGAAGGTGAAATTAAGAACAAATCAAATGTAGGAGATGAAGGCGAGTAAGATTTCTTGAATACCCTCATGAGAATGGCACATGAGGTATGTAACGGGTGAAACATAATGATCGTTTGTTCAAAGGACTGGTCCGTTAAAAATGATAAACCACAAAGACATGTAGTGTAATTGTTAAAGTTTAAGGACGAATAACGAAAAATGTGTAAATCACATAAACGAAATTTGTAATTAACTCAAAAATTAAAGCAACTTTAATGGTCTAACTTGTGTTTAAAAGTAGTAAATAAAAAATTATTTTTCAAAACTAGTTATTGTTATACCAAGAGACTGTCTTTGAAAAAACCGCCTAACAAACTTTCCCGCCTTGTTTCCGTTCCATTTTTCACGTAAATTCTTCATTTCGAGCTCTTTTCATCCCTATTTTGTAATTCTAAACCGATGAAAAGATTCCAAATCTCATTTTACATACATCTATCGGTTTGAATTTTTTATTTTGATTAGATTTGACCTAATTTTGTTAAAATGGGGTTTTTAGCATGATTTTGTGATTTTAGGGTTTCTTCATAAAAAAAATAGTGCTAGATCTATTGAATTGAAAGTTTTGTATTGCTACAAGAATGTCAATAAAAAAAGAGGTCATCCAAAAGAGAAATTAGGGTTCCGACAAGATTTGTGGATTCTATACATGCTCTATTAAAGAGGAATTGTGATAGGAATAATGATTTAGGGGAGACTAAGAAACAGAGTAAGGTGAAGAAAGGGGTGATAATGAGGGAAAGAAGGTAACTGCTGAGGACAAGTGTAATGCTAATAATAGAGATGGAGGGTTTGATGGTGATCTGAATTGGCAATGTTTTCCAACACTTGGTGGTCAGGTCACTAACAATGCTAATAACGATTAAAAAAAATGTTAGTATTACTGCTAATAATACTATTGATGCTAATACTAGTTTGAATGCTTGTGATACTGAGGGTTTGGATAATATTGATAATTGTAAGTCTAGTATAATGGTGATAATGAGAATGTTTATACCACTAAGAACATACAAAACATTGCTGGTATGGGTAGTGAATTGATGTTGATGTTACTGATCAAACTGTGGTTAATGATAAGAATGTTGTTAGCTCTGACAATAATGGTAAAATAGATAGAAATAGTAATGATAGTAATTAGATTACTTTGGTAGATATTGTTAAGACTGCTAAGTTTGATAATAAGTTGTTGGTAATTCCTACTGGTACTAATGAAAATGGTATTGAAGTTGCAATGTCTGATGAAGAGATTGTTGAATTAGGAAGTGCTAAATGGGATAAAACTGTGTGTGGACAATTTCTAGGATGTAAAGTGGGATTCTATGAAGCTAGATGCCATCTGAGGAGAATGTGGTATCAGTATGGATTAGAGGACATGACTGTTAATGATATGGGAATTTTCTTGTTCAAATTTAGAGATGAACAGGGGATAATTGAGGTTATAAGTAATGGTCCTTGGATGGCGAACAACAAACCTTTGTTTGTTCATAGATGGTGTATTTATACATGTTAGGATAAGACTGAACCTAGGAAGTTACTAGTTTTGGTCAAAATGCTAAATGTGCCTTTGGAAGCCTGTAGTATCAAGGGAATAAGTACATTAGCTAGTTGCCTTGGTAAACCTATTATAATGGATGATTTGACTACTAAGATGTGTATGACAGGTATGGGTAGAATTGGATATGCTAGAGTCCTTGTTGAACTTAATACTGAAAAGGATATAAAAGATAAGATTGAGGTTTTTTATAGGAAAAAAAGATGTTGTAACTGGTATGATTAAGATTGTGGAAGTTGAATATACATGGAAACCTACTAGATGTAATCACTGTTGTGTCTTTGGACACAAAGTGGTTAATTGTAGATTGGCTCCTAAGGAGAATAAGGATGGGACAAAGGATAGTGAACAAGATAAGCTATGAGGCTTTCAAACCAGTGCAAAATAGGAGAGTAAGGAATGGAAAGGGTATGAACAAAAGGTTTACAAATCCTGATAATAAGGATCAAATAATGGAGAAAAAGCTTAAAAAAATGGTAGAATGGAATACAAGAAGAAGGAGGTAGGAACGAATAATAAACCAGTGATTGAGAAAGAGAAAGAGAATGAGGATAATATCAGTAAAGAGGGTGAGAATAAAAACAAGTCAAAGGTATCTGAAGGGAAAAAGAAAGTTGTGGAGAATTCTAATTTTGGTAGTAGTTGTTTAAACAATTATACTTTACTTAACTCTCTAGTAGAAGAAGAAGATTTAATACCCAGCCATCCCCGCCGTCAACTTCTTTTTATCCGCAACTACCTCTCCAGCCACCACAACCAACCCCACCAAAAGCCTCACTATCCCATCCGTCAACTAAATAAAAAATCTCAAATTAGCAGCATGTTTCGATTTCCTAAATGACTTCAAAACAAACCAACCACTGGTAAGTCCCGCAAAAAAATGGTTATACACAATTAGTTTCTAAAAATGGGAATGTTTTCAATAAATCTTCTTGATTTTCTTTAGTTTTAGTATACAGGAGTTAACAAATTACCAGTTTTGTTTATCCACCGCAGTCAACTGATTACCAGTTGAAGTTGTTGGGAAATGTTCTCTGTCGCGCTAGTGACGCCTAACATTGAAAACCAATCAAGAAAAGTCATAAAATAGTAACATACTTAAGCTGGGAAAAAAACATAAAAACACAAAAACCACTCTAATATCGTAATAAAGTTAACAAACTTTTACAACGAAAGCAAACTACCTCCTATATTAACCCACGAATTGCCTCTAACTTATTCCAGCAATTTGTGTACATATATGTATGTTCTCTTCTTCATCAAGTTTCTCGTATGCAAAACCAATTCCATTCAATTACATTCTTTAAAAGAAAAGAGAAAAAAAAAGTAACTCTTTCCTATTTAAGTCCATTATAAAATTTTGAATTAAAAAAAAAAAAAAAAAAAAAAAAAAAAGCCTCAACGACCTCCCCATATGGTCCACAAAGCTCTCGTCATCCCGTAATCTTAAATAGTCACTCAATTCAGATAAAAACATAGAATATACATAATCAAAACAAAAAAGATTGAATCTTTATAATAATAAAAAAGGGTTAAACTTTGAGATAAGAGACAATTGAAAACTTCATTAAGGTGTGTACCTCCTTTCTTGACCCTATCGAAATCCTTGTTACACCACCGCCGCCAATTCCACCGTCTCTACTTCCCATCAGATATAAGAAACCCGCCAATACTAATTACAAATGGGCTTAACATAATTTTGCCTTAAATAATCATTGCCCAACACCCCCTTAGTTATGTTAAGAGAGAATTAGCCTCCACAAATAAATGACCTACTTTAACAAAAAGTAGCTATATTATATTGATATGGCAGAAAATACCTTAGTTGGGGTACCCACAATCTTCGAAGGTATAAATCAGGCTCAGAGAAATGTATATCAAACTTGGAGAAATGCATATAAACTCGGAAAAATGCATACAAACTCAGAGAAATCAGGAAAAATGTGTTTTCACCAAAATCAACATAACACTCATTTTAGCTCGTTTTTGCCGATTCTTTTTGTATAGACTTCTTCTAAAACACATAAAGCACCAAAAAAATGTAATCTTTCATGATTTGAACCATGAGAACTCGATTTTAGAAAAGAAAGTACATGAACTAAAAATTTGACACAAAAAACGTATTGATTCAAAAACAAACATCACATGTCACCCCTGAGGAGCTTTGATACCACTTGTTAGCATCAAGATTCATGAGGTCTAGGTTGGTGATTATGAATAAACATGATGAAATCTTAGAGAGAGAAAGGTGAACAAAAGTGTTTTATTATAAATGAATAAATGAAATGTTACACAAATTTCTCACACCTATCATGGAGAGTCATGAGAGGTATTTATAATTTATAGGCTCATGACATTATTAGGCCTTATCAACTGGTTTTAAATTTTATTTTGGTAATTTATGCTTCCATCAATAGGTTGTTCTTGTACATGCTACTATATTTAGTAATACATTATGCACATGCTTCCATCATTAATACTTTACGCACTAATGTAAATGGTTTTTTGGACTTCTCTTTTTTCTAAGAAAGTGTTTGCTGATAATGATCATATTAAATGCCCCTGTTTGGAGTGCGACAATAAGCACATTAAAACAAGAAACAATGTCATGTTTCATTTGTATGAAAAAGGGTTCACCCCTAATTATATAACTTGGTTCGTACATGGTGAAACAACTGCAACATTTCATCATGAGGGGGAATCTCGTCATCTGATGGAAGATGACAACGATGCTGATGACTGTAAGCGTATGGTGGTGGGATGAAGTGCATCCCATCCCACTGACATTAGTGATACAACATCAGGCAGTGACGGAGCCATTTAGGGAGTTCGGTTGGCCTTGGCCTGCCCAAAGTTCTCATAATTTTATATGATATACTACACATTTGAGTAATTTTTTCTGTCAAGGTGTGTTTGGCCCACCCAATAGAAAGTTAGAAACCACAAAATGACAGCATTTACCATCAATTTTGTTTTATTCTCTACCGTTTTTGTATCAAATTAATTACAGTACGTATGATATTTTTTTTTTTGATTTTAACCGAAAATTTTGCATTCTTTTTTATGTGTTCTCAAAGTTAAATAGATATTAGAACGAATTCATGCTCTAATAATATTACTTTTTTGGTCAAGTGCTAATTTACTGTTTGGCCCACCCAGGACAAAAATCCTGGCTTCGTCACTGACATCAGGTTCGAATTGCAACTCAAATGTTTTGGAAGGTACCAAGAGGTTTGAGAAGAATCTAAAAGGAAAACTTACATGAGAGGTGTTTAAGGGATAGCAGCGTAAAAAAGAATCAAATACAAGCCGCGCGTCATGATACCATGCGCTCTAAACACTCTATTTTCTTACTGAAACCTTTTATTATTATTATTATTATTATTATTATTATTATTATTATTATTATTATTATTATTCATTTATTTGTCTTCAATTGTTTCGGAAAAAAAAAAAAAACCTCCAGCTACTAGGAAAAGGAGGTTTCCCGGATAGAATAAAAATGGAAAGAGTGGTGTTTTCTTGGTTCCCGTAACCACTTAAAGTTTCCGCTAGCTTTCTCGTGTGCACAACTTTTACCTTTAGATGGTGGTTGATAATGACTTAAAAGGTCGGAATTCATAAATAGGTAAATTTATTAAGTCATGAGGGTGGGGTTAAGTCCATCACTTATAGTATATGTTTACACTACTTTTATTGGATTAATTTTTTATTCAACACTTAATCTATACTACTTATAAAGCAAAAATGGTCAAAGTGGAAAAGTGAAAAGTCAAGGAAAGTGAAATGTTGAAAAAATTTATTAAAGGAAATTATGAATTGTAATTAATACTCTTATTAAAACACCCATTACTTAAAAGTACAATGATTTATACACATTGTACAACCAATTAAAACAATTGATACAAATCACAAACCGGGTTGACCCGGGACGCTTCAAACCCGACGGGTTGAACCGGTTTAATTTGACCCATTTTCGACCCAACCTAGCAAGTTGACCCGGTTTAAATCGACCAATTTTTCGACCGGAACGGTTCAACCGGTTGAACCACCCGGGTCGAACCGGGTTTCATAACATTATGTTTAATTCCCAAATCTTCAAACTTTTATTATTTTTCATTTATAACGTATAAACTTTTTTTATCAATAAACTATCTGTCGCTATAAAATCCCGTTGCTATGCACGGGTACTCGTCTAGTTTATATAAAATGAATGGTACAACAATAATTTTCTTCAACTCAGACACTTAATTATTAACACATAAAAGAAACAACCATTTATTCATGAGTAAACTACAAAGATGGTCCTTGTGGTATACGTTGACTTTCACTCTTGGTCCTTTGACTTTTTTTTTGCATTTACAGCCACCAACTCTGAAACCCTTAACACTAATAGTCCCTTGACCAAACGGCGTCAGTTTGACTGTTAAAAGTTCCACATGAGGGTAAAATTGTCTTTTCACATATATATAATAAAGAAAATAAAAGCATGAAACACTCTAAAACCATCTCATCTTAAAACCACTTCACAAACATAAAGATATACGAATATCTGGAAAGAGAAACTACAATTGATGCAATTATGGAGGATGAAGATGAAAACCATGGTTTGGTGGATAGTTATTGTTGATGAGTAGATGACGATATGGATGGTTTTAGTGGTGGGAAAAAGAGAATCAGCTGGAGGTGTAGATGACGGTGGTGGTTGCTTTAGTGATGTCGGTGACAGTTTTATGGCGGTGTGGGTGGACGTACGGTGGCTGGAGCAATGGTTAACCGACCACAAATAATTGGGTTAGTGTAAATGTGTTAGTGTATACTAGTTGTATATAGACATTGGATCTTGTATAAATGTGTTTGTGTATACCAGTTGTTCTTTAAGGTTTATATGAATATTTTGTATTAGTTGGTGTTCTTTAATTAGTATCCATGTATGTTCTAAAAAAAAATATATATATCCATATATGTTCATTAATCGGTATGTATGATTGCATCAATTGTAGTTTTAGCTGTGAATTTGAGGTTTCATTTTTGTAGAATACTATTAATTATATTTTCCTAGAAAATTAATGTTCATTAATCGGTATGTATAATTGCTAATGCTCACTTAGAATGACATAGGAGATGTTTACATTGCACTTCTATATCATGTTAGCTTCCACATTTGATAGCATTTAGACAGAACTCTTGTCGAAGACTACATAAAAACGATTACTCACGTTTTTTGTCTCAAGTTGTCCACTTTCAAAGAACACTTGTAGGAATGTGACCGGGTAATAATGACAATTTGGTGTAGACCCTCACACTCCTTAATTTGCTTAGTATGTCAACATGCACAAAGCTTAAAGATAATGCCAGTGACACGGCTTCATATATTGCCACGAGCCCACGACTCTGGGTGCTTTTTTACCCGCGAACTGGAAAAGAGGCGTCTTGATATAAAAGGTTTTTATTTATTTATTATTTTTTTTTTTTTTTTACATATAGGGTTTTTGTATACCTTAATCTTGGCAGTTTTTTGGTCATATGGACAAAAAGATTGTTTTGTGCTTAAAAAAGGACTGATCTCCGTACTGTTAAAGTGTTAATGTGATTCTTTGTTTAGGATTTTGTTGGTTTATATTATGTCAACTGAAAGTAGTAAAACAAATAATTTTTGCTGAATGTACTATTTAGAGCTCTGTTTAGACTTGAGATGGTATTTTCGTTTGCGATTTCTGTAGAACCTCAATGTTGTTGCCAGTGACTAAATATTTAGTTTGAAGGGTCAGATTCTGGTTCAGTTTACATTGATGGTGATATTGTGTGCTGATTGTGGTTACTTGAACTGCTAACATAGAATATTTTGTTAGGGCTGTGGTCACTTATGAGTAGTTAGAAGAAAGACAATAACCAATTACTTATTTCGTCATACTATAAGAGTAGAACTCCAGTTTGGAATTGATATTCAACTAGGTCAGTTTAGTGTTCGACTAAACCAAGTTGAATGATTCTATGTGATGGTTCATTTTTGTTGGCATATTTATGTTATTTATTTTGATTGACATCTTTAGGTTAATTTGTAGTTTTGTACGTTATATGATAATCTCTTTGACCTAATTAGCTTTTTATTTTATTATTATTATTATTTATAATTAAGATTGTTGATTAATGATTTATTCATAAATCTGCTGTTTGTACTTAATTAGTTGCATACTTTGCTTTTTTCAGTTCTTTAAGTTATCGATATTGTTATGTAAAGGGCTAAATTTGAGACTGGCCCAGTCGCTCAAAGTGGTGGGCTTTTTTGTACCTAAGTAGGTTGGTTTCTTGAAATGGCCCGAGCGACTAGCGAAGTTGACATAAGTTCGACATGTGGCACCACAAAAGTAGTGCCCAATCATGATGTGTAAGGGTTATTTTTGTGCTACTTATCACAAGCTACTTATCAAAAGTTCGAGTGACCTTCTATTTTGTCACTTTCCTCCAAAATAGTCAAACTTCAATAAATAATATATTATTCTTTTTGAACCTTCCCAAAGCCGAGCGAACTAGCGAAAAGTTTTAAATGACTGACAATATTTCACCTTTTTGTACTTTACACCTCAACCTTTTTTTATACCTTTTCAACAACTTTTTTTACTAATAATTCGTATTAAAGCATTTTTTACACACTTTTTTAATCCTAATTATCCAGCGAAATAATTAGAATATCTGAGCGATATTCAAATATCCGAGCGACTTTTTTTTATATCCCCAACTAATGGCCCGTTGTATATTTTAAATATTGTGTTAGGACAACTGATAAAGATTGTGTGAAATTAAGCTCTGTAACAGCAACGCATATATTTCACTTCAATATTTCCATCCACAAGTTGAAGATGAGTATGATTAAAAGGTCATATGCATAAATGATTGCATCTCCACATCTACTGGTTCAGAAACGACGCATCATTTATAGACTTCCATGTACCCGATAAAGTGGTTTTGATGGTTACATACGCACTGGAAAGTGCTAACAGTTAACTTAGCAGACGACTTTAGGACCCCTTAAAGTTCCATACTTTTCATTCAGACTGAAAAAAATAATACCCCACCACTAGTGAACCCGATCTCAAACCTCAATATATCTTGTGTATGACTGGCTTCATACGAGGAAAAACATAGATAAGCATGATATTGACCTCAATTCTTGTGCCTTGATGACAAGTTTCAAGTCTCTGTAGGTTCCATTCAAGGCACCAATTCCACCAATAACTTACAAGACACTACTAGTAGCCGCAAACATCAGACTGTTTTCCAACAAGGGCAATTCATTAACAAGGGCACCAATTCCTTCATAAAGATTGTGTTAGGACAACTTTAAAATATACAACGGGCCATTAGTTGGGGATATAAAAAAAGTCTCTCAGATATTTGAATATCGCTCAGATATTCTAATTATTTCGCTGGATAATTAGGATTAAAAAAGTGTGTAAAAAATGCTTTAATACGAATTATTAGTAAAAAAAGTTGTTGAAAAGGTACAAAAAAAGGTTGAGGTGTAAAGTACAAAAACATGAAATATTGTTAGTCGCTTAAAACTTTTCGCTAGTTCGCTTGGCTTTGGGAATGTTCAAAAAGAATAAAATATTATTTATCGAAGTTTGACTATTTTGGAGGAAAGTGACAAAATAGAAGTTCGCTCGAACTTTTGATAAGTAGCTTGTGATAAGTAGCACAAAAGTAACCCTTACACATAATGATTGGACACTACTTTTGTGGTGCCACATGTCGAACATATGTTAACTTCGCTAGTCGCTCGGGCCATTTCAAGAAAACAACCTACTTAGGTACAAGAAAACCCACCACTTTGAGCGACTGGTCCATTTGTAGAATTGGCCCTTATGTAAACTTTTCTGGTCACGTTTTTCAGTTCTTTTATGTTGAAATGTTTGTGTTAGTAAATTATGTTGAAATGATTATGTGAAAATTATTTTTGCGATAATGTAGGCCTGCGAGAATTTTTTTAGAGTTATTTTGGTTGAATGCTTAGTAGCAGGCAAGTAGAATGTGTACTAATTGTTAGATTGGAACCCAATATTTGCGGTCCCATGTCTTCATTGAAATTACAACCACATCCTCATCCTCTTGCATAAAGTGATTGTAATATCAAAGCTATCCGATTCGGATTTTGATTTGTGTATAATAGCTTTGGGTTTCGTTTAAATAGTGTTTTTTGGCTTAATTTATACTGGGTTTAAGGTTAATTGCTGATTTAGGTAAAAAAAAAAGTTGCGATTTTTATGGGATTCGTATGTGTTTTTCTTTGAGTTGGTACGTTTTGTAGCTTAC
Organism: Artemisia argyi; assembly: GCA_030686995.1. NCBI lineage: Eukaryota > Viridiplantae > Streptophyta > Magnoliopsida > Asterales > Asteraceae > Artemisia > Artemisia argyi. Next base: position 191,813,043 of record CM060692.1, on the reverse strand, counting down.
TTTGTAATGGGTTTAGGCTTAATTAGGATTGCTAAATGATTATTGGTTATTGGCTTATATGCTTATTTGGTTTCGAAATATGCATCTTTAACAAAGTTCTTGGCGAGTTGCTTATTTAAAAGTGCTTATAAGCCATAAACATATGCCATAGCCCATAGTAGCAATAGCAGTGTTTATGTGATGCCGGATAACGAGTGTGCGAAAGTACTTAATATGTTACTTGATTGTAGTTTAAGAAATCAAATGTGGCAATTAGCGTATGGTTAGTGGCAGTGGATGATTTATGTTTCTGAATTGGAATTGTAGTAAAGTGATTTAATGTAGATTTGTTTGCGTATGGTAGCTTTAGTGTTCATGTAATGTCTGTTAACGAAACAGTTTGCAGTCTTTATGAAGAGTTTGTCGACATAGCCTTCTAATACTATTACTATGAACTACTGATCTTAAACCTTTAATCTAATTTTATTGGTTCTGATAATTAATTTTTTTGCAGAGTGCAGGAAATGGTGAAGAATACAAGTTGCTTTGGCATGATCAACTTGAATTTGTAAGAATGGCAACATGGTGGGATTATTAGAACAATGGCAACAAAGAGCCTTCGCCCCATCGTGATGAGTATGCACCTGTGATTTTTGCTCAAGAAATTGTTTCTTACCTTGACTTGATAGGTGTGATGTACGGTGAGGTGAAAGCCTTTAGATTTATAGATTATAGTTCATAAATATCTTACGGGTATATGAGTATTTTGATTGAAAGCTAAAATAGAAACAATGTTGAATTTTATCACAGGAAGACCGAGAAAATATGTTGAGGGCGCGGTCAATCGGAAACCAGTACTCACGAGCCCTTGGGTTCTCATCATCTTAGTGTAGCTTTGACTATTCCTGGATACAAATCCAAACTTCCTCCAAGAGATCGGATTGAAGCTACCGCTGGGTACTGATTTTCTTTGTCTTTTGTTGTGTTTGAAACTAATTATTGCAAGTTTGGGTCACTATAATCAATTTAAGATAACTAAGATGTTGTTTGGTAATGCTTATGTAAGTCCTTATTTGTTATTGTTTTTAGCAGCAAGTAAGCATTTTGTAGTCTTTGGATAAAACTCATCTGATTATACTACTAGAGTGATTAGCAAGTTTTTACCTGATAATTGAAGTAGTAACCAGCTTCACATAAACAATCTCAAACACCCCGTCTTATTTTACTGTGCAATATCACATACGTCTTTCAAGCATATAAATAGGCTTAAGATTTAGGTGCTTACAAAGGGACAAACTGTAAACAGCAATAAATGTAGCTTATGCCATGGTTTCTGAAAATAGTTCATTATTTACATACATTATGTGATTTCTGACGTTTCATTTGTATGTATTTTATTGAAATGTTCTTCCTTTGGCAGCCTGGTGCTGATAAAATGGTATGACGAGATAGACAATAAAATGGTATGACGAGATAGATGACCACTATCTTTAATAAAAACTGGAGAGGGGACTCTTAAAAGGTGCGGCTGCTGGCACAGCGCGAAAAGCTATAGATTTGCTTACCGGAAAGAAGGAAGAAGCTAAGGAGAGGTTGTACGAAACTAGAAAAGCCACAAAGGTTAGTCAGTTTGCATATACAGACAGGCAGGCATGATTAGGACTGACCATATGCATAGTTTATAGAATGACCGGGTCGTTTAGGAATTGGCTCCATAAAGACTGGAGTGTTTAGTAGCGGGATTTCGGGGCTGTACTTTGCAACTCCACTTAGTTATTTGTACCAGTTATAACAAAACAACAACAACTTTAGGATAAATGTGAAAATTTGATATGTTTAGGTGAAAATTTGCAGTGTTGCAACTGTGGCTACACCACATATTTCAACTTTAGGATAAATGTGAAACTTATGGTTAAACATTTTTATACCTTGCATCATGAGAACGGAGAAACTGATTTAGCTTTATCCATTTGACAAGAGACAAGACATAATCCAAATACCCATTAATTAATTAGTGAATATGACGAAATTGCAACGGTTATAAATTTTGTTAAGCTGTGGTTCACGTCTTTCCTTTTTCTTTTTGGAAAGGACTTCAGGAAGGCCAAATCATGGTTGTGTCAAGCTCTTCTAGCTACTTAACTAACTTATTCCAACTATATATAGTTCAATGTCAGCTAATTTGTTTAGAAAGTAAATACATTTTTTTACGGCAAATTACATTGCACTTGTCATGCCACTGGGTAACTGTAATGGTTAAGCTTAGTGGCTTTCAAAGTTTAACATATAGGCTCCCATTTTCTTGGAGTGACAAAAGAATAACAATTCCTATATAATGACCAGTTCTAGCCACTGAATTCATCCGTTTTTCTTGCATTAAACAAACCTTCAATGATGTTTTAATTTCATTACACATATGACATATCAAATGGATAGTTTTAAGTGAGTTAATACAATTTTGTGTGTTGCATTTGCAGGATCAGACGCTTGAACAGTTATGCTTGAAGTTCAGAAGGGGTTTCCGCAATAAGAGTCTTGATTACCTGCCAAATGCCATTTGGTGAAGCATCTCTCATTTTCTCTTCTATGGCTCTAACACAAATCTGACGTGGAAAATATGTACTTAGGTTATTTACTTTATCATAACCATATGGAATATAAATATAAATTTTTGCCTACATAACTTCTGTATTCACTTTCCCAAGACTTGCAACATTCAACTGTGAAGTTCATTGCTTGCATGTAGTAACACTTTTGTACGCAAACACCCCGCCACGAAGCGCGGGTATTAAAATCTCGTTATGCGTGTACGTTCATCATCATAAATATATGATCTTATCCATATAAGGATGACAAAAGGGTTCGCGCCTATTAAATTAGCCGACCTCGCTTTTCTATTATGTTGTTTTCTTTTTAGCCACTCAGATGAAACAGCTTCTCATGAGATGGTGTGCCTAAGTTTTCTTTTTAGCCACTCAAATGGGTTTCAGGACTTCAAGTTCTTGATAAGATGTTTATAGTTTAAGATCAAGAAAAAAATTGGGTACAAAGATTAGCTAAATATTTCTTATGGTCTTATATATTTGATAATTTTACCCAATTTTTTATTCACGATTGAACATTGATCAAGAAAAGCTTTGCCTTTGAGGGAACTGTTGACAATGAAAGTTCAAACTAAGACTCTGTACAACAATGTTGAAATATCTACACACTTTAAGGTTACAACTTATTTATGTTAAATACCATTCTTTTGAAAAATTACACTTCACCTATAATAACATTAACCAGGTGTTGTTGGCCCTTTGATCACCAAATTCACAGAGGATTAACACCAAGGTTGTAAATATCACTTGGCGGTACCGTGGCGGTCGACCCCCGTCAAACGTCATATCGGTCTTGCCGGCGCCATATATCTTTTGTATAGTTTTATTTTTGTTTACGCAAGTATTCAAGAACATAAGCCTATTGTTCATTCGTGTATTAAACACTAGCATGTTAATGTTTTTGTGCAATGTGTAGTGTGAGCAACCGTAGAGGTTATCTACTTTAGTAACTTGATTGTGTTTTGTGTACATCAAAGAAAGCATACGCGTGTTCATAGCCTCCTTTTTCGTTTGCATAAACTAGCTCAAAGTACACAATTCCGTTATTGTTTATGTTAATTATATACATTATACTTGATCTTATCCGTTACGTATTCGTCTAATATTACATATTAATATGTCTAAATTCCAACATTTACTTGCCAGGTCACCAAAGATGACCGGGGTTGTGATAACTTAGTTACTAGCTAGTTATTCAGAATTGGCACTAGACTTTGCACGTTAATAACTTAAAATGACACACTTTTAATGTAAGAATAGTTGTTGCAAGACATAAACATTTTCAAATAGTGAATTCAACATCAAGACAAACCTAAATTGATGGGATAGACAAATTTTGGTGAATGAAGCTTCTTCTCGACTTGCGGTAGTCACCAAATCTTGACTTATTAAATCAAAATTGACTCTTTATTTTCAGTTGACTTTATTAACTTTTTTTATAACGACAATTTTTACTACCTACACCACCTATCTCACAAATTCGATTTCACATGTTTTTAACGAGACTTAAACCCACAACCTCTAGGTCGATGATCCACTCGCATACCACTTGGCCAAGAGGCCTTTTGGTCAGTTGACTTTTTCTTTGGCTACAAGGAAAAGAATGTTTTGCTAACGGGTATTAGAAAACTCAATATTCAATCTTATGTTAATTTTGAAACTACTAGAGATTTAATTTGTTATAAGTTTCAGGGTAAATTTAAAAGTATTAAGTTTAGTAATCTCAACTTAATATCTCTCTCTCTCTCAAATTTCCTCCTACCTCTCTCTAAAATATCTTCCAATCAAACTCCACCCTCTCTCTAAATAAATCCGGTGGTCGGTTTCTGCCGGCCATCCGGACCTCTTTTGTACTTTCCCCTTCCTTCAATAAAAGTCCTTACCCACAGATCTGTCATCTCTCAACTGCCGCCGCTCGTTGCCGCCACCGCTGTTCTGCTCAGATCAGTTGCCTTTCGGTCTCCTCTACTCAGATCTGTTGTGGTCCGTCATCGATGGCTTGATGCTGCCTTAGGTTTCGACTTTAGATCGGTTAGGTTTAGGTCTGGCTCCTTTAAGGATGCTTAGTTTTATCTTCTTTGTATGTTTTATGTACTTTATGTACTTTTGTCAAGCTACACCTTTATATTGTTGTGTCTACCAAAAGTCCACTCTGGTGATTCCCCCCACCCTTCTATGGTGTTGTTGTAGTCTGTCACAACTATTATGGTGTATGTCTTGTTTTGACTTAACTTGTTACCTTGTTTATTTTGTTTGGCAAGTCGGTTTCGATTTTGCCTATTATGTTTGATGTAACTTGTTGTGTTCAAATTACCTCCATTTGTGAGGAGTGAAATGAAATCTCTGTAAAAAAAAAAAAAAAAAAAAAAAAAAAAAAAAAAAAAAAAGTTTAGTAATCTCTAGCAGAAAGAGATCACTATAGATGAATATAATGACATAAATTCTGATCAGACATAATTTTTCAATAAATCTTTGTCGTTAAAAAAAAAACATAATTTTCAGTACATAATGAAATGAATTGTCACATATTATTATTCACATAATCTATATATTTGCTGTTTATTTTCGCATGTTGGTTTAAATTTTCGTTTGCAAGACGAGTTTTGAGTAAATATGAACAGTCCTTTAAATCATGTTCATAAGTCTAATAGCACAATGTGTATCAACTATTAGAAGACTACGTAAACGGTAAAAATTAAATTACAAATATATGCCTTGTTGCTAGTGAAGTCATCTTGTATTAGTTATTGCACCGGACGAGATGAACCAAAAGTTTGGATCGTCGAGGAACGTTGTGGGGTGAAGCTTCTTGAAAAAGTTGTGAAGCAACCGGTCTTACTATGATCGTCGTCTTCAAGTGTGTCGCTTTTTTATTTTACCATGTGTATTCGAAGTTGTATTAATTGTGTCTTTATGGAGCTTAGCCATTGTGTAAGCTTCAGAAAGAGCAAGATTAACCATTTTATGACGTTGAGACCACGTTATTAATTACTGATGCATAAGTATTAACCATTTTATTAAGGGCCCTTTTATTAATAAGGTAGTGTTTCAATTTTAACCAATTTACCTTATGTCTTTTTTTAGTGTTTTAGTGAGTCCTACTCAACTTCCCATTCTTATATAGTTTTGCTAATTACATGAAAATTGTGGTTGAAAATAATATTATAATTACATAATTCGTAAACGGATATCTATTATTTGAAACCTAACAATAACCAAAAAACACCTGAGTCCTGCAAAAGCAAACTTATACTGTAATTATAGGTTTGCATTGTAACGAATGAAGGATGTTGTGTTTAACATTTTGCCTAATGGACAAAAATGATGAAAGTTAACTAAATGTTTGATCTTGCATACAAACGCGTTCTTAGACGGCTATTACACCCGGCCTCAACAATGAAAGTTGTATTGGATATTGCTGTAAATTTTAACATCCAAGATGCAACAAGCTAGCAATATGCAATAGATCGAATTTTCGCAGTTCTTTAACTTAATCACAAGCATTTTTTTATATAAATCACATGTGCATACGCAAGGTAAGAAAGTTTGTTTTATTAATGAAGAAAATACGGCGATTAGCTTGTTGTTGTATTCATCAATACGAGGATTTATAGATGACTCTAGGAAATATCATCACTTGCATGTCAGCGTCGAATCACCACTAAACCCACCATACTTTACTTTCTTTATGGTCGCCCTCAGATAAAAATACTCACTTTATACGAACATATTACACAATATACATCTCAGACATTCGAAAAAAAAAAAAAAAAAAAAAAAAAAAGGTTATGACGAGGGTCTTTTATAAGGGATCACGCATGATGAGTTGTGCGAAGGTGATGTTTAACCCCATAAAAACCAGCCTAACGTCATCACACAGGTCTTTTTTTTTTTTTTTTTTTTTTTTTTTTTTTTTTTTTTTTTTTTTTTTTTTTAACTCAAGCTGATTATCGTGTTTTGTATCAAAACCTTGAATCTGCTAAATCATTTACCATTTTCTTATTTAACTCCGCGACGTACGAGTTTTTGACAAGAGATATTGCTACAAATGTTCATCACGAATAATGCTTTTTGATATCATTATCACCACACACAATTATAGACATATTCTTAACCTCTTTAGTCATCAACTTTGGTTTTGAACCATTTTCAGAACACTGAATCTAAGAAAATAATAACAATGTCTTTTTGTATTACATAAAAAGATCAAAAACTACATAAGAAGATCAAAAAATAAATAAATAACGAGTTACAATAGGAGTATAAGATTTTACCAAACATTGTTTACATTAAAACCCGACAAAACAATGGCTCTGGCAACACTTGATGTTCAGCGGTTTTTAGCTCTTGTAACGACGAAGAGCAGAATCAGAAACCGCGATAGTTGATGAAGTTGCGGGGTGAACCTTTTTAAACAAAGTTGGGAAGCAACCAATAGTCGAAGAAGCACGTTCATCGTCGTCGAGTACGCTATCCTTGGTTGTATGACCTTTTATAGTTGTCTTCTTCATTTTTTCTTGATGGTGTTTCCTCATAACATAAGCTTCAGCAAGGGCAGAAGTGGCCATAGACATTTTTAAGAAATGAGATATGAAAGAAATAAAGATATGAAATATGAAAGGTGGCGTTGAGGGTATTTATAGGAGAGTTTTGACTTTTAGGCCACGTTATCCATGACGTTTTCTAAATTCTGACTTTGAATGCAAATTAAATATTCATATCGAAATATTGTTTGGATTTATAAAGGTCTCCATCGCTAGACTTAATGGTCACTTGGCTATCTATTTTTTCTCTTGGGCTACAAGAATCATATTCGTGTTATTATTATTATTATTATTATTATTATTATTATTATTATTTTAATTTCCGAAATGGCTCATTTTTCACTTTTGGGTTCACTTTCTAGTAAACAAAAAGTGTTTTTCAAAATTTAGTTTTATGTTACCGCTAGACTGTGCGACTCTATAAAATTCTTGACACGTGTCCAAAATTTGATGGGATGGTTTTTTGCTAGACCGAAGTGATGTTTTGTGTGATGCTATTGTGTTTTAACATTTGTTGATGCTAAAATTTGTTTATCATCAATAAAGTGCTTATGTTTTTGTCATTGCAGGAGTTCTCGACCCATGAGCAGAGACTGTACACACAATCGGGGGTCAACTAGAAATTCAAATCGCAGAGGTCCACTAGAAACTCAAATACCATTCATGCCTCCACAACATCTCAGTTATCCACGGGCCCAGGTGCTACCGCCGCTTAGTTCTCTTATAGAGAAACAACTATTTTCTCGATATATTTCCTAACTTTTACATACTAATGAATTCGTTTGTCTTAGCTTTTCCGGATGGAGTGACACCAGATGCGGGCGCGTTTACTCAACACACTGAACCGGCGATTTTTTTAGCCCACTACCTACTGCCCCATCCAGTTCCATGTTCGGCCCGTTTGACAGAGAACAAATATATAGAAGGCCTACATTGTGCAGAACTTTGTACCGCTTTTGATCTATCTGAGGTCTTGCAGAGTTGCACAGAAGGTTCAACTTCTTCTCAATAATATTTAAATTACATGCCGATCGCCGAACATGAACGGATTTAGCCAAAATACGATACAATGGTTCTAAATGCTCATGTTTTGAAAAACTATGGATAAATAAAAGGATGTTTCAAGTTGCATTCTAATAGATAGTTTCTCGCCTTTTTTTTCATATGTTTTTAGCCATGTATAGACTTCAATGGTACTTAGCTGTTTATGAATGTGGTGCTAAGACTATTATGTAGCATATTCCCATTCGGCCTTAACATGACCAAAAAATACCAGATTAGATTTTATATTTCGCAAGTTCATATTTGAATTAGTCACTAGACATGGAGCTGTAACTGTTGGTGGAATTTTTTCTAGGACTTGGAAGCCTAAAAAGGGTCAGACAATAAAGGGACCTACTACCTTCAGAGATGATCCTGATCGGAAGAAAGGTAACCATTTGGAGCAAAGAGAAAAACTTGGACTTACAACCCCAAATAACGGAGCATCACGTTCCATAACACCACTTCCTGAATCTGCAGATGCAATGCAGAAAGTTGAGTATGAAAAAGCTAAGCAGGATAACGATCTTTCTGACTTGAGTGACATATTAGGGGAACTCAAGGAAATGGCCATCGACATGGGTTCAGAATTAGAGATGGATGCCCATCCTAAAGGCGTGAGTGTGCTACACAAGGTATGTCGACTTAGCCACTGTTATTACTATCTAAGATTATAGTACGCGCGGCTTAAAAATCAGAGCACGGGCGTGCTAAGTAATGGGTCAAAATCGGTTGTTTGTGTTTGGATGTTCATGATTTTTTATAGAGATTAAAGAAGTTGTATTACCTTGCAATCTAAACTGATTTAGTCCATCGCAAACATGTGTCACGTGTGCGCACAAGTTTTAACACCTCAGTTTTTTGGAATAGATGTTTTAGGAAGGTGCAATTGAACGCTACCCAACTGAAGCACTATAGAAGTTTCAAATAGTGAAAAGATCCGGTTTTCGGGGAACTCAAAGCTTTCACCAAGGCAATCAAGGTAAATTTAGTTTCTTATATCTTTAGAGTGTTTGGATAGTGTATTTTTCACCGTTGTATCAAAAAAATAGTGTTTGGATAAAAGTATAAAACTGCTTATTTGCTCATTTTACTGTAAAGCAAGCACTTACAAGCTGATTTAAGCTGATAGGCACTTTTAATAGGAAATCCCAAACACTCCTTTAGGTGTTTTTTCTTTTCTGATTTTGTGCTGAAATTTTGCTTGCTTTTCTGTACAGATGTGAAGTGTATGTTTCGAGTAATGGGAACATTAAGAAGCTTGCATCAGGTTTAGTGAAGCCGTTTATAACTCATTTGAAAGTTGTAGAGGAACAATTTCCATTTTCTTCTAACTGCTAAGCCTGTTAAGCTTCAAGTGGATAAACGTAAAATTGTGGATCCATGGTTCACAAAGAGGACACTTGAAAGGTACTGTATTCATATAAAAAAGCATGACCTATTCAATGGGATATGTTGATACAGTAAAACCTCTATAAATTAATACTCGGTAAATTAATAACCTCGATAAAATTAATAATTTGTCCGGTCCCAACTTGGGACCAGTACAAATTTAGACCCCAATCGATAAAATAATAAGATAATAATTTTTTTGAAACCCCAGTGTAGATATATTAATCTCAATGAAATTATAAATTAATAATTACTAAAAATTCCATATATATATATATGTATATATGTGTGTGTGTGTGAGAGAGAGAGAGAGATACACTTCAAAATCCTAAGATTGTTTAGTAAAAAATAATCATAGTCAATTTTTTTTGTTTAACTTCAAATCTATTGAGTTTATCTTAAAATTTCCTTATTGCACTAAAGAGTTGGTGCGTTGTCATCTTGCATTGCAACAAAAAGTGTTAATTTTAATTTCATAAAGCGTGAATGTGAGTTAATAAAATGTTAATTGAAACTTATTTTTCAAAGTTATTTTTCGTCTCTCATGAGTATAGATTGTAACTAGCTATTTTATTAGAATTGAAAATTTAAAGGCCAAACGTTAGACCTCTTTAAATTAATAAATTATTAATTTATCGATATAATAATATCTCGCTAAATTAATAAAATATACCGGTCCCAACACTATTAATTTATAGAGGTTTTACTGTACTTTGGTCATTTGCATAATAATGATTTAAGATGCTTTTAATGACCGTCAAAGCATCAAATACCAAATACTATTGACTGTGATTTACTTCATATATTATCAATGATATGTTTAGCTGCAACAAACGTCGCAAAATAAACAGGCGAGCCCGCAACGCGGCGTTCGTCGCCAGTCTCGTGTTATATATTTGCTGTTTATTTTCGCACGTTGGTTTAAATTTTCGTTTGCGAGACGTGTTTTGAGTAAATATGAACAGTCCCTTAAATCATGTTCATAAGTCTAATAGCACAATGTGTATCAAGTTGATACTATCAACTATTAGAAGACAACGTAAACGGTATAAATTAAATTACAGATATAAGCTTTGTTCCTAGTGAAGTCATCATGTTTTAGTTATTGCACCGGACGAGATGAACCAAAAGTTTGGATCGTCGAGCAACGTTGTGGGGTGAAGCTTCTTGAAAAATGTTGTGAAGCAACCGGTCTTACTATGATTGTCGTCTTCAAGTGTGTCGCTTTTTTGTTTTACCATGTGTATTCGAGGTTGTATTATTTGTCTTTTTTGCTTAGCCATTGTGTAAGCTTCAGAAAGAGCAAGATTAACCATTTTATGACGTTGAGACCACGTTAATACTGATATATAAGTATTAACCATTTTATTAAGGGCCCTTTTATTAATAAGGTAGTGTTTCAATTTTAACCAATTTACCTTGGGTCTTTTTTAGTGTTTTAGTGAGGCCTACTCAACTTCCCACTTAACAATCTATCTTATATAGTTTTGCTAATTACATGCTTGAAAATTTTGGTTGAGAACAATATTATAATTACCTAATTCGTAAACCGATGTCTATTTTTTTTTTTTTTTTTTGGTAAAAGGTCAACTACCCGGTAAATATATTACTCCAAAAAACATTTAAGTACAACGGATATGAGTGAGTCCCATATCTCAGCCCGTTACATAGGCAAAAAGCTTACATAACAAGATACTTCCTATTTTCTAAACAAGAAAAACAAAACCACTACCACATAAAATTGAAAGACTCGAACAAACATATAAACTACTTCCTACGACCTTGGAGATTAAAGCCATAAATGGCATTAAGAGCATCCAATTCCCCTGGAAGATTGTAAATTTGCTTTGAGTAATCATCATAGTCATCAAGCTCATCTTCACGCTCATGGCCTCCACCAAAAAGATTTGCTGATTCGTCGAACGTGTTAAGAACCTCCTCCTCCTCACTATCAGAAACCACAACCTCACCCACCTTGGAAAATGGGTTAACCCTCTTAGTGACAGAGGCGGACGGAATATGATGACCTTTATCATCCACAAAAGTAGTTTTCCCATCGATAAGAAGCTTTTCAAGTTTACTAATTTTCTCAACTATAGGAGTAGAACCAACTTCCTTAGTTCCCACTGAATCACTCACAAGCGGTTCTTGTGATGTAGTACCAGTCTTAACCGACTCATCCTCATTAACTTTCATTGTACGGCCAGCATCCACATCCATGTTGGTGTCATAAGTAGGAATACCAAACGTATCCGTATCATCCATATTAAGAGCATCAAATTGGTTAGATGTAGAAATCTTAGTACCACTAGTACTAGCTACATCAGAAGTCTTCTTCTTAGTGCCACCAGCTTTCTTAGGTTCAGGGGGAGTCTTTCTGGGTTGATACTGAAACTGCTTACCCACAACAGGTTTAGTAAACCCCCTTGACCCGGAATTGTAGGACCACCTTGCTTTCCTTTCTTCTTGTGATTGACAGTCTTGAAACTATCATTAACAGGCTTAGTAGGCTGAACAGGAGGTATAACAACTGTAGGACAATCAGTCAAAGTATGACCAAATATCTTACACTTGTCACAACGAGGTGGTTGCCACTCGTATTCAACCCGTATCTTCTCAACAGTCGAACCCGTACCATCAAGTAATGGTATCTCAACAGTGAGGCTGTCCCGAAGCACCTCATCCTATCTCACTTCTATCATGCATCTTGCAAAACTACTACAGCCCCACGATTTCTTGCACATTTGGCTTGTTAAAGCATCTAACCTTTTGGGCGTGCCAATCAGTGTGGCAAGAAGACTGAGGCCATCATCAGAAAACATTGCAAGGGGAACATCATGGAATTTAACCCACACCGGGATGTTAGTTAAATCCTCTTTAAGTAGATTAGTGTTCAAAGTCCATGGTTTAAGAATAATAGGAACATTTCTGATCAACCAAGGACCGTTTTCAAGCACATCATCAACACCTTTCTTCGAATTGAACTTAAAGAAGAAGAATCCCTTTGCATTCATCATAACCTTTTGCACACCAAACTTAGCCCATGAATTGCGTACATAGTAATCGACAACAGGAAAAGCAAGGCGTTGGCCAAGGAAATAATCGTAGAGAGTATTCTCAAACCTCGTGTTTACCTCTTCCACTACTTTCAATGGAACTGAAAGGTCAACATCATCCTTCTTTTTGCTACATTCCAACCTCCGAAAATTAGCCACATGTTTCTGAGGTTCATTAGAAGTAGCACCCGCGTAAGAAACCGACTTCACTCCACTAGTAGTAACATCCTTAGAAGCATTTGGACCTGAAACTTTCGAATTATGCCCAATACCACTTGAAGAGGAAGCCTTATTAGCAACAATCTCCCGTTGAATATTAGTCATGGCTTCATCAAAATTCTTATGCGCATTAGATAGCAAGTGCTTCACATCAGCACTTGTAACCGGCTCCAAGTCGTCACCATGTGATGTATCATTCGTAAGTGGAATCGACTCCACTTTCTGAGTACCATTCATAGAGCAATCAGGAGCATCATCTACATTCAAACTAACACTACTAGGGTTCATCATTGAGGGTGTACTCAACTCAACAAAACTAGTAGTGACCGATTGAATATTACCAAGTGAATCCGGCTCCACGATTGAACGTGTAACATCATCGCCTTGGGAGGCAATTGATCCACCCAAGTTTCCAGGACCAGCAGAATTAGACTTAGTAACATCAGTAGTATTCTTGTTAATCAAGAATCCCTTAGTAATCATCTCTCTTTAAACCCACGAACAATAAAACAAACCCGATACAGCCAAATCAAACAGCCAAGTAAGGAACCCTAACAAAAGTTAGGGTTAACGCGCAGCACCAAAAAACTAACCTGGTCCCATTATGAACACCATAATTAAGTTATAGTGTTATTAAATCGACAAGGAACAGAAGACAAGGTCGGTTACAATAAAAACTCAAAAAACGATTTTGAAACCCTAATTAGCGATCCTCAAAAAATCGCCAGATCTTGTGAATCAAAACACCAATCTAATAGAGAATCAATTAACAAAGATGCTAATCAATTACAAAACCAGAATTGATGAAAAAATACGCAAGAATATGGCAGATCCAAGGAAAAACGATTAGGAATAAGGGTTATAGAAAAATGGCCAAGAGAGAGAGTTTTTAGGGTTTTTTTTTAGTAGTATAGTTATTTCAACCGATGTCTATTTTAAACCTAACTATAACAAAACAACACGTGAGTCTTGCAAAAGCAAATTTATACTGTAATTATAGTGTTGCATGCATTGTAACGAATGAATGATGTTGTGTTTAACATTTTGCCTAGTGAACAAAAGAGGGGTACAATAAACATAGAAAATGATGAAAGACAACTAACGTAGCGTTTGGTATGTCGTAATCAAAGAGGGAACGGAAAGGATTATTACGATAGAATGAGAAAATGTTGTTTGTTTATATTTATGTAATGTAATAATTAATTACATTGAATCAAGGTTTTCAAGATCGGGATCCTACTCATGATCGTTTTTGATTTTGCAAGATCGAGATCGTAAGATCGGATCGGAATCCTAAGGTCATACTATAATGTAATTTTCATAATAGTTTTTGTAATATTATTCAAATTCACAAATTATTATATATTATAAACACAAAGTTATATGAATGTTTCATTGAAATGTTGTTCTAAATTATGAATACGGAATGTTTAAAAAGATTAACATGTTATTTTTTAAATTATATAAAACATAACCCATAACTTGGTAGTTTTTTAGCTTGCCGTTCGAAAAAAGTAAGATCGGATCGGATTAGATCTTAAGATCCTATGGTCAAGATCGGGATCATATAAGATCTTAAGCTAGCTAAGATCCTACGTAGGATCCGGATCGTTTTTGTTTTGTAGTATCGTAAAATCATAAGATCCTTAGTTCAGGACCGGGATCCTGACAAGTATGCAATGAATGACTCATTACACCAAAATCATTCCTTAGGGGCCATCTACTTTTTTTTCTTCATTACATCCTATAATGGAATCAAAATTACATAAAACTCCACAATTAACTAACCATATTAATGAAATTTCTCATCAATAATGGGCATTTAGTCTTTTTATTATTATTCCATTACATATTATCAAACAAACCAAACATGATAAATAATGGTAATGACTCATTACATTACACCACTTATTCCATTATATCGGTCATTCTATACATTTAACATTTCATTTCTTCCTACCAAAACGAACCTTAAATGTTTGGCTCTTTCATACAAACGCGTTCTTAGACGACTATTACATCCGGCATTGTTGAGGACGACGCGATTAGGTGGTGGTTGTGTTCTTCAATACGAGGGTTTATCAGCGTTGCTAAAAAGCTTATTAGATAATGTAAAGTGCTTGATAATATAATTAATAATATGTCATATATATAAAAGATATAAAATGACTTGATAAATACGCTAACACATGGGATAATTTCAAAACAATTATATTGGGGTCTATACAATAATATATTCGGTTAATAAGGCATACAAGGCCAATTAATCGCCGTCTAGGCATTTATCGGCTCCAACCTTTTCGATAATCGGTCAACTGTAGTCAAACTTGGCCGGAAACTTGCAAATCTTACTGGAAATAATCAAAACTCGCAGAAACTTGTTTTAATCACTTGTAGTCGTTGTTTATATCTCTTACAAGTTGTTTTAAACTTTTAATCACTCCAACGTCATCACACATGTCTTTTTTTTTCTTCCTCAAACTGATTATCGTGTTTTGTTGATATTATAGGTTTTATTTTCTATATTAATATAAAAAACTTGAATATGCTAATTCATTTACCAATTTCTTATTCACTCCACATTCAAGATTGGGCGAGTGTTCACGCAAATAAACATGTACGAGTTTTTGACAAATGATTGCTACAAAATATCATCACCAATAATACCTTTTGATCGATATCATTATCATTTAGTGAGTGAGGTTTTGTATGTGACGTATTTATCATTTTCATTTGTAAGTTTCATGTGAAAGTTTAGTGTAGATCCTAGTTTCCTTGAGGGCACTTTTGGTCCTTTGTAATTTTCCTTTTGTGTCTTGGGTCCCTCCGCCTTTTAATTTGCTTGTTTAATTGGGGAGGGATGCCTTTTATTTGTATGTTTTGTTCCGTTGTCGGTTATATATATTGTTGCATTTCTAAAAAAAATATAGACATATTCTTTACGTCTTTAGTCATCAACTTTGGTTTTGAACCATTTTCAGAACACTGAATCTAAGAAAATAATAACAACGTCTTTTCGTATTACATTAAAAGATCAAAAAATAAATAAATAACGAGTTACAATAGGAGCATAAGACTTTTCCATCATTGATTACATTAAAACGCGACAAAACAATGGCTCTGGCAACACTTGATCTTCATCGGTTATTACTTTAGCACTTGTGACGTTGAGGAGCAGAATCTGAACCTGCGACACTTGAGGGGTGAACCTTTTTGAATAAAGTTGGGAAACAACCAATAGTCGAAGAAACATGATCGTCGTCGTGGAACGTGCTATCATTTGTTGCACCAAGACCTTTGTTGTTCATCTTTTTTTGATGGTGTTTTCTCATGACATTAGCTTCAGCAAGGGCAGAAGTTGCCATAGACATTATTTTGAAGAAATGAGATATGAAAATATGAAAGGTGGTGTTGAGGGTATTTATAGGAAAGTTTTGACTTGGACATCACGTTGAGTCGTTGAGGCTTTCAAATTTGACCACTTTCCTTCTCATTAAAGCTTTATCTTTGGTTGCATTCACTGAATTGATGAAAATAGTAGGCGATTGAGTTATTGGCTAACGAGTGAAAATTAGTTTTTCTTAATACCTTATTCTCATAATTAATTTAAAAAATAGGTTAGTCGCATAGACCTGGTTAACATGCAATTTTTAAATAAATGTCTCATAGCATAACTAGTAGAAGTGCTTTTTGGACTAAATTAAAGTGCAAGGAAGTTTGGTCGATTAGGAGGGCCAATAAGCTCGATCTCCGGCCGCTACTGGCCTCCGAGTCACTCTCGTGACCATCAAAGTCTGAAATTATAGAAGTGCGTTTTGGACTAAATTAAAAGTTAGGCCGAATAGTAATCAACTATACCTTAGTTATTGTTAAATATTTGGGACTGCCATCAGTCATTGGAAGATCTAAGAAGGTGGTTTTAAGAAGGTGGTTTTTCAAGCTATTCTGGATAAAATAAAAAAGAAACTTGGTGGATGGAAGGAGAAAACTTTATCAATCGCGGGGAAAGAGGTTCTTATCAAATTTGTAGCGCAAGCGATGCCTATGTATATTATGAACATCTTTTTACTTCCAGATAACTTGATTGATGATATTCACAAGGCTCTTAACTTATATTGGTGGGGGGACGGGGTTAAAGAAAAGCCAATTCGATGGTGTAAGTGGGAAAGGATGTGTGTATCAAAGTTTCGAGGAGGCCTTGGATTCCGTCACTTGGGACTGTTCAATAAAGCACTTCTCGCAAAGCAAGTTTGGCGCTTAATCACATCCCCAACAACATTGGCAGCTAGAACTCTTAAGGCACGTTATTTTCCAAGATCGAGCTTCTTTGATGCGAAGATTGGATGCCATCCAAGCTATATTTGGCGTAGTTTTCTTTCGGTTAAAGATATTGTTCGTAAAGGGTGCAAATGGAATTTCGGTGATGGGCCTAGTGTGAATGTATGGAATGATTTTTGGGTCGATGATCACACAAGTCTGGGTCCAAAACCGAATAATTGTGATGTTGATCAGGTTCGCGATTTATTAAATCTTGAAGGTGATGATTGGAACCATGAGCTTCTGTATTCATTATTTCCTCATGATATTGCAAGCAAGATTGCTTGTTGTTTTGTAAGCAAGTCATGGAATGATGTACTGTTTTGGCATAAAAATCCAGGAGGCCGTTTTTCGTGCAAATCTGCTTATTTCTTGGCACTTGAAGCAGATGAAGACATGGTTCACAATGCTATTTCTGATGGCTCGATTGACTATTGGCGTGTTGTGTGGAAAGCGAGAGTCCCCGGTAAAGTCAAATTATTTATGTGAAGAGCCTGGAATAATTACTTACCTACTCTTGACAACCTACAGTCTCGTGGGTTAAATCATACATCTTCTTGTACTCATTGTGGAGAGACAACTGAAAATTTAGCACATGTCATGTTCAAATGCTCGGCAGCAAAAGAAGTATGGGACCGTTGTAGTTTTGGTTGTTTTTATGACACACAAGATGCTGTCACTTTTCATGATTTTTGTCGGGTGATTCTTGAAAATTTTCCAGCTGAATGGGAGGTATTTATGATGATATTGTGGACGAGAAGAAATAAACATTTTCATGGGCAGTTGAATGGTAGGGAGGGGAACGTGGAAGAAATAGTGAAAGTTGTTTTATCAGATTATCAGAAGGAGAATCAGAGAGGAAGTATTAGCAGCACTAATGGGGTACATAATACTCATACGTCGGTGTGGTTAAGGCCAAACACTCAGTACATAAAAGTTAATTGTGACGCTGCGTGGCAAAAAGAGTCTGGAAAGACAGGCTTGGGTTTTGTAGCCCGTGACTACAATTGCAAGGTTTTATTTTCAGGTGCTCGTTTAGAATGTTGTGCAAGATCTCCACTGGAAGCTGAAGCAAAAGCCGTTCATTGGGCTATGCGTCATGCACTTAATAGAGGGTACTCCAACGTTATATTCGAGACAGACTCATTGTCTCTAGTTAAGGCGATCCAAAATAAAGTCATATTGCTAGAAATTGCGAGTCTTTTTTCCGAGATACTGTCCCATTCAATGGCTTTTAGTGTTTGTAAATGGTCTTTTGTTAAAAGGGAGGGTAATAGGGTGGCTCATAGTATAGCTTCTTTGGCGTTGAGTTGCTCTAATGAGATTATGTTAGATGGTAGTGTTTCAAGTTGTGCGAATATATGGGTGACAAAAGATGTAATCTCTTCTAATATCGAATGATATTTCTTCCCCTTTCATCAAAAAAAAAAAAAAAAAAAAAGTGCTAGCGATGTTCAAAGGAGACTATATATATAACGCATGCATGGTACAATAAACATAAAAAATGAGTAAAGTCAACTAAATGGTTTGCTCTTGCATGCAAACGATGTTCAAAAGGTCGAAAATGTATGGCACATAGTAAAGCAAGTGATATGTACTTGGTTGCATAAAAGCACTCACTTACTAAACAAAGAGAACCAAAAAGTCCGAAGTGAAACCTAAGTACAATAGAAAAAGGAACACTAAAAAAGTATTTCTAGGTCATATACTGGTCCATGGCGATTATGTAGTTGACATAGATCGAAGACGGTGAAGATGAAGGCTCAAGTGATGATTCTTAAGAAGGTGAAGATGAAGGCTCAAGTGATCATGATTCTCTGTCGAGAAACAAAACATTGGAAAGTTGAATAGCATGGGCATGCAACCTTCGTAGCTAGAGACACACCATATAAAGAAATTAAGAAAACTTACAAATTAAGAGTAGAAAATTATTTCCCAGTTTGATCTAATTGAAAGCATAGATCCTTATATATGTTTTCAGTCTTGGCAAGTTAGGGTTGCATGTATAGTGTCTGCATGACTGCATCCATACCATTTTACATACGTATGTCAAAGGGATATAAAAACGAGATCATCAACAAATTAAAAGTTGTGTTGATCGGGTTGGCACGTATATAAAAACGATATATTAAATGATAGATCGAATAAAGTACTTAAAAATATAGATCGGGTTTGAGCCAACTAAGCTCTTCTATCCCGTAGCATATATACTATATATGAGCAACAAACGAGCAATATGCAGTAGAATTTTCGCAGTTTTTTTTAACTTAACCACAAACATATTTTATGATTCAGGAAATTGTGCATAAACACAGTGAGAAGTTTGTTTTGTTAATTTGATAAATACTTGACGTATATTTTAAGTAATTCTAGATACTCTGTATGTGAACTTGGATGCAAGAATATACGGCGATTAGGTGTTAGTTGTTGAGTTCTTCAGTACGATGATTTATAGATGACTGATCTAACGTCATCACATACGGCTTTTTTTTTTTTTTTTTTTTTTTTTTTTTTTAAATCATACTGATTATCGTGTTTTGGTGATATATAGGTTCTATTTTCCATATTAATATAAAAAATGGTACCATTTTTTTTTTAAATTTCAATCCGCACTCAAGATTGGCCGAGTGTTCAGTGACTTAACGCAAATTATAATTCATGAGGTACGAGTTTTTGAAACTTTTTTCTTCTATATAAATGATCATCACGAATAATACTTTTTGGTACAATTATAGACATATTCTTTTATGCCTTTTCGTATTACATAAAAAGATCAAAAAATAAATAAATAACGAGTTACAATATAGTATAAGACTTTTCCCTCATTGTTTACATTAAAACCCGATAAAACAATGGCTCTAGCAACACTTGACCTTCATAGGTTTTCAGCTATTATGACGACGAGGAGAAGAATGATCAGAAACCGCGATAGTTGATGAAGTTGCGGGGTGAACCTTTTTGAACAAAGTTGGGAAGCAACCTATAGTCGAAGAAGCACGATCATCGGCGTCGAGTACACTATCCTTGGTTGTATGACCTTTAATAGTTGTGTTCTTCATCTTTTCTTGATGGTGTTTTCTCATAACATAAGCTTCAGCAAGTGCAGAAGTGGCCATAGACATTGTTTTTTAAGAAATGAGATATGAAAGAAATAAAGATATGAAATATGAAAGGTGGCGTTGAGGGTATTTATAGGAAAGTTTTGACTTTTAGGCCACGTTATCCATGACGTTTTCTAAATTCTGACTTTGAATACAAATTAAATATTCATATCGAAATATTGTTTGGATTTATAAAGGTCTCCATCGCTAAAGGTCACTTGGCTTTCTATTTTTTCTCTTGGGCTACAAGAATCATATACGGGTTATTTTTATTTATTTATTTATTTTTCCCTCTTTCTCTCCTGAAATTCCAAAAATGACCCATTTTTCACTTTTCATTTTTGGGTTCACTTTCTAGTAAAAAAAATGTGTTTTTCAAATTTAGTCATATGCGACCGTTAGACCGTGTGACTCAATGAAATTCTCGACATGTGTCCAAAATTTGGTGGGATGGTTTTTTGCTAGACCGAAGTGACGTTTTGTGTGACCAAGTTTCATTTTTTACTAAACTGAAATGATATTTTTGTCTTATTAAAAATTAGGACCCACTTTTTTAATAAGACAAAACATATTTTTTTAACAACAAAAAAGAATGCCAATGGTGGTTCCCACTTTTCTAATAAGACAACAAGTCATGTCGGTTTAGCAAAAAACATCCTGCCGACTGTTGAACATATGTCAGTAAATCTATTAAGTCGCACAAGACTAAATTTAGAAAGCATTTTTTTTTTACTAGAAAGTGAACCCAAAAATGAAAATACGCTACTTTTGAGAAAATGATAATAATAATAATAATAATAATAATAAAATCATCACTATTCATGAAAACCTATAATATACAAGAAGAGAGCTGCAGATGAATATATAACTTTGATCAACTTATTATAAAAGCGCTACAAATTTTCAGTACATAAGAAATGACTTAGTCATATATTATTATTCACACAATCATTATCGTTGGTTATTTTTGCACGTTGCTTTATATTTTTGTTTGCCGGACATGTTTATAAGCTATTTTTGTAAACAAAAATATAAACCAACATGCAAAAACAAGATCAAATAAGATCACTTACTTTAGAAGGGACCTAGGTCTATAAGTGATTAGGTTCACAAGCTTTTTTACGATATCACATTACTAACTATAGAAACATGTGACACAAACAGGGGGACCACATTCATTCATGAAAAATGAGGAGTTTTGACCAAAAAAAAAAAAAAAAAAAAAAAATACGGGGCAAAAATCCATGGAGTTTCCGTGAACATTCGAAAACCTTTTTAGGTCTGCTCTTGAGTGACTCTCGTTCAATATCGTTTTCGCAAGCCTAAATGCCTAATAATACAATGTTTATCAACGAATTCACGAGCTAATTAAGTAATGTTTTTATCGACACTATGAGAATACCAGGCAAACACAATAAAATTACGACATATTATGCAATAAAAATGCTCTACAACATGATTTATTTATAAACACAACACATTGGAAGTTAGTGACCGCTTATGATTCTATTGTGACAGGTGAGAAGAACTAGAAACTGGGATGGTCAAGGAAGTTCAGGGATGTACGTATCTTCTTGAACAATGTTGGCACTTGGGAAGCACCGGTCTTTCAATGATCGTCGTCAAGTGTGTTGCTTTTGGGTGTACCATGTGTGTTCGAGGTTGTATTATTCATCTCTTTGTGGAGCTTAGCTATCGTATAAGCTTGAGAAAGAGCAAATTTTTAAATAGCCAGTGACATCTTTTACTATGAAATAAGTTACGTATAGTTTGGTTTTTCGGACATTTTATGATTTTGAGACCACGTTATTGACGACGAAATATCTTAAGTTCGACAACTTTGTTACTTTTGGACCACGTAATTCGTGATGTATAAGTATTAACCATTTTATCAATATGGTGGTGTTTCAATTTTAACCAATATAGCTTGGGTTTATTTTTGTGTTTTAGTGTGTCCTACTCATCTTCCCACTTAACATTTGCTAATTACATTCGCTAAAAGTTTCTACTATCAAATGCTTAATCAGTGTTATGCTCTTACGTCTTTTTCAACTGTCAACTACTATTATGTCTTGATCTATATTCGGCAACGTCAAAATTAATAAGATGTACTCGGAAAAACCTTTTTTGAGCTATATTCATTCAATGTTGTTTCTAAAACAAACAATTAACAACTTTTTGAATGTCATTCTAATCAATCTTAAAACCATGCCATGCATGCCAACCTTTTTTAATTTTTTTTTCTTGAAAAAAGAAAAAAAGAGAAAAGAAAGAAAACAAAAAAAAGAGACTTTGTTTTTATTTAATGACAATATTATTAGTTTTTTAAAAATTGCATCCACAACTTCTATCATATAACACATCATATTTCAACTTTAATTTATTTTATTTTAGTTTATTATTATTTTATTTTATTTTTATTACTG
Organism: Artemisia argyi; assembly: GCA_030686995.1. NCBI lineage: Eukaryota > Viridiplantae > Streptophyta > Magnoliopsida > Asterales > Asteraceae > Artemisia > Artemisia argyi. Next base: position 191,790,365 of record CM060692.1, on the reverse strand, counting down.
CGTGAATAGATAGAAATAAGTGATCCAAAAGTGTTTATGTTATTGTTGAATGTTAAAACTCGTTGTTATGCAAAAATACTCGCTTAGTCGTTACATAATAGGTAATAGCAGAGAGGCAAAAAATCTTGAATAAAATGAAACAATCAACACTTGATTGTAATTAGATGACTTAGATTTTTTTAAAGTCACTTGTAACATCAATTAGTAAAGTAAAGTAAAATAACTCCTAATACCGTCTTTCACGGATTATGGGTCCCAATACAATCTTCACTTGTAACATCAATTGATCTCTTTAAACAATAGCCTCTATTAATGTTGTTAACAAATTAAATTTCTATCTTAGTTATCATTATTGTAATAATAACATTATTATTATATTTTCTTTTAAACCGATACCTATTTGAAAACCTGACTATAACCAAACAACATCTTAGTCATGCAAAAATATGTACATATATACTGTAATAGCATTGCATTGTAACGAATGAAGGATGTTGTGTTTAACATTTTTCCTAGTGAACAAAAGAGGCGAGTACAACAAACATAGAAAATGATGAAAGACAACTAAATGTTTGCTCTTTCATACAAACGCGTTCTTAGACGGCTATTACACCAGGCCTTATCAACGAAAGCTAGTTGTGTTGGATGTTAAATTCTAACATTCAGGATGCAACAAACTAGCAATATGCACTAGATCGAATTTGCGTAGTTTTTAAACCTTGTCACACACTTCGTATGTGAACTTGGATGGAAGAAAATACTACGATTAGGTTGTTGTTGTGTTCTTCAATACGAGGAACACTGAATCAAAGAAAATAATAACAATAGCTTCTGGTATTACATAAAAAGATCAAAAAATGAATAAATAACGAGTTACAATATTAGAGTTTTCCCAACATTGTTTACATTAAACCCGATAAAACAAGGCTCATGATCTTCATCGTTTTTTAGCTCTTGTGACGACGAGGAGTAGAATCAGAAACCGCGACACTTGAGGGAGTTGAGGGGTGAACCTTTTTGAACAAAGTTGGGAAGCAACCTATTGTCGAAGAAGCATGATCATCGTCGTGGACCACGCTATCGTTTGTTGCACCATGACTTTTTATAGTTGTATTCTTCATTTTTTCTTGATGGTGTTTTCTCATTACATAAGCTTCAGCAAGGGCAGAAGTGGCCATAGACATTATAATTTAAAATTTCAGATAAGAAATGAAAGGTGGTGTTAAGGGTATTTATAGAAAAGTCTTGACTTGGAGATTACGTTTAGTCGTTGAGGCTTTCAAATTTGACCACTTTTCTTCTCATTAGAAATATAATTCCATTCAATGAATTGATGAGAACAAGTCTTCTATTGCTTTCGCGTAGCGACTGAATCAAAACAATTAATTTGTATGATAAAAAAATTGTCATTTATAATAGAATTGAGATCCCCTCAAATTACTTTGAATATTACTGGTCATGTTTTCTCACATACAAAACTGTGACGTCTACTGTGAAATCCGGTCTTTCTTTTGTTTGGAGAGAATATGACTAGGTCATATTTAAAATAACTTGAGAGAATCTAAATCGTTTATAATATAATATTTGATAATATCAATATATTTACGAGGAAAAGTTTAATTGATTTAAAAGAAATGGTTGAATGTAAATGTTTGTAAAAGTATTAGATTAAAAGTGAAAATTTTGAAATGAATAGTATATGGTTTGGTAATTGATATTTAGAGGCCTAGGTACCCAACGTTTTCCCGCTTAACGCAACCGGACAGCGCGAGTTAGGTACCGTGGCTCGTGTTTTCGAGTCCTGAGCCATCGTCACCAGCCGAGATGGTCTCGGAAAACGCAACCGTACGACGCAAGGTGGGTACCGTGGCTCGCGTTTTCCCGTTTCTTTTTTGCATTTTCACGTTTTCTTTTGTGGGTTTTGTGTTAATGTGTGTACGTTTTGTGCTTATGTGCGTTTGTCTTGTTAGTTGTTTAAAACTTGCAGGTAGCAGTTAGGAAGAAAATGGAGACAGACGGTGGGTGACTGCGTTTTAGAAAATGGAGACATAAGGGGGCGTGTATTTTGTGTTTAGGCATTTATGTATTAGGGTTATAATACTTGATAACTTGGGTTGGTCATGGTAAATTATGTAATTGGGCTTTTAATAGGCTTATAGCCCGAAATTTGTTAAAATGTGTATATATGTTGCTAATAATTTAACTGATATAAGGTGGTTAGTCTTATAGTTATTTTTTTAACATTTTTAGTCCTAAAATGTACAAAAATTTGACTTAAATGTATAAAATGACAAGTGTTGATTTATTTAAATAACTGAAGAAAAAAAAGTGGGGTCTAGGGGTGCACGACGGCATCAGAAATTGGTGTTATAGGTGGGACGGATGTTTTTGGTGTTGTGATGAATTCTGATGTTATGAAAAAAGGTGCTGATGTGTCAGAACTTTTACTCACGGCACCAGCGAGACAGCTCCATGGTACCTAGTGCTCTTAGAGAAGATAAGTAGGCGAATGAGTTGTCTAAATAGTGAGAATTAGTTTATTATTATTATTATTATTATTATTATTATGGGTTAGTCGAGTTGGTCTCGTTAACATGTAATAGCAAAACTAGTAGATGTGTGTTTTAGACTAAATTGAATTACAAAGAAGTTTGGCACACTCTAGCCTCCTACTAGTAGAAGTGGCTTTTGGACTAAATTAAATTGCTAAAAAGTTAAGCTAATTAGTAAATGCTTTTATATCTAAAAGTGCTACTAGTATTTTATTCGTTTGTGGGTTTTCTCCAAATAATACAATCATTACTTGTACGCATAAGATTTGATCGTCATTGGCTTAAAATATTACTAAAATCAATTTTGATCTCTTAGGTTGAGTTCATTTCAAACCTATCATTTATCAAGTACTTATAGATTTAGATAAACCTTCAAAAGGGTAAAGGCGCATAACATATTTTGAGTTTATACCTAACAAGGTACAAATTTGGTGTGACTAGAAGAGACAAGAGTCGAAAACGGTTACGGGATACCTTGTTTATAAAATATACATCTGAGTCAAAAATTCGGCTTTCTAGGTAGGGAGGCGATTGAATCGTGTTTGGGTTGACATATTCAGATTTGTGAATTGGAGGGTTAGTATAACCTCTAACCAAACACAACTCATTTATTGATTGTATCAAGAAATTCAACCTTAACCCAAACGTGCATCACGTGTAACTCGTTTGTGATCCTTTTAACATGTTTAAGTAAATATGTCAAGTGGTGAGTAAAGTTGGTGGTTTGTCGGTTTAACTAATGTAAATGCAAAATGATATAAGAATCTAAAAAGTTATAAAAATAACATCTAAAGTAACTATACGACAATTTCAATGATGACTGAGTTTGATCGTTCTCATATTAAGCACATAAAAAATACATTTAATCCAAATCCAACATAAAACCCAAGTTATATATTTTATTTGTAAATGCTTATACTTAAACGGGTTTACGGTTTGACCTGTTTAATATTTACTCAACCTAAACACGACCCGTTTATTAAACGAGTTAGACTGGTTAACTTGTTTTTGTCCCAAACATGTATATCTTAACTCAGATATGTTTAACTTCGTATCGGGCGTATCATTTATCATGTCTTGTCAAGAATTGCTATCCTAACGTGATGAGAAATACTTACAAATATAGATGATAAATAAGTGGGTAGTGATATGCACACATATTATTTTAATTTATACACATAAATTTAGCGGGATTCACATAAATTGGCCCCACTAAATTTATGTATATAAAGTAAAATGATATATGGAGATATCACTTCCCTAAGACTATGTTTATCAATAATCTATCATAACTTAATCTCTTATTAAAATATTGTTTTCTCTTTCATCCACTTACATACAACAAATTTATAGTATATTATTTTACCATTTATCAACAACTCTAAAAAAAAAAAAAAAAAAAAAAAAAAAAAAAAAAAAACTAGCCATATTTTAACTGCCATGTTGCAGATTGAAGGTTGCCAACTTGGGTTGCTATATGATCTTGGTTGAATGAGAAGATTGAATGATTTTATTAAAAAACTATTATTTTTGTACCGTATAATTTTCGAAGTTACCGACCCACTTGATAAACATAGTCTAAATACATATACATGTGACTGTGTGCGTGCAACCCGGCCCGTTAGGCAGCCATATATTTTGGTGATCTGGACTAAAAAAGTCAAATTTGATCTCTCATTAAGTCATAACTCGTTTGATTTTTTTCTTGGGTTTATACTAAACACCATTGTTTTTTGACATCATCAAAGACGTATCTTAATATAGTTGACATACAAAGTGTTGAATCTAATAATTTCAATATTTTAAAGTGGTTGAGACTTGAAATTTCATATACCCTTGTTCTCATTTATAAGTTACACAATTACTAGGAGCACGTTATTTAAAGACGCTATCGGGAGAAAAAATATCGTTACAAAAAAGATCGATTCATAATAAACACGACAAATGACTTTTTATACATATAAAGTTATAATGATAATACATATTCGGACACAAAAACTGGCTTTCTATACTTTTTTTTTTTTTTTTTGGTAAAAGGTCAACGACCCGGTAAATATATTACTCCAAAAAATGTTTAAGTACAACGGATATGGGTGAATCTCATATCTCAGCCCGTTACATAGGCGAAAAGCTTACATAACAAGATACTTCCTATTTTCAAAACAAGAAAACAAACCATTACTCACATGATGGTAGTGACTCTGACAAAAGATAAACTACTTCCTACGACCTTGGAGATTAAGACCATAAATGGCATTAAGAGCATCCAATTCCCCTGGAAGATCATAAATTTGCTTCGAATAATCATCATAGTCATACTCATCTTCACACTCATGACTACCACCAAAAAGATTCGCTGATTCATCGAACGTGTTAAGAACCTCCTCCTCTTCACTATCCGAAACCACAACCTCACCCACCTTAGAAAATGGGTTAGCCCTCTTAGTGACAGAGGTAGACGGAATAGGATGACCAGCATCATCCACAAGAGTAGCTTTCCCATCGATCAGCAGCTTTTCAAGCTTACTAATTTTCTCAACAATAGGAGTAGAACCAACTTCCATTGTTCCCATAGAATCACTCACAAGAGGTTCTTGCGTATCACTCACAAGAGGGACTTGTGAAGTAGTACCAGTCGTAACCGACTCATCCTTATTAACTTCCATTGTACTGTCAGCATCCACATCCTTATTAGTAACAACCTTAGGAATACCAAAACCATATGTATCATCCATATTAAGAGCATCAAACTGATTAGAAGTAGTGATCTTGGTTCCACTCGTACTAGCCACATCAGAAGCCTTCTTCTTACTGACATTAGCTTTCTTAGATTCAGGAAGAGTCTTTTTGGGCTGATATTCAAAATGCTTACCCACCACAGGTTTGGTAAAACCTCCTCGACCCGAATTCGAAGCAACTTGCTTTCCCTTCTTCTTATTGTTAACAGGCTGGAAACTATCACTTGCATTCATAGTAGGTTGGGCATTCGGTATGACAACCTTAGGGCACTCAACCAAAGTATGTCCAAATACCTTACATTTATCACAGCGAGGCGGTTTCCACTCATATTCTAACCGGATCTTTTCAATAGTCGAACCCGTACCATCAAGTAGAGGAATCTCAACAGTGAGACTGTCCTTTAGTACCTCATCCGACTTTACTTCAATCATACACCTAGCAAAGCTACTCCGGCCCCAAGACTCCTTGCACATTTGACTAGTAAAGGCATCTAACCTTTTGGGCGTCCCAATCACTGTAGCAAGAAGACTAAGCCCGTCATCAGAGAACATAGCTAAAGGAACATCATGGAATTTAACCCACACCGGAATGTTAGTCAAATCCTCTTTAAGCAAGTTGGTGTTCAATGTCCATGGTTTAAGTATAATAGGGACATTACGAATCAACCAAGGTCCATTATCAAGGACATCATCGACACCTTTCTTCGAAGTAAACTTGAAGAAAAAGAAACCCTTAGCATTCATCATAACCTTTTGTAAACCATACTTAGCCCACGCATTGCGAACATAATAATCAACAACAGGAAAAGCAAGACGTTGACCAAGGAAGTATCCGTAGAGAGTATTCTCGAACCTCATGTTAACCTCTTGCACTACATTCATTGGGACTGATAAATCAACATCAACCTTCTTCTTGCTACATTCCAACCTACGAAAGTTTGAAACATGTTTCAGAGGTTCATTAGAAGTAGCACCCGCGTAAGAAACCAACTTCACTCCCGTACCATTAGTAGTATCATCCTTGTGAGAATTAGGACCAGAAGTAAAAGGAGGAGTACTAGTAATATTAACTTCATTAGCTCCAATCTCACTTTGGATTTTATTCATGGCATCATCAAAATTCTGATGCGCATTATCAATCAAGTGTTTCACAGATTCATCACAAGTAACCTGCTCCAAGTCATCACCAAGTGATGTATCTTTCGTAAGTGGAATCGGCTCCACTTTCTGAGTACCACTCATAGAACAATCATTAGCATCATCCACATTCAAACAAGAACTCGTCACATCAGGAAGATTCTTCTTAACAACCGATTCTGTACTCACACTCTTAGGACTCAAGAAACCCTTATTCATCTCTCACCACAAATTAAACAAGTCAATTCGTAACAGATTCAATGTAACCAGCAGCAAGCAAAACCAATTCAGCAAAAAACCCTAATCGCTTAGGGTTTAACGTGACGCCACAAAACAACTAACCAGCATCCATGATCCAATCAATAAAGGTTTGATTCAGTGGATATAATATAGGATCAGAACCGACTAAAGATTGGAGAATCCTAAAGTCGATTTAAAAAAAACACGATAAGAAAGAAACCCTAATTATGCGAATTCAAGAAACTCACCAAAACCGTATGATACCAAGCTTTAATTCAATAAGAAGCAAAAGATAAGAGTGTTAAATCACAGGATTATGCAGGGAATCAAAGAGGTTTGGTGGATTAGATGAATCGAAAACGTTAAAGGTTGTTAGGGTTTTTCTTTTTGGTCGCCAGAGATGAGTCGAAGGGTTTTTTTTTCGAAGGCTTTCTATACTTATAACGATGATACATAATCGGACACGAAAACTGGCCTTTTATGCTTATAATGATGATACATAATCAGACACGAAATTTTCACGATAAAATCCTTGGGAAATTATGCTATCATGATACAAAAAATACAAACTCATATGTTGCAAATGTAGGTATTTTGCTGATATATAGGTTTTATTTTCCATATTTATATCAATAATTAGAATCTGCTATATCATTTACCTTTTTTTTTTTTTTTTTTTTTTTAATTTCAATACACATTCAAAATTGAGCGAGTGTTAGTGACTTAAGGCAAATAAAAATTCGTGACGTACGAGTTTTTGACAACAGAAATTGCAATTTTAGTTAGCATTATCAATTTATGAAACTTTCTAATATAAATGATCATCACGAATTGGGTGTTTAATCCTTAAAACATCATTTTCGTACCTTGGATCTATTGTGGGAGATAATATGGCGAGAAGAAATGCTTGGAGAGGAATCATTGATCGAGTCAAGACACGATTATCTAGATGGAAGATGAATATGCTTTCCATTGGAGGTAGGTTAACTCTTATTAAATCCGTTCTTGGATCAATTCCTATATATAATTTCTCCATTTTCAAAGTCCCAAAAAGCATCCTTAACGAGCTAGAATGCATTCGTAGAAAGTTTTTCAATGGGCATGAGCAGAACTGCAAAAAAATCACGTGGGTTAGTTGGAATAAGGTGCTTAAATCTAAGGAAAATGGTGGGTTGGGCGTTTCAAGTTTATACGCAATTAACAGAGGGCTTCTCATGAAGTGGGTGTGGCGTTTTGTTTCGCAAAATAACTCCTTATGGGCGCGTTCTATCAAGGCTATCCATGGGGATTTTAATATACCTGGGTTACGAGCCAATAAAGGCTATAATTCATGCTGGAAGAGCATTATCAGCGAAGTAAGTTCGCTGTCAAAGATTGGAGTCAACGTCCTTAATTACATGTCTATGAAAATTGGAGATGGTAAATCTTGCAAATTCTGGTATGATCGTTGGAATGATGAAGGTATCCTCAAAGATAAATACCCCCGTGTTTTTTCTTTGGAGTCATGTAAGAATATTTTTATTGCTGATAAAGTTGCCCAACATGATTCGTTCCAATCGTTTAGAAGAGCTCCTAGAGGTGGTATCGAACAAGAACAATTCGATCACATTAATCGAATTACCAAGGATATCAAGCTAAATTCACACGATGATTGCTGGACATGGAATCTGGAGAAGTCTGGCAATTTTTCCGTTGCTTCAGTCAGGAAAAAGGTCGATGAAGAATCGTTCCGTAGCCTCGATATTGAATCAAGATGGAATAAATTTGTTCCAATCAAGGTGAACGTTTTAGTTTGGAAGCTGATGAATAACTTTCTTCCAACCAGATTTAACATTTCTCGCAAAGGTATTGTGTTGGACTCGATCATTTGTCCTAACTGTGATGTGGGGGTTGAAACTGTAGGACACCTTTTCTTTTCATGCAGTATGGCACGTGAGATCAATTACCTTATAGGCCGTTGGTGGAGTGTCCCCGTTGTTGACTTTGATTGCTTCGATGAATGGGTAGAGTGGATTGTATCTTTACACTTGACTAAGCAGGTTAAACTAATGCTGGAAGCTGTTTTTTACTCTGCTTGGTGGATGATTTGGTGGTTTCGAAATTCTACAATATTCAAAGATAAAGTTCCGAAAAAGGCGATCTTATTTGATGAGTTGCAAAGTAAATCATTTCTTTGGTGTCGATATAGAGGAAAAAATAGGTTTAGTTGGATTGATTGGCTAAGCCACCCAAATTCTATTTCTTTGTAATTCTAGCTCCTTGCTAGTTTTTTTTTACATCTATTAATAAATCGCCGTTCAAAAAAAAAAAAAAAAATGATCATCACGAATTAATACTTTAATTCTTTTTGGTACCACCACGTACAAGTTTTGATCCATTTTCATAACACTGAATCTAAGAAAATAATTATAATATCTTTTCGATTTACAAATAAAGATCAAAAAAAAAATATATATCGAGTTACAATATCTAAGATTTTTCCAACCATTGTTTACGTTAAAACCCAATAAAACAATGGCTCTAGCAACACTTGATCTTCATCGATTTTTAGCTCTTATGACGACGAGGAGAAGAATCAGAAACCGCGACATTTGAGGGGTGAACTTTTTTAAACAAAGTTGGGAAGCAACCAATAGTCGAAGATACATGATCATCATCGTGGAACACGCTATCGTTTGTTGCACCATGACCTTTTATAGTTGTGTTCTTCATCTTTTCTTGATGGTGTTTTCTCATGACATAAGCTTCAGCAAGGGCAGAAGTGGCCATAGACATTGTTTTTAAGAAATGAGATAAGAAAGAAATAAAGATATGAAATATGAAAGGTGGTGTTGTGGGTATTTATAAGAAAGTCTTGACTTGGAGGTCACGTACGTTGTCACGTTGAGGCTTTCAAATTTGACCACACTTTTCTTCTCATTAGCTTTATCTAGACATATAATTCCATTCAATATATTGACGAGAATAGTCATGCATGGAACCAGGAGACAAAGTGATTATTGGACCTGGTCCATTTACAAAAAAATCGAGGCGTTTTAAGAAAATTAACATCATGCCGCAAAAATTCATGAGTATTCAAAGACCTTCAGAAACCCACCCTGATTCCGTCCCTAGGAATAGTAGGCGAGTGAATTGGCTAATGAGTGAAAAATAATAGTGGGTTAATTAATCTCTTAATTAAATTCCTTTTTAAAAGTCAACAATATATTATAGCATACACATTCTCTTAATTAATTTAAGTTAGTCGCGTTGGCCTACTTAACATGCAATTTCTATATAAATGTCTCATAGTAAAACTCGTAGAAGTGCGGTTTGGACTAGATTAAACTGCTAAGAAGTTTGGTCGATTAGGAGGGCCAAGCACTCTCGAGTCCTCAACTAGCTCCCGAGTCGCTCTCGTGACCATCAAAGTCTCAAATTATAGAAGTGCATTTTGGACTAAATTAAATTGCAAGAAAGTTAGGCAGGATAGGAAATCATCTATACCTTAATTATTGTTGTATCTAAAAGTGCTAGCGTCTTTACTTTTACGCATAAGATATGAATACACATGAATGTTGACTATCATTAGCTTAAAATATTATTTGATCGATTATGATCTCTTGGGTTTAGTTCACCAGGTACATATTTGGTGTGACCGGGAAAAATGTTCGATCCGGTCACGAAATACCTTGATTAGACAACATGCATCTGAGTTAAAAACTCATCATTTTCGAGTAACCTGAACTGAGAAAACTTCTATCGAGAATATTTATAGATTAAGATAATACATTAATCAAAATTCAAACACGTATGGTATCTTAACAAAGTTAACATAAAAAGTGTTGAATCTAATAGTGTCAATATCTTTTAGTGATGAGTAAATTGCATAAATCGTCCCAAAACTTTGGCCAGATTGCATGTTCCGTCCCAACCATTTCAAAAGTGCAGAAATCGTCCCTGTAGAAAACCTTTGAGTAAATTTTCGTCCCTGATAGGGACGAAATATGCAATTTCACACTTTCGACTTATGCAATTTTCGTCCCAACCAGGGACGAAAATTTGCTCAAAGGTTTCCTGCAGGGACGATTTCTGCACTTTCGCAATGGTTGGGACGAAACATGCAATCTGGCCAAAGTCCAGGGACGAAACATGCAATTTACTCTTTAGTGATTGAGACTTGAAATTTCATATAACCTTGTTGTCATTTATAAGTTACACAATTACTAAAAGCATGTTAGCTAAAGACGCTGAATATCGTCACAAAAAAATCGATTCATACATAATAAACACGAAAACTGGCTTTGTATACTTATAATGATGATGCATAATCGGACACGAAAACGGGCCTTTTATACTTATAATACTTGATCGTGAAAATTATAAAGTTTTCACGATTTATCGTACAGAAATTATGCTATCATGATACAAAAAACACAAACTCGATCGATGCTACTGATTTATACAACTATACAAGGATACCATGAACTACTATGTACTTATTATACAGTCATATGCAACTGCCTATATGTTGCACATGCAGATATTTTTCAGCAGATTATGTAGTTTACATCTTGGAAGTGGTCAACAGACATTAGGGCCAAATCCCATTAGTCCATTTGCAGAATCGAAAGAAATTTGGATGCCTTCTTGTTGGATATTTCCAATAATGGAAAGTCCTGATGAAGTTGGAGTGAAGGCAAAACAATAGTTGGGACTCGAAAAGTTGCTAGCCGGGAGAGTTAAGATTGGTCCTCCTGTAAAGTAGAATGAAATAGTTGGGACTCGAACTTGGACAAACCCGTTTAGGTTGTAACATGTGTCAAATATGGAAACCCCTGAACACTAATGTACACCTCTTCCACTATTTAATTAGCCCATTCATCTCATCATATTAGGTTTCTTTTTCGTTCGATCAGGTCTGCATTTGGTTTCGGTCTGCATCATTTTAGTGTGGGTTAAGTGTGAGTCAATGTATTACTATATTTAATTGGTTTGTGTTTTGCTGTCTTTGTGTGTGCATATTCTTGTGGACCATGCCGTTTAATATATGCCGAATGATGAATGAGTGGAAGGCCATGGTTCTATATGTATACTGGTTTTGGGGCATGCTTATTTGTTTAGCCCCATGTGTTCTAATAGATCATGTTCTGTATTTTCTGTGTATAATGCCCAATCTTGTGGGCTCTTGTTGTTCTTAGTCCGGGTTTCAGCTCCGTTAATCTACTTGATTGTGGAGTTGGGATGCCGTTATGTTGTAATAGTTTACTCTTAGCCGTAATATATATCCTGTTGCCCTTAAAAAAATAGTAAATTAAAAACCTTGACAAAGAAAAAAAAATTATACTGTATTAAGGTTCTATAAACCCAACAAGATATGGCGATTTAAGACCCGTAGATTAAACATTTATTTATAGGGCGGGTCTAGTGAGTCAAAATATTTTTTACCTGAAATAAAGAATTTTTTTTTTTGGTAAAAACGGTTGTGTCAACCCAACCCAAGACCCATTTGACCCGGACCCATGTTTTGAAAAACTCGTTTAGGCCCCACCCAGCCCACATATGGCCTATGGGCTGGGATTGAACAAGGAAAATATATATGGTTTCTCTTCAATATACGTATTGTGCGTGAGTGTTGCAAGGGTTTGAATGGTAGCGATGGTTGTGTTTGATGTTGTCGAGGAGATACTCCTAAGATTGCCTGCGAAAGATCTTCTCCGTTGCAAAACCGGTTGTAAGTTATGGTATTCTTTGATTTCTAGTCCCTCTTTTGTTAAAACTTATGAAAAATTTATTTGCAACAATGAGGACAATAGAAGTACTATCGCTATGAGATCAGATCGGTATCATTGTCTTACGTGGAGTATCGAAGGTTCTTCCAATGGCCTTGTATGCTTATATGCATGTTATAATCAAATTATAGTAACCAATCCTTTGACTAGAGTGTTAAGAAAAATTCCTAAGCCACCAAGACATCTTAACGATGTCTTGCATAAGCCATGTTTGGGATTTGGTTATGATTCATCCACAGATGATTACAAACTTGTTATTGCGATCAACCAAAATAGGTGGAATCATCATAGGGCACTAATTCAAATCTTATCTTTGAAATCAAATATTTGGAAACTTTTTGGACATGTCAATTATAGGTTCTATGATAGTAACCCTGCAGGCATCTTATTCAATGGGGCACTTCACTGGTTTTGTTATAATCCCTACGCCAGGAAGAAAGTATTAGTTGTATCTTTTGATTTAACTAAAGAGGAATTTATAGAAATTCCCCAACCTGACGACGCCAGATACGTTTGGAATTATGGTAAATCAATGGGGATTATAGAAGGCCGGCTATGCATATATTTCACACTGAAAATAATGGTCGCCCCTATGACATATGGGTTATGAAAAACTACAACGTCAAACCGTCTTGGGAACTATAATTGCCAGATGATTATGTGATTAAGGATAATGTTGTACACTATATGAATATGATTCCGGATTGTGATCATAGGAAAAAGCCGGCTTTCTTTTGTGGTGATAGTGTACATCCGTCTAGGGATGAGAAATACATTTGGTCTCCTATCTTTGTGCAAACCTTTGTATCTCCTTATTCTAATAACGGGAAATCAAGCCACACAAAGAATAAGAACGGGGTGTTAAGGTTGGTTCTGACTGCTTTTTCACCTTTTCTAAAAATATACTATATTTTCATTAACGACATCTATATGTTTTACTCGTACTATAATTTGTTAATAAACTCCGCCTGTTTAATTCCAGGAAAACTTCAATGCAAGAAACAAGAGAGATCGATGAAATCCTTCTGGAACAAGGGGAGGGTGGAAAGAAGAAGAGAAATTAAGGAGTGTCGTGTTTGATAGTATGATCAATTTGTGATTGCCGTACTTTATAATATATTAATGGATGATTTAGTAATTATAATGTAGTGACTACAAATCCATGTGTTCAGTTCTTTATATTTCTAAAAAATTGATGATAGCAAGCTTTGGTCTAAAGCTCTGAATATGTTTCTTGAGATTCATATGCATAGTCATAAAATGAATCGAGTCTGCATGCCAAAATGGCAAACACGTTCAGATTCATCAATAAGCTCCTCAACACTCGTAAGATCAGTTTGTCGATCTGTCTTCTGTAGTGTGGTAATGAAGTGTGACCACATGTAATTACAGTTTCACATTGGCGCCCGACTTATGTAAATCAGTGAGCATACATGCCTTGACCATTTATTATACCTCAATAAAGTCTAGCCTCCGCTGATCATTTACCATATTTTCTTTTGTTTCAATCCGCATTCAAGATTGAGCGTGTTCACTGACTTAACGCAAATAAAAATTTGTGACGTACGAGTTTTTGAAAAAAAAAATTGTTATGTAAGTTAAAATTATCAATTTATGAAACTTTCTGGTACAAATGATCATCACGAATAATACTTTTTGATACCACCACGCACAATTAGATATATTCTTTACGTCTTTAGTCAACAACTTTGGTTTTGATCCATTTTTAGAACACTGAATGTAAGAAAATAATAACAGTTTAGCTTTTCCGTATTACATGAAAAGATTAAAAAATAAATAAATAACGATCGAGTTACAATATTAAAGAGTCTTCCAAACAATGTTTACATCAAAACTCGATGAAGCAATGGCTCTAGCAACACTTGATCTTCATCGGTTATTAGCTCTTGTGACGACGAGGAGAAGAATGATCTGAAACCACGATAATTGATGAAGTTGCAGGGTGAACCTTATTGAACAAAGTTGGGAAGCAACCTATTGTTGAAGAAACATGATCATCGCCGTGGAACGCACCATCCTTTGTTGCACCACGACCTTTTAATGTTGTTTTCATGTTTTCTTGATGGTGTTTCCTCATGACATAAGCTTCAGCAAGGGCAGAAGTGGCCATAGACATTATTTTTAAGAAGGGACAAGTCTGAATATACATAACAAAGTTTCACAAAATTACCAAAATACTTAACATACTAGTTTTATTCCACAAACTGCTAACTAACTTTCAAAAATAGTTCAATATACGTAACATTACCACTTTTTTTCCAGCGTGGTATTTTTTATATGCCACGTGTATATTCCACATAAGCATAATATGCCACTTGTGTATTGGGTTTTAAAATGGGTTATAGTTTTGGTCCCTGTTGTTTACGTTGCCTCTCACCGTTAGTCCTTTAACAATTTTTTACTTAGAAAAGTTTTTAAAAAGTTACAGTTTTGGTCCATGTTGTTTGCGTTGACTCTCATTGTTAATCCTTTAACGATCGTTTGCAACATACATTTGCACCGTTAGTCCTTTATACTAACGTCCGTTTTTATACGTTAGTCCTTATTCGAAAAAAAATTTTATTCGAATTTTTTTTTAAATACTTTTTCTAAAAAATATTTTAATTCAAATATTTTTCTAAAAAAAAATTTATTCGAAATTTTTTTTTTTAAATATTTTTATTCAAATATTTTTCTAAAAAAATTTATTCGAAATTTATAAAAAAAAAATATTTTTTAAGAAAAAAAATTTTATTAGAAAAAAAATTTATTCGAATTTTTTTTTAAACTAAAAAAAAATATATTTTTCGAAAAAAAATTTATTCGAAATTTAAAAAAAAATATATTTTTTAAGAAAAAAATTTTATTCGAAATTAAAAAAAAAAAAAAAATTAAGAAAAAAAATTTTATTTGAAATTTAAAAAAAATATATATTTTTCTAAAAAAATTTTATTCGAAATTTTTAAAAAAAAAATATTTTTTAAGAAAAAAAATTTTATTTGAAAAAAAATTTATTCGAAATTTAAAAAAAAAAAAATTTAAGAAAAAAAATTTTATTCGAAAAAAATTTTATTTGAAATTTAAAAAAAAATATATTTTTCTAAAAAAATTTTATTCGAAATTTAAAAAAAAAAAAAATTAAGAAAAAAATTTTTATTTGAAAAAAAATTTATTCGAAATTTTTAAAAAAAAAAAAATTCTAAAAAAATTTTATTCGAAATTTTTTTAAAAAAAAAAATTAAGAAAAAAAAATTTTATTCGAAAAAAATTTTATTCGAAATTTTAAAAAAAAAATATTTTTCTAAAAACATTTTATTCGAAATTTTTTTTTTAAAAAAAATTTAAGAAAAAAAATTGTCAAAGGATTAACAATGGAAGTCAACAAAATGTCAAGGGACCATTACTGCAACTTTTCTAAGTAAAAAATTGTCAAAGGACTAACGGTGAGAGGCAACGTAAACAACAGGGACCAAAACTATAACCCATTTTAAAACCCAATACACAAGTGGCATATTATGCTTATGTGGAATATACACGTGGCATATAAAAAATACCACGCTGGAAAAAAAGTGGTAATGTTACGTATATTGAACAATTTTTGAAAGTTAGTTAGCAGTTTGTGGAGTAAAACTTGTATGTTACGTATTTTGGTAATTTTGTGAAACTTTGTTACGTATATTCAGACTTGTCCCTTTTAAGAAATGAGATAAGAAAGAAATAAAGAAATAAAGAAATGAGACATTATTTATAAAAAGTTTTGACTTGGAGATCAAATTAAGGCTTTCAAATTTGACCACTTTTCTTCTCGTTAGATTTATCTTGAAATTCAATTGCATTCAATGAAGTAATGAGAATAGTAGGCGAGTGAAAAGTGAGAAGAATTTTTTTGTCACACATTAGAGGGAGAATTTTTAGAGGATATGCATCTACTTTTGTGTGTGTATTTGAAATATGCGGTTTTAGTTAATTCTTATTATTTGAAATATGCGGTTTTAGTTAATTCTTATTTTTTTCAGAGAGAACTGCAAAATACATCCTTGTGGTTTACATATTTTGGCATCTTACATCTCTGTCAGAAACTTTTGGCAATATAAATCCCCCGTTAGGCAAACGTTTGCCACATTACATCCCTCGTTAACAACTAGGACTAATCGTGCAAATTTTCCTCCGTTATCTCTTAAAAATAAAAAAAAAAAAAAAAAAAGGAAAATTAGAAAAAAAATTAAAAATAAAAAAAAAAAGTTAAAATTAAAAAAAAAAGGAAAAAAAGTTAAAAAATTATTTTTTTTAAAGTTAATATTTAAAAAAATTCAAATTTTTTTTAAAAAATAATAGTTGCGAAAAAAAAATTATTTTTTTTTTATAAATAACGCATTTTTTAAAAATATTAAAAAAAGGAAAAAAATTAAAAAAATTAACTTTTTTTAAAGTTAATATTTAAAAAAAATCAAAAATTAAAAAAAAAATAATATTTGAGAAAAAAAAATTAATTTTTTTTATAAATACGCATTTTTTTAAAAAATTAAAAAAAAAAGAAAAAAAAAATTAAAGTTAATATTTAAAAAAAAATCAAAATTTTTTAAAAAACCTAATATTTGCGAAAAAAAAATTAATTATTTTTTATAAATACGCATTTTTTTAAAATATTAAAAAAAGGAAAAAAATTTTAAAAATTATTTTTTTTAAAGTTTATATTTTAAAAAAAATCAAAATTTTTTATAAAACATTAATTTTTTTATAATATTTGCGAAAAAAAATTAAATATTTTTATAAATTTTTTTTTTAAAATACGCATTTTTTTATAAAAATTAATGTTTAAAAAAATACACATTTTTCAATAAATTAATTATTATTTATAAATTTTTTTTCTCGCAATTATTATTTTTTAAAAAAAATTTTGATTTTTTTTTTAAATATTAACTTTAAAAAAAATTAATTTTTAAAATTTTTTTCCTTTTTTTTTTAATTTTAACTTTTTTTTAATTTTAAAATTTTTTAACTTTTTTTTTTTTTTTTTTCTAAAAAAGAGGACTAACGGTGCAAATGTTTGGCTAACGAAGGTTAAGGGACTAATATTTTCAGTCTCGTTAAGATATAACGGAGGAAAAATTTGCACCGTTAGTCCTCATTATTAACAAGGGATGTATTGTGACAAACGTTTGCCTAACGGGGGATGTATATTGCCAAAAGTTTCTGACAGGGATGTAAGATGCCAAAATGTGTAAACCACAAGGATGTATTTTGCAGTTCTCTCTTTTTTTCATCATAATTATCTTTCTCATTTGATCCCAAGTCGGCGAATGACTTGCAAATGACTAAAAGATAGTCTTTCTTAGAACGGTATTTCTTGATTACTTTTAAAATGGGTTAGTCGGGTTAGTCTCGTTAACCTGGTTTACCTGCAATTTTCATATAAATATTTCATAGAAAACTAGTAGAAGTGTGTTTTGAACTAAAATAAATTGCTAAAATGTTTGGTCGATTAGGAGGGCCAAGCACTCTCTAGCCTCATACTAGCTCCCGAGTCACTCTTGTGGCCATCAAAGTCTCATATTAGCAGAAGTGCGTTTTGAACTAAATTAAACTGTTAAAATGTTTGGTCGATTAGGAGGGCCAAGCACTCTCTAGCCTCATACCAGCTCCCGAGTCACTCTCATGGCCATCAAAGTCTCATATTAGCAGGAGTGCGTTTTGGACTAAATTAAATTGCTAAAAAGTTAAGCTGATTAGTAAATGCTTTTATTAGTTTTATATCTAAAAGTGCTACTAGTATTTTATTCGTTTGTGGTTTTTCTTCCAACAATACAATCTTTACTTGTACGCATAAGATTTGATCGTCATTAGCCTAAAATATTACTTTAATCAATTTTGATCTCTTGGGTTGAGTTAAGTTTGAAGTTTTCAAAGCACTTAGAGATTGAACTCTCAAACTTTTGAGGTGGGTTTAAGTCATACGATAAATACATATTTTTTTAAATGTACCATTATGGTTCTTGAAATTAAAAGATAATAATAATAATAATAATAATAATAATAATAATAATAATAATAATAATAAAAGTGATAATAATAATAATAATAATAATAATAATAATAATAATAATAATGATGTCTTGTATTTGAACTTTCGTTTTGTTTTAACATGTACGGTAAAAAAAAAAAAAAAAAAAAAAAAAAAAAAAAAAAAAAAACTACTTGTCTTTTTTGGCCCACATCACTAAAACTTAATGTGTTTAAATCATACAATAGAGACATACTTTTTCAAATGTACAATTACGTTATACTAAAAAACTACATGTTTATACCTGAACTTTCTGTTTTGTTCCAATATAGCCGTTTTTTGGCGGCTACCGGTTAAACCGACAAAAACCCGAAAAAAAAAAAAAAAACTCCTTTTTTGGTCTTTTTGGGCCGACTTCACTAAAACTTAATTTCAAACGTAAAATTTTACTTTTATCCAAGGAGCGAAATGCTTGTTCTTCAACCTCTATCACCACTACCACTTTGCCACCCCACCACCGCCCCACCAACACCACATTACACGCACTTTATTATCACCGATAAATTCAACAATGGTTATAGGATTACGGGTTACGGGGTGGTGATGATGGCAAAGACAATGATCATGGTGACATCAGATGGTGGTTATGGAGGTTTTTAAAACAAAGTAGGTTGAAGGTATGAAGAGTTATCAAACAAATTACTTTTTTAGTACACATATCATAATGAGATATTTGAAAAAGTATATGCTGATTTAATTAATACAAGTTCACTATTTTAGGGGGAAAAAATATATAAATAATGTCATATAAGTGACCACCTCAGCAATAGTGAGCGCCATGTGTAACTTGGTAACTATTGTCTGTAGAACAAGCTCACATGTATCATATTAGCTTGAATCTAAAAGTTCATGTATGACCGTATGAGGCATTAGACGAGTAGTTTTTAGTATACGTACCATAACGATATATTTTAAAAAATATGTGTCTATTGTATGACTTAAACCCTTTTGAAATTAAACCCCACTAGCTATAAATTTGGTGTGCCTAGAAACAAGGGTTGAAAACGGTTACAAGGATACCTTGTTCATACAACCTGAGTCAAAAACTCGGCTTCCCGGTAACCTAAATTGAGAAATACCTAATTAGATAGTAAACATATATAGATGTGTGAATTTGTGCCCAAATATTAAAAAAAATAATAATAATAATAAAATAAATAAATAAAATAAAATAAAATAGCTAGTAGATATGGGCACATTTAGCCACATCTTTTTTTTAAATGCGCACATTTAGCCTATTAAAAAGTAAAATGGGCACCAACGGACAATTTTTTTTTTCCCTAAATTAGAGAACATTATAATCGTTTAAAAAAAACAAAAACAAAAACAAAAAAAAAAAAAAAAAAAAAAAAAAAAAAAAAAACCTATTATTTAATTTTTTAAATATAAAAGAGGTATTACGTTTAAGGAATTTATTTCGTTATATTGGGTATTCTGTAAAGCGATTTGTATAACATGTGCCCGTTGTAGCCCGCACCCGTTTTAACCTGTGCCCATGCCCGCCCGTTTCACCACCTCTCTTGCGACTGTGTGCGTACAACCCGGCCCGTTAGGCAGCCATATATTTTAGTGATTTGGACCAAGCCCATCTTGTGTTGGACTAAAAAAAGTCAAACTTGATTTCTTATTTGATTTCATCTTGGACTAAAAGCAAACATTATTTTTTGACATCATCAAACACGTATCTTAACAAACTTGACATAAAAGTTTTGAATCTAACAGTTTCAAGATTATTAGTGCTTGAGATTTGCGTTTAGATTTGTATCTTGTTCAATCAATTATTAGGAGCACGTTATTTAAATATGCTAATGAAAAGAAAAACATGGTTAAGATCTTGATATATTCATAATCCGATAACTGACTTTTTATACTTATAGTGATGATACATAACCGGACACGAAAACTGGCCTTTTATACTTATAATGATCGGTCGTGAAAATCATCAAGTTTTCACGATCAATCGTAGGGAAATTGTGCTATCATGATACAAAAAACACACACTCGATGCTGCTGATGCTTACAAGGATACCATGAACTACTATGTACTTATTATACAGTCATGCGCAACCTATATGTTGCACATGTAGGTATATATTTTGGGGCAGATAGGTACGTAGTTTACAACTTAACAAACGTTAGGGCCAAATCCCATTAGTCCATTTGTGGGATCGAAAGAAATTTGGATGCCTTCTTGTTGAATATTTCCAATAATGGAAAGTCCTGATGAGGTTGGGGCGAAGGCGAAACAAAATGTTCCCACGTCATCCATCGGTATCAAAAAGTTGCTAGCCGGAAGTGTTAAGATTGGTCCTCCTGTGAAGTAGAATGAAATGGTGGGGACTCGAACTTGGACAAACCCGTTTAGGTTGTAACATGTGTCAAATATTGAAACCGGCCGTGCACGAGGTAGGTTTGTTGTTTGTGCGATGAAGGCATCACGAAATGTGGTATAAGCTTCTTTTGGGAGCCTTGTGACGGCTGTCCCCGTGTCCATCACCACTCCTCCATGTCCCATGTCGCTCAGTTTGAAAATGGGTTCAGGTATGCTCACTTGAACCCCTCCTACACCAAGACCCGAAAGCCCCACATAGTAAAAACTAGGGGCTCTTGGATTTTTCAGCAATGGGACCCAAACTGCACTGTCTGTCGGGAGAGCTTCTCTCCCGAATTCCAATGAGCCCGGGGAATCAGTTCCACGGCTAACAAGACAATAACTAAACGCACCACCTGCTGCACCACCTAATTGACTCACCAACGACATCGAACCACCACCAATACCAAGTAAACCTGCGGCCCCAACAAACAACCCTTGGTTTCTATGACCACATCCAATAGCAACATTACGAACAAATGTATTACCAAAAGTGAGTGTCTCAAGGGCTAATGTTCCCTTTGTGTACGACCCGTCACCATATGAAACTTCATACCCACACCATCGACCGCCACCATTACCTCGACACCTGACTGCAGTCTCTGCATGTTCACATACAGGAGAACCACATGGCACAGACACAAAAGAATCTGAGCTGGTTGGGTCAAATAGTGGGTCCGATTGCTGGTAGCATTGTTTGCATGGCAAGCACTGGACCCACACAACATCACTCCCGGAGTCAACAACCATGTACTGACTCCGAGAGGGACTTCCCACCCCTATCCTAACAAAATACTCCCCACTTCCTTGTTGCATGCCCGAGACCACTTCCGACCCAAAATCCTCCACCTCGAACCTCCCCCCTCCTCCACCACCACCCATGGTTCGATTTCTACCTATTCTACTATTCAAAATTGCCACCCTTTCTACGTCCCTCTTTAACCGTGCTTCTATTCTTACTTTATGCCCCCCGTCTTTCTCCAACATCTTGTCACGGTGAACAAGCTTAAGCTTCCACCTTCCACCATCACGAGACTCATCAGATTCCAATATTTCTTGGTCAAATAACTGTGCTTTGGGTACGTGGGAAGAAGATGATTTTATGGCGTGCATGATCTCTTGGACGTCAAGTGATTGGTGAGATGGGTGCGTTAAAGATGATGTCTTAGCGGCTATGACGGTTTCGCGTGGTGAAATGAGTAGCATAATCACCACCATGATCATCGTAGGTAGTATGGTGGATGTCATTATGGTTGCTTTTGTTTTCAGTAGCTCATTGAACACCATCTTGTTATGGTGTATATAAAGACTTCTTTAAGCTAATAATATTAGTTAATAGTAATAAATATTCTTTAAGCGTAGTTAGATAGTATTAAAATTGTCGTAGCTAAGTTACGGAAGTTTTGTGCAAAAGTTTATATAATAACTAAACATCACGATAAAGATATATTATTAACATTTAGATTTAATATTTTTATGAGTTCTTCGTCACTCTCGACCACTTTAAAGTAGAGTTTAACAAATATTTAGGACATAATTTCATATATGGTTAACTAAAATTTTGATAGTTGGATATAAATTTTGAGTCTACAAAATAGTATATACTAGTAGTATATTTTAAGACCTCTTAGAACTTTGAGCCCCACACACCCTTGAATATGGCTCTTGATATTAGAAAGAAAACATCGGTCGTTTAGTGGTTAGTTACTCTGATGTCATAAACGTATTAGATACACATTTTGAAGCGGGCTATGTTCATATTCGATAATGTAATACTTTGGTTATTGATCAATCGCGTATATATGAGTTTACATATTTTGGGTGGGCAAAGAAAAAGGTTAGAATGATCATGAAATATTTTAGTTAAGTCGCGTACATACGAGTTTACATATTTTTTTGTTAGTAAACAAAAAGGCTAAAACCGATCACGAAATACCTTAGTTAAGTCGTGTATGTTAAAGACTCGCGCTTCACGAATAAGCTTTCCTGAATAAGCTAAGGTATTTAACTCATCCGTTCGAATAAAAATACGTTACCAAATTATATTCAAATATAAATTGTATATTCTAACATTATGATTTTGCAACAGGCAGCATGGTGACACTAAATTAAATCAAATGTAAATTATTTAATTAATTGCTTATACATTTTAAGCATTGCATATTATTTTATTAACATACTACTTTTGAAATAAATTTAATTTATCTAGTAAAGAAGCATGCATGATCAACTAATCCACTAAATGTTGTTGCTTTCATGCAGTATGGTGACACTAAATTAAATCAAATGGACTATTAAATATATTGTTATCGACATATTTGTAGATTAATTTTACGTACTTGTTCACCCTTTTGTTATGAAAACTATCATTCAAACCTTATATTGTCAAGTTTAGAATGAGTTACATAAGCATTGATATCATAATTGATGCTTACTCAATATATACGCATGGGAGGATACAAAGCAAATTATTTTTTATATTTTTTTAGTATCCATGGTTTCTGACCTTTTGGCCGACTAATTAAATCCCGTGAATTAATCTATCAAAAGATCGAAAACCATGGTTACCCATATAAAAACAGGCATTGTGTATGCCTTGTAGAAACAACGACAACTTAACCAGCTGTCTGGATCATTCAATACAAAGGTGTAATACGATATATACCAAGAAAAACCCATGAGAATACTCTTTTGTGAAAGAAAAAAGACACTGTAACTTTATTTCATCGAAAAAACTTTAGTTTCATGCATAAACAGGGTCAATAACGAAGCCATCATATCAAGGCTTAGAGTTGTCAACATAACCACTTAACCATATTTTCTTTTGTAATTTTGGTGTGAAATTGGTATAGTTTAGTTATGAACACGCTCATATAATTATGTATGAATGTAAACACACGCACACATGTTTATAGCCCTAACTTGTTTAACTCGATCCCTAGAACACTTATTTATGTCTCGTTATTCAAAATTATATGGATGATAATTTTGGTGCTCATTTTTAATTTTTTATCATTTATAACAATTCTTCTAGAGAAACCATTAAGAAATCCTTATATGATAGTTGTAACTCACCTAGACATTTTCTAGTGACATTTCATTTATTTTTTATTTTTATTTTTATAAAAGAAAATGATAATTTCATTTAATAGAAGATAATAATACATCTTTCATAGCTCGGATAAGAGCACAATCTGAAACTTTACCCTCCAAAATGATCTCGTCATTACATCCTACGACCAAATTAGCTATACAATGTGCAACTTCATTCCCTTCTATTTTAACAAACGACTATTGACACGTACTAAAAGCTAGTAAAATAGATAAAATTTGTGAAAACATACTGGCAATTTGTAAAAGGGTAGAACCGCTATGTAGAGCATTAGTGAATTTCCAATTTCTAAATACTTGAAAAACGTAATAAAAGTGGCTTTGAGCCAATATTCACGTACACATCACACATGTATACAAAGATATTTTAATATGAACAATGTGTATAGAAATTTTGATAAATAAATCCCTATGCAACCCTTAGGAATGACTTTATATTTTCTGCGGATTTGCAATGCCATTGTACATAGGAAATCCTTAGGAAATCACTACGAAATTTCGACATTTAGTGATGACAGTTTTTCTGTCACTAATTGCTAGGAAATCACTAAGAAATCTATCACTAATGATTTTGTTCATAATCGCCGGGAAAGATAATATAATAGAAACACATTTCGATGGACCGGGTGTATTTAAGATAACTTTAGAAAAAAATCGGTGTTTTTTTCAAAAATTAACACTATATCGTAAAATTTCATGGGGTGCACGGGCACCCCGCGAGAACCCCTTGACTCCGTCCCTGCATTCCGTAGGTAATTTCCTATTGAAAATATTCCTAGGAAATATTTGTGGGTGTTTCCTCATTTTCTTGTAATGGAAACACATCTCACTTATGATCATGCTCAAGAATTTTTCTGGCTCCGTCGCTGAATTGAACCACATAAACTTTAGTTATGTCATATCAAAATGTCATCTATTTAATTTATTGATTTATTCTTAGATTTCAACAGTAACTGAAATCAATCATATCACACTTGATTGGATCAAGTCAAATAATTGAGTTTGATCAATAAAACAAAGATAAACAAAATGGGGTTGATCATGTATAAATAAGACAAAATGAATTATTTGTCACCAAATTTGTAAAAAAGGATGAATTATTAACCAAAATTTGAAAGTTTTAAGTTGAGTGGGGGGTGAGATAAGGAACAAAAATAATATAGAGAATTGGGAGTACATAAGACATGCACAAATGTATCAATTATTGAGCCATCATTAGGCCAAAAAGTTAACTTTTGCTAGAAGATTAGTTAATTTAAATTATTTAATAGAAAAAACACATAAATATAAAAAGATTTGCCTTCCACTTTTTACTTTACTTATCAAAAAGTATTAATCATTATTTGTAAACAAATATATTTTAAGTTTCTAGTCAATTTAAGAAAATATAAAATAACTAATCATGTTTCTTAGAAATTTAAGTTTTCTTAACTAGTTAAATCTTGTACTTCGAGTTAATGAAATGTACAATCGATATTATTACATTTTACCAAAGTTAATGTGGCATGAAACGTTTTACTAATGAGTTAGAAAATGAAAACCTTAAATAGATTTGTAGTCAAATGCCGTGCTACATCAAAGTTAACATATTATTACTCTCTTCGTCTCAAAATTATTGTATTCAGACAAAAAACACACAATTTAAGAAAAGTGAGACCATCGCACTTCTCAACCAATCAAATATAAACCCCACCCACTAATATCTCTTTTTATTGGTTAAAACTAAAAATAAATAATTATTTTGAGACATCCTAAATTAAAAAAATAGACAATAATTTTGAGACAGACCGATTAACACTTAAGCAAGAAATAGTGGTCAATCATTCTGATATCTTAACTAGAGGTCTCAAGTATAAACTTCACTAGCATTTATAGGTAGCCTGGAAAAGAGTTTAGAAATAGTAATGGGATATACTGGTTTTGGCCTCGTACATCCGAGTAAAAGACTAGTACTCATTGGATGATCTAAACGAGAAAAACCTCCTAATTTGTTAATTTTTTTCTTTCTTAACTTGAATTATTATCTAGAATCTAGATATGCATTAACAGCAATCAAATCAGACATGATTTAATTTAATATTTTCTAATCAAATCTTCAAATTTGATTAAGTAATCTCAAGATTTACTTTATTAGGTCATGACCAAGACATTAGACATTGTGGGCTACTTTTTAACAAGCACATTGTTACAATGAAAACATTCAAACTTGGTGAAAAATAATGTATCAACTAAATTTAAAATTTTTGTAATAACATGAATGATGCTTTTGGGCAACTATAATCAAAATTAACAAATCATACTCACAAGATTTATATAAATTAGTATGATTATAAATTTTTGAATATGTAACGAGGTATCTTGCTATGTAAGATGTTCAAGAAACAAGTAACGAAAGCTCCTCGATAATTTTGTCTAACGTAATACGATAGTCATGTCTCGACTGCTTGTTTAAGTTTAGGACACTGGCACAACAACTAGCAAAACCGCAATTTTTGCTAAGAAAAAACTTGATCGACTTGATGTAATGAAGAAACGTCATGTAAGCAATTAAGTACACACGTCGCATATCAGAGCCATAACAGCTAGCCGTAGGACAAAAGGCAGAATTTCAACGACAACGAGCAGCATACAAAATCGTCTCTGTTGACATAATACGACCAAGCAGTTGGGTTTGTTGGCTTACATGCCAAGTGAAAAAGATAAAACTAGTGATCACTAAGATTGCATAAAGTCTCTTTTTACGGTATAATACAACAAACCAAAAAGATTTGTTGAAATAAATAATAGTAATAGCCAATTTTCCCTATCGCCTTTTGCAAGTGTAATGAATAAAATACTCGATAATCAAATTTTGTATCTTGCCTTTTCATCTTAGAAGTAAGACGAGTCGTTTTTTTCAAACCTTGGTTTCATACATTTTGGCCGATTAATCAATGGGGGTATATGTCCATCTGTCATAAAAACTCAAAACAGGTAAAACCTTCTTTTTTTGACCGACTAGCTGCTATTGTCACCCAGGGGTGGCAATTTATGACCCGACACGAAACCCGACCTGAAACTGACATGAAAATTAACATGTTCGAGTTGAGTTAAAAAGATTTCGGGTCGGGTTTGAGTCGACCCATCTAACCCGTTTATTAAACAGGTCAGGTTCGGGTTGGGAATAAATTAAGTGGGTCGACTCGCCAACCCGTTTAAGTTTTTTTTAATTAAAAATTATTCATATTTTATTATATAGGTTAAGTGGGTTAAACGGGTTGCCCTGTTTAACTCGTATAATGTGGCAACTTTTGTACAAAAAACGGGTTAAATGGGTCAACCCGAAACCCGTTTAACCTATTCAACCCGTGTAACCTATTTAACCCGCCAACCCAAGTATATATACGGGTTAAATGGGTCAGGTTCAAGTTATGTGTAAACATATTATGGTTGACATAGCTGACCCGATAATTTAAATAGGTCATGTTGGGGTTTTCTGACCCGCCAACCTTACAACCTGAACCCACCTGAACCCGCCAACCCGAATCCGACCCGAATTGCCACCCCTGACACCCCTTTATTTAAAACACCCGCATATTAATAAGAATTGAAAAAGTAACACATCAGAATTTAATAAATAATCGATACACGAGCTAAACTTTTTAAGATTCATCACCAATTCTTTCACCAAACCATGGCCAACGTACAAGTAATCATAGCAGGAGCATCGTTCTAAATACATGGTCAGAATGAAATTTAAATATAGGATTTACTTGTCGGTCTTCCTCTGAATTAGGAATAGCCTCTCGCGTCTTCTGATTTAATGATATCATGTCAAAATATAGAATCACCTGCAGTATTGCCAGCACAAAATATGTTTAGTAAAAGATTGTTGGACTTTAGAGGTTGGACAAACTAATTTTGCATCTATGAATCAATGTAGCAATTTCCGTTATCAATTATTATTATATAAAAATGTAGAAAGTTGTATATTACCAACCAAAGTCGTAGAAAGCCTAAATGATGCATAACTATTATACTATATGATAAGAGCAACGGACAATTAAGTTATAAGTATATTATATGAGAAAGGAGTATGCTTTTAAGAAACGCAGTTTGAATGCGTGTTGCACATTTTGTCTTTACATAAAATTCTTAGAAAATTTATAAACCTTAAACTTTTTTATACTCCTTTTGTCCCCACGAGCTTTAAAATATTTAATTTATAAGTCGTTTAAGAGAAATGTTCAAACATTAAGTCCTAAACTCATTAAAAAGGGTATATGTTGCTAACCGGTAGTTTCTGAAGATTATAAAGACAACAACTGGGACTTGTGATCAATGCCATTGAAGATGAAAGTTCCCGTCATAGGCACAAACTGTTTCGTGATAAGCTGCACGGAAACACAACAATTAACAGTTAGATCACATTCAAAATCGAAACTGATGGGCAAATAGATAATACTTCCTCTATCCCAAGAGTCGACCTCATCATTAATTTGTCATAAAAAATAATGGGCAAATAGATAATACTTCCTCTATCCCAAGAAATCGCAATGCTAGACCAAACATATAGTTTCATGAACTTGTTTGACTATTAGCATATGCCTTTGATGCCCCTCCAACATTGACAAAATTAAGGGTGCGTTTGGTATGCTCAGGGGTTTAGAATAGGATTTGGATTTGGTATAGATTGAAAGAAAAGGAGGAGATAGAAAAATGGTGGGGACAAAGAAAAAATATTTAATTATATATGAAATATTGCTTTTTAATGTTTTGAACTATTATTTAAATGGGAATAGCTTAGCTACAATTTTTGTAGCCAATTGGCTACAATTCTTCATATAAATTACATAAGAAAGGAATTAGGGACCCGCTAAAAAGACTCTGAGACCCACAAAACTCAAAAATTATAGCATGAATTGTAGGGAGTTGGCCACAATTATTGTATTATTAAAATAAATAAATAAATAAGAGACACATAAAAAAAATAATAATAAAATAAAATAAAAATAAAAATTAACCCCACATGAAAGAGATAAAAAATTAGTAAAATAAACTCTAAATTCTTATTGGTAGGTATCATCAAAAGATACCAATTTAGCCTCCTATCAAATCTATCATTCTATACCATGTGTCATTTAAAAGAATATGAACCAAACATTTGTTTTGAATTTTCTTTGAATCCAAACCCACTCACACCCATATACCAAACGCCGTTTTAACTCAATGAGGACTAACGATGCAAATATTTTAACTTAATGAGGACTAACGATGCAAATATTTTCACTCTATAGTCAAAGAGGACTAACGATGCAAATATTTTAATTCAATGAGGACTAACGATGCAACTATTTTAACTCTTGTTAAGAGATAACGGAAAATCATTTGCATCGTTAGTCCATAGTAACTGATATTACTAACTGGGGGATGTATTTGTTCCAAAGTTACTAACGGAGGGATGAATTTTGAGCCAAAAAAAGAAAAAGGATGTAAATCGGTCATTTGGCATACCACAGGGATGTATTTTGGACTTTTCTCCAGATTTTATATCAAATATACATAATTTTAAATTTTTTATATAGAAAAGTTCAATCCGCCTACGCGGCCTAGGCGCTAGGCGGTGGTCGACCGCCCGACTAGCACCTAGCGCATTTTGCAACCTTGCCAAACGGGCCCTAAGAGAATCAGGTACCAAATAGTTTGATTCTCTACAAGTTCTGAACTTCTAAGGACGACACTAAGAGATGGCAATTTCAACTCGTCCTCCTATAAATGGTACGATTTGGGTTATCTTTGATCTCTGTCTGGTCAAATGGGCCAAATGTCTCCCCCAAAGTGTTTTTTGCTTACCTCCTAAAATCCCTTTATTCAAGAAGTGTTTCAGGCTTTCAGGTCAATTTGACCAGACCCATTTAAACTGTACCTATAATTAGCCATTTGATCCGTTAGGCACACCTGACCCTCCCATTTTGCTACCTCCAACGACAATGAGTAACTAGATAACTCTAACCCCAAAGTGTTTTTTGCTTACCTCCTAAAATCCCTTTATTCAAGAAGTGTTTCAGGCTTTCAGGTCAATTTGACCAGACCCATTTAAACTGTACCTATAATTAGCCATTTGATCCGTTAGGCACACCTGACCCTCCCATTTTGCTACCTCCAACGACAATGAGTAACTAGATAACTCTAACCCTATAAATTTTCTACATTCAAGGAATTGTTGCAATTTGCATTATAGTGAGGGACTATTAGCTTTAACTTGCGCCAGACATGCGGACGATGCAAGTACCGGGAGACATTCCCAGACGGGAAATATTGGAAATTTAATGAGGTATGAGAAATATATATAAACAAGTGAAAGATGAAAAGTAGCATACTAACCTTGATGATTTCCTGCGATGCAACTCCACCGACATAAGCAGCAACTGCATGGAGCTCAGCAGCACCGTAACGACACATCTCATTAATAAGGTCTTCAGTCAAAGTAGAGCCATTGCAGCCCAAGTCATTGAGGAGGCCAACTGCTGTAGTTTTCAATCTGGATATTTCCTCATCCATTGCACTGCACAACACTTATAACAGTTAAAAAACAATATATAATGGTTATAGTTATGTCTTTGACAGTGATATTAAAAATGTTACCCGTCAAACTGCCCAGGAAAAGTATTGTAGTTTGCTGCAAATCGATCGACAGCTCGAAGCAAAATATAGAATCCCACAGCCACGCTGCCATTAAAAATAACAAAAAACTATCGATAACAATTCCATAATACAGACATGATCACCGTATAAACACATACACAGAGATAAGGATACCTGTATTCCTCATCGGTTAGATATTTTTGCATCTCGGGTAAAACTGGAGAATTGAACTCTTCCTCAATGGGCCTATATCTGCATACCTAAAAAATGAAGGGACAATTAACATAAATCATATAATACAGATGCAAAAGCTGGTATACGACATATCTGTCAGATAAAAGATTATAAATATAGTTGTAGACACTGTTAATGGAACTTACTGTGAGCTTTCTCGCATTCTTACAGAAGCTTTTTATAACTGCTTTCGAGATGCTATATGGATCTCTGCCGATCTTTTTCAGGATATCTCTAACACGTTGCTCAACTACAAGAAAATCAGCCTCAGCCTTAGCCTGATAGAGTTTCTGCAGGTTTACATATAACCTATCATAGAATCGTCAGCACACGTTAGTTATAGCATCCAATTCACAGAAACACGTGATTGGTGAAAAAATAACTATAGGTGGCATAGTGTGCAGAACAGGAAGCGTGAGTAACGAGGTAACTTTGGTATGGATCAAACGAGTCGGCACAAGTTGACCCATAACATTTATTGTCCAATTTGATTAGTTTATCAAAAAAAAAAATGACCTAATCGAATAGTTAAAAACACATTTTGGCCTAACGAACCCCTTAATCCGAATTGACCTGTTTAAAAACACACTTTCGACCCGTTTGGCCCATTGACCCATATAAACTTTCATTCTAAGCCAATTTGTTTCACTAAACATGTTTAACCTGTGAACCCAAATTGACCCAGATATAAGCAAATGGGTCAAATTGACCAAATCAAGAAATAAAGACAAAAGGTCAAAGCATGCATTGACCACTTACTCGGTAGAAGAAGTCATATCTGGTATTGATCCCTCAAGAGGAGCCTCGCCACCAACTTCATTAGCAATAAACTCCTGCAATAACGAAACATAAACAGTTAGTTACGACTTTGCTAACCTGGAGCCTGGAGGTACTTTTATTCTAAAAGTCTAAAACAATAAACTGAGACTTAAAACTACCTTCAATGCTGCCACCATAACCCAAAAATCTGATGAGCCGGATTCAACATCTGCGCATGTATCATCAAGTATGCGTTTCAAATTTGAGCCTGGAGTTTAAAAGTCATGAGTTAGTTAATATTATTACTACGAGTTGATATAATAACAACTTTGAAGCTTCTTGTCATTCATGCAAAACTGAAAACTTTTTCATCAGCAAGACAGCAACTGAAATTCAAATCCACTAACAGAAAAAAACGTCTGATTTTGTGTTGAAGCCTTTTAGGTCATTTCAATCAAGACATAATTCCTACGTGTATCTACAGAGCTCCTTTTACCAACAAAGAGTATGAATATTAGAGGGATTCATGGCTTTATTTTAAGCATGTCTATCATGCATTGTGACAATCAAAAATTAACTCACCGTACACAGAATTCGTATTGCATTAAGAGATACTAAACAACTTTATACCTAAACGAATGCCATGGACTCTTGGAGACACTAAATTTGCTAAACAGTGGGAACAAAACACTGTGCATGTCTCAAATAACGTACTCCACACATTACATCTCTGTACTACTATAATAAATTGTAGAACCCTTTAGAAGAAGACTGTTAAAAGCTATTTCATGTACTTACTGATTCCTTGAGGAGCAAAAACTTTAAACGAGGACTCAATAGCTTCTTTATAATTGTCTTCATCCGTTCCTATCGTTTTTGCTTTTAGTAGATCCTGAAAACTCCAAACTAACAGCCTTAGAATGCCAAATATCAAATTTATAAGAAAAACAGAAGCTAGTGGTCGAGAGAAAACCTTGAATTCTTTTTTCTCGTCTCTGGTTGATGGAAGCCGTCCACCATGACTTTTAGCCCACTCCTCTGCCATCTTGACGAGAATTAAAATGTACGGTATGTGCTTGTGGGATACTGGATCAGATGTATCTATGTCAATGTTTTCGGTGAACCTGCGAGTGATGTAAGAAATCAGTACCTGATATCAACGATAAGTAAAAATAAGTTCATTCAGAAGATACTAACATTTTAAGTTCGGGCCACGGATTATTTAACCGAAGATCGTCCAGAAAATGGTCAGGCTTTGACTCTATCACTGCGTGTTCCTGTGACATCATGGATATTGTTAAACTTTATAAAGCATGTGGCAAGAAAATTGTGATATACATTCAAGTTGTCCTGAGAATGATTACCTTCATGCTGATTCGAACAAAACCGCTGAGGCCATATGAACGTGCAAATATCAACATAACATTAGCATCACGACATATGCGGTCCAGCTTCACCATGGAATCTTCCACCAACTACAGTTTATAAACCACAGTTACGGGAACTTATGTAATATCGACGAGTTGAATCAAACAACATGGCACTATAGGTTTTCTATAAATACTTAAAGCAGTTCAAAGTTTCTATTCGGGAATCAGCCTCTAAGCAAAGCAGAGGCAGAGTGCTATTTTTTCTACTAGCTTATAACTTGGCTCTTCAAATTGGTTAGCTTGTACTGTTATACCATAGTCGTTTTACATATAACTTGTTCATAAAAATCACATTATCTGATAATGCTAAATGAAGCCTCTGTGTTGATGCAACTAAATTGAAATCTGACAAAAAATTCGAAGGATATTGACGCGCGAATGATTTACCTGTGTAGCTACAACCAAGGTAAACTGAGAAAAGAATGAAGGGTTCGTCTCAATCAAAGTCACTGGATGCTCTTCGATAAATTTAGCTTTAACAGCATCATTTAGTTCCTGAAGAAAAGCGCAGACGCATTTTGCCTTTGGCTGTCCGAGACTTGACTCGCTAACTGTAAATATGCCACATAACAATTAAAGTAATTAATGTATTAAAACGTAAGAAATCGACAGAAGATGCACTCAAAAAGTTGTTCAGGGAAAGAAAATCTGCAGAGCCGAAACATACCCATGAAATTATTGCCAAGGTCTCCATTTTCAACTTTAGAACCGTCAACAACAGTAATACTTCCAATACCACCAAGAACAAGGTTTTTGAGAGTCTCGGAACCAGTTGGGCCACAATTAAGCAAACATATACTAGCTTTCTCAAGCGCAGCCTGCCCTTGCTCACCCCAGATCCTGTATTAACATTACAACTTCGAATTTTAGCTTCAAAAACAAAGTAAGATGCAGTGACCAATTTATAAAAGACTCGTGATAATCTAACATGATATCCTATTCTTAAAAGTACAACCCCTAAGCACAACATAGTGTAATTAACGTATTGATGGAATACTATATATTCCACTATACCAGACCTATTAGTTTGAGTAGTTAAACGAGGCAATTTCACGAAAATGGATGAATGAGCTCGTTTAGGTCAGCATAGATGGAAAAACTGTGTGCACAGTAATAAGGTAACCTAAACTCACAGATTGTTAAACTATAGTATAGACATGTTCGTTTTTACTTTGCATACAGGACGACATTCACTATGTATGCGGCCTAACCGTGGTATCCCGCCCGGTGACTGTTTCCGACCACTTCCCTAGCTACCAACAAATGTTATCCATGGTAACTAGTTGCTGTAAACCATTAAACTAGGTTTGATCCTTCAACAATACTCAACCTATCCTATAAGTAAAGTCCACTTTTCGTATCGAAAGCCTGATCTAAAACCGAATCACATGCCATATAAAAAGTTGAAAACCAACATTGATTATTCAACATATTTTCCCACTTCTTTTACCGTAACTTGGATTAGCTTAATCTACCGGCTTATCGACTTACTCAGATTTAAAAAAAAAAAAAAAAAAAAAAAAAAAAAAAAAAAGAGTCAATACACTCACTTTCTCTAAAGCGTATAGGATCAAGTTAAGAGAAACTGGTAGGCTGAAAAAAGTGAGGAAATTGACTTTTCCATATCTCAATAAGATGACAAGCCAGCTAATTCAAACACCATCACCCACAACAACACAATCCCAATTAAAAAACGACATTAATTATTTATCATTTGTTCCCCTTTTCTTTTACTGTAATTTGGATTAGCTTATTTATAGGTGCTTATCTCCCTTAAAACCTCATAAGCTGAAACCTAAACAAAGTGTCTTGAATATATATTGTGAACTGGATTAGCTTCTTCTTATGTGCTTATCTCAGCTTATTTGAGATGTGAAAAATGCAAATAAGCTCACTGTATTCAGCTTCTTTTAACTTGAGCATATTAGCTCAAGCTAATAACCTCATAAGCAGAACAAAGTGAGCTTATTGGCTTTCCCAAACCTCAGTAAGCTGAGATAAGCACTTATAAATAAGCTAATCCAAATACACTCACTTTCTCTATAGCGTATAGGATCAAGTTAAGAGAAACTGATAAGCTGAAAAAAGTGAGCATATTGTCTTTTCAAATCTCAATAAGCCGACAAGCCAGATAATTCAAACACCACCACCACCACCACCACCACCAAGAACAAAAACAAATACCCAATCCCAATAAAAAAACGACATTGATTATTAAACATGTCTTCCGTCATCTTTAACTGTAATTTGGATAAGCTTATTTATAGGTGCTTATCTCGGCTTGTTGAGATTTGGAATAGCCAATACGCCCACTGTTTTCAGCTTGTAAGGTTATTAGCTTGAAATTATAGGCTTGAGTTGAAACTAAAGCTGGAAAAAGTGAGGTTATCAGCTTTTCCAAAATCTAATAAGCCGAGATAAGCACATAACAATAAGGTAATCCAAACACCACCATTACACCATAACTCCCCTAACACCTAAACAAAGTTTCTTGGAATTTTATTTTTAACTGGACTTGCTTCTTTTTATGTGCCTAAATCGGGTTATTAAGATTTGGAAAAGCCAATAAACTCAGTTTGATCAGAGGCAATACGCTCAAGTTGCAACTAAAGCTGGAAAAAAGTGAGCTTGTCCCGGCTTTTCCAAATCTCAACGAGCCGATATAAGCACATAAAAAGAAGCTAATCCAAACACCTCCATATATCCTTTAAAACCTAAACAAAGTTTCTTGAAATTCTATTTTGAACTGGATTAGCTTCTTTTTATGGGCTTATCTCGGCTCGTTGAGATTTGGAAAAAGCAAATAAGCTCAGTTTGTTCAGCTTATGAGGTTATTAGCTTGA
Source organism: Artemisia argyi (assembly GCA_030686995.1). Classification (NCBI taxonomy): domain Eukaryota; kingdom Viridiplantae; phylum Streptophyta; class Magnoliopsida; order Asterales; family Asteraceae; genus Artemisia; species Artemisia argyi. Next base: position 191,754,494 of record CM060692.1, on the reverse strand, counting down.
GCTAATATGCTCAATCTAAAAGAAGCTGAAAAAAGTAAGCTTATCTTGCTTTTGCCAAATCTCAACGAGCCGAGATAAGCCCATAAAAATAAGCCAATCCAGTTCACAATACAAATTCAAGAAACTTTATTTAGGTTTTAGGAGAGTCATGGTGTAAGGGCAGTGTTTGGATAATCTTATTTTAATGTGCTTATATCTCGGCTTATTAATACATGGAAAAAGCAAATAAGCTGAGTTTGTTCAGCTTGTGAGGTTATTAGCTTGAGCTAATATGCTCAATCTAAAAGAAGCTGAATAAAGTGAGCTTATTTGCTTTTTTCCAGGTATTAATAAGCCGATATAATAAGCACTTAAAATAAGATTATCCAAACACTGCCCCCACTGGCACCTAATTTTCTCCTCCATAACCAAAACAAAGTTTCTAAATCACATAATATTAAGACCTATAATAATAATAAATTGAATAAGAGTAAAATTAGACAACTAGGGTTTATTATACAAAAAATAAAAATAATTAAATAAGCTACCTGAGTTGGCGATCGTATTTGGTTTTGGGTTCAACTGCAGCACCAGCAGACATTCTTAATTCTTAATCAATTAATCGTATCTTCCTTCTTAGGATTGTTTCTGTGCAAACTGTGTTTGGGTTTTATTCTTTGGGGTTTTGAAACTTAGAAAATACTAGAACGGTACCCACGCAATGCGGTGGCGGGTACCTGTGACTATATTTTGCGTTAATCGGTTATTCGGTTACACATTTAGTTGTCTTTATGCTTTATAAGTAGAGATGATTAAGCCAAATAATTTTAGTTTGAACAACCAACTTGCTTACTAACAAATTAATTATGAAATCTTTCCATAATAAGCAAGAAAAAAGTCTGAATTTTAAGCCTTTCTAATTATAGAATAGTCCCAAATGCATTGTATAGTAGTATAGATATTCTAGTTATACTTTTTTTCCTTTTCGTTTTTAGGCTTAACGAGTGGGAACCGCGCGTTGCGGCGGGAGTGTTTAGATATGTGTTATGTTGTATGTTTTGTGTTTTGCGAATAATAGGTTTTACGGTTTTAAAACTTCGTCGATCTTCTAATATTGGCTTGTCACAGTATTAGAAAGAAATGTAGACTCTTCAATGTTATGTTTGGTGAGAAAAAATCTTCTCTTGATTGACCCAGCACAACCTAGAAAACTCGAATCGTATTGCACTTGCCAAATTATTTGAATTATTTTGAGTTTGAAAAAAACTCTGAAGTTTATGCTTGATTTTATTGGAAAAATTATTTTGTGAACAATGGCGCAAGTTTCGTAATTTTTCGAGTCCGTTTCCTATGTCGTTTGGACCCCGGAGCTTATATCGTTAGAAGTTTACTACGTTGGGAACATTGGTCCCTTAACTACCCTTTTCCCTTTACCTTACACTTTCTTTTATTACCAAAACCACCCTAGACCTTTTATTTGGTATATATACCCCATTAATACCCATTATTCTCATTTTATATATATAAAACACACACACTCATCACCAATTCTCTCTCTCTCTCTTTGATACCGCCGGCCGCCGCCCCTCCTCCGGAGCAGCAGCAGTTTCCGGCGACTCGCCGGAATATTTTTCCGGCCACCTCATTTTCTTGTACAATCTTATAGATCGGGATATCCCCGTCACACCCATACCACTCACGCGACCCCAAACACCCCGTATCACCCCTCACGCGCCTCCACCGCCGCGGTACCACCACCATACGCCACCACCGCCGGTTTCCATCACTCTCCGACGGTAAAACGCGTGCCACGCACCCTCTCTTTTTATTTTCTTCAATTATTTTCAAAACCCTAATTTTATTTTTATTTTAAATCCGGTTTTAATATAAAATCTTTTATAAAAATGTTTTAATAATATTTTTAAACCCAAAACTTGTGTGAGATTTCATTTTTGGTTCTCGTTCAACCCGTTTTGGCGCGACTCAGTTGACTCACCGAGTCAACTCGCTTGACTCGGTGAGGGTTTTGATATTTATGGCTTGTTTGATGTTTTGATGACGAAGGGGAGTATATATTTGTGTTTAGATTGGATTTCGAGGGTCCGTTTGGTTGTTGTGGCTAGACAGCCGAGAACCACCACCACCGAGGCATGGGTGGTGGTGGGGGAGGGTTATATTGTTGTTGTGGTTGTTTCTTAAAGTAGTTGGGGGGGGGGGGGGGATAACCACTGTGTGCTACAACTTAAAAAAAAATAAAAATAAAAATAAAAATAAAATAAATTACTGTACAAACCACTGTAGCGTACAACATGCTACAGCAGCCCGGTTACTGTAGAAACAACTGTGTCGTACAACCCTTTGAAGCACGAAAATGCACCCATTTTCCTCCCCATCTTTAGTATATATATATAATATGGGCTTATTGATTTCCGGGTTTTCTAACTTAGGGGTGAGCAACCGGACCTTAAGGACCGGACCGACCACATTTGGTCCGGTCTTCGGTCTAGATTTTTTGGCTAATTCGGTCGTCAGTCCAGTCCGGTCTGAACCGACCAAAAAACCGAAAAACCTTGCTTATTTGGACCGGGCCGATCGAAGACCGGACCAGACCGAACCGAACCAGACCAGACCGACGACATTCGGTCTCGGTCTCAGTTTTTACCTTAATTCGGTCTTCGGCTTGTCGATCCGGTTCGGTCCAGTCCCAGACCGATGCTCACCCTTATTCTAACTTGTGCCGCACAAGTCAAACACACCAAAAGTACACAAAGGCCCATGAAAAAGTATATAGGGATCCATATAATAAAAGTACATACAAGTGTACTTTTTTATGTGAGTCTTTGTGTACTTTTGATGTACTTTTGTGTGCTTAACTTGTGCCTCTAGTGCACAAGTTAAAAAAACCCTTGATTTCCTAAGTTTTACAATATGTTTGACAAAATTGGCAGGAAAGGAAGGAGTTGTAAGTTATAACTTTAGAGTGTTGATCAGTCAGGTTACTTGGAGTTGTAAGTTATAACTTTAGGGTGTTGATCGGTTAGGGTACTGTGATGTTCAGTTAATTTGGTTAAAGAAAATTTGTGAGTAAAACTGAACCATTTGAATACTGAATTTGAATTCGGTTCGAGTCAGTTTTGATTTTCGGTTCCTGCAAGTATTAACCAAATTCTGAACACACCTGTTTATATTTTTGTAGATCTGTTCGACAAATTATTTGGAGCTAAAGGTTATTAATATTATTAAATCACATAAAAATACATCAAATTAGATTCAAATGTATTTTGCATGATAATCCATTATATTTTGAAGAGTATTTAAGTAATTTGACTAATTATAAATCTTTATAAGCCCGTTTCAACTGGCTTGAGCTTATGGAGGCTTATGATTATAAAAGTAGACATATACACGTGTGACAAATAAAGATTATTTTATAAGATTTAAGTTTATTTTATAAGCTTGAGCCCCTGTAAGCACATATAAGCCTTACACCGAACATAAGATTTATTAAGTTTATTACGTTAAGATAAACTTATATGAAATATTTGCTTATATAAATTTATTATAATAATAAACCTTGATGAAATCTCAATGAAAATTAGCCAAAAATTAAAGCTGTCAAAACCAAATAAGCTCGTAAGCCCATAAATAAACTTAAACAAACACCTCTAACTGCAACTAAAAAACAAAAAGGTAACTAAATTATTAAGCAATAAATATAATGATGTAGTTTGCATTATAATTTAGCGTGTGTTTGGTGTGACCCTTTTAGTATATGAGGTTAAACTCAAAGTGAAAAACTTTTTTTGTCATATGTCTAGAGGTTTCAAAGTCAGTACTCAGTACTGACGCTCTTAAACATAGGTTTTCAGAATTCCTGATAAGTAGCCATCCTTGGCCGACAAATTTGTTTGCAACCACTAATTTTATTATTTCTTTGTATTATTTTTGTCCTTATATGACAAAGCAGGATCCACATTTAAAAATTATTTACTAAATCTGTCACGAACCAAACATGAATTTTAATATACCAAAACCAAATTCAAATCTAATCCAAAATTAAATTCAAATCCTAAACCCCACTTACAAACAAACAGAGCCTTAGCAACTATCATTAGATTCACCATTGGAGTATTGATCTATTGTATCACTTTATTATAATAAATTGTTCAGTTGATAGTTCTTAAATGACTTTGAGAAATACATGGTTTAGTATCAACTCCTGATTAAAGATTACTGAAACATGTGTTTATTATCTCGGGATTGATGCTTAGTGAAGGATTAGTCAACACTAAAAAGAATGCACAAGGCCGAATTCCTCCGCTGATTTAAACCTTTTGAAAAAAATATTATTACATTAATTTATGAGTTGTAGTAGGTTTATTGCATTGTTATGGCCTCAAAACGGGTCACCTTAACTTGGTTAAGTGGTGCGATATGCCAAAAGTTCTTTATAGATCCAATTTTTACCATAGAACTTATCAAATAATCTTAGCCGCTATTTTTGTTATCAAAATAAAAAAATAAACTTTCACCCTTTTTTTAAAACTTAAATATTTCACAAACCGTAAATCGTCGAGCTACAAAAAAAATACCATCGCGACGATAATTAAATTATCTTTCTATAGACATGCATTGTTATATACTTTCGACGAACTTTTTTTTCGCCCAGAAAAATCATATATGATTTTTTACGAATCATATATGATTTTTACGAATCATATATGATTCTTTCTGGGCGGAAATTAAAAAAAAAAAAAAAAAAAAAAAAAAAAAAAAAAAAAAAAAAATCGTTGAAAGTATATAACAATGCATATCTATAGAAAGATCATTTAATTCTCGTCGCGATAGTTTTTTTTTTTTTTTTTTTTTTTTTTTTTTTTTGTAGCTTGACGATTTATCGTTTGCAAGATATGTTGTTTTGAAAAAAAAGGTGGAAAATATAAATGGGTGGCTATGATTGGTTGATAGGTTCTATGGCATGTATGGGATCTTCATGGATCTCAACTCGGTGCGATATTTGATTCGAATATGATGGTACTATCATTCTTATAGCGCTAAACTATATATGTTATGATATTTTCAAGTTTATTTCAAATTGACCATCGTAAATAGGTCTTGTGTTTACTAAAATCATGAAAAATTGACCATCGTAAATTGATATCATTTGAATGCATTTTGTACAAGTCATATTATCATTTGGTGGTAATACTTGTTCAAAGTTTCTTAAAAAGACTCATCACATGCATACAAAATAGCTTGTCCAATTTTCAAAGAAATTACACATTTGTAAAGTTGATAGAAATTACACATTTGTAAAGTTGTGAAAAACATGTAATTGAAACAACAACTCGCCGAGAAATATAATTTCCCATTAGCTAGCCACCCATGATTTTCACGAGTCTATAAGCTAATACATTATAAAGAATCAAAGCTATGTAGTGTGTTGAAGTAAATCTTTGCTACCTAGCGGAATGTCTGGACTGCCTTCCGGACTTGGTTGAAAGAGATCCTTTGGATACCTGTATGGATGTAACAAACGTGTTAGTCTCGTCCCAGGTGTGACTCCAGAACCAAGCTCCGGCGTAAGAGTAAGTATTGGTGTTATACCGGAATGTAAGAGTAATAAATGTGTGTGTAAGTGAAGTAAATGCTAATGAATGTGTGTGAGTAAATGTGGGGGTTAGTACCTCCATGATTGTACCTGTTCACTTTTCCGTACTATGCATAATACGATTCTGTCACTGTACTTGACATCTAGGGTATGGCGAGCCGAGCTACTCATAGGGCTAGGTGCCAGTTGGAGTAGGCGCGTGGAGACAGTACTCCGTGAAATCAGGGAAAGCAGCGGCGCTGTCTAGTATGCCGGTGAACACTCATTCCTTCCGTAATTGGTCGTTCGGTTCTTGAGTCTTTCGGCCATAACGTCGTCATAGTGGAAAGGGGAATTTGGGGTTTTAGGGATAGTTGGTCCACTTATTTACATTATTTATTAACTCTTTTTTTTAAACAAATTGTTTTGTTACCCATCATTACGTGAAAATTCTATTATAAAATTTGTATGATTCTACCATGTCTAATAAAATAACACAAAGTTTGTCTTTACATTATAAAAACCTTGTTTTCACACAATGCGTCGCAGTAACAAACGGAAAAAAATTGAAATGTCGGCTTCATCATCACAAGGATACCCATGTGTTCTTTGCCCTCTAGAAGCCTGTCCCGCAACAAGTTTGTTTCGTTCAGTGTTACCTGCTTCCCTAGACAAAGAAGACGAACATGGCAAAATTTGGCGTATCTTAAAGGATTCTTTACAAAAGATCAGATTTTGAAAAGTTTAATTTTGGGCTAGGATTCTAATAAGGATCTGCAAGAAGTTATGAAAAGTCTTGTGAACGAAGTAAAATACATGATTTTGGAAATTCACATTTACTTATGAGTCACTTGGTGTCTTCTTTGGGAAATTAATTCGTTGATTTTACTTCGTTCACAAGACTTCTGATAACTTCTTGCAGATCCTTATTAGAATTCGTGCCCAAAATTAAACTTTCCAAATTTTGATTTTTTTTAAAAGAATCCTTTAAGATACGCCTAATTTTGCCTTGTCCGTCTTCATATAGGAAGCAGGTAACACTGAACGGAATAAACATGTTGCGAGACACGCTTCCAGAGGACAAAGAACACATGGATATCCTTGCGATAAGGAAACCGTCATTTCAAAAAAAAATCTGTTTATTACCGCCGCGCAATGTGTGAAAACAAGGTTTTAATATTGTAAAATTTATCTCTAAGGAAACATTTTCTAGGAATTTATAAAAATAAACGATGATATATATATATATATATATATATATATATATATATATATATATATATATATATAGTATAACTTTCAAATGAGAACCAGGGTTGGCCCAAGAGATCGACAGAAAAGTTATGCCGACACACGACGCAGACCCCTAGAATTCCAAGTCGGAGATAGGGTTATGCTAAAGGTATCGCCTTGGAAAGGCTTGATACGATTCGGTAAACGAGGAAAACTAAACCCAAGATACATCGGACCATTCAAAATCCTAGCCAGGGTTGGCCCTGTGGCGTACAGACTTGAGCTTCCATCAGAACTCAGTAGTGTACATCCCACTTTCCATGTATCTAACCTGAAGAAATGCTTATCGGATGAATCACTCGTGATTCCACTCGATGAAATTCAACTCAATGACGATCTTCAATTTGTTGAGGAACCCGTAGAAATCATGGACCGAGAGGTCAAACAACTCAAACAAAGCCGTATTCCAATTGTTAAAGTTCGTTGGAACTCACGACGTGGTCCTGAATACACATGGGAACGAGAGGACCAGATACGTAAGAAATACTCACATCTTTTTACCAACGAAGCTTCTACTTCCAACATAAATTGATCTCCGGGACGGAGCTCTCATATGGGGTGGAGACTGTAACAATTCGCAATTTCAGGTTAATTTCTATTTTCGGAAAATTTTACTATTCATGTTACTATTCATTTTTACTATTCATTTCTTTCTGAAATTTTCCCGAAAGTTGATTTTTATTTCATATTCTCGAGTGATAAATCATTTCCATGGCAAATTAAATGTTTGACACTCATCAGATCATTTTCGTGAAAGTTATTAAGGAATTACACAGAATTACACGTTTTAGGGTAAAACGACAATCAGAAATTCTACGCACAAAGAAATTTGACCCCGTCAGGTGACCCCACATCAGAAAAATGTTTAACACACTTATGATTTATTTGAGAATAAATCATGACTGAGAAAAATCATGACCAAAATAAACTTCGGCCATGAAAAACTGGAATTTTCAGTTTTAAGCGTTTTTACTCAGCCGTAACCCTAGCCTATACCTGCACCGCATTTCTAAGATGATTTGAGCTTTCAACTTATTTAAATAAGTCAACATATTTTTCCCTCCTCCATTGACTAAAAATCATTCTTTGATTTTATAAGTCATTTCGTGATTTTTAGGCTTACGGTTTGATGTCTAAAAGACATTTAATACCAACCGACACTAGACTGAGCCCAGTCTAGACATTATAAGTCATTTTAAATCATTTATAACATATTAGAAAAGTAACATTTTACTTTTCTCAATTTTACGCAATATTCGTACATTTTACGTATTACGCGTTTTAGACCCGTGTTTCCAGTTTTTAGCAGGGTTTACCACCCAAATGGAACCTACCACTCATTTTATATTTTATTATGAGACATATGGACATGTCTAACAATACTTTAAAGTTTCATAATTTTACGACACCCGGTTTTACGTTTTGAGGCCTAATCATTTACGGTTGGCATTTCCCGGAGTCAAAATTCATCTAATATCTAGATATTATCCAAGCCAAGCCAACTCACCCCCCTTATCCCCTTGTGAACCGCCATAGGGGGGGGGAGTCATCCCTTGTGTGGCTTGATCCTAGGCTAAGTGGTCTTAAGATGTTTACAAGTGTTAAGCTTGTCATGAAAGGCATTGACTAGTCCATTTTGTAACCTCCTCATGAGAGTATATATACCCCTCTCCCCCCCCCCCCCTTCCTTGGCCGGCCATCAACATACACCACAACACTCTCTCCATAGCTTAATTTTCTTCAAAGTTCTTGCAAGGTTCAAGTGAAGTTCAAGCATAGAAACCCTAGTTGATCTTAGGTTACCAAAACTCTTCCAAACCCTAACATACTTGGTGATTGCTCTTGAGTTTAAATCCACTCAATTCACCTCAACTTTCATTACATCTTTCAAGAATACCAAGGGTAGAAAGGTTGCATGAAGTGAAAAGGGTTGAAGCAAGTCTACCAAAGTCCATTTCCTTACTTGTTACTCCTTTCTTTAATTAGAGAGCCAAAAGTTGTAAGCCTAAACCTAACATGCTTCTTGTTAATTTCTCATGTTCATATCATTTACATGTTATTCTTGCTATATTATATCTTGTATGAATGTCCATGGTGTATAAAAATGAATAAAACATGTTGTTGTACTTGATTGTTAAAACAAGTTACTAAAACAAGCAAACTAGTGAATTTCTTGGTAAGACCTGATCAAAATGGTAAAAATATGATGTTGGATTATTACATATTACAGTAGAGGACTTAACAAGCAAACCATAGCAATTTGAACCACCTAAAAAGAGTAAACGAGTCAAAAGTTATGGCGATTTGAAGTTACCAAAGATTTCCGGCAAAACTGCCTAAAAGTTTCTGTGACAGAACCTAAAACACGCAAAAAGAGGCCTTTCTGGTCCGATTCATGAAAAAGTTAAAACACGAAAGTTGTCCGGAATCACGTTTTCCTTCAGGAACAAAGAGGCTCGAGCCTTGAAAACACCTTCTGAGTGAGATATTTCTCAGTTTCTTAACAGCTATTTACATATTTTAAGTCACTATACTATTGTTATACTTTCAAAGGAACAAGAGTTATTATGACCTATAACCAAGACCATCACCATGGCTAGAGCTAAGGTTGGGTCTCATGACCTTGGAACAAGGACCAAAGGTCATGGCTAGGCCATGACGAAAGGACCATACCAACTTACATAGGCGTAAACATGAAACAATGAATTAGCCGATAACATGAACAAGCAATTTGGATCTACTTCACCTAAAAGGGAACCATGAGATTTTACCAAGACAAATGGTCATACAAAACTTATGAATCATACCCTAATAACAATCTTCATGTACTATAAACTTTCCTAAGTTTATCCAAATATCGGACATGTAACTTTTTCGGATCAAAACTTATATCTATATACTTTATCAACTACTACAATAGTAGGGAGCCTCATGTGAGGAGTTCATTATGTAAGCCGTCGAGATGAGTTGTGGATTTACGAGTTAAAGTGTCCTGGCTCCTCGAACGCTTACTAACATGACTTCTGAAATATGTCAGCCCGAACGGTAGTAAACGATATACAAAACATACATGTTCATGAATCTTTTCTTTCAAAGACATACAATATACATCATACCACATCATGGACTAAATGCAAGATATATATATATATATATAGGCACTCCGTTATATTCTTTACACAAATCCTAAGTCGCAACATTCTATTATAGGTTGCTCGTAGAAACCTACACGATCTAACCATCACCTTCGATACTTGCTATCTTGTTTAAGGTGAGTTCATAGCCCCACTTTACATTTACTTAAATGTTTTACAAACCCTTGGGGGGAATACATGCTACTTTTAAACCGAACACAATGCTTTGAAACTGTATGCTGCCTGATTGTTTTATTATTACTAAGTACCTACCTTGCCAATCCTAGGCCCCATCATGAACCATTTAATCACTAGTATTAGTGAGCGCGAGTATTGTGAATAGGCCTATTGGGATTGACGAATCCCATTTGTTTGAGCAGATTAGTTCAACAAATGCACTATATTTGAACATTAAGTATGACGGCAAAGTACTTACCGGGGCAACATAACCGCCGATTGATATTGGTACCCGTTAACGTATTGGTTGCATGAGCTTAGTATATAATAATAACTGTTTTGTTTTCTAACATGAGTATGAGTCTAATTAACTCTTACTACCAACATATTGTGTTCAACCGTTAAACAAACTCTATGAATATCACTCAACCTTTGTGTTGACCTCTTAAGCATGTATTTCAGGTCCATGATAATCAAGAATGGAGCGGAAGGGCACGTACCGAAGGAAGAGGGCTATAAACTATTATGTCATTCAATAAAAACATCATAGACTTTATATTGATGTGTTTTGAAACAATGGATCATTTTGGGACCTTACTATGTAAACTTCGATATATTTGAATAATATGAATGACAACTCTTTTTATTACGACTCGGTTAGAGATCGTTTTCTATTATTATGACTGTTGTGCCGTCGAGTAACACCCAAGTTGAATTCCGCTGCATCATGAATTGGGGGTGTTAAAGATTGGTACCAGAGCCATGGTTATAGAGAAACGGGTCTAAGTGAGACCTAAACTATAACTACAATAACAAGCAAAAACATTTTTATAGCCTTCCGCTCTTCGTGCCTTCCATCCTCCAGAAGATTATGGACTTATTACACATGTTATTCTACATGAATATATTTGTATATTGTCATATGCACATTTCCTTAGTTTGAGCATTTTCCATAAACATTTGATTATTTTTAACATCGAAATACAAATTGTAGACATCATGTCCGCACCTCCATCTCCCGATCATCTTCCTGCTATGCCTGAATATTTACCAATTCTTCCCAGACCCGGTGATCCTTACTTTGAGGCAATTGATTACGACGATGAGGAAGAACCTTATGAGGATCTAGACAATGAAATAGATTCGGACGAAGATCCTGAAATGGATATGGACATAAACATCGATGATTACGAAGAGGATCATGAAATGGATGTTGACATCGAAGGCATCGATGAGGAAGCGGAGGAACTATTAGTGGTGCCACATCTATCACCATTAACATCTCCACCTCCTGTTTCACCAATTTCATCCGAATCTAACCGTACCACTCCAGCTCAAGTTCCGAATTCTACTCACCAAACCGGCGGAACATCTACATCTACACATATGTTCGTGAACTCAGCTCAATACGAAATCTACTCTTTGAAACAAGCTCTCAACCTAACCCAACTCAAAGTTCAAAGTATGGCAAGTCAAATGCACGACTGTATGTCCAAGGTAAATTCTGCTAGAATGGATGCCATGAATGCTCGAGACGACCTATATTGGTTTAAGCTTGACATGAGCTACGTGAAGAGTGACTCGACTCATGTTGGGGAAGTAGTCTTAAATCCTTTGACTGGCTTGGATAATGTCAAGGATAGACTCACTTTGGTTGAGAGGGCCCAAGAACAGGATGCGGTTCAAATCCACAAACTACTTCACCGCCTAAATACCGCTGAAATCCGGTTAGATGTTGCAAACTTTGATAGGTATCAACTTAGGAATGATTTGTGTGGAATGCAAACTCAAATGAGTTCCATACAACAAAGGCTATACCAAAAGGATGTCAAAGAATACCGTCCGAATGAAAGTGTAGACGTGTTAGCAACACGCGGAAATAATAATCCAACCGGACTACAACAACCTCCCAACCGACGTTAGACTAGTGTTATAGTACTAGTTAGCTTTTGTACAACGTTGTAATTACTAACTGAAAGTATCAGTTAGTAAGTTTTGAATGAACTTGTAATAAGTTCGATTTTGTAATCAACGTTATATAAATAAAACTCTTGTTTTATATACTATCATGTGTTATGCTTTTAAGTTTCAACATTATTATCCTATCATTCTTATCAAAAATTGTGCTCATTTCATAACTCTCTAATTACAACGTATCTTTTGAACAATAGAATCATGGCGCCAAAGAAAAAGACCCCACCAACGATGACACAAGCCGCCATCCGCAAACTGGTAAAGGATAGTGTCAATGCAGCACTTATCACGGAACGAGCAGCCGTAGCTGCAGCAGCTGCCGATGCCACCACAGCTGCTGGTGCTGCTGATGCTGCAGCCGCTGCTGATGCTGCAGCAGCCGCAGAAGCCGCCACTGCTGCGGAAGCTGCGATAGCTGCAGAGGCTGCCAGAATTGCCAGTCTTAACCTTGGAGGACCTACCCCTCCGGTGACCAATGTTACTACAGTACCAAAGGGTTGCTCGTTCATTTCCTACCTGAAATGTGAACCCATCAAATTCAAAGGTACTGAAGGGGCTGTAGGTTTGACCCGTTGGTTCGAAAAGGCGGAGTCGGTGTTCTTGGTTAGTAAATGTATCGAGGGGGATAAAGTTCAGTATGCCACAAGTACTCTGTTGAATGAGGCCTTGTCCTGGTGGAACTCAATTGCTCAACCCATGGGCATTGAGAATGCCTACAAAATTACTTGGGCTAATTTGAAACAAATGATGATCAAGGAATACTGTCCACGCAGTGAGATGCAAAAGTTGGAAGTTGAATTCTGGGATCACGCGGTTAGGGGAAATGATATCATAACCTATAACCGTAGATTCCAGGAACTGAGGATACTTTGTCCAACAATGGTTTCCACAAAGGAAAAATTGTTGGAAAGGTATATTTGGGGACTTCCCTCAAGCATACAGGGGAATGTAACTTCGGCAAATCCCAAAGAACTTGATGAGGCTATGCGGATGTCCCGTAGCCTCATGGATCAAGTGGTACGTATGTCGGAAACCCGCAAGCAAAACAACCTCAACACCAACAACAACACCAACAACAGCAATGCCAACAACCCCAACAACTCCAACTACCGTAACAACAACAACAACAACAAGAACAAGAACAACAAACGACCATATGATGGTAACCGTGGGAATAACAACAACAACAACAACAACAACAACAACCAAACCCGAAACAACAACCATCACAATCAACAGAACAAGAGACAGGAAGCCGCGACGGCTTATGTTGCTGCACCAGCTGGTGGTAAGTACGTTGGTAATCTACCACAATGTACCAAGTGTAACTACCATCACGAAGGTCCTTGCCCGGCCAAATGCCACAAGTGCCAAAAGCCCGGACATCTTGCCAAGGATTGTAGGGGCAAGGGTATAGCTACTGGGGCTAACACACAGCCCATAGTTACATGTTTCGGGTGTGGTGAAAGGGGACACTACAAAAACAACTGTCCTCAAAACCAAGGACCCCAAGGCGGAGGTGCTCGTGGTAGAGCCTATGTCATGGGAAAAGAAGAACCACACCAGGACCCGAACGTGGTTACCGGTACGTTCTTACTCAATAATATTCCTGTTAAAGTATTATTCGATTCTGGTGCTGATATGAGCTTTATATCTACTAGAATTGCGCCTTTACTTGATATTCCATCAATTACTTTAACCACTAGTTATAATATTGAGCTAGCTACCGGTGACTTAGTAAATACCAATACCGTAATCCCAAACTGTACCCTTAATCTCTTAGACCACCCCTTTGACATCAATCTTATGCCAATTGAACTCGGAAGTTTTGATATAGTTATTGGCATGGATTGGTTGTCTAAACATCAAGCTAACATTATTTGTGGTGAAAGAGTTGTGCACATTCCATGTGACAATGAAACTTTGATCATTCGTGGTGATCAAAGTGGAACTCGAATAAACATCATCTCATGTATCAAAACCATGAAGTACATTGAGAAAGGATGTTATGCTTTCTTAGCCCACGTAACACAAAAGAAAACCGATGAAAAACGTCTCGAAGATGTTCCTATTGCCCGTGAGTTTCCTGAAGTCTTTCCAGAAGACTTACCCGGACTACCACCAAATCGTCAAATAGAGTTCAGAATTGATTTAGTACCAGGAGCGGCGCCAGTTGCCCGCGCACCATACCGGCTAGCACCTTCAGAGATGCAAGAGCTATCAAATCAATTACAAGAACTTGCGGACAAGGGATTTATTCGACCCAGTTCCTCACCTTGGGGAGCTCCAGTTTTGTTCGTGAAAAAGAAAGATGGGTCATTACGAATGTGTATTGACTATCGTGAGCTAAACAAATTAACCATAAAGAACCGATACCCACTACCAAGAATTGATGACTTATTCGATCAATTACAAGGTTCAACCTACTACTCAAAAATTGACCTACGTTCAGGTTACCACCAAGTTAGAGTTCGTGATGAAGACATTCCAAAAACAGCCTTTAGGACACGATATGGTCACCATGAATTCCAAGTGATGCCCTTTGGGTTAACTAATGCACCGGCAGTATTCATGGATCTCATGAATCGAGTGTGTAAACCATATTTGGACAAGTTCGTGATCGTATTCATAGACGACATTCTCATATATTCCAAAAACGAAGAGGAACACAAAGAACACCTGAGAACAATTTTAGGACTACTCAAGGAAGAGAAATTGTATGCAAAGTTTTCCAAATGCGAATTTTGGATTCAATCCGTACAATTCCTTGGGCATGTGATTGACAAAACCGGTTTACATGTCGATCCCGCTAAAATTGAAGCTATCAAAAATTGGCCAACACCTACCACACCTACAGAAATTCGTCAATTTCTGGGTCTAGCCGGGTATTACCGAAGGTTTATTGAAGGATTTTCTTCAATAGCAAAATCTTTGACCAAGCTAACTCAGAAAAACAAGAAATACGTGTGGGATGAAGACGAAGAAAATGCTTTCCAAACCCTTAAACAAAAACTTTGTAGTGCTCCTATCCTAGCATTGCCAGATGGGATCGAAGATTTTGTAGTCTATTGTGATGCATCGTACCAAGGTTTAGGTGCCGTGTTGATGCAACGTGATAAGGTCATGGCTTATGCTTCACGACAACTCAAGGTTCATGAAGAAAATTACACCACTCATGACTTAGAGTTAGGAGCTGTGGTCTTTGCACTAAAAATCTGGAGGCACTATCTATACGGTACTAGATGTACTGTGTACACCGATCATAAAAGCCTACAACACATTTTGAACCAAAAAGAACTAAACATGCGACAACGTCGTTGGTTGGAATTACTAAGTGATTATGACTGCGACATTCGTTACCACCCAGGAAAGGCAAACGTAGTAGCCGACGCCCTAAGCCGAAAGGAACGGGTTAAACCACTACGAGTCCGAGCCTTAGTTTTAACCATAAATTCAAACTTTCCTACCCAAATCCTTCACGCTCAAGCTGAGGCGGTGAAACAAGAAGATATCCAAAAGGAAAAGTTGGATGGCATGATACAAAAGAAATTCGAAACCCGTTCAGATGGAACTCTATGCTTCCAAGGTCGAAGTTGGTTACCACTTTATGGTGGCCTACGAGACTTGATCATGCATGAATCACACAAGTCTAAATACTCCATACATCCAGGATCTGATAAAATGTATCATGATCTTAAGTTACTTTATTGGTGGCCGAACATGAAAGCCGACATTGCAACATATGTTAGCAAATGTCTTACCTGCTCCAAAGTAAAAGCCGAACATCAAAAACCATCCGGTCCATTGCAACAACCAGAAATTCCTACCTGGAAGTGGGAAAGAATTACTATGGACTTCATTACCAAGCTCCCAAGGACATCAAGCGGTTATGACTCCATCTGGGTCATAGTTGATCGTCTCACAAAATCCGCAAACTTTATACCAATCAAAGAGACTTACAAAATGGAACAACTAACCCGACTGTACGTCAAGGAAATAGTCTCAAGACATGGTGCACCAATATCCATCATATCCGACAGAGATGGTAGATTTACTTCCAATTTCTGGCAGTCACTCCAAGACGCCTTTGGAACAAATCTAGACATGAGTACCGCGTATCATCCTCAGACCGATGGTCAGAGTGAACGAACCATCCAAACACTTGAAGACATGCTTCGAGCATGTATAATAGACTTTGGAAAAGGATGGGATACTCATTTACCATTAGTCGAATTTTCCTACAACAACAGCTATCATACAAGTATTAAAGCTGCTCCATTTGAAGCACTTTACGGTCGAAAGTGTCGTTCACCTGCTTGTTGGGCTGAAGTGGGAGAAGTTCAACTCACTGGACCAGAACTCATCCGTGAAACAACAGATAAGATTGTACAAATCAGAAGTCGATTACAAGCCGCAAGAGATCGACAGAAAAGTTATGCCGACACACGACGCAGACCCCTAGAATTCCAAGTCGGAGATAGGGTTATGCTAAAGGTATCGCCTTGGAAAGGCTTGATACGATTCGGTAAACGAGGAAAACTAAACCCAAGATACATCGGACCATTCAAAATCCTAGCCAGGGTTGGCCCTGTGGCGTACAGACTTGAGCTTCCATCAGAACTCAGTAGTGTGCATCCCACTTTCCATGTATCTAACCTGAAGAAATGCTTATCGGATGAATCACTCGTGATTCCACTCGATGAAATTCAACTCAATGACGATCTTCAATTTGTTGAGGAACCCGTAGAAATCATGGACCGAGAGGTCAAACAACTCAAACAAAGCCGTATTCCAATTGTTAAAGTTCGTTGGAACTCACGACGTGGTCCTGAATACACATGGGAACGAGAGGACCAGATACGTAAGAAATACTCACATCTTTTTACCAACGAAGCTTCTACTTCCAACATAAATTGATCTCCGGGACGGAGCTCTCATATGGGGTGGAGACTGTAACAATTCGCAATTTCAGGTTAATTTCTATTTTCGGAAAATTTTACTATTCATGTTACTATTCATTTTTACTATTCATTTCTTTCTGAAATTTTCCCGAAAGTTGATTTTTATTTCATATTCTCGAGTGATAAATCATTTCCATGGCAAATTAAATGTTTGACACTCGTCAGATCATTTTCGTGAAAGTTATTAAGGAATTACACAGAATTACACGTTTTAGGGTAAAACGGCAATCAGAAATTCTACGCACAACGAAATTTGACCCCGTCAGGTGACCCCACATCAGAAAAATGTTTAACACACTTATGATTTATTTGAGAATAAATCATGACTGAGAAAAATCATGACCAAAATAAACTTCGGCCGTGAAAAACTGGAATTTTCAGTTTTAAGCGTTTTTACTCAGCCGTAACCCTAGCCTATACCTGCACCGCATTTCTAAGATGATTTGAGCTTTCAACTTATTTAAATAAGTCAACATATTTTTCCCTCCTCCATTGACTAAAAATCATTCTTTGATTTTATAAGTCATTTAGTGATTTTTAGGCTTACGGTTTGATGTCTAAAAGACATTTAATACCAACCGACACTAGACTGAGCCCAGTCTAGACATTATAAGTCAATTTAAATCATTTATAACATATTAGAAAAGTAACATTTTACTTTTCTCAATTTTACGCAATATTCGTACATTTTACGTATTACGCGTTTTAGACCCGTGTTTCCAGTTTTTAGCAGGGTTTACCACCCAAATGGAACCTACCACTCATTTTATATTTTATTATGGGACATATGGACATGTCTAACAATACTTTAAAGTTTCATAATTTTACGACACCCGATTTTACGTTTTGAGGCCTAATCATTTACGGTTGGCATTTCCCGGAGTCAAAATTCATCTAATATCTAGATATTATCCAAGCCAAGCCAACTCACCCCCCTTATCCCCTTGTGAACCGCCATAGGGGGGGGGGAGTCATCCCTTGTGTGGCTTGATCCTAGGCTAAGTGGTCTTAAGATGTTTACAAGTGTTAAGCTTGTTATGAAAGGCATTGACTAGTCCATTTTGTAACCTCCTCATGAGAGTATATATACCCCTCTCCCCCCCTTCCTTGGCCGGCCATCAACACACACCACAACACTCTCTCCATAGCTTAATTTTCTTCAAAGTTCTTGCAAGGTTCAAGTGAAGTTCAAGCATAGAAACCCTAGTTGATCTTAGGTTACCAAAACTCTTCCAAACCCTAACATACTTGGTGATTGCTCTTGAGTTTAAATCCACTCAATTCACCTCAACTTTCATTACATCTTTCAAGAATACCAAGGGTAGAAAGGTTGCATGAAGTGAAAAGGGTTGAAGCAAGTCTATCAAAGTCCATTTCTTTACTTGTTACTCCTTTCTTTAATTAGAGAGCCAAAAGTTGTAAGCCTAAACCTAACATGCTTCTTGTTAATTTCTCATGTTCATATCATTTACATGTTATTCTTGCTATATTATATCTTGTATGAATGTCCATGGTGTATAAAAATGAATAAAACATGTTGTTGTACTTGATTGTTAAAACAAGTTACTAAAACAAGCAAACTAGTGAATTTCTTGGTAAGACCTGATCAAAATGGTAAAAATATGATGTTGGATTATTACATATTACAGTAGAGGACTTAACAAGCAAACCATAGCAATTTGAACCACCTAAAAAGAGTAAACGAGTCAAAAGTTATGGCGATTTGAAGTTACCAAAGATTTCCGGCAAAACTGCCTAAAAGTTTCTGTGACAGAACCTAAAACACGCAAAAAGAGGCCTTTCTGGTCCGATTCATGAAAAAGTTAAAACACGAAAGTTGTCCGGAATCACGTTTTCCTTCAGGAACAAAGAGGCTCGAGCCTTGAAAACACCTTCTGAGTGAGATATTTCTCAGTTTCTTAACAGCTATTTACATATTTTAAGTCACTATACTATTGTTATACTTTCAAAGGAACAAGAGTTATTATGACCTATAACCAAGACCATCACCATGGCTAGAGCTAAGGTTGGGTCTCATGACCTTGGAACAAGGACCAAAGGTCATGGCTAGGCCATGACGAAAGGACCATACCAACTTACATAGGCGTAAACATGAAACAATGAATTAGCCGATAACATGAACAAGCAATTTGGATCTACTTCACCTAAAAGGGAACCATGAGATTTTACCAAGACAAATGGTCATACAAAACTTATGAATCATACCCTAATAACAATCTTCATGTACTATAAACTTTCCTAAGTTTATCCAAATATCGGACATGTAACTTTTTCGGATCAAAACTTATATCTATATACTTTATCAACTACTACAATAGTAGGGAGCCTCATGTGAGGAGTTCATTATGTAAGCCGTCGAGATGAGTTGTGGATTTACGAGTTAAAGTGTCCTGGCTCCTCGAACGCTTACTAACATGACTTCTGAAATATGTCAGCCCGAACGGTAGTAAACGATATACAAAACATACATGTTCATGAATCTTTTCTTTCAAAGACATACAATATACATCATACCACATCATGGACTAAATGCAAGATATATATATATATATATATAGGCACTCCGTTATATTCTTTACACAAATCCTAAGTCGCAACATTCTATTATAGGTTGCTCGTAGAAACCTACACGATCCAACCATCACCTTCGATACTTGCTATCTTGTTTAAGGTGAGTTCATAGCCCCACTTTACATTTACTTCAATGTTTTACAAACCCTTGGGGGGAATACATGCTACTTTTAAACCGAACACAATGCTTTGAAACTGTATGCTGCCTGATTGTTTTATTATTACTAAGTACCTACCTTGCCAATCCTAGGCCGCATCATGAACCATTTAATCACTAGTATTAGTGAGCGCGAGTATTGTGAATAGGCCTATTGGGATTGACGAATCCCATTTGTTTGAGCAGATTAGTTCAACAAATGCACTATATTTGAACATTAAGTATGACGGCAAAGTACTTACCGGGGCAACATAACCGCCGATTGATATTGGTACCCGTTAACGTATTGGTTGCATGAGCTTAGTATATAATAATAACTGTTTTGTTTTCTAACATGAGTATGAGTCTAATTAACTCTTACTACCAACATATTGTGTTCAACCGTTAAACAAACTCTATGAATATCACTCAACCTTTGTGTTGACCTCTTAAGCATGTATTTCAGGTCCATGATAATCAAGAATGGAGCGGAAGGGCACGTACCGAAGGAAGAAGGCTATAAACTATTATGTCATTCAATAAAAACATCATAGACTTTATATTGATGTGTTTTGAAACAATGGATCATTTTGGGACCTTACTATGTAAACTTCGATATATTTGAATAATATGAATGACAACTCTTTTTATTACGACTCGGTTAGAGATCGTTTTCTATTATTATGACTGTTGTGCCGTCGAGTAACACCCAAGTTGAATTCCGCTGCATCATGAATTGGGGGTGTTACATAATATGTGTAACATGGGTGTTTTTGAATAGGTGTAATAGGGGTGTTTGGAAATGGTGTAAAAGTGGTATTTGTAATAGGTGTAACAAGGGTGTTTGTAATATGTGTAACATGAGCGTTTTGAATAGGTGTTAAAGGGGTGTTTGGAAACGGTGTAACAGGGGTGTTTGTAATAGGTGTAACAGGGGCGTTTTTAAACATGTATGTTCAAAACATGTAAAACATGTATGTTTTAAAAACAGGTATTTGCATATATGTATTTCAACACAATTCTAATATTATTGTTGCTAATTTTTTTAATTTTCTTTGTATCAGGTGTAATTACAAGAATGTTCACGGCTATGGGTGTGCATATATGTCCGATTTTTGAAAAAATGATGACGGCTACGCGTGTGCATATATGTCTCACTTCTAAAAATAATGATACAAGAGTGTGCACATATATATCAATTTTGTGTTGAATATTTATTCGTGCTCACGTGTATAGATCGATTAGATTCATGTATTTATGCTTTTTAGAAATTTGTATTTTAAATGTATTACAATCGATATCGAAGTTTAAATATAACATCTATGTTATTGGTTTATTATAGATTTCATTATATTAAAAAGTCCATATGCTAGTTTTGGAAACATATTTTGTACTACTAAATCTAGATATCTTAAAAAAAAACATATATGCACTAAACTTGCAAAAACATATATGCACTAAATCTGAAAAGCAATATCTAAAAAAAAAAAAAAACCGAATTTTAAGATTTATAAAAAAACGGGAATTATAAAAAATAATATGAAAATGTCTTTTACTATTATACCCTTTTGAATTAAATAAAAATAAGAAAATGCTATAGAGCATTAAATGATGTACATTGTGTATTATTACTTGTAAAAAGATGGTTTTCGCAGTTCTTGCACTTAAAGTGGTTCTCATAAGAAAAGGACCCTATATATATATATATATATATATATATATATATATATATATATATATATATATATATATATTTAACATAATAAAAACTAGATAAAAACTACAACTTTTATAAAAATACAATATCAAAGATGAGTGTGTATAAAAATGTGTAAAAACATACACACAAAACCTTGTACACTCAACTTCACATGTGGTGTTTTTATAAAATTTTGTGAACAAACGAAGATTAATGAAGAGAAAACAAGTAAATATGCAAGAATAATAAATACTTCACTAAGATTTTTAAAAACTAAAGCATAACAAGAATTTTAAGATGATAAAACATGCAAAAACTTTTATAAAAAACTAAGAGAGAAATCTAAAATATGAAGAGAACATATATTTGATTGAGGGATATGGGTTTATATAACACCCAAAGGTCAAAATTAGGGTTCTATATTTTTTTACAATAACCCCTAAAGACTAAAGTTACATAAGCTTGCACAATAGACCCTTAAAGCTTCCACGTGTCACGTTCTCAATGGCCCATGCAGGTACCTTGTCAAAGGAATGTGGAGGCGTGAGTCCGGCGTGTGCAGAGTACTAGTTTTGTTGATGTGTTGCTGACTGGATGCTGATGGGGCACACATGGAGGCTGAGGTGGCAAACTTGTGAAAATAACAAAAAGTGGCCAAGGTGTGGCTCGAAATAATTCAAAAATTCCTAATAAGCATAAATTGACACTTGCAAATAATCAAATGTTGCTGATGTGAAAGTAACAACAGCTAGTTAAAGCTCTATTATATCCAAAAGCCACATCTAATAAATGTTTATGTACGCTAGAAAATAAAACAACTCTCTTGTATAAGAAGCTACATGATTTACCGTTTAAGCAAGGAAAACCAAATCAAATTATGAGTTTTTTTTCTACCATCATAGGCTAAAACCCAGCCGGGTCAACCTGCTTCGTAGCAATAGCCCGGGTCAACCCGGATAAACAATTTCAGCCGGCCCGGTTTGTTACATTTACTCTAATTACTTGTTTCTTTTAAGAAAATGCTCATCGAAACACTTTAAAACCTAATAGCTGTTCAAGAGAAAATAGCTCATCGAAACACTTTAAAACAATTATTGACAGTAAGCAGAGATGTTAGGGAAGTTATCAAGTTGGGTGTTAGAAAATAGCTGTTCAAGAGAAAGAGCCCGTGAGTATTTGTTGTCTTGGAAGATACTTTTCAATCGATCCCATGCCTTTTTAGCGATGGTATCACGTTCAAGAATGGCGTGCATGAAATTTTTTGAGATTGTAGCATAAATCTATTGAAGAACAATGGCACCAAGACGACTCTAGAGGTTTTGGGAGTCATGGCAGGTTCCTTATCTTTAGAAGGTGTGATACCATATAATGTTTTGTGATCGCATTCCATTCCTCATGGGGTATAAATACAATGTAGGATGTGTACAATATATGGTAACTTACTATGAGTGATAAAAGGTAATGAGATACATGCTAAGTATACATGCTATGATATCTTTGACTAATAAATCAGGATATCCACTCCTATGAGAAGGACCATCCATGTTGATACAATGGCCTCGTTGCCCAAATTTGAGTTCAATATGTCGGCTATCCTTTCACACGGCATCCTGAGACATCACATGAAGCTTCTAAGATCCAGGTACTTATAGACACATATATACCTTAGACCACCAGTGGGGAAAAACATTATAAAGTTCATTATTTTTCCTGTGATGGTATACATCTACTTGCCAAATCATTACGAGGCCATGAGAGTGTGATACTGACTGATATTCAAGGCAAGGCAAGTTTGAAATATTATTCATCGCCTCCTGAGAGGATATTAAAGTACACATTAGGTAGCTAACAGTTAACCCCCACCGTAATTCTTGGTTGTACATTGGCCCTCCAAAGGTGATGTTATCATAAAAGTTGACATTAACAGTCTATGTCCGAGAAAGATTTTTCTTTAGCAAAGATACACCGTTTTGAGACTCTCATTCTCAATCTCCATAGTGTTTGGTGAAGCAATCATCAACGATCTAAATGTTACTGTACATCCTGCACTTTCAAAAGCGCAAAAGCATCAGAACTTTATCATAAAGACATAACGAGATGGTGAAATGAATGGTCACTATATCTATGGCCCGTTTCTAGAGTACTGTACTAATTTAACAACAGAATGTATAAGCGCCAAAGATAATTGCCTCTAGCTCTCACTATTCTAGCTGCGGCAGAAGGCTTTTCCTTAATACTAACAAATAACCCCGTAAATAGTGATTAGATCTTCTAAAATACCACATACAAGTTTCACTGCAAATGTACAGATCACTAATGCATAGTCGTTCCGGTCTTTTGCTAATATTAGCATAGGTAAGGACGATAACTAACATACAACTTCCACGCCAAAGTGCACAAAGCACTATAGCATTACTGATGTTCTATCTATGTAAAAAGGGTTCAAATGCCATACCATAGAGCACACATAACTATAACTAACAACATTTTATGCTATTCTGGCTATGTTATAAGCTTAGACAAACGCCCCCTTAGTAAAGTATGTGTTAACTGTTAAGTCAGAGCATTTTATGCTATTCTAGCTATGTTATAAGCTTAGACAGACGTAGATCGTAATATGTCCGTGTTCAAACTTTGTATACTAACTTCACAACCTAAAGTTGATCTAATGTAATACAATGGGGCATCATAAATTGTTGCACATAGCAAAAGTGACATGTCCTAACAGTTTGAGTAAAAGCCCAAAAGGCGACAGATTAGGTCAAAACCAGCACTTATTATACAAATATCCTAACAGAATAAGGGGGTAAAAATCAAATTGCACTAGTTTATATAACTTTCAGCTACACTTTGTTAAGTAACTCATGATAGCGCTAACTATATCTTAGTTCTCCGTCACAACAATACCAATGTGAATTCAACATACCAACATGAACAAAACCATAATTAAACAAATTATGATAACTAACATTATAAGTTCAATTATCAATAACATAGCAACAACTTAAAGCTAACTAAGAAAACAAAAATATCTAAAAAAATGAACAAGAAAACATACAATCATTCCGATGCTAGCATTTGATTTTCAGACCAGTAGCATTGACGTAATTCTCATAAAGACTAGGCACCACTTCACGATACGGCAAAACAAAATCCCTCGTAAACTTCTCCTGAGAATAAGCAACAATTGTAGAAACCGATAGCCCACTCTTCAAATTATTATCCAACAAACTCTTCCACACCCTATACCTCGGCACAATCCTCTTCTCTAAACTATACACCAACATCTTCGGATGTGTTGACAAATACTCACCCTCATAACCTATCTCCTGCTTAAACCACTCTAACGACAATTTAATCATACCCTCCGACTTCCTCAAACAAAACGGCAAACTCCTAGTCATTCTAACTATCTCCTCATCCGTCCACCCAAAACTTCTAAAAACCCCAAGTTTCTTATCCAAATTCGCTTCACTAAACGACATAACTATATCAACCCCATCTAGAAAATGCGGCGAATCAGGCCTAATCCCTAATAAAGGCTCAACCTTTTTCA
Organism: Artemisia argyi; assembly: GCA_030686995.1. Classification (NCBI taxonomy): domain Eukaryota; kingdom Viridiplantae; phylum Streptophyta; class Magnoliopsida; order Asterales; family Asteraceae; genus Artemisia; species Artemisia argyi. Next base: position 191,729,403 of record CM060692.1, on the reverse strand, counting down.
CAGCCACGTCAAACCACTCAACACGCTGTAACAAACACCCCGGATTCTTTAACACAAGCGACTCGATCTTATCATCCGACAACCCATATTTCCTCAAAACCAATACATTCTCACTTATTTTCTTTTCAAAATCAGAAGCCAACAAACACCGAGTTTTCCAAACAACCTTAAAAACTTTAGTATCATCAAAACCCAACAAAACCCTTAAATATTTAACATTGTTATCCAACCTAGTACTAGAAAAATGACAACTTTGTTTAAAAAGATTCTCCAAACAAGACCCCTTAAACCCTAGTTCTTGAAAAAGATGAAATTTGGGTTTAAGGGTCTTGTTGATATCAGTGGTTAAAAGGGTTGGTGAGTTTGTTAAAATGGTTTTGATTTGGGTTTTGGTGAGGCCACATTGGGTTAAAAAGGTGATTACTGAATTGGGTTTTTGTGGGGTTTTAAGATGTGGGAGTTTGGTTGAGAGTGTGAGGGCTTCGTTTTTGGTCAAGTTGAGGGAAGTGGTTAGGTAATTGGTTATGAAATGTGGGGTGGTTTGTGTTGAGAAATGTTTGTGGAGTGATTTGAGGTGTTGAATCAACATGGTGATGAGGGTTTTGTGAATTTTGTTGAAGAAAGGGTACTCCTGAAAAAGAAATAGAGTGAATCACACAAATAGTCTTTGTGGTTTGTGGGTTTTGCAAATATTGTCCATTTACTTTTTTCAATCGGATCATTTCCTATGGTTTAAGTATGTTAGTATGCCTAGGGCCGAGCAAACGGACCGTTCTGATCGGACCGACCGAGACAGGATCGAGACAGACCGGACCGAAGGACTGGCGGTCTGGTCTCGGTCTCGAGTTTTTCCTCAATCTCGCTCCGGTTCGATCTGATCTAAAACGGACCATTTTGCCTTCTTGGACTGGATCAACTGAAGGACCGGACCGGACCGAGATAGACCAGACCGGACCGAATACATTCAGTCTCGGTCTTGGTTTTTGGGCAATTTCTGTCTCGGTCTTGATCAGTCCAGTCCGATCCGATCTTCGACTGATAATCAACTTTGTTAGCTTTTGACTTCTTTCCATTAAATGTATATTTGAACAAGTAAAATGTCAAAAATGTCTCACCTTCTTCTCATTTGATTTTATTTCTTACTTTAGTTTATATTTTTTTAATATTTTTGTGTAAACCCATTACATAGGCACTTACACACTTTTGTTATTCTTCTTTCATCTCAATATTCGTCAAAACCATCATCATCGGCTAGCCACCATCAACCACCACATCCATCGACCGAAAAACCACCACCGCTGGACGGTCTGACCATTGTACCACCATCAACGTCATTGGTCTGAAACCACAATGTACTATACTCCTCTATTCATCCAGATTTACGTGTATGTGTTCATATTTAAATGTGTTGTGTTTTGGTTTTGAAAAGTTAAAATGGGTTTGGGTTTGAATATAAATACTTGATTCATAACAATATGTTATTAGTTTGGTTTTTAATTTGATTATTGATGTTAAGAAAATGTGTTTAGTTTTACTATAATTGATTTTCTTTGAAGTAACTATTTGTTGATTAAAGAAATTGAAAAGTAAAAAAAATAAAATAAAAGAGAAAGTTGAAGATGAAGTTGGTAAACAACCAAAATACCCTCCATTTAATATGCAACGCATAGAGAAAAGTTAACGGCAATTTAACGGTTTTTAAACCATGAGGATTGGGTCTGTAAAATTTGATAAACTACAAGGACTATTTATGCAATTCAAACGGAAAAAAAAATTACTAAATTGTTTTACATTTTTGTTTCTTGTTTATTAAGAGACTATGAGTGTGAATATGATTTGCACATCTGAATCTGAATTTATGATGAAAAACTCTGAATCAGAATAAAAATAATGTTTTTTTTTTTTTTTTTTTTTTTTTTTTTTTTTTTTTTTTTTTTTAACATCTAATTATTATTAAAAAAATGTAAAAAATAAAAAAATAATAAAAAAACTAATTTGTATATTATTAAGAGGTAGTAAGATCCTCTTTCAAGACTTGTTATACAAGATGTTTAAACTTTTAATGCATTTAAATGAGGGGAAAAAACAGAAACTTTTAATTGTCAAAAACTTTTAAGGGTTCAAATTTATAAATTATTAAATGTATTAAGTGATTTTATAAACAAACAAAAACCTTACTACTTTTTTTATATACTTTTCTTACTATATTAGCAAGTCGAGCCAATTAAGCCCGAAACTATCAAATCCAATTGTGGACGTATGGTCCGGACTGGGCCAGGAATGGGTCAGGCCCGGGTAGCCAGCGGCCCACTTTACGCACTTTGTGAATATATGGTCCGGACTGGGCAGGAATGGGTCAGGCCCGGGTAACCAGCGGCCCACTTTACGCATTAACCCTAATTCATACCTTATAAATATGGGGTTGGGGTTCCATTCACCACATCTCATATCAGGTTATCCTAAACCTAATTATTATATGCTCCGCGCATCACATACTAACTTGACCGTCGGAGGTGGATCCCGGGACTACGGCCTCGGGTCCACTCCTAACGGGTTTTCGTTGTTGACAGGTCTACTTAGGGCTTATGAAGACGACTAACAGCCCAAGGAGAGTCGTTGAATAAGTCCGCGCCAGATTATGCATCAACAAGTTGGCGCCATCCGTGGGACATGGCTACGACAAGTGTCGTGCTCTCACCGGACTAGAACGCGACCATCGTTGCATCGATATACAACCATCGTTGCCTTGTATGCGGTAACTTTAATTATATTACTAGCAATTCTTGGTCAAACATATACAAATATGCAGCGCCAGTAAAAAACAACAAGTACCATGCGTACTGTTTTCGTTTCTTTGGTCCAATCACGCTACAGTAATATATTCATCATCTTTTGGATTTACGTTGACTTTTTCAACCGTTAAAAGTGCTAACGAGATATTCATCATCTCTTACTTTCATATATCTTTTGTTACATATCTTCTAAATACGAAAAACAATATCCAATATTTAAAAAAGATATGCACAAAAATATCTTTTAAATCGATCAGATTTGATATCTTTTAAATATCAAGAAGATTTTACGTAAATCTTTTAAACCTTGATAAACACGATTTTATCTATGGTAAACACGATTTTACCTATGGCCACGCGCTATATCCGCACGATCGGACCTATTTTATCTTTTAGCCGCGAAACAGCGCAGTCGCGATAAATCTACCCGCGTTAAGCCATGCGTACGAATATCTTCGCAGATTGGCGCTATGCGCGCACTGTCAAGTACAGTCACCACGATGCTAGTCAATCGCCATGAGCGCACTGCCCTGTCATGTACAGGCACTGGACGAAAGCCGTGGTCAACTGCGATCATCCAAAAACGTTAGAGTCTATGCGGACACGATAAATCTATCTGCGTCTGTGCGTGCACGATAAAACTATTAGTTGCGGTTATGGTACATCCATCCGCGCCATTATTCTTATTATCATAATAATAAAGAAAAATCAATTCAACGCCATGCGCGCATTATTTTTATTATTAGCTACGTGCTACTTCTCTTATATAGTTTGTAAAACCTCACGATAGGTGTAATTCACACTACTACTTCTTTTATATATTATATATGATATGTGCTATACTTATGCTACGCGCTACTTTTTTACTTCATTATATTTTATATGTTGCGATTCGCGACATATACTTTTAATATTTGCATTAAGTGTGTTTTCAGGATTTGAATATATAAGTTTAATGCTCCTACACGAGTAGCACCATCAAACTTGGGGGGCTACCAGGGTATATAATACCACTGTTGGCGCACGCGTCACGCAGGTATATTTGGAAGCAGATCGTACGTAAGAGGTACTGCAGACCCGGTACAAAGACGGATTTAAATATTCGCACCATCTTGCCGCAGGGGAGACGTTCTCTGTCGGTTGTAAAGACGCGCAAACAGCGCGCACCTCTACGCACTGCGCATACGTTTGTTGCGCACTGCGCACATCTTTGTTGCGGACTGCGCACATCTTTGTTGCGGACAACGCACATTCTTGTCGCGGACAACGCGCACTTCTGCCACAGAAGTACGTCTTCTGTCGCACCATGTTGCATCGCTACTGGTACAAAAGGTACGACCTTACCCAGGATACAGCATGAGGAATCCACCTTCACCACGGACACCTTCACCATTGTGAGACAATCACAATCGCAATCGCAATCCCAGTGCGCACTTACGCATTTGGACTGCGCAGTATGATCCGTCCCTTACGCACACATGAACCCAGTGCGTACCATCGCATTTGGTTGATTGTGCCTACGCAGCCATGAATAGAACTTAAGTTTAGCATAACATAGCCATGCGCTATGTCATACTAAACTCGGGGGCTTGTGGACGTATGGTCCGGACTGGGCCAGGAATGGGTCAGGCCCGGGTAGCCAGCGGCCCACTTTACGCACTTTGTGGATGTATGGTCCGGACTGGGTCAGGCCCGGGTAACTAGCGGCCCACTTTACGCATTAACCCTAATCCATACCTTATAAATATGGGGTTGGGGTTCCATTCACCACATCTCATATCAGGTTATCCTAAACCTAATTATTATATGCTCCGCGCATCACATACTAACTTAACCGTCGGAGGTGGATCCCGGGGCTACGGCCTCGGGTCCACTACTAACGGGTTTTCGTTGTTGACAGGTCTACTTAGGGCTTATGAAGACGACTAACAGCCCAAGGAGAGTCGTTGAATAAGTCCGCGCCAGATTATGCATCAACAAGTTGGCGCCATCCGTGGGACATGGCTACACAAGTGTCGTGCTCTCACCGGACTAGAACGCGACCATCGTTGCATCGATATACAACCATCGTTGCCTTGTATGCGGTAACTTTAATTATATTACTAGCAATTCTTGGTCAAACATATACAAATATGCAGCGCCAGTAAAAAACAACAAGTACCATGCGTACTGTTTTCGTTTCTTTGGTCCAATCACGCTACAGTAATATATTCATCATCTTTTGGATTTACGTTGACTTTTTCAACCGTTAAAAGTGCTAACGGGATATTCATCATCTCTTACTTTCATATATCTTTTGTTACATATCTTCTAAATACGAAAAACAATATCCAATATTTAAAAAAGATATGCACAAAAATATCTTTTAAATCGATCAGATTTGATATCTTTTAAATATCAAGAAGATTTTACGTAAATCTTTTAAACCTTGATAAACACGATTTTATCTATGGTAAACACGATTTTACCTATGGCCACGCGCTATATCCGCACGATCGGACCTATTTTATCTTTTAGCCGCGAAACAGCGCAGTCGCGATAAATCTACCCGCGTTAGGCCATGCGTACGAATATCTTTGCAGATTGGCGCCATGCGCGCACTGTCACGTACAGTCACCACGATGCTAGTCAATCGCCATGAGCGCACTGCCCTGTCATGTACAGGCACTGGACGAAAGCCGTGGTCAACTGCGATCATCCAAAAACGTTAGAGTCTATGCGGACACGATAAATCTATCTGCGTCTGTGCGTGCACGATAAAACTATTAGTTGCGGTTATGGTACATCCATCCGCGCCATTATTCTTATTATCATAATAATAAAGAAAAATCAATTCAACGCCATGCGCGCATTATTTTTATTATTAGCTACGTGCTACTTCTCTTATATAGTTTGTAAAACCTCACGATAGGTGTAATTCACACTACTACTTCTTTTATATATTATATATGATATGTGCTATACTTATGCTACGCGCTACTTTTTTACTTCATTATATTTTATATGTTGCGATTCGCGACATATACTTTTAATATTTGCATTAAGTGTGTTTTCAGGATTTGAATATATAAGTTTAATGCTCCTACACGAGTAGCACCATCAAACTTGGGGGGCTACCAGGGTATATAATACCACTGTTGGCGCACGCGTCACGCAGGTATATTTGGAAGCAGATCGTACGTAAGAGGTACTGCAGACCCGGTACAAAGACGGATTTAAATATTCGCACCATCTTGCCGCAGGGGAGACGTTCTCTGTCGGTTGTAAAGACGCGCAAACAGCGCGCACCTCTACGCACTGCGCATACGTTTGTTGCGCACTGCGCACATCTTTGTTGCGGACTGCGCACATCTTTGTTGCGGACAACGCACATTCTTGTCGCGGACAACGCGCACTTCTGCCACAGAAGTACGTCTTCTGTCGCACCATGTTGCATCGCTACTGGTACAAAAGGTACGACCTTACCCAGGATACAGCATGAGGAATCCACCTTCACCATGGACACCTTCACCATTGTGAGACAATCACAATCGCAATCGCAATCCCAGTGCGCACTTACGCATTTGGACTGCGCAGTATGATCCGTCCCTTACGCACACATGAACCCAGTGCGTACCATCGCATTTGGTTGATTGTGCCTACGCAGCCATGAATAGAACTTAAGTTTAGCATAACATAGCCATGCGCTATGTCATACTAAACTCGGGGGCTTGTGGACGTATGGTCCGGACTGGGCCAGGAATGGGTCAGGCCCGGGTAGCCAGCGGCCCACTTTACGCACTTTGTGGATGTATGGTCCGGACTGGGCAGGAATGGGTCAGGCCCGGGTAACTAGCGGCCCACTTTACGCATTAACCCTAATCCATACCTTATAAATATGGGGTTGGGGTTCCATTCACCACATCTCATATTAGGTTATCCTAAACCTAATTATTATATGCTCCGCGCATCACATACTAACTTGACCGTCGGAGGTGGATCCCGGGGCTACGGCCTCGGGTCCACTCCTAACGGGTTTTCGTTGTTGACAGGTCTACTTAGGGCTTATGAAGACGACTAACAGCCCAAGGAGAGTCGTTGAATAAGTCCGCGCCAGATTATGCATCATCAAGTTGGCGCCATCCGTGGGACATGGCTACGACAAGTGTCGTGCTCTCACCGGACTAGAACGCGACCATCGTTGCATCGATATACAACCATCGTTGCCTTGTATGCGGTAACTTTAATTATATTACTAGCAATTCTTGGTCAAACATATACAAATATGCAGCGCCAGTAAAAAACAACAAGTACCATGCGTACTGTTTTCGTTTCTTTGGTCCAATCACGCTACAGTAATATATTCATCATCTTTTGGATTTACGTTGACTTTTTCAACCGTTAAAAGTGCTAACGAGATATTCATCATCTCTTACTTTCATATATCTTTTGTTACATATCTTCTAAATACGAAAAACAATATCCAATATTTAAAAAAGATATGCACAAAAATATCTTTTAAATCGATCAGATTTGATATCTTTTAAATATCAAGAAGATTTTACGTAAATCTTTTAAACCTTGATAAACACGATTTTATCTATGGTAAACACGATTTTACCTATGGCCACGCGCTATATCCGCACGATCGGACCTATTTTATCTTTTAGCCGCGAAACAGCGCAGTCGCGATAAATCTACCCGCGTTAGGCCATGCGTACGAATATCTTCGCAGATTGGCGCCATGCGCGCACTGTCACGTACAGTCACCACGATGCTAGTCAATCGCCATGAGCGCACTGCCCTGTCATGTACAGGCACTGGACGAAAGCCGTGGTCAACTGCGATCATCCAAAAACGTTAGAGTCTATGCGGACACGATAAATCTATCTGCGTCTGTGCGTGCACGATAAAACTATTAGTTGCGGTTATGGTACATCCATCCGCGCCATTATTCTTATTATCATAATAATAAAGAAAAATCAATTCAACGCCATGCGCGCATTATTTTTATTATTAGCTACGTGCTACTTCTCTTATATAGTTTGTAAAACCTCACGATAGGTGTAATTCACACTACTACTTCTTTTATATATTATATATGATATGTGCTATACTTATGCTACGCGCTACTTTTTTACTTCATTATATTTTATATGTTGCGATTCGCGACATATACTTTTAATATTTGCATTAAGTGTTTTTCAGGATTTGAATATATAAGTTTAATGCTCCTACACGAGTAGCACCATCAAACTTGGGGGGCTACCAGGGTATATAATACCACTGTTGGCGCACGCGTCACGCAGGTATATTTGGAAGCAGATCGTACGTAAGAGGTACTGCAGACCCGGTACAAAGACGGATTTAAATATTCGCACCATCTTGCCGCAGGGGAGACGTTCTCTGTCAGTTGTAAAGACGCGCAAACAGCGCGCACCTCTACGCACTGCGCATACGTTTGTTGCGCACTGCGCACATCTTTGTTGCGGACTGCGCACATCTTTGTTGCGGACAACGCACATTCTTGTCGCGGACAACGCGCACTTCTGCCACAGAAGTACGTCTTCTGTCGCACCATGTTGCATCGCTACTGGTACAAAAGGTACGACCTTACCCAGGATACAGCATGAGGAATCCACCTTCACCACGGACACCTTCACCATTGTGAGACAATCACAATCGCAATCGCAATCCCAGTGCGCACTTACGCATTTGGACTGCGCAGTATGATCCGTCCCTTACGCACACATGAACCCAGTGCGTACCATCGCATTTGGTTGATTGTGCCTACGCAGCCATGAATAGAACTTAAGTTTAGCATAACATAGCCATGCGCTATGTCATACTAAACTCGGGGGCTTGTGGACGTATGGTCCGGACTGGGCCAGGAATGGGTCAGGCCCGGGTAGCCAGCGGCCCACTTTACGCACTTTGTGGATGTATGGTCCGGACTGGGTCAGGCCCGGGTAACTAGCGGCCCACTTTACGCATTAACCCTAATCCATACCTTATAAATATGGGGTTGGGGTTCCATTCACCACATCTCATATCAGGTTATCCTAAACCTAATTATTATATGCTCCGCGCATCACATACTAACTTGACCGTCGGAGGTGGATCCCGGGGCTACGGCCTCGGGTCCACTCCTAACGGGTTTTCGTTGTTGACAGGTCTACTTAGGGCTTATGAAGACGACTAACAGCCCAAGGAGAGTCGTTGAATAAGTCCGCGCCAGATTATGCATCAACACCAATAATGTTAACTTTCATCAATATTCAAAGAGTAAATTGTAAAAACCGTCCCTATAGTTTGTCAAAATTGCAGAAATCGTCTCTGGTCTTCCATAAGTGCAGACGGCGTCCCTGTCACGAAACCTTTTGATCATTTTGGTCCCTGGTTTTAACCGGCGTTAAGTGGATTCCGTTAGTAGTTACACGTTAGCCCTTTTTGACCAACGATCGTTGCAACGTTCATCCTTTAAACTAACGACCATTAATAATTTAATTTTTTTTGTTTATTTTAAGTTTTTGGATTTTTATATACACTTTTTTTATAAAAAATATACGTTTTCATATATGTTTTTATACAATTTTATATGCGTTTTTATATACACGTTTTTATACGTTTTTTATACTTTTTATATATTATATATGTATTTATAAAAACATATACGTTTTTATATACGCTTTTATTTACACGTTTTTATACGTTTTTTTAAACATATTTCATATATGTTTTCATATGCTTTTATATATGTTTTTATATCATGTTTTTCTATGCTTTTATATACTTTTCTTTTATACTTTTTATATATTATATACGTATACGTTTTTATACATTTTTTTTATAAAAACATATATGTTTTTATATACGTATATAATAACGTATATATTTTTATAAATACGCATATAATAAGTATATAAAAATGTTTATAAAAACATATATAATAACGTATAAAAATTACATAAAAATGTGCAATAACGTAGATTAAAACGTACAAAAAGTATATAAAAATGTGTATGAAAACGTATAAATAACATATATGTTTTTCTAAATACGTATATAAAATATAAAAAAGTGTAAAAAAACATAAATAAAAGCGTATGCAAAAACATGCATAAAAATGTATAAAAAGTGTATAAAATGTGTTAAAAACGTATATATATATATATATATATATATATATATATATATATATATATATATATATATATATATATATATATATATATATATATATATATATGGGTAAGGTTCTAGAGAAAAGTGCATTTCGGTAGAAATGTGAGAAAATAACTGTGATGCACTAGAATAATAACTGTGATGCACCGGGTTTTTTAAATTGTGATGCACCACACTTTTTATTCTGCTGCATCACAGTTAAAAAACCCGGTGTATCACAGTTATTTTCTCACTTTTCTATCGAGATCAACTTTTCTCATGATCCCACCTCATATATATATATATATATATATATATATATATATATATATATATATATATATATAAAATAAAATATATGTTTTTATAAATACGTATATAATATTTAAAAAGTATAAAAAACATATTTTTTTTATAAAAAATGTATATAAAAATAAAATAACTTAAAATAAACTAAATTTTTTTTTAATTATTAACGGTCGTTAGTTTAAAGGATGAACATTGCAACGGTCGTTGGCTAAAAAAGGCTAACGCGTAATTGTTAACGGAATCCACTTACCGCCGGTTAAAATCAGGGACCAAAATGATTAAAAGGTTTTGTGATAGGGACGCCGCCTGCATTTATGAAAGACCAGGGACGATTTCTGCAATTTTGACAAACCACAAGGACAGTTTTTGCAATTTACTCATATTCTAATGCAGATAATCAAGCCAAGCTCAAGAGTATCGATTACTTCAATTAACCCAAGCTCGAGTCACAACAAAGAAATCATCTTTGACGATTTCCCATTCCTTCCCTGAACAAAAGCGAGGAGGTGAAGCCGCTTTATCGAATTGTAGAGGTGTTTTCGGCTCGCCTTTTTAAGTTGAGCCAAGTTTTGAGTTTAACAACTCCGTACTCTAATTACCGACTTGATTACTTTAATTACCGACTTGATTATTTTTAATTCATCGAGCATTAAAGTTTTTTTTTTTTTTTTTTTTTTTTTTTTAACATTAAAATATATATAACAGAAACCGAAGCCAAAACTGGCAAAACACTACAAAGTGTTACTAAACTGAACTACTGAAGTACTTAAAAGACCTTAGTTAGTTCAGTCAACAACAGTCAAACCCTTCCTAAACCCAAATAGAAAGCCTTCCTCAATTTACAATTTATCCTTGTCACAAGTCACAACACTACTATAGTGGGAAACACTATTCTGAAGTACTTAAAAGACATTAGTTAGTTCACTCACAAAACCACTATTCTGGGAAATACAATATCTCAGATTTTTTCCCGGGAAAAAAACCCCAAAAAATGTTATCAACAATAACAACATTAGTTACACCACCCAATTTGCTTCATTTCAATCAAAACCCTTTAAAACCCATTTCCAAACACCCCTTTACAACCCAAAAACCCCACAAAGATTCAAACTTTACCTCTTTTTCATCACTTAAAACCCATTCCCAAACACACCCACTTGACAAAACTGACGAAAACTATATAGAAATTGGTAATTTGATTCAAGGGTGTGGTAATGTTAAGGAAATCAGAAGGGTTAATGGGTTGGTTCTTAAGTACTGTTTAGGTGAACCAAGGTTGTATTTGGATAATAATTTGATTAGTGGGTATGTTAAATTCGGGTGTTTAAGCGATGCGCGTAAAGTGTTCGATGAAATGCCGCAGAGAAATGTGGTTACTTGGACTGCTATGCTTTGTGGGTACTTGAGGTACGGGTTTGAGGACGAGGCGTTGAGGTTGTTTTCGGGGTTTTTGGAGAGTGGGGTAATGGCGAATGCTAAGACGTTGGTTTGTGTTTTGAATTTGTGTAGCAGGCGGGCGGATTTTGAGCTTGGGAGGGTGGTTCATGGGTGGGTGGTGAAAGGGGGGTTTGGGAATTTGTTTGTGGAGAGTGGTTTGGTTTATTTTTACTCGCAGTGTGGTCGTTTGGATGAGGCGTTTCGTGTGTTTGATAGGATGCGTGAGCGTGATGTTGTTTGTTGGACGACGATGATTACGGCTTGTTCTCAGAATGGGCAGAGTGAGGATGCGTTTGTGTTGTTTTCACGAATGGTGTCTGATGGATTTGCGCCTAATGAGTTTACAGTTTGCAGCGTGTTAAAAGCTTGTGGTGAAGAAAAGGCTTTAAAGTTTGGTAAACAGTTGCACGGGACCATAGTTAAGAAGCTGTTTAGAAATGATGTGTTTTTAGGGACTTCGTTAGTGGATATGTACGCAAAATGTGGTGTTATTGAAGACTCGCGGATTGTGTTTGATGGAATGAGAAGAAGAAACATGGTTACCTGGACTTCAATTATCGCAGGGTATGCACGAAATGGTCTTGGTGAAGAAGCTATTAATTTGTTTCGGGTAATGAAAAGACGTAAAATTTATGTCAACAAGTTGACCATGGTGAGCCTTATTAGAGCTTGTGGGACTATTAAAGCGTTACAAACAGGTAAGGAATTACACGCAAAAGTACTCAAGAATCACATTGATGACAATATTTACATAGCAAGCACACTAGTATGGTTATATTGTAAATGTGGTGATTACTCATCCGCAAATCACGTCCTTGAGAGAATGAGTTTTAGGGATGTTGTTTCTTGGACTGCTATGATATCGGGGTGTGCTAGATTAGGACACGAATCCGAAGCTCTTGAATATTTAAAAGATATGTTGGGTGAAGGAGTAGTTCCAAACCCGTTCACTTTTTCATCCATTTTAAAAGCCTGTGCTAAACTAGAAAACATTTGGCATGGGAAATTGATTCATTCATCAATTAGCAAAACACCTTCATTGTCTAATGTGTTTGTAGGTAGTGCTTTGATCAATATGTATTCAAAATGTGGGTATGTTGATGACGCGATAGAAGTTTTTGACAACATGCCAGAAAAGAATTTGGTTTCGTGGAAAGCGATGGTTGTTGGGTATGCAAAGAATGGGTTGTGTAATGAGGCTATGAAGCTTATGTATCGAATGGAATCAGAAGGTATTGAAGTGGATGATTATATACTATCAACTGTCCTTAATTCATGTGGCGATATTGAATGGAAAGGAGATGAATATCCGGTTAAATACTCTTTGAAGTCGAATTGATCGATAACAAAAATGTGTTGCTGTGTTGTACCATACTTGTGTTGTAACTTATAATCAGATGATGATTCATGTCTGTATATAGGGTGAAAATAATTCCCACCCCTTATTTACATTTGATTGATTATGTACCATAGTGTACTACTTACTACCAACTGTTATTAGTATACGATGTGTAAGTCTTTGAATTCGGGTTGTGTACTTGTATTTGACATGGCGCATTTATGATCAGTATCAATACTTCACGACCCCTACAGGTGGTCGAGTTTGGCATAAATTGCTGGGCAGGACTCATTCTTGCAAAGGCGTGTTTGGAGCAATCGGTGGAAGGAACATCTAACTGCATTTCCAGGATGTTCTTGATACGCGTTAGCAGCACATACCCGCGCAGTGAAGCGCGGCAAGAACAATCCTTGTTGCATACTTGTTTAACTGATTATCCCTTTTTTGGAAGTTCTATTACATATAAGCAGCCAAACACAACTTCCCCTTTCTGCAACAATGTTGATTCAACAACTCAAATCACTCCACAGAAATTATTCCACACAAACCAACCCACATTTCATAACCAATTACCTAATCACTTCACTCAACTTCACACAAAATGAAGCCCTTACACTCTCCATCAAACTCCCACATCTTAAAACCCCACAAAAACCCAATTCAGTAATCACCTTTTTAACCCAATGTGGCCTCACCAAAACCCAAATCAAAACCATTATAGCAAACTCACCTACCCTTTTAACCACTGATATTAACAAGACCCTTAAACCCAAATTTCATCTTTTTCAAGAACTAGGGTTTAAGGGGTCTTGTTTGGAAAAGCTTTTTAAACAATCTTAGATATTTAAGGGTTTTGTTGGGTTTTGATGATACCAAAGTTTTTAAGGTTGTTTCAAAGTCTTGGTGGTTGTTGGCTTCTGATTATGAAAAGAAAATGAGTGAGAATATGTTGGTCTTGAGGAAATATGGGTCGTCGGATGATAAGATCGAGACGCTTTTGTTAAACAATCCGGGGTGGTTGTTACAGCGTGTTGAGTGGTTAGACGGGGTTATGAAAAAGGTTGAGCCTTTATTAGGGATTAGACCTGATTCGCCACGTTTTTTAGATGGGATTGAGATAGTTATGTCGTTGAGTGAAGCCACTTTAGATAAGAAACTTGGGATTTTTAGAAGGTATGGGTGGACAGAGGAGGAGATAGTTAAAATGACTAGGAGTTTGCCGTTTTGTTTGAGGAGGTCGGAGGGTGCAATTAAGGTGTCGTTATAGTGGTTTAAGGAGGAGATAGGTTATGAGGGTGAGTATTTGTCAGCACATCCCAAGTTGTTGGTGTATAGTTTGGAGAAGAGGATTGTACCGAGGTATAGGGTGTGGGCGAGTTTATTGGATAATAATTTGAAGAGTGGGTTTTCGGCTTCTACAATTGTTGCTCTTTCTGAGGAGAAGTTTATGAGGGATTTTGTTTTTCCGTATTGTGAAGTTGTGCCTAGTCTTTATGAGAATTACGTCAATGCTACTGGTCTGAAAATCAAATGCTAGCATCGGAATAATTGTATGTTTTCTTGTTCATTTTTTAGATATTTTGGTTTTCTTAGTTAACTTTAAGTTGTTTCTTTGTTATTGATATTGAACTTACAGAAATTTTGATGCTATGATTATTTGATATGATGACCTAGAATGATTACAGAAATTTCATGTTGTCCCTTGATATCGTTATGAGAGGAAATTAAGATATAGTTGGCGGTCTCCTGAATTAGAGAACAAAGTGTAGATGGAAAGTATATAAACTAGTGCTAACCAAGTGTAACTATGTAAGGAAAAATGAGGATGCAATTCGATTTTCCCCCTTATTCTGTGTGGATATTTGTATATTAAGTGCTTTTTGACGTAATCTGTCGCCTTTTAGGCTTTTTCAAACTGTTAGGCTGTATGCTACTAAGTAAATTAATTTATGAGGACTTAGGATTTGTCACTTTTGTTAAGTGCAGCAATTTATGATTGTGCAGCGATTGAAGGGTCAAAAACAATCAAGGGGAAAACCTCATCTGTTTACCCATTATGGTATTGCATTAGATTGACTGTAGGCTGTAAAGCTAGCATACGAAGTTTGAACAAGAGGTATGCTCTCATTTTCAAATAAAGAACTCTTTGTCACTATTTATGTGCGCAAACAATTATGCTTTGACTTAACACATAACACATAGTTTACTAAGGCGGTCTTTGTCTAAGCTTATTCTTATAAGTAGCTTATGATGCATAAGCTTGTAAGCTCTTGCTAAGTGTTTGGATTAGCTTATGATAAATAAAAGTTGAAAAAAGGAACTTGCAAGCCTTAATAAGCACGTAAAGTCATAACAACTGGATCTTATCAAAACCTCCCTAAATAAGCTCATAGGTCTAAGCATATAAGCTTATCCAAACACTAGAATGGGCTTGCTAAATAAACTATTAAGCCTTGAAAATAAGCTAAAACAAACACCCCCTAAAAGAATCTGATCATTGATCAGACAATAATTGTAGAGACCCGTGGTCCACAATCAGTTTCACCTTTATCTTGTAACTATTGCAAATATGCAAATAAGTTTGAAAATGAAAACATTGCTACACAACCAAAATTAGAATATGTTGCGTATATATAGATGAAGGGAGTACTTGTTTGACGTGTTCCATAGCTGTCATTGAATTTGTAAGCTTATCACATAGCTAAAATAGTATAATAGTTATGTGTGCAAAGCTAGAACATCAATTATCAAATGTGATTCGTCCTTACCTATGTTAGAATTACCAAAATAACCAGAGTGACTATGCATTTGTGATCTGTACATTTGCAGTGAAAGTCGTACATGGTATTTAAGAAGATCTAATCATCTGTTAAACAGTTAATTTGTTAGTTGTAAGGGAAATCCTTCTGCTACAGCTAGAATAGTGAGCTCGAGGCAAATATCTTTGGTACTTTACACATTCTGTAGTTAAATTAGACAATCAGTACAGTACTCTAGAAAAGGGTCATAGATAAAGTGACCCTTTTTCACCATCTCTTTATGTCTTTTTGACAAAGTTCTGATGCTTTTGCGCTTTTGAAAGTGCAGAATGAACAGTAACAAATAGATCGTTGATAATTGCTTCACATACACTATGGAGATTGAGAATAAGGGTCTAAAAGCTTCCTGGATAAACAGTAACAAATAGATCGTTGATGATTGCCTCACAAACACTCATGGTCTAAGGTATAACGCGTCTATAATTTCCTGGATTTTTAGAACCTTCTTGCGATGTCTCAGGATGCCAATGTGAAAGGATAACTGGCATATTGAAGTCAAAATCCTAGGGCAACGACACCATTGTATCAAAATGATGGTCCTTCTCATAGGAGAGGATATCTTGATTAGTCTGTTCAAAAGTAAGATTTCGTGTGTCACTCGACATGATAGTTCCTACGAAAATCATGCTTTTCTAATATTGGAAACAAACATATATTAGAAGATACCCATAATCTAGTGATTGTGCATCACTAAAGAGAATAATAGTTGTGAGGTATTAAATTGTTCCAAAAAAATATTTAGAAAAGGATTCCACAATCTAGTGATGTTTGCACATAATCCCCTCATCTCATGAACCAATATTTGGGACCCTTTTGGTGGGAGAATGTCACTCTCAAAATTTTTCTTTAAACATCACCCATTCAATAAAGGAATTGCTATTTTCCTATTAATCACCAATATAAAAGGCTACAATTATATGACCCAACATTATTCATTTTCATGTGTCATGAATGAAAGTAATAGACATTTTCATTTTCTCATTGCATGAGAGTTCCAACTTATAACTTGTTTATAACGATTTTTTTTAACTTTTAACTGCACTTCGTTACGGGGCGCGGGCAAAGATCGTTTCTATAATCGATGGTAACTACAAAGACTATTTATGTATTTTTCGTTACGTAAAAGCCCTAGATTTAACTTTAGGATTGTTTTATAATCGCAAGTAACGGCAGAGACCACTTTTGCAACTTTTCAAAGACTACTTTTGTAACGTGAGTAATTTGGAGGGACATTTATGTAATTTATTGTTACACAAAGACCCCAGATTTAACTTAGGGACTGTTTCCGGCAAAGACCGTTTTTAGAATTTTTCTGGGACTCGTTGTGCGACGCAATCAAAGCGGATGGACTATTTTTGCCCTCTCACCCAAATTTTTTACAGTTTATTGAAGAGTAATTTACTCCTATAATTTGTTTATATTTAAGATGTCATTAAATTAATTTGTGGTAATTGTAACAAGGTGGTTTTTTTTTAATAAAGAGTTAATTGCATTTTTGGTCTTGGTGGTTTGGCCAAATTGCAGGTTTGGTCTTCAAAACTTTGAAAATGCAGCGATAGTCCCCATTTTAAAGTTTAGGTTGTATTTTTGGTCCCTTTTGGTGTGAAATGATCAAATTACTCTTGTCTTTTTTTGAAGAAGAAAAAGGGTATTTTAGTCATTTAAATTTATCCAGGGACAAAAAAATGTAACCCAAACTTTAAAGTGAGGACTATTGTTGCACTTTTAAAATTTTGAGGATCAAACCTGTAATTTGGCCAAACTACAAGGACCAAAAATTCAATTAACTCTTTAATAAATTTGAATTATTAAATGTTACATCATGAAGAGTTGTTAACTTTAACATATCATACAGATGAATTATTTGAAACACATTTACATAACCACCACCAAGGTGGCCAAAATGTTAAGCACCTTGGTGTAGGATTTTGTCATCATGTACATGTAGGATTTTGTCATCATTTACAATTGCATTTCCAAAATGTGAACATCTTCATGACTTTTTTTAAAGTTAGATAAAGCGTAAATTACTAGCGGACATTTTCTTGATCAAATTTTTAAAAAGGTACAAACTCAACTTGTTTTCTCAATTTGGTCATGTGCTAACGTGCGAATGTGCGATTTTCTTAGTTTCTTGACACGTGTCAAGACAAATAGGACTTGTCCCCCACTATCACTTGTCACTTGTCCCACCCACTATCACTTGTCCCCCATGTGTCCAGACAAAAATTATTTATTTACCCTTAGTTCTATAAGTCAAATAAATGTGCGATTTTGCTACCTATTAAATATGCGAATGTGCGAATTCGCTTTATTTCCAGATTCAAATGTGCGATTTAAATGTGCGAATGTGCGACTTCGCTTCTTCTCTCTTTTTTTCTCCGATCAACAACCACCATCACCACATGATCAACACCACCACAGATCCGGCCAAGAACATCAAAAACCCACAACTTCAAAAAAACCCAGATCCAACATCTTTATACCAAAACTCATAAACTAAATCTTTCGGTCCAAGCATTACACTCATGGGGGAAAGAAATTTCACAAGATCCATGTTGTGTTAGTTTGGGTCACGGTGGTTTGGTGGTGGTGGTGGAAGTATCAGGCGGCGGTGATGATGGATTTGGAGGTGGTGGTGATGGAAGTATCAGGTGGTGACGATGATGTGGTGTTGATATGTGGCGGTGATGGGGTGGTGGTGACTGGAAGAAAAAGGGAGAGAGGTGAAAGAAATAAATGAGAGAGGAGAGTGGTGAGGTAATTTATATAAAAGATGAGGGGTAAATTAGTAATTTTGTAATAATAGAAAAAAAAAATCTAGGAACACACCCCCCTAACCATGTACTTTATTATTAAAAAAAGTGAACACATGTCGCACATTCAGTGGGATCGCACATTCGCACGTTAGCACATGACCAAATTGAAAAAACAAGTTAGATTTGTACCTTTTTGAAATTTGATCAAGAAAATGTCCCCTTTTGATAATTAACGAACTCATACACATGTTACTACAAAACCCATGTTTGATCTCAAAAGTCAAAGTTACGTTACGTTTAAGCACATCTCAAGACTTTTGGCCAAGTCCAAAAGGTAGTTTGGTTTGGTAGGTTTTGAGGTATCAATCTTTCCAAATCCTTGGATCGACATTCACTTTTTCTTTAATGAGTTATTATGATTTTGTTAACCACATCTTGATTTTACTTTTGTTGTTGTTTATGTCAAGTATACACTTGATTAGTTGTCAAAACATGGAAGCAAGTTAGCTTTGAGATTTGCTTTCTACTAATTTGTATCATATTATATTCTAAATACTAGTATAATGTATTTTTATAATGAAAAAAAGATTCCTCTCTTTATATCATAAAAATCTAAGGATCTATATATGGTTAGCATATGTTTTGATTTTACAATTTTAGCATCATAAAAATTGATTACATAAGTTTAAAGTAGGGTTAAGCATCGATCTAGGACCGGACTGGACTGGCGAAGACCGAATTAACCTAAAAGCCGAGATCGAGGACCGAATCGAATGTGGTCGGTTCCGTCTAACAAGGCAAAATAGTCGGTTAATGACCCGGTCCGGACCAGACCGGATCGGATCGACCAAGACCGAGACCGAATTAGCCCAAAAGCCGAGACCGATGACCGAACTGAATGTGGTCGGTCCAGTCTCGGTCAATCCGGTCCGTTTGGGTGGTTTGCTTATCCCTGGTTTAAAGAATATATCTCTAAATATTGTGTTCATTGTCCACTTGAAAATAATTTTAGACTTGTGTCATGTTTCATGGTTTCTGACACTATACTTTTTCTTTATATGTTTCTATTGTGATTTACACATCATTATGTTAATTACGGAGTAGTATATTAAGCATAACGACATGATTTACACATCCAATACCTACTTAAACTTTAGTTTTTATACAACATAAAACTTGAACTCTCAATCGTTTGATTGCCGGGAATCTTAGATACACCTTAATTAGTACATTAAGTATACGTGTACACGAGGTACTAGCTCTTGTAGTGATACAATATTTGTTTCACAGAAACTCTTTGATACGGTTCCAAATTATCGTTGACTATTTCATTGACTAAATAAAGCTAATTCGAAGATGTATTAGTACCTAACTAATAGCATCAATTTATTTGTAATGATATAAATTAGTAAGTGTCATTCTAACGGCTTATAATGTCACTAAACTCAACATACAAACTCAAATGTAGTTTTATTTTAAGATCATTTGGCAATGAAAAGAGTTGTTCACAAAGCTTATATATTAAATTTGAGGATTTATTTATTTTATTATTATTTTTTTTTAGATCATAAAACACCGCCTATTATGGGCTTTCTTACGGTAATACAACTAAACAACGTTCTAACCGAGAGAACACCATCCACATTTCCACCGAGCTAAATCATTGTTGTCATATCATATTAAGGATTAATACGACCCATAATAATCGTATCAAAGCCAACAAATAAACTCAACTCATGTTCCATTTTCAAACATTGACAATAAATGTAGCCTACCAAACTTATATATTAGCTTTAAGATTATATTTTTACCAATGTCTAATTTGATTGTACACCCAACAACAAGCAATCATAATTTTGAAATTTTATGTGACATCTTCAAGCATGATCTACCACAAAATATTATAAAGACTAAAAAGGAATTCTTAAGATAAAAAGTCCCAATATACCCACTAAATACAGTTTCTTGACTTCATATGGTAATGGAAGTACACCTTTGTTTTCCTCTTTTTTGCATTATTCTTTCCAAAAGATTTCATGATTGGAGTACATCTAACTTAAATCATGGGAACTACACCTCTTGTTGATATTTTGAAGTGTATAATTGCATAAATAACTTTTAAAAAAGGTCATATGGTTAAGGTGTATATTGCATCTTTACTTGTAACCAGTGTTTTGAAACATGGGTTGACCCAGCCGGGTTAACTGGTTTCGGCAAAAAAACAGGTAGAAAAAACATGGGTTTCTAAAACCGGGTTAATCGGTTAGACCTGTCGGGTTGTCGGGTTTCATTTTTTCAAAATTTTTTAATAAAAAACTCGGGTTGACCCTGTCGAAAAAATAAAAAAATAATAAATTGAAAACCAGGTCGAACCGGTTGACCCGGTGCCCAATAACTCGACCGGGTCGATATCGAACCCAATTTTCAAAACATTGCTTGTAACATAAAAGATACATGAAAAATATTTCTTGTTGTACATAGCAATATAAAGTTGATTTCGATAACTTGATCTACAAGTGTATCATGATCCATGCATGCATGCAATTGTTTTTCGATCTAGAATAAAAAGAATACGTGCGCGATATGTATTTAGGGTTATGTTCGGAATATCGAAAGAGTGTACTTCCATTACCAAATGAAAAGAAGAAGCACTAATTTGTACTTTCTTGAAACTTTTGTTAAAAGTTTATATATGTTTCATGTGTAAGAAGATGTACTTTTAAAGCATACGCAAATCACAACAGTAACAACTTGCATGTAAAGCTCTAGCTAGGTGCTTTTTGGTAGGGGTGGCAATCGAGCCGTGTTCGTGTTGACTTATTCGGGTTCGCGTGTTGGCGGGTTAGTATAACATTTACCTAAACACAACCCATTTATTAATCGTGTCAAGAAACTCAACCATAACCCGCACTTGCATAACACGTGTAACCCATTTTTGACTCGTTTAACCTATTTAAATAAATAGGTCAAGTAGTGAATAAGGTTGGTTGTTTATTGATTTAACTAACATAAATGCCAAAATGATATAAGTATTTAAATATGATAAAAATAACAAACAAACGATTATACGACAATTTTCTCAGTTTTAAGCGTCAATTTCTATGATATATGAGGTATAATCGTAATTCAATCACAATAAGTACCTAACAGAATACATTTATTCCACATCTAACATAAAAAGACACGTTATATATTTTATTTTTAGAGTTGTATATACTTAAACGGGTTCACGGGTTGACCTGTTTAATATTTACTCAACCCAAACACGACCCATTTATTAAACGGGTTAGACGGGTTGACCTGTTTTTGACCCAAACCTAATTATCCTCAACCCAAACCTGTTTAACTTCTTGTCGGGTTCGTGTCGTTTATCGTGTCGTGTCGACAATTGCCACCCCTACTTTTTGGTTGTGAGTCTAAATATGATTTGCACATCTGAATCTAAATTTCAAACGAAAAAGTTTGAACTGGAATCAAATATTACTGCTTGTATTTGTAAAATAGTTTTATTTTTACGAGCTACCATTTTTCTTAGAGAACTCAAATAAGTGAATCACCATAACTAGTTACCAAAACATGTTACTTTTCCATGCATGCCACAAAGTTATATAGTAGGAACTAGGAAGTAAGAAGCAACACTGCAAGGTTTTCAAGATCGGGATCTTACTCATGATCGTTTTTATTTTTGCAAGATCGAGATCGAAAGATCGTATAAAGTACTATAATGTTATTTCTTAATAGTTTTTGTAATATTATTAAAATCTACAAATTGTTAAATATTATAAACAAAAAATTATATGAATATTTCAGAGAAATGTTATCATAATTTATGAATATATTTAGAATGTTTATAAAGATTAACATACATTCTATAAAACATACTTAATAACTTTGTACTAGTTTTTTTGGTTTGTAGTTCGAAAAGGTAAGAACGAATCGGATTAAGTTTTAAGATCATATGGTCCAGATCATGATCTTATAAGATCTTAAACTTGCTAAAATCATACGTGAGATTCAGATCGTTTTTGCTTTATAGTATCGTAAGATCCTAGAATCAAACTGAGATTTTAACAACCTACAAAAAGTCAAAGTCAAAGTTAATGGCATTCTAAAAGAACATGGTACGTACAATGAAAGGACATTTGTCCCTTGGGTAGTCAAAAGCATCTTAACAACATTGCTTTCCAAATTTAGATCTAACCTTTGAATGTCCTTAAATTTGGATCCTTTCTATTTGAAGCAAGACACAAAATTAGATGAATATTATTATACATTTATACATGTATAAACTTTTTATATAAAATGATGATTAACTAATGACATAGTGATTCATATACAACCTTCATAATATAACATAGTTTCTTACATTATCTTTTATTTTCTTGGTTTGATTTGAGAAATACAAAAAAGTTGGTATATTGATATGGTGTTGATGGCGGCAACTTAGTGGTATTTTTACATGTCACTAGTCTACCATAAAGTTACATTTGATATATAAAAAGCTTAGTTAAATTTCGTATCAAATCATAATGCTAATTACTTTATTTATACATGTTACGTTGTAAAGGTACGTAAGATTTGGTTTAAGCGAGGGGACCAAACCTTTTTCGCGATTTACGGATTCATTACGCTAAGTTTACTAAACTTTTGACTAAGAAAATTTGATGCAATTTCTTTTTGATTCAATTCATACGCCTTTTAGGGGTGCACATAGGTGATTTGGGGCGGTTTTTGCTTAAAACCAAACATCAAATAAAAAATTTCGGTTTTTGAAAATTGCAAACTGTTTGGTTTTAGAGATTTTGGTTCGGTTTTTCTCATTAAATTCGTTAGGTTTCTTATTCATTTTTTTTTATTTTTACCTTTGAATTTACCGATAAATAAACTACGGAGTAGTTAGTTATGAACCATCATAACTCCTAACCTATTTCTCTATTATTTCATTCTAATTTCAATCAATAAAAAAAATAATAACTAGCAGTTTCCCATCAAAGTTTCCGTACAACATTATTCAAGCGAAAATAATAGTAGCTAGCATAAGTAATACAAGTAATTTAAAACTATCAAATAAAATATGAAACAACAATATAAAAATCTATGAAATCAGTGGCGAACCCAGGATTTTAAAGTATGGCGGGCAAAAAAAAATTTGGATAAAATTCGTGATACACTTTAATAAAAAGGTCATAAAATTTAATTCTTTTACACTAAAAACTTATATTTTTTTAAGATTAAGATAGAGATTTAAGGTTTTTACATTGTTTGATATTAAAGTGGGGGTCATTTTGATTTTGTGATGGGGTGCACTTTAATAAAATTGTCATAAAAAATAAATTTTTACACTAAAAATTGATATTTTTTGGCGAAGCATGAGGTCCAAAGCTAACATGTAGTTCCGCCCCTGTATGCAATGTAAGTTTTAGTATTTTAAAAAAGTTTTGCAAAAGCCCAAGAGATATATTGAATCTTTCGTTATGATAATTAAATAGATAAGATTAGTTTAAATCTTTTGAAAATAGATGATAGTGGACGAGGGCGTTTTTTTTGGTTTAGTTTTTCATAAGCAACCAAAAACCGGCTCAAACATTCGGTTTCTTTAGAAATCAAAACCACCCCGTCTGTTTATCATATGGTTTATTTTTTCGGTACGGTTTTTTTTTTTCACCCAACCTTTTAGTCGATCAACAAAGAACAAAATATAAACTATGTGGCTTCAGTCCCATTTTTGGATTTTGATTGACATATAACATTTTTAAGAGTTTTTTAATCCTCAATTTTGTTTAAAGTAAATCATTGTACTTTTAAAATCCAAAAATATAAAATAAAATATGCTAAAATGAATCATGAGTCGTTTTAAATCATATCACGAGCATTAATTGTCGTCTGTTTCTTATAATTTTGTATTCATCATGTTAATTATTTTGTTACAAAATATGATCACTAAACAAGTAATTTGTTAATTAAGCAAGTTGTGTTATTTCACATGTTTAAAAGTGGCAAATGTTATAGTATCATTTTAAAGCTTATCTTAAGAACCACTAGGCTTTAAAAAACTCTTACCTTTATATACCATGATATTGATATGTAAGTACATGTTAGTTTTTTCAGGTAAAATATTAATAATCGGTAACCACTACAACATTGACTGCTTTTTGAGGGGACATTCTGAGGCTTTCAGCGGTAACATGTCCCCGCCAATAACTTTCCACGGGAACATGTCCCCGCCGCAACGTTTTTGTCGTTTAGCGACTTTTGATGGGGACATGAGCGTCCCCGCCAAAAGCCTCCTCGCCCGTCCTACTGATTATTGTAGTGAACGCTAATCAGCTCAAGTTACACTCCAAATATAATATGTGTAAGGCAATATTTAACCTATCTCAACAGTCTCACGTTCACATTAAAAAAAACAAAACAAAACAAAAAAACAAAACCTCGCCTTAAACCAGTTTAGTGTTCTTACCACACTGGTCTCACGACCAACATAAAAGCATGTAAAAGGTAAATCGCGCAAAACACAAACAAATGACTCTACTAATGTTTCATGTCATGGACCACTAGATGACAAAGCATGGTTAAAAACTAAAGAATTGGTGCCAATAATGAGTTGGTACCCATTTTCAAAATATAATAACTTCATTGTCATTCAAAAGGCATACTCTTTAATCACAACTAGTGACTTAAATAAGCTAGTAAACCATGCATGAAAAGCTATACATTGTTCTAAACTTATCAACTTTTGTTCTGAAAAAGCAGCCAACTTATATATTTTAATTAGCACAAATCAAGACTATTATTGATAAGATTTTATTAGTTTAATACATAAGTTGTCAATTTATTTAGGTTTTACTATCATTCTTTACACAAGTTGGTGTTTTTGCTTTAAAGCAATGGATGATGGGTGGTTCTTATATAATCTAAATAACTAGTATATATATATATATGTTTCACATTATTCCTTATTAAATTCTTGTTTATAAAAACCCCAAGAAAATTGGATCTTTTTTGGCTTTTCAAGGTCTCCAAGGTTAGCTTTCTTAAACACTCTCCTGTTCATTGTTTTTCTTGGAAAAATTTAAGGTGTTTGTATGTCTAAATTTATGTGTTTTAGTTTTTGTTTCTTGATATATTGATGCTTTTAAGGTTGTTTTGTGTGTGAACAAAGTTGCCATCCAACAAAAGTAGTATAGTATGCAAATATGCAATCATGTGTTGAGCAAGAAAATATGAAGTTTATAGTTTCTATGATCCTACTGAGTTTGTGAAGCTCTTGGTATTCTTGGGCTTATGATCTTATCAAATTTCGGCTTATATTTCGTAATCCTGATTTTTCTGGCTTATTTTGAAACTTAATAAGCTTAAACTGACACCCTATTATGGACTTCAATGAATGATCATGTTGACCTATTAAAGAGTCTAACCTAGTATCTTTTGAGCTTGAATTTAGCCTAGTTATTTAAACTTTACTTGGTAAATATTTTATCTAATTTGTGTATCTTTTTATATAGCTTAATATAAGTATTAGATTTTTCAATAGAAGTGAAAGAATTCATGTTAATTTTGAAGTCAAAGTGTAGCTTGTTTGACACTTGAGAGTCAACTGTTAGGCTCATTTGGGTAGTTAAACTTACACTGATTATGCATCTGATCTTTGTTTTGTAATTTGTTAGGATTTCTTAATCAGCGATGGCTTCAACTCAATTTGCAACATCAAGAAGGATGGGAATTCACGATCCGCTACAACAAATTAGCATGTGGGAAGACGCCTTTGGAGCTAACTTTAGTCCGAACCTGAGCCATAATATAATGATTCCTGAGGTTGATTCAAGGCTACCGAATAAGGTGGTTGAACTCGTCTTTCTGAGATTACTATATTTATATATATATCTATTTGTATGCGCATACATATCATTTTCTGTGTCATTATTACAGCATCGTACTTTTTTCTTTGAATATATAGATCGTGTTTTTCATGATCATTATAGTAGTTTCTAGTATCGAAGAATCTGTATGCATATAGATCGCACGCTATAAACTTGTTCGTGAATTTCATATATTTGTGTATATAGATCATATAGATGTGTTTCTTTCGTGAGTTTTAGATGTTTATATATACGCATTATGAATTGTATGCTCATATTATATATTCTCTAACCAATATTTTTGGGAATATTTAGACCGAACACAATGTTCAAGAATCATTACTTCCATCACCAGACGCTCGAGCAACAAGATCCATTTCAGATAAGGTGATAAAATCATATTCATATGTTTACATTTCATATTTCTAATGAACCAATGTTTAAATGTACGTTACCTCATATATCCGTTCGTCTGGTCACAGTTACAAAGGCGACTAGCACAAAACCGTGAAGCTGCACGTAAAAGTCGTTTAAGGAAAAAGGTACATAAATACTTGTAAACTAAATCATGCTTATAAATTATAATCTTGACCCCGAAACAGTGAGACTCAATATTTGGGATTTTTTTATAGGCATATGTTCAACAACTTGAATCAGGACGCATAAAATTAGCACAATTAGAACAAGAACTCGAAAGGGCTCGTCGACAGGTCAGCTTTCAATCTTTTTCACACGGGTATGGAAAAAAATTTATACTTTCAAAAATCCCAACTAAATCTGACGTGTGAGTAAATTGATTGGTTGATTTACAGGGTGTATACGGAGGTTTAGTAAGCACTAGTAATGTTATTAACCCACAGATTGTTACATTTGAAATGGAGTATGATTTGTGGCTTGAAGAGCAAAGAAAAAACGATGACGAGCTTAGGAAAGTGTTGATGACTTATACGAGTGAAAATGACCTCAGGTTGTTTGTCAATAGCGGTTTCAATCATTACTATAATCTTTTCCGGATGAAGGCTATTGCTGCTAAAGCTGATGTGTTTTATCTGATGAGCGGGTTGTGGAGAACACCCGTAGAGCGGTTTTTTCAATGGATTGGCGGTTTTCAACCATCTCAGCTCCTATATGTAAGTCCTCATTTATGTTGGAAGAAAATAGATCTAGAGTTAACGGGTCAGATTTTCTGAACGGGTTGAATGTCAATCAAAGAGTGCCTTTTATATCTAAAATTTAAGGGGAAAAAGTGTTTCGGTCAACTCGTACAAAAGTACCCGTTTTCACTCATTGCACAACCGTCCGACCCACCCTTTTAAACCGTAACAGTTCGAGTGGTAAAGAAAACATATTGAATTTTCCGAAGGGTTCAAACAATTTAAAAGTCCATCAAAGCGCACATTTAATATCTAAACAGTTTTAGGTCAACCTCACTTAGTTCTATTTTACCACCTTCATAAATATAGGATAACTTCGTTAAACCAAAATGTTATATTGTTTCTTGCAGATATTAATGCCGCAGATTGAGTTAATGGATTTGCAGCTCGTGAAGGTAACGAACTTAAGGCAATCATGTGAGCAAGCCGAAGAAGCATTGACTCAAGGCATGGAAAAGCTTCAACAGAACTTGGCTCAGAGCATAACGATTGATATAACAAGTGCCGGAAGTTACAACACGCAGATGAATTCTGCAATGGAAAAGCTTGAAGCACTTGAAGTTTTCTTGATTCAGGTAAACTTTCAAAGAGATTGTTGTCCGCTTTTAGCAAAACATTGACTCTTTAGTCAAATGCCTACATGCTGAGACTATTCGCATATAAATATAATGAAAATAGGTTGTAAGTACAAAGTATGACCGTTTTTCTTATTCTAAAGTCATATATAAATTTCAGGCTGATCACCTTCGAGAGGAGACTCTGCAACAATTGTATCTGATCTTAACACTGCCGCAAGCTGCAAAGGCGTTGCTTGTACTTGGTGAATACTTCCAACGTCTTCGTGTACTAAGTTCAATATGGTCAGCTCGTCCACGTGACCCTGCGACTTTACTTTCATAAATCACTCTTTTTTCCAAGTATTCAATAGCTTCCATTAGTAGAAACTAGAGATATAGCAGCTTTTTCTCGTATTGATCCCATCCCCTACCATATTAAGTCAAACTCAAGGAAATGTAAATAGGATTTGTTATATTGTGCATATACATATCTTATGTGTATGTATATGCAGCAGGTCGAGTTTATCGACTGTGTTGTGTACTCTATAAGTTACTTTGAAGTAAGTTTTTTAGCGCGGTTTTTTTTTATATGTTTATATAAGATAAGATGTAAGTGACAAATAAAAATATGGTGATTTGTATCATATTGTCATGGATATATGGGGCTATATCCCATATGTAATGTGATATATTACATTGAACATCTACTTTCAAATGGTTGCATACATTAACCAGATGAGCCTAGCTCAGATAGCCACCCAATTTGGGGGGGGGGGAGGTTTTATCCTCTTAGGCAAGGTCTCAAGTTCGAGTCTTGTCTAGGGCGATAGGGTTTCCTCTCGCATGTGTAAAGGGAAGGGTGCCATTGCCTTCTGGGCTGGACCCAACCTGGTTGTGCTAGGGGCCATGTAGCCACAAATTGCCGTTCAAAAAAAAAAAAAATGGTTGCATACATAATTACTTCATAACAATTAACCAATTAACCATACATGTTCACTAGAAAGAGTATATTCACAAAAACTAAGACGACATACAAATTCAACAATTCTATAGAAGAAATTTATGACATCAATATGTTTCACAATCCTTAGAAAAGGAAAACATGGTCCACGAGCGTTACACAACCTCCTAGTGGTTCGTGTGTATCTCCTCAGGCCACTTCCATTTGTGCAAAGAGGTAATGAAACTAACTGAGGTGAAATGGTTGCATATTAAGTCACTGAATCAGGACCAGCTCAGTTCAATCCACGCATGAGCGGTGAGATAATGTTTCGTTCTAAAGAAGTCCCCAAAACTATCCTGGAGCTTTACGTTATTCCAAGTGTGAAACCTGCATGTTTCAACTTTCAAGTGAATAGTACACTATAGGACACCTTGGAAAGAAGATCTTGTTCGCCATCTATGGTGTTTTGGCATCAAGGCAGAAAGATGACGCGCCACATATAAATATCATATGTTTTCCTAAAGTATCTATTTTCGCCCATTCTTGTGAACGAGTTGTCTTGATTACCTCAACTGAGTCTCCAAACTTGCCCACGATGACTCGTAAAAGATGCTGATCACATCTTCTACGCATGCAACATACTTGTACGCATATCGATATAACCTGTTGTGGCTTCATGGGTGTCATTTTTCGTTTAGGATATGATTTTAGCAAAATTTTGTGTTCATTGTTTGCATTGAGTGACTGTTGAGTTTTAGCTTGTGAAAATGGTTCAAAAATAATTTCCAAATATTTTACAACGTTTACAGTACATACCCATAATTTCAGAGTAAATGAACATAATTTGCGATCTTCATTTTTATCATCTCGTAAATACAATGACACGGAGGGAATTAATGATTGAATGCTTTCAAGTTGTCTTTGATGAGATATAATATGGTAAAAGGTTAATATTAAGTGAACCTTCTAAGCAGTTTATTTGATGTGATTTTAGCAGTGTTTTAAAAGGCGCGCCTTGGCGCCGCAAAGGCGCGAGGCGTCACCTTTACGCCACGCAACAGACCAAGGCGTCGTCTTAAGGCTTGACATGAGATGAGGTGCGATAAGGCGCGATAAGGTGTACTGGTATTTGAGACGTTTAGGGGATTTACTAGTAATTGGAATTTGGGCATCGTATTTGAGGTTTACCGGTATTTGGCGTTTAGGGGTTTACTAGTATTTGAAGAAGATAGCAAATGTAAAGAGAGTTTCTTGACTTTATTGCTTATGTATAACATTTTTTGTAAACTCGATGTATTTAAAATATGATATAATAATGAAATATAATATAAATCTATAAATTTATAAATGCTTTTTGCCACTTTAATTCATGCCGTCATGCCTCACGCTAAGGCTTGAGGCTTGATCATACTGTCATGCCACGCCTCACGCTATTTATAACATTAGATTTTAGTCCCGCATGTGACATGGAGAAGGGATATAATATCACATATAGGGATCAAAGGAAAACACAGGGTCATACTAACATTTAAGGGTGTTTTAGTAACTTTACATTTAAATTTATGTGTACCAATAAAAAAGATCCCTGTATTTGTTATCATCTCCCCATATTAAATAACTTCACCTAACTACTCCTACGCTCTGTTTTCGAATTTTTCTTTATAGGAACAGAAATGATAGGTAAAGAAGAGTAAAGAAAATAAATGAAAAAAAAAGAATTGCATTTATATTTCATGTTCTCGAGTTGAAAGAAAATGAACGAAAATGAAAGGAAAATAAACAAAGTAGTGTTCTTGAGTTGTGAGGAAAAGAAAGAAAAAATTATAGTTATGCTTTTTTAAACATAGAAATACATCTATAACAAAAGATATATAAAATAATGAAGGTTATATAACTTATTTTATAACAAATAGTTTAGGTGTAAATTTGTTTCCTTCCAAATCCGCCCATATTTGGGCGGAAAATTTTGGAGAAAAAAACCTCTTAATTTTTCTATCAAATCCTTTCTATTTCATTTCTTTTCTGTTAGATAAAAACTCGAGAACACAGTAATTTTTCTATTTCCTTTCATTTTCTTTCTTTTCTTTTCAAAAACAAACTCGAGAGCGCAGCGCTAGTTCAAATCGATTATCCGGATTCACGCACAAACACACAAAGGGAAATCTCTGTCATCCACTTCATCGAGCTACCATATGACCATAGTAATAAATCACGACTATTGCTTACCACCATGTGTGAGTCCAAAAAAACCCGCCATTACTTACCGGATCCGACTTGTTGACATTACTTGAAATCTTTGATTTCAGCTCATTTATCCCATAACAGTAAAGTAGAATACAAAAAGTAAAACGCCCACAAACCCGATAACTTTAAACAATGGAAAAGTGTAAAATAATAAAGATTTATCTTATTCTTTTATCAATTGAGATTACAAGGAAAAAGATTTGGAGATCTAAGTTGTATGCCTAAATTCATACCTAAACATATGTGGCATGATCTTGATGGTTTGTAAAAAAGTGAGTCCCCTGGCTGCAACCATCAGGATGATGCCACGTAGGCTTAGGCATTAATTTAGGCACATGTTTTAGGTCTCCCAATCACTACTCTTACAATAAATCTTTGAATATCCGGTTTCCGATCAAGCATAAAAAGAATTTTCGAAGGAGTTTGTTATGTGGTGTGGTGGTATATTTGGAGTTTTCGTAATAAATGCATCTTTGGTCCGGAGTCTCCTTCTCAGGCGGTCATTTTCGAAGACGTGCAATCTCGTTCTTTTTATTGGTGTCGTTATAGATGTAAATCTTCTTTTAGTTGGATTGAGTGGCTTAAAAACCATCGTATTGTTTCTTTGTAATTTTCTAGCTCCTTGATAGTTAGTTGTTTTTTTTTTTTTTTTTTTTTTTTTTTAATAAAATCTGCGGTTCAAAAAAAATTTTGAGATTACAATAACATATATATGTTAACATAATCTTGATGAACAAGATACGTAATCATATAAGGAAACTAAATAAACATAATAAAGATAAATCTAAACCCTATACATATTTTATTGTCTAATACTCCCTCGTAGTTTAAACGTGAAGCTTTCGAACGGACAAACTAGCAGGAATGTTAAATCCGAATTTTCTTCATCTCTTCCTTGTTGTTGGTTTGCACGGATATAGACTTGTATTTGATGACAAAGTTGGCTATCAATGTTCAAGAACATTTTTCGCAAAAGTGACAAACCACATAAACATTTTTTGCACCTTTTAGCTCCCATTTTCGATATCTTCAACTTATAAAACAATTTTTCACTCCTTTCCTTCACTTTTAAGTTAGTATTGAAAGTAAATATAATCTTTTACGAAAAAAATCAATATATAAACGAGCATAAATGAGCTCGTGTTAAAAAAGAAGTCTCGAGCTTGATTAATCATTTTATATACAAAATTTGTTTAAAATAAATAAACGAGCTTCGAGCTCGAGCTCGAACAATGACAAAATATTTGTTCTCAAGTTCGAGTTTGATTTTTAGTAATTATTCGAGCTCAAGCCGAGCAATAAATAATCGAGCTGAGCTCGAATATGCTAAAACACGACTTGATTCAGATCGTACACCCCTAGGTCGGTATTGTCCCATCAAAGTAAAATGAGTAGCCGAATGGAGAAAAAAAAAAGTGATAATATGTATATACTTTTCAAGTTGTAGATTATGATTGTCGACAAACAAAATTTACCACTTTTGTAGTACAATATTGAATATACATCGAATATGGTGTTGCTATTGCTAATGTAATCATTTTTTAAGGGTGATTTGCACATTTTTATATTTGATTGGACACTTAAAAACGTGCATTAAACAATTGTATTATAAATATAAATATAAATTACTTTAACTGTTTGTATATTAAGTGTATCAATCAAATTTATAAGTGTGTTAATTACTTCTCTTTTCTTAATGATTATAAAAATTGGTAATAAAAGATGTTATGGGCTAAGAGTTTTGTTAAAAGTAACAAGTTTTGTACAAATTGAAATATACTAGCAGGGTACTCGCGCAATGCGACGGCGGATACTTGGTGATTAATTTTGTGGCGAAAAATATTTTTCAGTTATACATATTCCCGTGAAATGCAACTTCAATCTCAAATAAGTGATACCGTACAAAAACCCCGTAGTCACTTTGTCGATAAAATACCAAATCTATCCATACCTTTCGAAAATTAATAAACCCAAATCCAACCATAAACCACTTTTTAGAAATTAAGCCTAACTGAAATTATAGTCCAAAGCCTATTTGTCATCACTTTGGCCCATAAATTTTGAGAATAAAAGACATAAGCCCATCTTTAAACCCAAGTCCAATACTCTTTTAACCAAGATTTATAAAAGTACCTCATGATGTTTGTCACACTAAAAAAACCTAAATCATTTCACTAGCCTCCCCACACATACTTTTCTCTATCGCAGTCACAAAGTTCAATACTCTTTTAACCAAGTTGCATGTTTCGATTATTTTTTTAATTTGCACTTTTTTTTATTGAAGGCACACGATTATAGTTGTTGATTTTATTTATGTTTTGGTACATTAATTGGATTGTACATTGTGGTTAAGTAGTTGTAAGTTTTGATGAAGTGGTAAATTAAATTGTATATTAATTGACCACTCTAATATTGTAAGTCTGAAAATTACATCATGCTTATTTTGTTGTAAGCCTTAAAATTGTGTGCATTAAAGTGCTGTAAATCATGCTTAATTTTTTATAAGTCTAAAAATTTTGGAGAGAGAGTCATCCCTCTGTTATATGTAGTATAGAAGATAGTAAGGCTATGTTTGGCAAAATTAGCTGTGAGCGGTAGCATTGAGCAGTAGCTGTGAGCAGTAGCATTGAGCTGTGAGCAGTAGCCAAAAAAGCTCACAGCTTTATAAAGAAGCATTGGAAAAATGAGTTTTCCTAAAAAATAGCAAAGCCCACAGCTCTCATGCCAAACAAACATCAAAAATAAAAAAGCTCATTCTCACCGCTCATTACCCCAAAAAGCTTCAAAAAAGCTCCGCGCCAAACATAGCCTAAATGTTTGTACAACATGGTACTTGTGTGTAGGTGTGTCTACATAGTTTGATGAGGTGCGCAAGCAAGTCGAATGGTAGCACGTATTAGTTTGGTGTGATGTCAAGAAAATACTCTACCACTACATGTTTTTATTATTAGGAGTAAACAACTCACTTGCCACGACACATGACGACTTTAAAAATAACACGAATTATCTTGGGACGTACATACGAACACCACATATAACATAACAGTTAAGGTGGCAATCACAACCCATAAAAAGAAAAAGGGGTTGCTATGGGTCAAAAATAATAACTTATGGGTTGGATTGGGTTACCTTTTGGCAGAGAAATAGGTCAAAGGGAGAATTGCATATATACCTACTAAAACTCAAAAACTTGTATATATATCCAAAACACAAGTTTTTAATGCATGATGTACAATGTCAATTAAGCATGTTTTTGGTATATATGCAAATATTCAAGTTTTAATGGGTATATATGCAATTTCCCCTAGGTCAAATGTGTCAACAATTAGACTTTTGTGAATAAACAAATGGGTCAAATGCGTCAACAAATGGGTCGAATGCGTCACTTAAACGCCGGATGATGACTCAACCACCATTAGATGTCGTGGTTTTTACGTTTTCTAACGTTTTTATAATTTTTTTCGTCTGTTTTTACATTTTCATCCGTTTTTGCGCGTTTTCGTCCGTTTCCGCACATTTTCGTCCTTCGCCCATTTTTTGCGCGTCTTGTCCGTTTTATTACGTTTTATTCTCTTTTTTTACGTTTTCGTCCGTTTTTTACCTTTTCGTCAGTTTTTTTCGCTTTCGTCCGTTTTTTTACGTTTTTGGCCATTTACTTACGTTTTCATCCGTTTTTTTACTTTTTCGTCCGTTTTTTACGCTTTCGTCCGTTTTTTTACGTTTTCATCAGTTTACCTACATTTTCATCCGTTTACTTACGTTTTACTCTTTGTTTTCACGTTTTTGTCCCTTTTTTTTACATTTTCGTCCGTTTTATTACGTGTTGTCCGTTTTTTACGTTTTCGTCCGTTTTTTTATGTTTTCGTCCGTTTACTTAGGTTTTCGTTCGTTTTTTTTCCGTTTTCGTCCGTTTTATTACGTTTACGTCCGTTTTGTTACGTTTTCATATGTTTTTTTTACGTTTCCATCCGTTTACTTACGTTTTCGTCTATTTTTTTACATTTAAGTCTATTTACTTACGTTTTCGTCTGTTTTTTTACGTTTTCATCAACTTTTTACGTTTTCGTCTGTTTTTTACGTTTTCGTCCATTTTTTACATTCTCGTCCGTTTTCATTCATTTTTTTACATTTTCGTCAGTTTTATTACGTTTTCATCCGTTTTTATACGTTTTCGTCCATTTTTTACATTCTCGTCCGTTTTTACGTTTTCGTTCGTTTTTTTACGTTTTCATCCGTTTACTTACATTTTCTTTTGTTTTTTTTACCATTTCGTCGGTTTTTTTTACGTTTTCGTCCTACATTTTCGTCTGTTTTTTACGTAAGAAAGCAGGCGAAAACGTAAGACGAAAAAGTAAAAGTAAATGAAACGTAAACTTAAAAAACATACCAAAATGTAAACGTAAAAACGGACGAAAAAGTAAAAACTGAAGAAAATGTAAGTAAACGGACGAAAACGTAAAAAAGTGTACGAAAACGTAAAAAACAAAAGAGGATGTAAAAAAATGGACGAAAACATAAAAAAAAAAAAAACAGACGAGAACGTAAGTAAACGGACGAAAACGTAAAAAATGGACGAAGACCTAAAAAAAACAGACGAAACCGTAAAAACGGATGAAAACGTAAAAAACGGTCAAAAACGTAAAAAACGGTAGAAAACGTAAACAAAATGGACAAAAACTTGAAAAAACGGACGAAAACGTAAGCAAACGGACGAAAACGTAAAAAGGGACAAAAACGTAAGTAAACAGACGAAAACGTAAATAAAACTTAAGTTATTAGACAGGGCGGATGAGTGTGATAACAAATTAACAACCCTTGCTTTCATGAAGTGTTTTTGTCTGTTTTTTACGTTTTCGTCTATTTTTTACGTAAGAAAACGGGCGAAAACGTAAACGTAAAAAACATATCAAAACGTATTCCAATATTCTTTTTGCCGCTAACTACTAAACTACATCACGTTAAACAATGCAGTCGAATAACAAGAAACCTTTTTAAGATTGATTTTTATTTGATTCTTTTTCTTTTTTGCAAAACTATTTACGAACAATCATACAGTCATACTTGCAATGAGATTTTCTAATTTAAATAGATTAGTCAATAACCAGCGGCTACAATCGCCCCTTCAATGATTACAGTTTATGAATGTGTTAGCATTTAGGTAGTGTTTGGTATATTGTAATCAAAGAGAGAATGGAAATAATTATTACGATTGAATGAAAAAATCTTGTTTGTTTACAATTTTACAATATAACGGTTCATTATAAGGAATCACACATTACACCAAATTGATGAGATAAATATTCAATAATCACCGTAATATATTTTCACCCTTGAAAATGATCGGCGGAGCAAGTAATTCATTTTTCACACTAGCACCAATGGTGATTATTAGGCTTCTCACAGTGGCAACCCATATTGCATCATCTTTCCGGCTGCCACATCAGCTTTCTCTCTCTTCAACCCATATTCATCACTCTCATCACAGTGGCAACCCATATTGCATCATTTTTTTTAAAACATTTTTTATCACAAACACAAATTTTATTAATAAAACGTAAAAACATTACATAAACGATACGATACGATACAACTAAAAAAAAAAACTTAAACAACTAAAAATTAAACACGCGAACACTTATTTAAAAACTAGTAATTTAGGTTGTGGCGCTCCTTGATTTCCGCTTTAATTCGCATAAGTTCCTCTCGTTGTCGTTCGGGCAAATTTGGGTCGATAGCCAAGTTGTAGAAAATCAATTCTTGATCCCGTTTGCTAGTTCTCAAGAGTTCCTTTTGTTCCTCCTGGCATTGCAAGAGCTTTTCTGTATATTCCAATTTTTTTTGTTTGATCGCTAGCTCTCGTTCCTTGATTTGTTTCCACGACTCATCACGCTCTTTACCTTTTTCCTTCTTTGCCGGTCTTGATTTCCAGAAATCCGCTATTAGCCCACTCATGAATGATTTTGATGTTTCATGAGAGGAGGTGGATGATTTCCTCCTTGCTTTGTCACGACCTTGTGGTCGTGATTCTCTAGTATCATCCTCTGTTTCATCATCGTCATCATCCAAGTCTTGAAAATTCGAGGGGCCTTGTGTTGACCCCGACGTAGTTGTTGAACCCTTCACTTTCTTTCGAACACCCGATTGGAAAAGGGGTATCTCTTCCTTCCAGGTAGGGCTGCAATCGAGTCGAGCCGAGCTCAAGCTCAACAAGGCTTGAGCTTGGCTTGAAAGAAAAACACTAGGCTTGAGCTTGGCTTGATAGCTTGTCAAGCTTTCATCATCCAGGCTTGAGCTTGGCTTGAGTAGGTTCGAGCAAAGCTTGAGCTTGGCTTGAAAAGCTTGAATTAATACAAAAATATTTTACTCAATTGCTAAACTCAACAATAAGTATATGTATTTTAAGTAAGCAACAGTAGCAACACAATATTAAGTAATACTTGCGTAAATATTTACATATGGAATACTTGCTTAAATAGATTGATGATGCCAACACTTAACAATGGCAAGATAAAAAACACAGATACATGTATATAATATAGATTGATGATGCAACATCTAAGATTATTAAATTAAAAATCTTGATAATGATAAATTGATAACTGAACTTACGAATACTTCTGGAAAAAAATGAGAGAAACTTTGGAGTTGGTGGTTGAATGAGTGGAGGAGATTGAGGAGACGCTTAGATTAGATTATTAGAATACAAATCATTTGGACGTTTGGTAGGGTTAAAGGTTTCTATAATACATTATCCAATATTTACGAACTAAGCCCTTATAAATTATAATTAGCTTAATAACCAAATTTGCTCCTAATTACTTATATGAAATTTATATGAAAATATCTATATTAAAGCTTGATACGAGCTCGAGCCAAGCTATCCAAAGCTTGAGCTTGGCTTGTTAAATATTTCGAGCTAATTTTAGGGCTTGAGCTTGGGCTTGAGCTTGATAAAAGCTTGACTCGATCGAGCCAAGCTCGAGCTCGAGCTCGAGTTGCTTGATAAAAGCTTGACTTGATTGCAGCCCTACTTCCAGGTATCATGCCCCCTCAAAACTTTCCAACACTCCGCCATAGTGAAATCTTGACCGTAATGTGCACGATACTCCAAAAGAGCTTTGGACAAATCGTCAACGTCATTCTCACCACTTCCATGTGTCTCCTTGACATTATCAACAACAGCACCAAAATTCGCAACTTGACAACGAATTCTAGTCTTCCATTTGGAAACGATCGAATTCATTGTTCGGTTTGAACCAGTTTCTCTCAAAAAGTAGGCTACCACTTTCTCCCAAGATTTGTGTCGATTCATAGTGTTTCCTTTTTTTGCATTTTCAGCAACAAAGATGAAAGCTTTACAAAGAACGACCTCTTCTCTGCTAGACCATGGTTCAATTTTTTTGGCCGGTTCGGGTTCATTGGCTTTGGCTTTGCCTTTCGCCTTTGTAGCACGTCGCGAAGGCTTCTTTTACTTGACGGGTGATGTAGCTTCGATTTCGTCAGACTCATCGTCATCAACGGGCAAAGAACCGTGGAAAGAACCGTGGTAGGAACCGTGACCCGAACCTTGCCCCATCGAAACATCTTGACTCGGTTGGTCTTGGCTTGGATAGTGTTGGGTCGAATAGCCATAGTTATGAAAGTCTGCCCAATCATCCAAATTCATATCAAGATTAGTAGACCGAATCGGAGAATGTTCTTGATACGGTTGGGAACAATGCAAGAAATCCATGTTAGGACGATAGGCCGCCTCACTTGGTTCTTCGTGATGATTAACACGTTGTGGTGGGACAAAGGGACGATGAACGGAAAATAAGTTTTCTCTTTGATTGACTTGTGATAATTGTGTTGGATATTCAAAAGATTGTGGACGAAAGCGTATGTTCCCTTGTTGTGGTGGTGTTATGCCGGTTAGTTTAAAGGTGTTTTGCGGAGAGAAATTTATGTCGGGTGCATTTTGGGTTAGTCGGGATCGTCGATTTTTTGATTGTGGGGTGTTTTTCTTTGACATTGTGTGTTTTTTTATGTGAATTTGGATGAATTATTTTTGAAATTGTGTGTTTGAAAGTGGGGTTGATGTGGGTATTTATAGGATGAAAAGTAGTAATGTTTTTTGAAAAAAAGTTTTTTTTTTTTTTTTTTTTTTTTTTTTTTTTTTTTTTTTTTTTTTTTTAGCTACAAATGGTTACTTTTAATTTGAAAAGTGGTAAATTGTGTTTGAAAGTTTTCTTGAATATCGGTTGAAAAACCGAACGATATTGAATTTGATTGACCGGCGATCGATATCCCACATTGGGAACGATCGATGTGAACCCCTCTTTGACATTCTAAGTCCAAATTCCCACATCTAATCTTGATGGCTTCTATAAATCTAAAACCCCTCTTTTAAGTGGGAATAATAATTTTATAATTATAAATGCGGTATGGATCTAGTGAGAAGAAAACTTATAATGAGAAGGATGAGAAACAACTATAACCACATATTTGATATGCGTCGACTTGAATTAGATGCATCTCTATTCATTTAGATGCATCCCAATTAGTTTCAATAGTAATTTTGAAGTAAAAACGATGCAAAGTAGTGTTTGCAACAAATTTGACCCACAGAGGACGAAAAATATATAGGATTTTCCTAACTTGCTAAAATGCATCTAATATATGTATATACATTTAATTTTTAGCTAGAAAATATATTATTGTGCATCTAAAAGATTAGGTATGCATCTAATTAAAGTCGATGCATTTCTAATATGTGGTTATAGTTATTTCTCGTCCTTCTCATTTTGAAAGTTCTTCTCATTTGATCATAAGTCATTATAAATGTTCGTTTTAATTTTTGTGAAGATAAACATCAAAAGGATTTTGGATGTTATTCAATTACACTGTTTTGTGTGATCCAGTAGCCATAGAAATAAAGACCCTAACACTGTGTTCCCGAGTTTTATTTTCGAAAGAAAAGAAGAGAAGTGGATGGTAAATTAAAAAAATTTGTGTTCTTGAGTTTTTTTAAGAGAGAAAAGGAAAGAAGAAGAGTGGAAATTTGCATAATCTTCTCTCCTAAACTTTCTTCCCAAATGTGGGATGATTTGGAAAGAAAGTAATTATGGAAACCAATAATAATCAAAATGTCTTAAATGCCATAACATATAACATAAAATATATCTTTAACATAGGGCATTATTGTAAAATCATTATTTTTATTCATACTCTTCTTTTCTTTTCTTGCTAACTCAGGAACACGAATTAAAAATTTAATATCTCTTCCTCTTCTCTTTTTTTCTGTCCATTTTAACCTCTTCTCTTCTTTTCTTTCATATCAAAATATGAACGATAGAAAGAAAATTTGGATTAAATTAAGTGTGGGGTATAAATGTAAATGTACACCATATTGCCGTGGATGAATCAAAATGTTCCTTGAGAATATCACTACCCTAAACAAATAGGTACATTTAAAGAAGCAATCTCAAACATCCTTGATTCCTAAAAAACTGCTTCTCTCTTTATCTAAATAGCAAAGTGTTACAGTTAAATCCAATTTGGAAAAGTTAACACGATTATCAGACATCTCCACAAACTTTGTGGTACCTACGCTTTTTCAGGATCTTAAACCACCAAATACATTTCAAAATGGTTTAATGTTTGATAAAAATGTAGTTACTTAGAGGTTATTTCAACTTTATGTCCCATCAAACAAATTTTGATAAGTGTATTGAGTTCATTCCCTTTATTTAACACACACACACACACACACACACACACACACATATATATATATATATATATATATATATATATATATATATAGCCACAAACAAATATAAGTTCAAGGAAATCCGAATGAAATACGGATAACCCAAGTCGTAGTCCGTGTGAAGGATGAATGGAATCGTGATTAACGATTCGTGAAATCGTGTCGTGAAAAAGAGATATATGTGGAATTAACACTAAAAATATGAAAAAACAATGAAAAACAAATATTCAAGCAAAGAATATAAGTAATAAAAGAAAACTAATTCTAAAAACGCAACTAATTCCTAAAAAGGTAAAATAAACGCAACGTAATCTAAAACGCACCTAATTAGTGGAATCCTAGAAGAAAAATCCTAAAAATATAAAAATAAATTTCCTAAACTAGAAATGATAAAAGAAAATTAATTTTTAGACTTTTTATTTAGTTATTATGATTTAAAAACTATTTAAAAAATAAATAAATCAAAAGAAATAGCAAAACAATTCAAATAAATCTGAAATTTTTATGATAATTATTTTATACTAATACTAACCTAAGAAAAATGACAAATTTGTAAAAACTAATTTGAATAACCTAATAAGAGCTTAAACAGTTTATTATAAGCTAAAATAAAAAAGAAAAGTAAAGTATAAAAGAAAAAAGAAACTAAGATATATTGATTAAAGACCCTAGGGCAGTTGGCGGGTGTGTGTGTTATCTGCTGAGTGACCAGGGTTCGAGTCCCTGGTTTTGCAAATTTTTTTTCTTTTTACAAAAAATGTTTTAACAACTAAAATTTAACAAACTTTTGTGAAACAACTATTAGAGAAAAGCTACTATCAGCTCTACAGAAGCTTAAGATTCCAACAGTTTGAAATTAAACTACAAAGGTAAAATCAAGAGAAACAAGTAGCTAGCAAGAAGGGCAACAAGCTAAATCTAAGGGTCAAAACATAGTTGTCAGGATCCCGATCTTAACCATAAGATTTTAAGATCTAATCCGATCCGGTATTACTTTTCTCGGATTACAAACTAAAAAATTATAAATTTATAGGATGTTTTTTTGTAAATTTCAAAAACATTTTATTCTTTTTAAACATTTCATAATCATAATTTAGGACAATATTTCTATAAAACATTCATAATATTTTGTGTTTATAATGTATAATAATTTGTAGATTTGTATAATATTATAAAAACTATTAAGAAATAGCATTAGAGTAGGATCTTAAGATTCCAATCCGATCTTACGATCACGATCTTGCAAAGATGAAAACGATCCTAAGTAGGATCCCGATCTTGAAAACCTTGGGTCAAAAGCTTATACTAGCTGCTAACAGACCAATAATCTCAAATGAACAAGATTAAAACAAGCTCAGCTAATGAATCTAAATAGCCTCAACAGTTTCTGTGTATACGCTTTTAAGAGAAATAATGCAATTAGCAACCTGTTCAAATGATCTCAAAAGCTAAAGCCTAAGATAGGGGTGAGCGCGGTTCCGGAACCGCACGGAACCGCAAGAACCGAGAACCGAAATACTCAAAATTTAGGAACCGAGAACCGGACCGCATAACATGTCTCGGTTCCGGTTCTGGTTTGGGTATTTCGGTTCTACCCGATTAGAACCGCAATTTTTAAAAAAAGTCTCCCAAAATTAAATATATTTTTTTATGTTTGTGACATCTGTACTTGTTTCTCTTTACAATTTAAAATATTCTATGATTACAATTTTTCTGAAGCTAGTACTCATGTTTGTAAATGAGTGATAGGTCACAGTCACAGATTACAACGATGAACTTTTGATAAGTCTGATAACTAGCGTGAACCAATCGTTGAATATATTCATCAGAGCAAGAGACCAGCTAATTATCTTAATAGACTATGAAATCTTATTGTTCACATATTTAATATGGAAGCAACAATTAATTTTCAATACTAACTGGATGTGAAAAAGACAATTTTACAAAAAATTTTCTCCAAAGTTCTTGGAATGATGATTATTAAGCTTTATTTAGGTGGCTCGACATTAAAATTTTAACCTTTTAACCATGAGTTGGTCATTAATATTTTGGAAAATATAATATACTCCGTAGCTTATTATAAGGAATTAAAGAGCCATGCTATACATACATGCAATGCTACGCATACTGGAAGCATAAAGTTACACATGTTGGGCGGTTCTTCGGTTCCGGACCGATACCCGCGGTTTCGGACCGAACCGAGAACCGAAATTTGAAATATTTAAGAACCGAGAACCGAACCGCGGTTCCAAAATGCGGTTCGGGTTGAGTCGGTTCCGGTTCGGTTCTCGGTTTATTTGCTCACCCCTAGCCTAAGATGTGTAAGCTAACACTAGTACAGGAGTAAACTAACAAGATATCAAGCAATCAACATGTTTAAAACAAGCTAAACCAAGCTCAGTGTTTGCTGAGTAAGATATTAACACTTAAGTAAAACCCTGTTTCTCACTAAACAATTTATCACTCATCATCAGCTTACTCATCATAAAGAATCAATTCGCTAATAATCAAGGTAACAGCAGTTACAATTAGCGTCCCACATCAACTCGTAATCAAGATCCAATTCTTCATCAAAAAATTCCTACAAAACATAAATTACAAAATGGAATGGGTTTATAAGCATTTAAAAGTGGTAAAATCATTTACAGTATTTAATATCAAATGGCAGCTAATTGATTTAGTATAATATGTACCTGATTATGCTCTTCAACTTCATCATCATCATCATCATCATCATCTTCCACATCATCATCATCTTCATCATCATCATCATCTTCCATAGCAGCTTCAAGGTCCGCATTATACATTCTTAATCTTCGCCAAATCAACTCATACTCAAGTTTGAGTCCGTCCTCAAACAAATCCTAACAGAAACAATAAATTGCAACTGATACGTACAATAATAATGTATCAAATAAAATAGTAGTTTATATATTAAAAGATAAGGTCATACCTTCAAACCAAAATCAGAATCTGTATCTGAATCTGTATCAGAATCAGAACTGTGGATCCATCTATAGAGTATAGCCAGTCTGACGATATAATAAACGAGCTCTTTCTTCAATTTTCTTCGATTTTGAACCCACATTGCAACAACCGACGCTCGCATCCAACTTTCTGTGTAGGAAGGAAGCCCAAGCCGCATTTCATACTCAAGAATAGCAAGTCGAAAGGAAATTTTTGAAAGCTTCAGCAACACATAATCGAGTTCGGTATGAAATTCAGGTAAGTCAGCAACATCACTAGCTACATCACCATCACTATACGGATACTCAGTAACACTAGCGGGTGAGTTTTCCTCTTGATGATCCTACAAAATATATATAGACTATGACTCAAGAGATCCTAAAGAAAGAATATATATCAATAAGCAGACAACTAAGTTTTTCACAGTTAAGATCAACAAAAATTAAAAGAAAACAGATATATCAAAATTTCGACAGCTAATCAAGTGAATCAATAGCAGGTGTAGTTTTTCATAAAAGCAGAGATCACCTAATCGACAGGTAAACTGGTCATAACTAACACCCTATATGAATCTACAACAGAGTCAGCCTACTTAA
This sequence comes from Artemisia argyi, assembly GCA_030686995.1. Lineage (NCBI taxonomy): Eukaryota > Viridiplantae > Streptophyta > Magnoliopsida > Asterales > Asteraceae > Artemisia > Artemisia argyi. The sequence goes on along the minus strand of CM060692.1, from coordinate 191,684,734 downwards.
CATTTTATAAAACCTGATAAAAATCAACAATCAGATTATCAACAATTCCACAGCAAAACTTGATACCAGAAAACTATTTGCGAGCAGCAACTAAAAATTTTTCAAACACCTAAACATATAACAATAAATGTACAATTGCGTACACAACACTAAGAAAATAAGGATCATACAAACTTAATTGTACATCATTAAGATCAAGATCTCAGTCCGATACTATTAACATCTGCAAACAAAAACTAACATGTTTAGTACAAATCCTATACATTCGCATTCAATATAGCTAAAACTGTCATAAGTAACTCTCAATGTGAATATTTAACACAATAAGCTATCATACAATCGATTCACATTTTCACAACTAAACCAATATGAAAAACTTATCTACAGAAAAAACAAAAGCATATAGCAAAAAGTTAAAAAAAAAAAAAAAAAAAAAAAAAAAAAAAAAAAATGGGACTCACTAATGCTAACTGACGTGCATCAGGCTACGCAACAACATCATCACCACCGGGAACAGCCACGGTGTGATCAGCAGGCACGTCCTATAAAATAAAGTATTAAAATTATTGAAACAATAAAGTTTGTTGTTGCTTGCATTTCATACACAAATATAGCTCTATGATGACATTTCAAGTTAGGCTTGTAGCAATTACAAGTAACATGATGTCCCACATCAACTTGTAGTCCGCATCGAATTCTTCATCAAATAATTCCTAACAAAACATAAATTACAAAATGGAATGGGTTTGTAAGCATTTAAAAGTGATAAAATCATTTACTCTTTGACTGTTTTTTCTTTATAAGTACTATAGATACTTGTATGAAAAAGTTACTTGATGCACAAAATAAATTTGTTTTGATACAAACATTTTTTGCACAACTTTTTTTCATTAAAAACCTTCTATGAATATCATATTTTCTTCGATTTTTTTTTATCTATAGGTCTTGTGTAAATTATGGATAACTTTTTCTCCTTAAAATCTTCGAGTTATATATCCTAATTTGATTTTGAATGTCTTGGTGAATATTATATAGTTGATCAAATCATGTTTAGCTATAATGGATGTTTATATATTATGCATTAGTTGATCAAATCATGTTTGTCACTAATATTCTTCAAACAAACACGAACCAAATAAGCTCTTGTTTAGCGAAATACTACTTTTATTCTATTAAAACAAAAAAGCTAGAAGAAGCTAAGAGAATAAATAATCAGCCAGGAATAAGCAAATAAAACTAAAGTAACCGAACAAGATAGGTAATTTTACGACACCACCACCATTTGTAATAACAATCCAATCTAAACACACAATTTTTTAATGCTATACAAAGAACAAACAACCACCACCAATAAGCTAACAGCTCCAAACACTTTCACCTTATATTAAAACCAACAATAAGTCTAAAAATGTAACTAAATTAACAAACAAAGGAAATGTAATTTCACCACAAAATAAACAATAATATAACCAAACACTTCTATTTTAGCTTCTATTACAACACACAACAAGTTTACAAACATGCCAAAAAGAAAGATTTGTCACATATATTTATACTATTGAAGTTTAGAATAAAAAGATCTACAATGTAAGTGAAAGACCAATCGGCCAAATTTTATACGACCGCGCGCGGTAATATTCACAAACAAAAAGAATAACTAACCTGTGTTGAAATTTATGAAAGTAGTCTAAGCCACCGGTAACACTTTTGTCAAGAAGAAAAAGGCAGTATGCTGGTGGCATATTGTCGTCGTCGATATAGTACATAACCATGTTTATGTTACCTATTCAGCTGAATTTGTCGGGTTAAAATATTGGTAGTTCTCAAGAGTTAGTGTTTTGTGTGTGTTGGTGGAGGTGAAAAAATGTTTGGGTGTTTGTATATATATTGTGGTGGTAGATCTAGATCGATAGGCAAGTGTTTTTGTTTTGGTTTGTGAGAAGAAGTGTTTCAGTTTTGTGGTCAAGAAAGACTAAAGGGTTTTGTTTGTGTTTAGATCTGTAAGAAGGATGTACTGGTGTGGGTGTTGCTTGTATTTTTTGGTTTCTATATAAAAATACTAGGGGAAAGCTTATCCAAAAGTAAACAGATTGTTGTTCAAATAATCTAGGAAGTCATTTTGACTAGTGAGAGTAGGTAGTGTTTTGTGCATAGCTGTTAAGATCTCGATCTAGCTCTTAAGATTTTTCGATCTTACGATCCCGTTAAGAAAAAACGAGTCGATCCTTCGTAGGATCTTAAATAGCATAGGATCTTAAGTATGATCTCGATCTTACCATAAGATCGTAAGATCTCGATCCGATTCGATCATACTTCTCTTAATTTAACTAACTAATAAACTATAAATGAATGAATTTTGTTAAATTAAAACAATATAGCAAGCGTTAATTACTGTAAAAGTCTAATAAGATCAAGATATATAGATTTTTTTTATTAAAAGATTCAGCGTTCTTAATTAACGATTAGATATTTTTGTATTTTAGAGTATTACGCGTCGCATTCTCATATTACTATAACTTTCATAACTCTTTTTTTCTTCTTTAATTTGTTATATAATCATCTTTGAATACGAATTACTAGAAAAATAATATTTTTAGACATTTAAGTAGGATCGTAGAATCTCGATCCGATCCTACGATCTCGATCTTGCAAAGACAAAAACGATCTCACGTGAGATCACGATCTTGACAGCCTTGGTTTTGTGTGTTTGATGGAGTTGAATTAATGTTTGGGTGTTTGTATATATATTATGTTTCTTGTGTTTGTTAGGGGGTGGCATCCTTTCGGCAAAAGTGGATCGGCAAGGCTTACCGATCGGCAAGCTGCAATGCCAGTGGCTCGGCAAGGGAAATTCGGCATGCTCAGCGGGATATCTCACCGAATCGGTAAGAGCATTTCCAAAGCAAATGTGAATGTTGACATTGAATGATTTTGAACCTTGGGCATGATTTTAAAGATTGCCACTAAAAATACATGTTGAGCCATGGTTAGGCATCAAATGTGTTGGAACAATATTATTGGTTGTTTTGACAAAACTTTGAGGCAACTTGAGGCAAGGTTGCCACCCCCCTTATTTGAGGTGCTTTTAGTTTTGTGTTTTGATTGGTTAAAAGATATTCACACGGATTGTGAAACTGGATGGCCAAGATTGATTATTGACTCTTTGGATGGTCAAGATCCAATAAATGAAATGTTTGCTTTTAACCGAATAGTACTAATTTCTTTCAACTGAATATGGTACGGAAACTTTCCTTTTATAGAAACTTATTAATTACTCTCATGAGTATGATCAATACATAGGGGACAACATTATTGACCAAGATGACTTTCGGGTTGAAATTTCTTGTAACAAGTTTGATAACTAAAGAAACCAAAATACTCAAATAATTTTTTGCCATTGGTCTAGTAATATCACTAACCAATTTTTTGCCATTGGTCTATAACTGATGGGCGTGTTAAAAATGCACGTGAAACCAATAAACCAAGCCGAGTCGCTTAATCTGAAACCGAAAAAACATGAAACCGAAGAAACCAAAACCGGAAAACTAACCGAAACCAAAAATACTCGCGTATCACGGTTCGGTTTTGGTTTCAGTTTTTATTTTTAGATATCTGCGGTCAACCGAACTGAACCGTATTTTATTTACATAAAGGGTTTTAACTAAATATTCAAATAATTTTACAAGTATTGATTATATTATTGAACCGAACCGTGTAAACATTTACAAAACATCTTTGTGTAAAAATTGATTAATGTAATCATAACCTATAAATATCGAATACATATTTTTTTAATATGAATATTTGAATACAAATATTGCTACAGAATACTTAAATGTCTGTAATCTAATTAATGTCATTTAATTTTGCAAATATGACATTTTACATTATAGATCATGTTATTATTCATATGGTTAATATGGTATAGAGTCGATTACAAAAAGTACTAGTTTGAAAGTGATTTATTCAAGTTTTTTTTGCTTGAGGTTAGTGTGATATTTCAGTCACATTTCATTATACTTAACATTTTCTGAGATTAATATATTTTACCGGGTAACCTTTTACCAAAAAAAACAAAAAAAAAAAAAAACGGTTAAACCCGATTAAACATCTAAAATGGTTAACCGTGACTTAAACCGCGGGTAACCGCTCATTTCTTCGGGTAATGAAATTAGTTATCCACCCCGCGATAGAATAACTAACGTTTGTTGAAAACGAGGTGGATCACCCGCGCGTTGCCGCGGGATGTTTTGCCAAAGAAAAAAAAAAAAAAAAAAAAAAAAAAAAAAATAACGATGAACAGTAAAATGTACAGTAACTTAACGACCGTTAGTTACTGTACATTCTACTGTTCATTGTGAGGTAAATTACTGTAGCTTTGTGCTACTGTAGCAATTGCTACAGTAACGCCTGATAAATGTTATATTTATAAATTATGAAGGTAGTCTAATTCACCGGTAATACTTTTGTCAAAACGAAAAAGAGGCATGCTGGTGGCAAATTGTCGTAGTTGATATAGTCTATAACCAAGTTTTTGCTTCCTAATGAGTTGATTCTTTTCGAATAAAATGTTGTATCTTTGTTTGTTGAAAAAGATAGAAATATGAAACACATGTTTGGTTTTTTCCAACCGACCAAAGAAAGATTTCACACACTTGTGTGGTGTTGTTGTTGAGGAGGTAAAATATACTACTACCAAGTACCAACTACAAAGTGTGCATTGAAATTGTTAGGTGAGAAGCTATTAAATGATAGAGTAAATTGCATTTTTGGTCTCTAAGGTTTGGCTAAATTGCAGGTTTGGTCTCTAATGTTTTGAAAGTGCGACGATGGTCTTCATTTTGAAGTTTTTGCTGCATTTTTAGTCCCTGATCAACGTCAAATGACCAAATTACCCTCGCCTTTTTCATTTTCTATTTTCTTTTCAGTTTTCTAATATAAATGGTCCATGTTTTTTTTCGAAAAAAATATTTTCCAAAAAATAATTCGAAAATTTTTTTTAAGAAAAAAATTTTTCTAATAAAAATTTTCTTAAAAAATACGAAAAAAATTATAAAAAAAAGTTTTTTGTCAAATAACTTTTTTTACTAAAAAAAATTCGGAAAAAAAATTTAGAAAAAAAAATTCTATTTTTTTTTTCTAAAGTAAAATTCTAAAAAAATGCGAAAAAGATTTAGAAAAAAAATTTCTAGATTTTTTTTTTCTAAAATGAAATTCTAAAAAAATTTTCTAATTTTTTTTTAAATAGTTCATTCTAAAAAAAATTTATTTTGAAAAAAAAATTCTAAAAATTTTTTTGAAAATAAATTTTAGATTTTACGTAGTATTTTTAAAATTTTTTTTGAAAAAAAATTTTAGAATTTTTTTTTCGAAATATTTTTTTTAGAATTTATTATTTTAAATTTTTTTTTTTAGAATTTCATTTTAGAAAAAAAAAATTCTAGAAATTTTTTTTCTAAATCTTTTTCGCATTTTTTTAGAATTTTATTTGAGAAAAAAAAATTAGAAATTTTTTTTCTAATTTTTTTTTCCGAATTTTTTTTTGTAAAAAAAGTTATTTGACAAAAAACTTTTTCCTAGAATTTTTTTCAGATTTTTTAAGAAAATTTTTATTAGAAATTTTTTTTCTTAAAAAAAATTTCGAATTATTTTTTTAAAAAAAACATGGATAATTTATATTAGAAAACTAAAAAGAAAATAGAAAAAAGAAAAAGCGAGGGTAATTTGGTCATTTGACGTTGATCAGGGACTAAATATGCAGTAAAAACTTTAAAATGAGGACCATCGTTGCACTTTCGAAACCTTAAGGACCAAACTTGCAATTTGGCTAAACCTTAGGGACCAAAAATGTAATTTACTCTAAATGATACTTCCTTTGTTTGTGGTGAATTAATGTTTGGGTGTTTGTATATATATTGTGTTTCTTGTGTTTGTTATGGGAGGTGTTTTTTACTATTTTGCTTTGATTGGTTAAAAGAGATTCACACGGATTGTAAAATTTGATGGCCAAGATTGATTTTGAGTTTTTGGATGGTTAAGATTCAATAAATGAATGTTTTGCTAAAGGATTGGTTTGTAGTAGTGAATTCTTTTACGAGTAACTTAATATAGTACGAAAACTTTCCTTTTATCATAGGGGACCAAGTCACATGGAACATTATTGATCTAGCTTGCACCATTGACTTAATTACTTGACCAGATGATATTCGGGTCGAAATTTCATGTAAAGTTTGATAACTAATAGCAATGGGTGTGGCCGTGTGGTGAGTAGAGAAATCTACTCATTTGGGTCTCATGGGTGTCACGCCACTTTAACAAACCTCATTTTACAACTTCTTATCACAATTAACCGCAACTCTCATTTGGGTCCCACCAATTTATATTTATTTTTCTTTTTCACATTTCCAAATAAACTAAACTCATTTGGGTCCCACCATGTTCTTCAGCAACTTGACGTTCACGAGAGATGTATCTATGGCGGCGTGAAGGCCCAGCTTCTTGTTGTTGCAACGATTGCTCGAACTCATATTCTTGGAGAATCATCTCCAGCTCCGATATCTCTTCAAGATCACTTTCACCAGAATAAGATGAATTGCTCATGTTTCTTGATTATTATTTTGTAGTGTTTTGAATGAAAGGTTGTGTAAAATTTGTTGAAATGTGTTAGTATTTATAGGGGTGAATTTATATTTATTAAAAAGGAAGAAAAAAAACGGATAACTTTTAATTATGATAAAAGGACATAGTTCAAGCTCCTCGTCTGCACAAGGATGGCTTAAATGGCGAAGGGTAAGTAGATAGCCCGGTGTGGTGAGCAAAGGTGGTGAGCAATGCTCTAAAGAAGACTCCACGCTTTGAGGACTTACGGGTGAAATACCACTAAAACTTACTATTTAGTAGCTACTTTTTTTTTAATGTTGTTACACGAAAATTTTAACTGTTTTTTATTAAAGGATAAATAGCCTCCGGCCCGGTTTGTGGGTTTAGGGTATCCAGGGTTTCACCATTATGGGCCTGTTTGGTACGCAGCTTTTTTGGAGCTGTAAGCTTTTTGTTACAAAGATAATCTCATCCAAAACAAGTGGCTCTGTTTGGATACATCAACTTCAAGCTTTTAATTTAAACAAGTAGCTCCAAAATGAAAAGCTGATTCATGAAGCTTTTAAAATATTTTGTAGCTGTTAAAATATAAAATTACTGTTAACAACTAATAATTATATTTAACAGCTAATTTACCAAATACTTTTATTGAAAAAAAGATACAGCTTGTAGCTCATGTTAACAGCTTTGCAGTTTACAGCTTACAGTTAGTTTTGCCAAACATAGTCTAAAAATAATGGTCAATAATAAAGATATATCTACGGTGTTTATAATGTTTTAACATGGTATCAAAGTGGGTCTGATCCTCAAACCTAAGTGGCTACGTTGAGCCGCCTCCCCTAAACAACCCCGGCAAACCCTAGCCGCCACCCTCCAACCATTAAAAGCAATGTTATCTCTGCTTTGCTTTTGCTGCTGCTAGGGGTGTTCACGGATCGGGTAATATCCACAATAACCGAAAATCGAAACCGAACCGAACCGAAAAAATTGAACCGAATTCATAACCGAACCGAATTGGTCAAAACCGAACCAAACCGAACTAAATATTCGGTTATCGGTTTGGATATGGGTTTGGCAATGAAAACCAAAAACCGAACCAAAAATCAAATATATATATATATATATATATATATATATATATATATATATATATATATATATATATATATATATATATTATGTATTTATATATAAAAATAATCACTAAAAGTTTTTTTAAGTATAAATATAACATTATTTAAGCTTGAAAAAAAAATATTTTAAAAATATATATAATTAAATAAAAAAATAATTAAAATTATGTAATCCGGGTTATTCGGTTCGGTTTTCGGTTATAAGGGTTCGGTTTTCGGTTATTCGGTTCGGTTGAATCAAATTTGAATTCGGTTCGGTTCGGTTTGACCCAGAAAAAAAATTAACCAAACAAACCGAACCGATGAACACCCCTAGCTGCTGCTGTTAGAAGATTGCTACCGCTTGTTGTCAGATTTATGTTTATGTTTTTGTTTTATTGTTAAAAAAAAAGAAAAAGTTAAAAACAAAAAAGAAAAAGTTATATTTGTTTTATTGTTTATTTGTTAGTCGATTTTCGTACGACTTTGTTAGTCCTTGACCGTTGGTACTTGATGAGGCGAAAAATGAACCACTTTTAAGGGGTCGTTTAAGCCCGAATTCGAATTTATTTGATCAAATATTGCCCTAAATCGTTCCTTTTGTCATTTTAGGTACTTTTGGAGAAAAATTCTGAAAAGAAAGCATTTTGAACATTTTTGGAGCATAAAAGTGAAGAAAACGGCAAAGTCTTAATTTTCCTTGCTGGAAACAGTACCTGACTGCGTCACAAGTATCTTAATGACGGCGTCAAGAGTAAAACAAGAGGTGGAAGTGGTGACGGTCCAGTGAAAACGTGACGGCGTCACCCAAGGCCGTCACGGTTCAAGAGTTAGTGACGGCCCAGAACCAAATTACACATGACGGCGTCAAAAGTGGATCTAGGCAATCCGATTTCATTATGGGCAGCGAGTTGACGGCGTCAGAATTTCCTTCTTGACGCCGTCACCCTGTAAAATCTATATATAGTTTTCCAATTTTTATTCATAAAGTGTAACTTTGAGGGTGCAACTTTGGAGAGAAACCCTAGTCCGATTTTCACAGCTTTTTCAAGGGTTTTTACCCTTTGAAACCTCTTATGTTCAATTGAGATAAGTACTCTTTCAATTCAATCAATATGTCTATTTGTTGCTTGAATATATATCTTACACTTGTCTTCAATTTAACATGTTTGGCTAGATCTCTTGTGTGTTTGCTTAGATGTAGTGAAACCTAGATGTTAATTATAGGTTGATTGTTTGTTTATAATTGTTACGGATGATTGTATTCGATGTTAGGCTTAAGAAAACTGGCAGACTTCCATTGGTAACATGCTTGAACGTCTTAAGAAACATGATCGGAGGTGTACTACGATATTAGGTTGTATTTAATGCGTAGGAGAATTCTAATGATCCCATGTTATGAGCTTCTAACGGCTCGACATGGAGTGAAGGAGGATCTTATAGAGTTAGGGAATATTGTACACGGCCCTACGACTAGTATTAAGGAATATGACCCGTCATCCATGCAATTGTAGCAAACTATCATCCTGTAAAAGATATCTAGGGAGTAATGAAACCTAAGTAAACACAACTTTACCTATCATTGTTTACACCACATTAGTTTAATTAGATTTATTTTCATTTTTGTTATTTTATTTTGATTGCATCTTTAGTTATTGGGTTAGTTGGCTAGCAACTAATTCCGCCCACTCTTCCAAAAAACCGAGATTTTACTTGCTTTCATAAAAATATAAAAATACAAAAAAGAATCATCCCTCACCTCTAGACCTAGTTTTTAGGCTTTCTAATCCTAGCGACACTATTCCTGAGTTGAACGATCAATCCCCCGGTACTTGTCACTATACTATACTACAACGATCAGGTACACTGCCTGGTGGGGGTTGTAAGCTTCTCGAGATCCCTCGAGAGGTAAAGCCTGGTGCGATTCCCACGTATCAGTACTAGTCCCTAAAGTCGACCATTGGTACGGTTTTGTTAGTCGACCGTTGGTATTAGTCGACTTAGTCGACCGTTTGTATGGTTTTGTTACGAGTCGGCTAAAGTTATTATTATTATTATTATTATTATTATTATTATTATTATTATTATTATTATTATTATTATTATTATTATTATTATTTCTAGTTTATTACTCCAGTCTAAGTTTTTGCGATTTCACCGCTCAAACTGTGAGGAGTATTAGAGGATAAATATGCCCATGCCCAGTTTGTGAGTTTAGGTTATAGGGTTTCACAATTATAATCCATATATACCATTTAAACCCTTAAATGACATATTACCCAACTCAAAATCATAATGCAAAATATACCTAATTTAAATACAAAATTTGTCATATTTATCCACAATACAAATTTAATCACTTAAAAATTCTTAAATATTATCAATGGAATTTGTTTGGACTAATTAACCCTTCTCATTTGGGCAATCCAAACTCTTCTAACTCCTGGTCCTAGATTTAATTAGTAAATGGTTACCAATCTTCATACACTGCTATAGTGCTATATTACTTGTATTTAAACTGTTGCCAAGGCATTTGGTTTATTTAGTTTTTCCTTTATTGGTTGCTTAATCATTCCTTTCTTAACAAAACATAAAAATAAAGAAATTTGCTCCGGTGTCGATGGAGTTAGACATGGTTCCTTGTGTTTTTTTCTTTTTTTTTTGGGTAAAAGGAACTAAAAGTCCCCAGTTAAATATATTACACCAAAAAACAGATAAGTACAATGGAATGTGGCTGAAATACCACATTAACCTCAAGCATAGCCTGAACTTCCACTAGACCTTTAGTGACATGCCACAAAAAGGTTTCTAACTAAATACATAGCCAATCACTCCTATCGGAAACAACCACTTAACCCAACATAGACAATTAATACCCCTCCAAACCGGACTAAATGGCGTAACCATAAAAACAATCAACGAAAAATATAATCCGGTAACTACCACAGATGCTTGAATTCCAAAGCATCCTTTGACTTCCTAAACGCACAAGATAAAAGCTTAAGTCTAATCATAGACTTAATAGTATCAACAACCTGAATAAGCGTCCGCTCTAACCAAATATAATAGGAACAAGCAGCCACTACTAACTTCGCAATCACACTTTTGACTGATCTATGCTTCGCTATAGGGATTAAAACGTCCACAATAGCCGTAATAGAGCCATTCACATTCGGAAGACCAGCCAAGCCTTTCATAGAATCCCACACTTGCCTCGCGAATACACACTCAAAGAACAAGTGTTCATGAGAGTCCGGTTGAACATCACAAAAAGGACAATTCGCATTCTTGGTATGAACATTCAAATCCCAAGGGCGCAACCTGTCTTGAGTTTTAAGTCTCCTTTTTGCCACAAGCCACATGTGAAACGCATGCCGAGGAATACAAATAGGAAACCAAACCACGTTATACCAGCTCACCTCAACATCTCGCGGACGGATGCCTTCCCACACTTCCTTAACAGAAAAGACCTTAGCAATACCTTCTCTATTATACCATTCCAATGTATCATCATTATTTGAAAACTGAGGAACATCAAAAGAATTTAAAATAGGGTATTTAGTCACCCACTCCGTAGGCCATGACCAAGCCCCATTATGAACCGCATCAATAACCTTCGAATATAATTGAAACCCGGCTCTATGCATGTCCCTGTATGAAATAACCTCCGCAAGAGGTTGAGTAGGAGACCATGTATCAAACCATAAAGAACATCTCGTACCATTTTCAATACGATAGCGAATAAACTTCCGAATTAGCGGTCTAAGTTGGAGAATTTTCCTCCATCCCCACGTCATACAGCCACGACACGGTATGTCGAAAAAATGCCTCCCTCTTAATTTATACTCATGGATCCACTTGACCCACAACGTCTCCTTCCTAGATAAAAGATTCCATATATGTGGAACCATAAGGGCTTTATTAAATGTATCAAGACGGCGAACACCAAGACCCCTTCCGCCTTCGGAAGGCAGACCACCTCCCATGACACCTTAGCTTTACCTTTGCTAGAATCCCCATGATTCCACAAAAAGTTCCGCATAAGCTGTTCAATATCCGAAATAATACGACTAGGAACTGAACGAACGAACTAGCTGCAATCTACCAACAGCCGACAAGAACTTCGACTTCCAATCATTTATGCGACTTTGAATTCCAGTCTACAGAGATTTTTTTTAAACCGACAGTGTCTACAGAGATTTTGTGTATGTGTTAAGGGTAAAACAGGTATTTAATAATGTAAATTTAGTTTTATGTGGTTTAGTAACAAAATGGGTAGATATGACAGATATTGTATTAAACTTGGGTTTATATGGCATTTTGACTTTTACTTGGGTAAATATGACATTTAGGTATTTAAATTGGATATATATGGAATTAACCCTATAAATAATGGTCAATAATAAAGATATACGTATGGGGTTTATACTGTTTTAACATTTTTCTGATATAAAGAAAGGAAAAAGATTAGGAGACCTAAAAGACAAGACTAATTTTGTGTCTAACTTATGTGTCACTAACTCATTAGATTGTGAAGAGGTGGGTCCGATTGATAATTGTTGTCACACATGTTTAGGCACAAAATTAGGCATATCTTTTAGTCATGTCAATCATTTGTCATAAAGAAAATACACTATATCTTTAAAATTGTTCCGGTACTATCACTCTACAATTTTTATTTATTTATTTTTGTATTATTATTATTATTTTTTTGCTATTGGTGAATAACTGATGGGCGTGTTCAAAAAACATGTGATACTGACAAATCAACGGGCAAATATTAGTACTAAAAAATATGGTCATCCAAACGAGTATGGATCTAGTGAGAAGAATTAATGAAATGAGAAGAGTGAGAAAACATTATAGCCACATATTATAAATAAGGAAAGAGAAATAATAGGAGGTGCATCTATTTTTTATGGGTGCATCTAATATTTGTGGTTGTAGTTTCTTCTCATTCTTCTCATCTTAATTATGTTTCTCATTTGATCCTAAGTCCATCCAAACTAACAGAAACAAAATTATGTACTACTCTCCTCTGTACGACATATAAAATTATTTGTTTCAAAATGAATAGAAGACAAAAGTATTTTATGACATTTGATCAAATAAAAGGATATATATAAATTGAAGATTGTCCAAAAATCCAAATTGTATTATACCGCTTAAGTGCTTTTCTTAGAGCACAAGGTGTAGTCGGAGAAGGAGGGCTCGCCGTCCGACGTGGAAGAGTCAACGGTGAGCCGTTCCTCTTCACTACACCAAATATGCCTCGCCGTTCTTCCCCGTTGGCTTTCTCCCCGTGGCGACGAAGAGCTGATCTTCTGACATGCATTTTCCTTTTTCTTTTTTCTTTTTTTTTCCCCTTTGAATTTTAGTTGTATTATTTGATGCTTTTGCAAATGTTTGTGAATCTAAAATATGAAATTTGAATTTTGAATTTGCACACGTTTTTATTGTTTTGTTTGAAATTTTGAAATTTGAAAATTTAAAAATATCCCGCCCCCTGTTTTAAAATTTGAATCTTAAACGTTTATACACTCCTATATAAAGCATACATTATCATACAATTTTGCACACCCTTCACTTTCTAAAGAAATTTACTATGGCAAATCGTTGGTCTATTGAAGAAGAATGCTGGCTAGCCGAGATGTGGCAAAACGTTCACGAATTCCATGCCAGCGAAGGACCTTTTTGGCAAGTCGTAACAGACAAGTTCAATGAACAATCAGACGGTCCTTTTCATAGCAAAAACCAGCTAACGGGTAAGTGGGCAAGAATGAACTCTGATTGCCAAAAATTTCATGAAATTTACTTGAATTTGCAGCCTACACGTGAGCCAGATGTTCGTGTTGAAGATGCATTGAACGTTTACAAAGAACGCAATGGTGGGAAAGATTTCAAATATTTTCAAGTGTGGTTGATTTTGAAGGACAACTTCACCTGGAACAGATATATGAATTAATGGCCTTTGTATTCCTGTATCGTGTGTTGGTTTATGTTAAGTATTTCCGTTTCGTTTGTGATGTTATGTAAGTTTAAGTTTCAGTTTGAATAAAAGGCTTAACGGCTAGTTTCTCCAATAAAATTATCTAACGGCTAGTTTCAGTATAAATAGCATCTTTACTCAACTTCTTATTGTCAAACAAGTAAAAACTAAATTCCACACACACACTATGGCTAACCAACCAGCTGAGGTGCAAACAAGAATACTTGCCCGATTACGCAATGAACAAGAAAATGAACTTAAGTTGATTAACAACTTGTTAGGTGAGATAGCTCGTATTATTCGACAAAGGGAGTCTCGTGCTCCAGAGGTGGAAAGGTTACGTGAGCTGCCTCAAGACCATCCAATAGTCATGGTCGGTGTACAAACCCTTTTAAGAAATAATGAAACAGATTTGGAACTTCAAGTCGCATTGAGAATGGTCAGAAAACAAGTATTGCAAGTTTGGGAAGAAAAGTCAGCACTCATCGATAATTATAAGTCTTTATAAATTATTGATGATGTTGCATATCGTATTTATCCGTTTCTTTATTTTCGTGTCGTATCGTATGTTTTTTTTTCCGCAAATCTTAAGGTTTTTTTTTCCGTATTGTAACTTTTTTATTTGATGAAATAAAATTAATATGTTGTGTTATTTTTAAGTATTTATGAAATGAATTTAATTTATTTAATGAAATGAATAAAAAAATAAAGGTGTAAGTGGTGGGGCCCTAATGGGGAAGTTGAGGTTTGTTGTTTGGTGAGGAAAGGGTTTGTTGTGAAGAGTTGAAGTTGAGGTGTTGGGTGATGTGGCACAAGTGGGACCCGAATGGGGAGGCAATTCTCTTTGACTACAACTTGTGCTCTTATCTTGTTAGATGGCAAACTTATACAAAAAAAAGGGGGTGCTATGTACTATAAGTAGCAAAGGTAACACCCAATTTTTCTAACACATAGTTGTAGCTAGGGGTGAGCATTATAGACCATGGACGGGAACGAACTGAGAAACCGGACCGGACCGAACATATTTCGGTCCGTTCCTCGGTCCACCCTTTTTCCTCATTTCAGTCTTTGGTCCGGTCCGGTCTTGTGCACAACTGACTATTATGCCTTGTTGGACCGGACCGGACAGATCCGAACCTAGACCGATCATTTCGGTCCGGACTTTTGGACCAAATCGGTTTCGGTCCGATCCGGACTTAGTGTTGATAGGATTTATCAAGGCTTACATAGTCATCAAAATCTATGAAGCATATGCTTTCTAATTTTTGCCTCTATATCTCATGTACCTATAAGTGCATGCATACTACCATTGACAGAGAACCAACATCTCTGTTGCTATATTCTAAGTAATACTTTTTCTTGCTTTAAGATTTTAACATTTGTGTTTGTCATTGCTGAGTGTACCCGTTTAAGCTGGACAAACACCACCATTACTGCAATACTTCAGGACCTTTCCGACAATAGGAAGAGTGAGTGTGAATATTAGTCGTTGCTGATTTAGATAGTACGCTTGCGAACGTTTTAACTACAACCATAAATATTTTTTCATCCCACGCTTCTGTGTTTCGGGTCATCCGTATTCACCCATACAAAAGTACCCGTTTTCACCCATTGCACAATCGTCCGACCACCCATTTTTATCTGTAACGTCTTTAAAAAAAAAGTTTCAAGGAAACGGTTAAAATGTGCTAAACGGGTCAAATTGGATGCAAGTCAATGCACATCTAGTGTCTGATAATCTATGTTAATACTTTGGACAAAAAAGTGATCGAGGTCAACTTGACCCAACCCATCTGTTTTACCACCTTAAAAAAAAAGGATTATTTCTCTAAACATTGAATAATTTAATGAAATGTCACATGTTTAAGTTACACACAATTGTGCTTTAAAAAGATACAATAATAAATATAACAAATCAGGACCACCTTGGTTCAATCCACCCATGAGGGCTGAGATGATGCTTCGTCCCAAAGAAATCCCCAAAGCTGTCTTCGTTATTCCAAGTGTGAAACCTGCATGTTTCGAGTGAATAGTACATTATTGGAGAAGTTGGAAAGTAGATCTTATTCGCCATCTGTGGTGTTTTGGCATCAAGGCAGACAGATGACGCGCCACATATAAATATCATATGTTTTCCTGAACTATCTATTTTCGCCCAGTTTCGTGAACGGGGTTTCTTGAATACCTCAACTGATTCTCCAAACTTGCCCACTATGACTCGTAAAATATGCTGATCACATCTCAACTGGAACCATTGTTGTAAAGATTTGCAACAGCTTGCTGGGGCTTTAGTTACACCACGCTTACATAAATGAGCTTTTTTGTCCATTTCCTTCCAAACAACAAATCTTCCATCATCCCTCAAGGCGTAAAGATCTCGGCCATAGAATGTCACAGAGTGAAGTGTCTTACCGCCCGCAACATCTAAAGGAATTCTACGCCAGGATGGTTCCCCGCCCACGACATGGATGCAAGCATGACACTCCATATATAGTGTAATACCAACAACGATGCAGTCGGGAGAAGTAGGTGGTGCAGAGAAACTAACGATATCTGTATAAGGTAACTGTGGAAGCTCAAGTATCTCACTTGTGAAAGGGTTAAAGAACATCAATGAGCACTGATCAGGTTTCAAAAGCAGCAACCAACCAAACCTCGAACACATTATTTGGAAATCGCAGATCAACACTTGAGGTGTTTTTATAAAATACTTGTCACCAAACATGGGATCAGTCAAAGTGATAATGCCTTTATGTTTGTCAAACACTATCAGCCATGGTGAAGGTACTGAATACTTTTGCATTATCTTCGATGTTTTTCCGTTGTTCCATGGTATCAAAGGTGCAGCTAAATGACAACGTTTGCATGTAGCACGGAACTTGAGGTATTCGACACCAGCACAAAACTCCCTTATTAACATCTCCAGAACATGAGGCGGAAGATTGAGCAGGTGGGATTCATCACCATCAACCTTATCACTTTCTAACCTATAAAACATACGATTTAAGCTAAAAAAACAATTTCTTGCTAAAGCTAAACATGTACTTAAAAAACATATGTTTTTATACAGTAATAAATGACTGAAGTGATCCATAAATCTATAGTAAAACTTAATGTGCAATACAATACCTAAAAGCAATACAATACCTGCAATCACATGGAAGGGGCGATAGATTAAGGCGTTCAACACCAACACAAAAATCGTTCATTTTCAAAACACCGTTTTGAAAATTGATCAGGCGTGATTCAACCTCATGATTACCCTTTGCTGATCTTATGACAATCTCATCCTCCTTGTGGCCCTCTTTTTCTAGTTTACAATCAGCATGCGCACGATCACCTCCTAACCTACATGGAATATGATTTTAATCAAGGAAACTAAAGGTAAATAAGTACAATTAAAGCTAATAAGCAATACATTACCTGGTGCATTCGGGCATTGCCCACGCCGACACATTATTTGTTCCTGCTACACAAGGAATAGAAGAGAAGGAGATGGTTTTATCTTTGACGTGGTACGAGTATATGATTTTTCCCTTATCTGCAAGAATATGTATATAACCCCCGAATTCTGATGAGGCAATTGTTGGGCTGTAAAATGTGGGTGAACCAGTATCAAGTTCCACGGATAATATAGTGTCTTTGAGGTCTTCAATTTCTTCCAGTGTCATATTATTCGTGTCCAGTTTCAGCAAATTCACATCAACAACTTTTTTACCCTTGTCTTTTAAGGCTAAAACAACAAGGAACAGTTCTGTTGAAGATCCTTTCAGTAAAGGTAAAATGCCGGGACAGCCAATGATTATAGGACAAACGAATTCCAAAATTGGCAATAAAGTTATCACAACTTCTCTTTGTTTCTTGATTTCACAATCATTAACCACGATGTTAACCTCTACGATAAGTCGATTACGAGCACGAGCACGACTGTTAGATAAATGGATGTAAGCATATACTTTACCATTGCAGCAAGTTAGGCAATGTAGTGAACCCTTGCAGTCGGTTAAGATCTTTATTTGGTTTGCATATGTTGATTCGGTCCATCTTAACTCCTTTTTACTACATGCAGCCGGGAAGTATGAATCGATCCCGAGACTACAGTAAACAAAATTGGGTTTTGCATCTCTTATTAACAAAAGAACAGAATTGGGATCTTCGGGAGGGGCCGACAAACAACATTCACTTATATCACCACAATCCCCTTCTGACCCGCTATGATTCAAGGGAGGGAGGTTAATGATCTTAGATGTAGTTGGGTTCCAAAGAGACCAAATGACATCGCGTGGATGGTTTGTCGAGAGAACCGCCCAACAGCCATGGAAACACCCTCGGATACGTTTTCCATGTAACTCTGGGATTTGGCATCGATAATGGGACACTGGGTCTTGAATGTTGTAAAAAATATCGACTTGGGTGTCATCTGCTTCGTCTTCCAAGTTTTGTGCAACAAACCATGGTTGTTTAGGAGATAGTGGAGGCAGGACTGATTCGCAAGAAACCTCCACATGCTTTGGTTCCATCTAAGATGTGAATGCCGCTCTGCAAGGTGTTAAAGGAACATATAAATATTAAGGCTGCTTTCATGCAT
Organism: Artemisia argyi; assembly: GCA_030686995.1. Taxonomy (NCBI): domain Eukaryota; kingdom Viridiplantae; phylum Streptophyta; class Magnoliopsida; order Asterales; family Asteraceae; genus Artemisia; species Artemisia argyi. The sequence continues at coordinate 191,666,445 of CM060692.1, read as the reverse complement.
ACTATGAGTACTAAGTATCAAAAACCATATAAAAAAGTTCATAATTATATGAATCACTAAACGAATGTACCCCTAATAAAGCAAACTAATCCTCAACATAAATTAAACAAGAAGAGGGCATATGTGACCACCAAAGCCTCAAATTACTGAAGAAAGCTTATAAAAAAGGGAATATGAACTTAAAAAGCTTGAGTTTTATTTGTCTACTTTTTGAGTAGAAAACCAACAATGAAACATACTAAGTAAACGCTAGTTGGAATAGATATCAGACAAGAATGCATCAACGTAATATTCGGATGGGATAATAGCATAACAACATATAGAGCATTATACCTAAAAAGATGGAATTTTTATCAAATGAGTATAAAAATCAAGCATCAAGAAAACATCAGCCCTACAAAAACATCAAAGTAATTGGTAAAAACCTAATAAAAGTACAGAAAGCTTATAAAAATTGTTTTTTATTTATTTTTTTATTATTTATTTTTTTTTATTATTTTTTTTTAATACAAATCTAGCATCGAAAAAACATCAAATATGTATATATTGTGGTGGATTTAATGTCATATATTACATTAAACATTTACTTTCAAATGGATTTATAGATTCAACAATTCTATCGAAGAAATTTACGACATCGTTAAGGAAAAAAGTTAGGATGCTAGTTTGATGAAACTATTTTCCTCTACAAAAACATCTATAAATAAGGAGATAATATTTTGAAGGAATTCAACCACGGTTAACACTTTTATCTTTCTTGGCTTCTTAGACAAATAGCTTGGTAGCGGTAATTCAACGAGGCCAAAAATTATTTGTAGTTCAAACTCGATTCAGCTCAAAAATAGTATCAGCCACACTTAACTTTTCTTAACCTTGTGATTTTGTATCAAACTTGGCCCAATGCAATAATATACTAAACACCACCAAGTCCAAAATTCAGCCCAAAAGGAAACTTTTAATGAACACGGTCAGCCCAATAAGTTTTCAAACCCGTGTATTTTTTTCTTGTAAATCACAAACACAAATCTTTTTTCTAATAAAACAAAACCCTTATTGAGAATATATGATTCACCGGAAAATTTTATTTCAAGGTACCCGCCGCCGCAATGCGCGAGTACTCTGCTAGTATTACATTAAACATTTACTTTCAAATGGATTTATAGATTCAACAATTCTATAGAAAAAATTTACGACATCGATATGTATATATGTCGTCACACGTTAAGAAAATAAGTTAGGATGCTAGCTTGATGAAACATGATAGTATTTTCCTCTAAAAAAACATCTATAAATAACGAGATGAATATTTTGAAGGAATTCAACCACGGTGTCGGTTCATTCTTCCCAACCAACGTGTCACAGTTAACACTTTTATCTTTCTCGGCTTCTTGTCAAATAACTTGGTTGCGTAATTCAACGAGCCCAAAAATTATTCGTCCTCTATCAATTCACGAACCTCATTGGCAACTAGATATGCTTTGTGACCTGCAATCACCTCTACCTGTTTCTTGTTGTCACGGTGAAGTCTATGTGAAGTAAGTTTTAGCACTTGTATAGTTGGCATTTTCTGTTAAATTAATAGATCCCGGCTAGTAAATGAACATGAGGCATACTTAAATATTGTTGACGTCAATGCAATAAAACCTTTTATACAGTGATATGTGAGACACACACATATCGCAATAAAATGTGAGACTCACTCATATCCTATGTACTTAAATATTTTTTGAAGTAATATATTCACCGGGTGTAAAACCTTTTACTAGAAGAAAAAAGAGTTTTAATGGTTTTTATCATATATATAAAAAATATATATTTATGTTAATTTGTTTCGGTTAACATTTTGACAAAATCATATTCAAACCGAAAACTAAATATTTAATTCGCTTAGATTTGGTTATTCGATTCAGTTCAATTTTGGTTTCTTAGTATTAGCCGATTTATGTACACCCCTACGGCCCTAACTTCTCGTAATTAGAACATAAAAATAGCCCAATTTATTTGGTTGTAAACCCCAACACACTTACAAATTTATTTGTAAGTTTTTCAGTTGTTGGTATGTTTTAGACGACGTTTACAAATTTACATAGGCACTTATACCTCACAATTTTGGACAAATATAATAAAAAAGATGATTTCAAATATCATCTCATAATAATCAAGTTTCATTATTGTTTCATTAAATTCACTCATACTTTATTTCAACTATAAAAATCACTCAAGTTTCAAAATTATTTCACTAAAGTCATCTTAAAAAAACTCAACTTTAATGAATTTTATAAAAAAATTGATACAAAAATTATCTATTTTTTAAATATGTTTTAGACTTTATTTAAATATGTTTTTAGCAAACTTGGACATTCTGAATGTCATGATACATTGTTTTACGTTAACTAAAAAAAATAACATGTTTTTATTATTAGTCAAGATTTAGGTACAGTTGGAGAGGGTCATGTTGAAAACACAACATGTACACGGGTGAAAGAGCTTCAATAAGACAAAAACAACACACTTCATGAACATGTTGATTATTTTAGAAGAAAAGGGTAGTTTGTGACATGATTCTTTTAAACATTTTAAAGTAAAAGATTCTAGAAAAATAATTGTAAGTATCCCAACAACTAAAGAAGTCATTCTAAACATTATCTATATAATAACCTTGACCATTTATTTAGGAGGTTGTTGCACATATAAATATGAGACTTCAATCATTATTATAAAATGTGAGACTCACTCACATCCTATGAACGTGTGAGACATGAGAATTTTTTATTTTTTCCAAAAATAAAGTGATTTTACCTATACGTGATGCGTTGGGTGGGTAAATGGATTGAAACTGGAGATTTTTGGCATTGGATGGATGCGTCCGGGCTAGATTTTGTTGACTCACAAACACTTTTTAGTTCATTTATTTTACATGACTAATGGCCTAGATTTTAGGAAAAACAAAATTATCACAATTATAATCTAAAACTAAAAATGAAAACAAAGTAACTAAAAACAGAATTTTTTAGCTAAATATTTTGATCTGAGCCGTTAGCTCTTTTTCAGATACAATTACAACAGAAAATCACAAAACCAAGTCAACCATTACATGTTATAGCTACACTACACCATTTATGCAATTCAAAACTATATGTAAGGAAGTTGTACCAACATTGCCTTTATTGTTTATTCTCTCCATTCTTTACGTACATACATATAAAATGAACTACAACAAAGTGTCTACTGTCTATTCTCAAAACAACAAAGTGTCTGTTACAAATGGAAGGACCACCACTGCTGATCACAATCCTTGTCAACTTGAGCACCAACAAATAGACGCAACAGCAAGCAACTTCAGGATAACCACCAACAACAATCAATTTTTTTTTTGGTCAATCGTCACAAGATACCTGCAACTCGAGAAGTTTGGTAGAATTATTTAATGAATTAATGTTTTAAGTCAGCGGTCAAATGTTGTCTTTGTATTATTAACAACAAGGATGAACGACACAAATGTTTCTAACGACAGGGGGTTATTGTAAACCCAATCCTTGTGCTAGTTTGTGATTGGTCGATGGGCAGTCTTGAGATGAAAAAATTTCAAAACCTCGCCTATTACCCCTTTTTTCCAGCTTTCAAATTCTATAAATAAATCCCAAAATCCATCACACACACACTCACCCACTCAAAAACACAAACAGTAATAAAAAACACACAGTAATCAAAAATTCTCATGAGATAATTACTTGCATCATTTGTAAGAAAAAGGTGGATCCATCCACGACCATTTTGCTGCTACTCACCCGATAGTTTTACCTAGATTACACCTATTAACCACAAATACGTTCATTATTATACATCTAATTTATATATTTTTTTTATTTCTTTTTAGGAATTGCTCGATTTAGTCTTATTAGTCAAGTTTTTATCATTATCTCATAGTTTCATGTCTTCAAATTGTCCAAAAAATCAAAAATAGTTTTCTAAAAGTAGTGTTTGGCATAACTCAGTTTTTAATTGAATTAGATGAATGCCGCTCTGCAAGGTGTCAAAGGAATATATAATTATTAAGGTTGCTTTCATACCAGTGGCGGAGCTTGAGCTTATCAATTGGGGGGACCAAAATATTTTAGCGTAAAATGTTGTTTCTATGTAAAATTTCGATAAAGATTTTCTTAAGTTGTATCACTGGTCAAGAACTCAAGAAAGAGTATATATATGCTTCATTCAACTTTAAATAAGACCATAGCCAGCCAAAGACCACAACCCAATATCAAGTCACAAAAATGCCAAAAAACAAACTAAGCTTGACCCACCATGTGATAGTGCAGAGGGAACAAACCATATTTTATCTTTATTGGCACCAAACATGACATATGAGGAAATCACCACTCACCAGACACAGCCTTTCATAGTTACATAAACTGACAGACACACTGAACTAACATACTTTTGCTCAAATTTGGTACTACTTCTGAGAATTTTAAGGGGGCCACCACCCCTCCCTGCCCCTATTATCCTCAGCCTCTGTTTCATACTATGAGTACTAAAAGCATCCGCAATGCAAAAAGTCTTTAATGACTTTTTGCATTTAATGCATATAACACTTAATGTATAAGACTTTGAGGAAAGACTTGTAGTTTAACAAGTCTTTTTTATAAGCTTTTCAATAAGCTTTCATTGCAATACTAAAAAACACTCTAAAATGACTTGTTAGAATAGTAAAAAGCTATTAGAGGTTTATGCATTGTGGATACTCTAAGTATCAAAAACCATATAAAAAAGTTCATAATTATATAAATCACTAAACGAATGTACCCCTAATGAAGCAAACTAATCCTCGACATAAATTAAACAAGAAGAGGGCATATGTGACTACCAAAGCCTCAAATTACTGAAGAAAACTTATAAAAAAGGGAATATGAACTTAAAAAGCTCGAGTTTTATTTGTTTACTTTAATTTTTGAGTAGAAAACCAACAATGAAACATATTAAGAAGACGCTGGTTGGAATAGATATCAATCAAGAATGCATGTGACACCAAAACCTTGTGCGGAAAACTTTAAAAGTTTGTACTTTTATGAAGCAAATTAAAGTAAGCATGAATCTAACAAGATAATATAAGTGACAGCAAACACCTAGTTAAAAAAAATGCAAAAAACCTTAAAATATTTAGATTTTCATCGGGTTTTCTATAGAAATCAACGTATCAATGTAATATTAGGATCGGATAATAGCATAACGTACAACACGGATACGGAGCATTATACCTAAAAAGATGGAATTTTTATCAAAAGAGTATAAAAATCAAGCATCAAGAAAACATCAGCCCTACGTAATTGGTAAAAACCTAATAAAAGTACAGAAAGCTTTGCGGATTTTTTTATTTATTTATTTATTTTTTAATAATAATTTTATACAAATCTAGCATCGAAAAAACATCAAATAACTACATATAATGCACGAAGGCGCCTCTTAATTTTAAGACGTATAAGACAAAAAGTATAATATACACCACTTTAATGCGCATTCTCACTTTTAATTTTCAGACTTACAAGACAAGAAGCATAATGTATACTAATTTAATGCACATATTAATAAGACAAAACACAACTTTAAGGCTATTAATATAGTTAATTAATTAACTGTATAATAAATATAATTAATGCAGTTATTAAAATACCTTTTACATAAGAAATACAAATTATCAAACATATTGTACAAACAACTTAAACACAATTCCTGCATTAAGAGTGTGTTTGGTAAAAATCAAAAAGTTCACCACTCCGTTATCAAGCGAACAATAAAAATCAAAAAGTTCATTGCTCACCGCTCATCAGCCGAAAAAGCTCCATAAAGCCCCGTGCCAAACATAAGTCACCAATAAAAATAATAAAGCATATTATACAAATATTCAAGCCCGAACGGGCAACATACCAAATGGGCTCGAGCCCAAACAGGCACGGGACAAACGGGCTCATGTTATACGAATAACTTTAAAAGAGACCCAAAAAGACGAAATAAATTCCTTAGTTAAGGAGTTAACATACGTCAATGAAATGCTTGATATCCGTAAATTTATTGTCAAAAAGAGCAAAATAAACTAGAATATATGATTCACCGGAAAATTTTATTTTAGGTTACCCGCCGGCGCAACGCGCGGGTACCCTGCTAGTATTACACTAAACATCTTGCAATCACGGTGAAGTCTATGTGAAGTAAGTTTTAGCACTTGTATAGTTCTACAAAAAGGTGAAGATCGGTGGGATCACCCTGGTCCCATGCATCTTAAGGATGTCAACCGGACCCTCCCCCAAGGACCCGTCCCCAGGCAATGAGCACATGTCCAAGTGACTGTACTTATCAGGAGGTGGGCTATGAACCCTGGCCATTTTCTACAAGAGGCCCCTCGCTGACCAGTCAATCTGAGCATTTGCGGTGAAAGGATGGTATCAAATGGCCTTTAGTGCCAAGGAAGATGTTTGAACCCGGGTCTATTGACTCGGGCCCAAACACCCTTACCATTAGCACTTGTATAGTTGGCATTTTCTGTAAAATTAATAGATCCCAGCTAGTAAATGAACATGAAATGGAACATATCAGGCATACTTAAATATTGTTGACGTCAATGGAATAAAACCTTTTATACGTGGATATACGAGACATACATATCGCAATAAAATGTGAGACTCACTCATATCCTATGTACTTAAATATTTTTTGAAGTAATATATTCACCAGGTGTAAAACCTTTTACTAAAAGAAAAAAGAGTTTTAATGGTTTTTATCATATATAAAAAATATATGTTTATGTTAATTTGATTCGATTAACATTTTGACAAAATCATATTCAAACCGAAAACTAAATATTTAATTCGCTTATTCGTTTCAGTTCAATTTTGGTTTCTATTCCTGTAGTATTAGCCGATTTATGTACACCCTTACGGCCCTAACTTCTCATAATTACAACATAAAAGTGGCCCAATTTATTTGGTTGTAAAGCCCATAACACTTACAAATTTATTTGTAAGTTTTTCAGTTGTTGACTTGTTGGTATGTTTTAGACATCGTTTACAAATTTACATAGGCACTTATATCTCACAATTTTGGACAACTATGGGCCTGTTTGGTAAGAACTTTTTGGAGGAGCTATTAGCTTTTTGAAGAGCTATTAGCTTTTAATTCTAACAAACAGCTCCTTCATATTTAATAGCTCGGTTTGGATATGCAGGCTATAAGCTTTTAATTCACACAAATAGCTCCAAAATAAACAGCTCATAAAATGAGCGTTCTAAATTCCTAGAGCTGTTAAAAAATTAAAATTACCCATATACCCTAAAAATCACATACGGTACAAACCATCTTCCCCACAACCCTAATTTGCTCTCTTCAACAATTACAAACCAAACAAACATTCACGTTCTAAAAGAGTTCGGCACCCAGGTACGTCTTCGTTTTTGCCATACTCTGCACTAGTTTGCTTCGTATACTTTAAACAATATAATTGCATTGATTATAGCCTGGCATTATATATGATCCATGTATATAAATAATAAAATATGATCCACGTATAAATTTTTGACCCATTAGTTTGAATTGCCATACTCTACACTAGTTTGATTATAGCCTGACATATTATATGATCCATGTATAAATAATTAAATATCCCAATTAACGATTTGGGTTTTGTTTAAGAAACATATCTTTTATTTGTCTTTGCGATCATACAATTTTTGCGATCATATAATTGTGGGCTCTTTGATATTTGCTTCATGAAACCGATACGTAATGCATTTTGCTTAGGATTATTCACAACTAAGAGGTAACTTGAACCAAAATTATCATGCACTATAAATTAGTTTGAGAAGTTGAAAAAATTTGTGTTGGTTTCGAGTTACTAATAATTGTCTTTCATTGTTCCATTTATTCATGTTAATTTGAAAAGAGATCATTTACGGTGACTTCATTACTAAAAGATTACATGACAGCCACAATGTACTAAAACATGTACAAGGATTAGGTTCATGTACAGTTGTAGGAAGGACAATATCAGTAAGTTGAAGATAAGTGGTAGGGCTAAGTTATTGGTTTTAGCTTGGGTGTATTGTTTTCTTTAATACGTTTCTATTATGTGAATAAATTTCTAGATGGCTCCAAGTGATAAAAAGGCGAAAAAAGACAAATGGTCAGAAGAGGAAACATTAGCCTTGTGTGAATTTCTGAACAAATATATAAACGAACATGGTCGAAATGTCCAGTTTAAGTGGGTTGAGCTTCAACCTAAATTTGCAACACTTTTTAAACGCACGTTCGTTAGTGAAAAGGCTTTAAAGAACAAGTTCGATGGAATGAAGAGAGAGTATAATCTCTGGACGTCGCTAAAGAATGGCGAAACGGGTCTAGGATGGGATGCAAATGCGAATAAACTTGATTGTTCAGATGAGTGGTGGGACAAGAAAATTAAGGTAAACTAGTAATAGCCCTTTTAGAACTAAAATACCATATTCTTGCTATAATCATTTTGGGTTCTAATGGGTCACCATTAAATTGTGTAGGAGGACCCAAATTTTAAAAAACTTAAAAAAAAACAACCATCTTTAGAGTTACAATATGCGTGGGATCAACTTTATGGAGATGTTGTTGCTGGTGGTGACGATTGTGTGTCAACCTCAATGGATGCAAAGGCTTTCAAAGAGGTACATCATAAGAATGTTGATAAGAATGTTGAGGCTGAAGATGTTGAAAGTGATGATGATCTAGATGGGAGTCTAGATGGTATACAAGTGCAGAATTCTGAGATGGAAAAGTTAGAAAATGAAGGGCCTGGTTTCTTTAAAACTTTCTTAGATGAAGTCAATCTAGCTAACACAACAACACCACCAAACCAAAGTGGCATCCCCAAAAAAATTCATAAGCCTACCAAAGCAAACACCAAACCTAAAACTATTACTGGAAGACAATCAGGGGGATCTGCAATGATAATAATTAAGTTTTATTATTGTTTCACTAAATTCACTCATATTTTATTTCAACTATAGAAATCACTCAAGTTTCAAAATTATTTTCACTAAAGTCATCTTAAAAAAACTCAACTTTAATGAATTTTGTAAAAAATTGATACAAAAATTATGTATTTTTTAAATATGTTTTAGACTTTATTTAAATATGTTTAGAGCAAAGTTGGACATTTTGAATGTCATGATACATTGTTTTACGTTAACTAAAGAAAATAACATGTTCTCATTATTAGTCAAAATTTAGGTACAGTTGGAGAGGGTCATGTTGAAAACACAACATGTACACGGGTGAAAGAGCTTCAATAAGACAAAAACAACGCACTTCAAGAACATGTTGATTACTTTAGAAGAAAGGGTAGTTTTTTGTCACACCCCCAAAATACCTGAATGGCAGCGGAATGGAATACCTGGGGGTGACTGTCATAGCACCGCAGTTACAGTTATATTAAACGACCTAAAGTGTCGTTTTGAAAATACATCGTTTGATTCATTTAAAATATTCAGAGTCATAAAACATAGGTCCCAAAGTCTTGAAAAGTTTACAGAAATAAGTTTAGTATAATCAAACGATAGTTCATACGTGCATAAAAATCCAATATGAGACGCGTCATCCTTGTTACTCAATGATATGACTCCATGCATGTCATGACGAATATGTCTTAGTTACCTGAAAATACATTGCGAAAACAGTCAACAATAATGTTGGTGAATAATCATAGGTTTGTAAGTTAAATCGTATGTACATTGGCCACAAGTATAAAGTAAACCGACAAAATGTCAAAAGTAATACATTGGCTCTTAAGCTCATGACCCCGAAGCTAGACGTTACTTGGCCCCAAATGAGTGTTTACCAGACACTCTAAATGTATTAGACATGAGATGCATTCGTACCCGTTGGAGCAACCCAAACACGAATGGAGGAGTCACCCTCAATAGATCTATTCACTCACTCTCGCTTGTAGATTAATTAACGGTCCATGATAATAAAGGGGACTTGTCATGACGTGGTAATAAGGCAACTTAAGCAATGTAAGGAATTCAATACTTTGGCATGTACAGAAAAATAAGTAATGCAATGTATTCTCCCCCGTGGGATTTGAAATCAAATATGTAATTGAAAACGGGGCTATGAAAACTCACCTGAAGTGATAGTACAATGTGATGAAATAATCGGGACAACAAGGCGCGAACACTAGCCACAACCTAATATGAGTAATAACGATCTACTTTAGATCATGCCATGATGAAATGAATGTACATGCACATGATACCTATACCACTCATAACTTGAAAATACTTGTTATCGTCAAAGTAGGAAATTTCCATACTTAGGAAAAATAAGTCCAATTAGAAGTATAGAAACTTGTCGTAATATATCGTATATAAAATGTTAGTGTTATATTCCTCGTCTTGAAAACCTTAAAATAAAGTCTAGTAGTCGCATAAATAAACCTTGGGTCGTACGTACTTCGTTTGTTAAGAATAAAATCCTTGAATGAGAAATCTAGAAAATATGTCATTTAGTACGTAGTTATATCATTTTCTAGTAATGACTATATATATATATTTAGTTTTGACGATTTTAAAAAGTGTATAACTTGGTCGTTTTAAGTTCATTTTCCTCGTTCTTTATATCCACGGATTCGTTTTAGTATGTACTAATATATTTTCGATAGCTCGGCTCCACTAGGTTACGTCTAACGCCTCTATTTGCCCGTCGAAAAATGTCAAGCAGCATGCAGTTTTTCAGAAAATTAGTTTTCGTCAAATAACTTGCAAAAATCATAACTTCTTCGTTATAAGCTCGTTTGAATCCGTTCTTTCGCCCACGGCTTCGTTTTTGAAAGTATTTTCTAAATCTTTGGTCAAAAATTACCCATAACCTACTGAGTTTCCCACGTTTTAAAAATGGTGACAGTAGGTATTTGTTTTTTTTCAAAAACCACTTCTAGGGTTCCAATCTAGTTCTAACTTCAACCAAACCACTTTCAATCACCACAAAACTAGTCTAATCCTACCATACACCTTAGTAGGGTTTCATGGGTTCCTAAACATCATAAACCAAGTGGATCTAACAAGGATCTAACTATAATCACTTTCTAGGGCTCAAAAGTTAGTTATGTTTAAAAATAAAGTGGTATAAATAACATATGCATGTAGATCTAGTATATATATCATATGAAACTTGTAAAAACTTGGTAAAATCATAAAGATGAGTTTCATACACTTACTTGAAAGATTAGTGAGCTTATGGAGATGAAAACTTATAAAACCTTGGGTTTTTATCACAAAACCCTAACTAGAAATACATATGAGACTTAATTAACACTTGATCTTGAAAAATTTATGGTTTCTTGCTTGTTTGTGAGCTGAGGTCGAGCACCACCAAGAAGAGAGAAAAAGAGAGTGTTTCTTGTTTGTAGATCTTGAAATGAGATGAAAAGGTGTAGATTTTGGTTATATATTATATATATTAGGCAATAATTGATACATAAATGATATGGTAAGTATTTCAAAATGTGTAAGAAATGGAAATGGGGGGGGGGGGGGGTGCATTTAGAGAAAAATAGGAAGAAAAAGTGGAGTAGTGTAAGATAGTTGGTAGTTATTGTATTATTAGGTATATGTTAATAGTTTTAGGGAATACCGGGTACCGAGTTAACTAAAAATAAATTTTAACGGGGTTAACCGGGAAATAATAAAGTCATAAAAATTGTAAAAATATGTTGGGTATAAATATTGAGTGTTTGGATGGTTATTGTTTAGTTTTTACGAAAACCGTCGTAATTAAATTAGGCGTACGATATAAATTAAATAAATTTCTAAAATACCGGGTAAATTAATAATATAATTTATATATTATTAAAATGAATATAAAAATATATTAGGATCATAGTCGGGAGTGTCAGACCTGTTAGTCACATTATTGGTCGCGTGTTAACGTTTATTTAAAAATAAACATACGTAAAAAATCAATTATACAAAAAATAGAAATTGGAATATCCTACGAGTGGAATAGTATGCAAATGCTATTGTAATGATATGTAAGCCATTTCTAGTCCATATGAAGTGTCCCTACTGATGATGCGTGAATTCGCAGCTTAACCTGACTGGTTACGCGAATTTAATTACCCGTAAACTAAATTTACGATGAAATGAGTAAAGTACATGAATAGTGTTTTCTCTTCGGAAATGAATAGTGCCATGTGAATAGTAAATTTTCTGAACGCTTCTCGAAATCTCAAACTGACACAAAAAATGATGAATAGTAAAATGATGAATAGTGATTGATGAATAGTAATTGATGAATAGTAACTTTCCGAGATGAATAATGAAATTTCGACATCTGAACAAGGACTTGAAATTACGAATTGTCACATTTTTTACATGATTCTTTAAACATTTCAAAGTAAAAGATTCTAGATAAATAATTGTAACTATTCAGACAACTAAAGAAGTCATTCTAAACATTATCTATATAATAACCTTTACCTTTATTTAGGAGGTTGTTGCACATATAAATATGAGACTTCAATCATTATTATAAAATGTGAGACTGACTCAGATCCTATGAACATATGAGACTTGGGAAATTTTTTTAATCTCCAAAAATAAAGTGATTTTACCTATACGTGATGCGATGGGTGGGTAAATGGATTGAAACTGGAGATATTTGGCATTGGATGGATGCGCCCGGGCTAGGTTATGTTGACTCATAAACACTTTTTAGTTCACATGACTAATGGCCTAAATTTTAGGAAAAACAAAATTATCACAATTATAATCTAAAACTAAAAATGAAAACAAAGTAACTAAAAACAGATTTTTTTAGCTAAATATTCTAATATGATCCGTTAGCTCTTTTTCAGATACAATTACAAAACAAAATCATAAAACTAAGTCAACCATTCCATACTTATAGCTACACTACACCATTTATGCAATTCAAAACTATGTAAGGAAGTTGTACCAACATTGCCTTTTTTTTTTTCTCTCCATTCTTTACGTACATACATATAAAATGAACTACAACAAAGTGTCTGCTGTCTATTCTCAAAACAACAAAGTGTCTGTTACAAATGGAAGGACATAAGAAAAGCATCACTCCACTGCTGATCACAATCCTTGTCAACTTGAGCACCAACAAATAGACGCAACAGCAAAATCCACAGCAACTTCGGCAGAACCACCAACAACAACCTTTTTTTTTTGGTTAATCGTCACAAGATACCTGCAACTTGAGAAGTTTGGTAGAATTATTTAATGAATGAATGTTTTAAGTTGGCGGTCAAATGTTGTCTTTGTATTATTAACGACAAGGATGAACGACACAAATGTTTTTAACGACATGGGGTTATTGTAAACCCAATCGACGTGCTAGTTTGTGATTGGTCGATGGGCAGTCTCGATATGAAAAAATTTCAAAACCCTGCCTATTACCCCTTTTTTTCAGCTTTCAAATTCTACAAATAAATCCCCAAATCCATCTCACACACACTCGTTCACTCAAAAACACACACACAAAGTAATCAAAAATGTCTCCTGAGATAATTACTTGCATCATTTGTAAGGAAAATGTATCCATCCACGACCATTTTGCTGCTACTCACCCGGTAGTTTTACCCAGATTACACCTATTAACCACAAATATGTTCATTATTATACATCTAATTTATATATTTTTTTATTTCTATTTAAAACAAATAAATGTGTATAATTATGGAATATATTAGTTCATTTAATGGTAATTTGATAATTATGGAATGCTTAACCATAACCCATAAGGTTGTTGTTAGCAAAACCCTTTATTTATTTATTTATTTTTGTTGTTAACTCTTATTGTTAATTAGTGCTTATTTGTAGCTTCCATTTCATTAGAATATTTTTTGTTTAAAAATCACAAAAAATAATAATAATAATAAAAACAAAAAATATAGCTTATTCTATTTGCTTATTAGTCAAGTTTTTATCATTATCTCATAGTTTCATGTCTTCAAATTGTCCAAAAAATCAAAAATAGTTTTCTAAAAAGTAGTGTTTGGCATAACTCAGTTTTTAAGTTTTGGTCCTTTTGTTCATTTCAAAAGTCTTTGATTTAGTTTTAGTAATAGTTTAAAAGTCATTTTCAAGCAGTTTCATTAAGCTTTATAGCTTTTAAATAAGTTTAGGTAGTAATTTTTAGGAATAAGTCTTTTAAGTAATACTAGTTATTTTTGCAGGGTCTCTTCATGGAGGAAGAAGAAGAAGAAATTGATGAATTCTACCTCTTTTATTTATAATTATATACCCTAATACTAGTTATTTTTGCAGCTTCTCTTCATGGAAGCTGATGATGTTATTGCTGCTCCACCTCTTGTTGTTGATCCTCCCATTCAGATTTATTTTACTCAATGGGGAGATGTTTTGTTCGTGTGAGAGATTATTGAGACGTCACCATTGTTGTTGTTGTTGACAAGTATTGGCTACCTTAATGTACTTTGACCGAACCAACCCAACACAGGTGAAACAGACCCGAACTAGGATTTCACATGGATAAGTAATACGGTAATTCTTTAAATAATAATAATAATAATAATAATAATAATAATAATAATAAGAGTAATAATAATTATTATTATTATTATTATTATTATTATTATTATTATTATTATTATTATTGTTATTATTTATTATTATTATTATTATTATTATTATTATTATTATTATTATTATTATTATTATTATTATTATTTAAGAATTTGCTCAAATGCAGCTAGCGGCTTATGATCTTATTTTCCTGGTAAACTATATACTAGGCCAAAATAGATACTTATGGTGTGTGTTACGTCCTCTCTCAGAGGGCGTTACTGATATAAAATATGGTGGACCATAGATATTGCTATGAAGTATTACCGTCTACATGCACAACAAATGAACTAAACATCAACATAAACCATGCCTGAATGTTTGGAAAGCCGCTTGTCGATTCAGTTTAATGGCGATTTGAGGACCATTCCATACACGGCCTCGCTTCATTACAAGAATGGCATCCTGAAATTGAGTTTTGTAGAATACGTAAGACATTCAAAAGATGTAGAAAATGGTCAAACGGATAAAAGATGTGGTATTGTTATACAGTAATGTACTAACGTATATAGTTTTTGGAATGTATAAACTTGTTAAGTAATTACTTTTCTTCAAGTCATCAAGTGTGGCTCCTTTTAGTATTACCTCAAAAGATATGCTAAATTTATAGAAAGTTGTGGTCAAGACTTTTAAAATTTTTGGCCGGCGTATAGCTTTGTTGGTTTCCAATGGGAAGACTTTGCAAGGAGGTTCTAAATTCCATGGCTTTTCAAAAATCCTCATAAAAATTGTATTCTTTACTCATGCGTGGTTGTATCAAATGGACCTACGGGATTAGGCTTCCTTGAATATTCAAATTCGATAAGTATTTAAACGTGATAAATTAAATAGTAGTTGTTGATTGTTACTACCGTTGTTGTATTTGTGTAAGATGACATCGGAACGAAAAATATGTAGGCAGGCACTAGCTAGATGAAAATAAGATATACCAAAGGATATCTTCGTTATGAACTTTCAACTACGACAAAAATTTGTTCATTTCATTATGTTGGTTTTTGAATCCTGAGTTAGATGGTATGTATATATATTTGTTATGTTGCATTTTATACTGTCTCCATGAAAACATCGTACGTGTGTATATATATATATATATATATATATATATATATATATATATATATATATATATATATATATATATATATATATATATATTTGTTAGGGTAAAACTAAAGATACGCAACATATTCATACAAAGAAACACAAGTACGCAACATACTTAGTAAAGTGTCAAACGTACGCAACATATTTTCAAAAAATGGTCGATCTACGCAATATGACCTGCTAGCAGCAGGTTACCCGGGTCACCTAACTTTAAAAGTTACACCTTTGATCCCTAAACTGTCTCATATCTCGCGTACATAATCCTATTTTGGTAATGGTCGTTAAAAAATATTTAAAAAAACTATATAACATTTTTTTTTAAATCGAGATAAAATCTTTTTTTTAACTAAAATTTAGAAATGAAAAAGTTTAAAAAAAATAAATTAAAAAAAAAGTTAAAATTGAAAAAAAAAAGGAAAAAAATTTTAAAAATTATTTTTTTTAAAGTTAATATTCAAAAAAAAATCAAAATTTTTTAAAAAAATTAACATTTGCGAAAAAAATATTTTTTTATAATTTTTTTTTAAAAATGCGTATTTTTCTAAAAATTAATTTTTATAAAAAATGCCTATTTTTAAAAAAAATGCGTATTTAAAAAAATTAATTTTTTAATAAAAATTAATTTTTTTTAAAAATTATTTTTTTTATAAAAAAAATTGATTTTTTTAAATATTAACTTTAAAAAAAATTAAATTTTTAATTTTTTTTTCCTTTTTTTTTTTAATTTTAAATTAATTTTTTTTTTTTCTAAATTTTAGTTAAAAAAAAAAGATTTTATCTCGATTTAAAAAAATGTTAAAAAGTTTTTTTTAAAACTTTTTTAACGACCGTTACGAAAATAGGATCATGTACGCGAGATATGAGACAGTTTAGGGACCAAAGGTGTAACTTTTAAAGTTAGGTGACCTGGTAACCTGCTGCCAGCAGGTCATATTGCGTAGATCGACGATTTTTTGAAAATATGTTGCATACGTTTGACACTTTACTAAGTATCTTGCGTACTTGTGTTTATTTGTAGAAATATGTTGCGTAGATAGACGATTTTATACGATCTCCACGAAAGCATGTCTTAGAGTACCAAACCAAATTATAAGAAAAAGGTTGAGAGTTAATATGAGATTTTGATTTCTTCCCCACCAATTTGATTTTTTCAACCTGACATGTGGTGAAATATTGGAAAACATAATACTTTTTCTCAACACATTTAACACACATACACTATGGTATATAAGTAACCAAAAACTTCTATCTTCAGCGAATGTGGGATAGAAAGTTAGGAACATGAGTTTGGAGCACGAATCATGAAGGGAACAGTTTCGATAACGTGAAATTACAAGCTGTTGGCGCTCAAAATATGAAAGATTGCAAATGTTTAAGCGTTTTTATAAGAGCAGCTTGTGATTTCTAATTAGAGAATAAGGGTAATGATTACTTATCATAATTAACTTTGAGACAAATCGTTTATGCTGTTCCGAGTATGCTGGCAGTAGATACTTGAGTTTACACAGCTGTAACGCGAAAAGTGAAATCACTCCACTTGTTGTACTCCCCCAAAAATGTTCATGTTTTATAATTTCAACTTCGCACGTATATGTTAGGTTCTATGTGACAAGGTAATCGTTCAGCCAATGGTTGATAATGTTGTTTTCAAACTTGATGTAGGAAGCAACATAGGTGAAGGGTTGAGTACCATTGTTCCTAGCTAATATTGGTAAGTTACGACCGTTCTAACTATGTTAACAATAATATATATATTGATTTTTAATATAAATGCTAGTATGCTACATACCAATGCCTTATAATAACGTCTTTTTGTTGAAATTGGCTAACAGTTGTGTCCTCTTGGTGTAGTTTAGGTTTTTTAAGTTCCCGTTGGCTATTTTATGGTGAACTTTCATTAAGGTTGTATATTATGTTTTACGGTTGGGTGTAATGGTCACGATCTAGTCGCTTTTACTTCATTGACACATCAGCTTTTTATCACACTCAGGGATGGATCTAGTTTATACTTTATACACAGGGTATGCACTGCATACCCTGTGAAAATTTTCAGCAATGTAAAAAATATTATTTTTATCACAAGTTAGTTTAAAATACATTACAAGCCTATGAGTGTACACTCTCTAAAATACTGAAAAATTATCGGTGCACGCCCATAGATTCTGGAGAAAAGAAAAACTGGAGAAAATGAAAGAAAGCTCAACTAGTACATTTGAGTATTGTCGACCGTAGGTTGAAGAAGATGAAGGTCAAAAGGTCACCGAGGTTAATCCGTTAATGAATTTACTTGGCCCAGTTGTGTAAATTAATTAGTTATAAGGTTGAATTTTGAGCCTACCAATTTTTCCTCCCCAAGCCCAATTAACCCACTCAAAACTATATACAACTTTACTCTTTATAGATCAATTTTATCATTTTACTAGTTCTGTAAAGTGTCTAATACTACAGTTTCAGTTTAAAAAATAATAACAACAAGGGATTCATTGCCCACCACGTTGCGGTGAGGCTTTTTATGACTTTTTTTGCCACTTCTAAACAAATTTAATAAGATAAGGTAATCGGCACCAGGACGGATGGGCAGGCTTGGATTGTTTCTTTGTTGGCGACATTTTAACCCTATAATATACCTGTTGCTTCGATGCTATGGTTTTATAAGGAATTTTGCTTGTTATCTATTCTATGTTAATAACTTGTTTCTTTATATTCTGGAGTCAAGCTTTTTATCAACTAGAAAGGCGATAATCCGCCGCGTTGCGGGCGGGCCTGTTTTTTTGGCGAGATAGTTTTCTATAAATAAGAACGTTGTAATATGAAGTCGAGAGGACCTCAATACGTTCAAAGTTTTCACACCAAGGACCATATATAGAACAATCAATTTTTTTTGAGGTAGCTGTATAGAACAATCAATTTTTTTGGCAAAATATAATGAAAATGTGATATTAATCTTGTACATAATAAACCCAGGTTCAAAAAAGGTGCAACAAAAAAGAAAATACAAAGGCTGATTTGCGACAACCATGCTATCGGACCTTTAAATACAATTGGCAATGTATATAGACAATGATAAACCACATATATGTACCTTGTACGACACCGTCCATATCCAAAATTGCTACTGATTGCTTTGTTCGCATCAGGTCTGGTTGCTTTCTCATCGTTGGATGTAAAACAACACATTTAGGAGTATGAAGCGACGACTGTAACGACAACGAAAGATGTTTTCAGCATTAGAATGCATAGCAAAAAATCGCTGTTGACTGTAGTTGCTGAAAAAAACCATAGCATTAAAAAGAAACTTACCAATTTTTATGTCGCTGCAAATGATGGTCAGCCGAAATTGTAGGTCTGGCTAAGACAGGCAGTGTGGGTTACAGTTTCGCTGTCCCCTTTCGTAGCCTAGCAATTTTTTAAGCCTCAGCATCATCGTTTGTCCCTTTTTCCATTGTGCAATATTAAAATAGCGTTAAACACTGTAGTTGTAACATTTAATCTGATACATGTGTCTAAAAGCGTTTTTTGAACAATACCTTTTGTTATTTGTCACACCATTCCTTTATGTAAGCAGTATTTACGACATGTATGCGAAAACTTATCCATTTGAACCCGAACCTGTTATGAGCTGGCGCCAACCAATACAACTGCTACAGAAAACCCACACGTTAAACTGCACATTAAACATGTCTTAAACAATAAACACAATCACCCTTTGCAAATATACAGCTTAGGTGAAGAATGTGCTTATAATCATAGCTTACCTCCCATCTCGATGGATTGAATTCTAGTGGATCCTTATAATTGTTGGGGTTTAAATGAACTGCTGGGGGACATACCATCACCGCCCAACCAGCTGGAATAGTATAGTCTGCATCATGCCAACATCCATATCATGGTACATTCACAAAGTTTATTATATGAAGTAAATGGGATATTTACCGGGGTAATTCCCTTTACCCAAAAAAAAAAAGTAAATGAGGAAAATGGGCGGGTCATGCTGCCCGGGTAACAAATTTGGGTGGAGCAGGATATTTTTACGGGTCGGGTCAAAATAAACAAACTTTTACTGGTCGGTTTCACCCAAAACACTTTCTAGCCGAAAGTTTCAATTTTATAATAGCAAAAAAAAAAAAAAAAAAAAAAAAAATCTATTTATTTCAATAATGGTATAAATTTTGTTAAAATAATCACAAGAGGTTTTATGCATTGAAACCACGACTTTCGACCGATTTCCATTTTGGAGATAAAACATATCTCAGTTACCTAGTAAAAATTGAGACCCAAGTTTATAGCATATTACTAACGATATAGCATGTCTACCTTTGATCATGATATCTTTGAGTGCTTTTCTGAATACACCTGGAACTATGTTAGCCAAACGGACTGTTTCATTTATAAGCTGCAAGATCATGCAATGGGTATCAATAAGTGAATACTTTTAAGTAGTTTAGTGTATCTGTTAAGTTTACAGTAATTAGCACACCTGAAACGTGCATGACTTCGACTTATATTCTCTCCATGTAAGTCCAGACTCTTTATTTTCCCTGTTTCTCAGGATATTTCCATGCTCTTCCTGCGTACAGTAGCAAGATCATGTAATTGTGGTGAAAAATGTTAATTAAACAAAATCACTGGTCAGTTTGAATCACATGTACTTCACTAACCGTTAAGTTTCTGCAATGCCTGAGGATTCTCTGTCAGAAGCTTGACAGTTACTGTTATGGCCAGTGAAGTTGTTTCAAAGGTTTCCAAATAGCAGCACAAACATCAAGTCTAGTGCAATCGCTTCTGTAAGGATTGTATCACCCCGGTCGAGTTCTTCGAGTACATATCAAAGAAATCACTTTTGACTTTCCTAGGATTAGCTCGTCTTTCTTCTAGCATGTTCGTGAGCATTGTCATCGCTTTCTTTCTTCCCTGGTTAAGTTAAACATAATGAAATAAATATGAGTTTGTCCGGTTAAGTACTTATAATTCCTCTATACCAGTTATTGAAATTATTTTGGGCAAATGATCCCTGCTGTTTTACAGCAGGGACTTATCTGCAATATAGTGCAAAAAAAGTTCCTGATTCAACACAAATGGTCCCTGATAACATGCTTGATGTGTATAAATGGTCCCTGAGTTAGCCTTTACAGCAGATACATCCCTGCTGTTTACAGCAGGGATCATTTGCCCAATTATTTTATGTACCTGCAGACACTTGTGATAAGATGTTCCTGGAATGTCTAATGGAAAGGAGATTAGTCCTTGTATAAAAGCTACAAAATTCTCTCTCAAATTCTCAGATGACTTTTGAGGATCGTAACTTATCAACTTTTTTGCAGTGAGATAAAATATCATCTGTAAAACAGGCAAAGTCGATTAGAATCTTGATATACCTAGTTCTGTTATCACCAAGTGCAACCGTAGCCTATACCAGTTTTCGTAACTCCCTTTACTTACATTGGCAATGACATCTTTCAATTCGACAGACTCCTGGGCAGCCCACTTATCTAATATGCAAATTGGTTAGTAACCATGGCATCTTTGAAGCATGGGCTGATGGGCTGATATTAAAGCATCTGAATATAACCCCTGACGTAGCAACGACAATACACCTAAAACAATGAAACAAAACTAAATGAAACCGTAGCCTATACCAGTTTTCGTAACTCCCTTTACTTACATTGGCAATGACATCTTTCAATTCGACAGACTCCTGGGCAGCCCACTTATCTAATATGCAAATTGGTTAGTAACCATGGCATCTTTGAAGCATGGGCTGATGGGCTGACATTAAAGCATCTGAATATAACCCCTGACGTAGCAACGACAATACACCTAAAACAATGAAACAAAACTAAATGAGATGATTTGAAACACATAACCTTTAGTTTGTATAAATATTAGTATCAAACTATGATCTTTATCAATTTGCATATAAGAGCCAACATAACAAAACTATGTAATCTATACCAGTAACATAAGCCATAATAAATAATAATTTGAGACAGTCATTACCTTTCCACAAACGGTGACCATGCCATAATCATCTGCCAAAACGACAAATGTAAGTTATTAGAATAACGATTGCAACACTAAAAGTAAACTGCATTGGGATACAAAATGCGTATAAGTAGATAAATCACCGGGTTAGCTCCTGCCCGTTGACTGTTCGGGCCAACCATTGGTTTGGACGTACGGTCTTCAACGTGCCCGCATACACTTTCCAAAAGTAAGCAACTGGTTCCTAATAAAATAATATACCACAGTAAGCTATAAAAAAAATTAAACCTACAACTTTAAATAGTATACAGGTTTATAATATCTCATTCAACTGGTGAAACATCAGATGCACATTCACCTATGTTTTGCTGTTTAGGTGTTGATAGCCAGATATTGTCGACGATATACCTGAAAGGCCGGAAGGCAAACCAATGATCATAATACTGTCGACGATATACCTGAAAGGCAAAGCAATGATCATAAGTTATAAGCATATTGACTTTGAAATTTAGTTTATAGAACAGTTATAAAAAACAACAACCAAACTTACACGGAGTTTGGTAAGACAAAACAAAATCAGACATATTGAGCCTGGTACTCTGGTAGGTTCTAGAGGGGGCGAACATTTTATATTAACAGAAGTTTGAGATTACCAAAGTATAAGGCGGTGGAATTTAGGATTGGGCCAAACATGGATTGCGTCCGCTTATTATGACCACACAAACAGCGGCCGTTATTTTTCAGCCGTTTATTTATACCTACAAAATTAACACCACACAGAACATTAGCACATCATAAATGAGCATGTGTGTGACAGAAACAATTTTCAAACGATGAAAATAAAAAAAAAAAATTTCAAGAAATATTAGAATGAACACTCACTTTTTAGTTCAGAAGAAGCATATGGACCAAATATTTGTAACTCTATCCTCAATTTATTTTTTTATTTTATTTTGAGGATGAAAATAAAAAATAAATTTCAAGAAATATTAGAATGAACAGTCACCCTTTAGTTCAGAAGCAGAATGAACACTGACCTTTTGCACAACATAAATGAGCATGTACCAGTAGTCTTGGAAAGCGGATCATGGCTACTACTGGTTGCCATTATCCTGAAATTTCAAGAATCAATGTTATTGATGTAAGTGAGCACGCTCTGTATTTGTTGGTGCCATAGGTAACATGGCATGTCTTTATGGCTATTGATTAGGGGGTGTGTCTATTTTAGTATCCCAAGGCGCCTGAAATTTAAACTACCAGTGTTATTGCTGCAAATGAGGATGATCTATATTTTTTGGTGCGCCTGATTACTAACAGAGCGTTGCTTTACGGCTATCGGTTACGGTGTGCACCTGTTTTAGTATGTTAAGGCAATATGGTTACACAAAATTGGGGTGCTATATTTAGTGGGAATAGTTAATATGGCGATAATAAGTGGCCTAAATTGATGTTAAGGTGAAGCCATAAGGAATGAGTAAAGTCTATGGAACAAAGTGTTACCATTGCAGCCATGAATGAGAGCATGACTGATAAGACAATATTTGAAAGTAGGGGAGGGGTAATGCAACATGGACAATATATTAACATCTAAATAAGCTCATAAGTAGGAAAATTAGCTATTCCAAACATCCCCTAACAGAACAACAAAACCCTTACCATAAATTAAGATTGATATATAAGCTTACTTTCTTTTGAACAATAACGGAAAATCATCAGGCCAAATTGTTTTAAAAATCTGCTATTGCATTGTCGCGATGTACATCGATACACATTAGTTAACCGAAGTTATTTTAAATACAGTCAGGAATAAAGCAATACCTCCAAAAATGTTGGTCGCACCGGATCCCACTCGAACTCTATCCTCCTCTTTGCTTCCACCTGAGGTTCAACTTGAGCTTGGCTTAGAGCATTTTACAAACAAAACTCAGGTTAAATCAAAAGTCACATGAAACTAAACCAATCGAAATAAAAAACCGTAAACAATAAACCTAAAAATGTACCTTTATTAATTCTTGATCACCAAAAATACTCGAAACAAAAAACAATCCTTTGCTTCTTCATGTCCATCATGCTGATGTTTTGATGTGTCTAAAATTTTTCATTTACAAAGAAATCCAATAAAAATATATAAAACAGCTACAAATATGCATATATATAATTGTTGGTATCAAGAAGCAATTTTCAGTACCTCTCTTGTGTGAGGATCAGTAATCTGCAACACACCTTCAGTTACTCGCCTTATACTCCATCTTCGAAGCCTCTTGAGTCATTATACACACCACATCTTTACAAATATCAAAAGCATAACCTATTACAATAAATTAGTCTCACAGAAAATATATCAAACATACTGATGAACTTACTATTAATGATTGATATGATAGCAGTAACAAAATCTTGAAGACTTACTTGCTACTAACCAAAAAAGGTTTTCGGCCGACCTTCAATCCATCTATATTGATGATGGAATAACATACAAAAAATACCAGAATTTGATTTGGGGCTTTTTTTTTTTTCTGCATCTATGATCTGAGTGGGTGTATGTGTGGGTGGAAAGTTCTGGGTGGGTGTGGATTGTGAAGTAAAGAGTAAACACTCATTGGGAATTCCATAGGCTTACATAGGCCAGCACAAAAGGCTACCAAATGCAAGGGAAGTGGGCTAAGTGGCAGGCCCGCAATTTCGGCGGGAAAAACGCAGCCAAAACGGCAGCGTATCGCACCGGAAATGACAAAAGCAGGAAAAGAAACGGGCCAAAGCCATTTATTTTGGACTAAAAGGAGCCCATATCAAAGCCTGTAAGATATTATTATTTTATACAATTTTCTTAATATAAAAAGTTGAAATGGACAGCAAGGCTATTGTGTTTTAGTATATAACAAGTGGGAGCGGGAATTTTCGAGAAATTTTTGCGATAATTATTTACGAATAATGTTTGGGTGAGGATTCTCGTTGTAAGATTGCGGTATAGTTTTGCGAGTCCGTCAAAAGTATATCAATATTAGGCTTGTTTTGTTCGTTATCGAGAGACCTTTTTGCCATTATTTTTTTATTCAAGAAACCGGCAAGCGTCTGTTAGATATTTGGCAAATAAAGTTTGTTATATAAAAAAGTCGTGAATATTAAGAAGTTCAGGGTGGGTTTTGTAAGGTTTTTTTTTATATTTTTTTTTCTTGGTCTTCTTCACTGGAGATCTTACATAGTACGGAGTAATTATTTATTCGGTAAAATATTATTTTAGCAAACGGGCCTGCAATTTCTTCATGGACTAAAAGGAGCCCAAGAAATATATTATTAAAAAATTCGCAGCCCGTTTGCAGCTACTTTAATAATAATAATAATAATAATAATAATAATAATAATAATAAATAAATAAATAATTCAAGACCTTATATTTTTACTTCGTGTTGTTAGTACTTATTTTGTCTTTTATATCGTAAAGGTGGAAATTAATCTCTATAACTTGTTCTTGTTACATGTTTTTAGGTTTGTTTTCGTATAAGATTTACTAATCGTGAATTTGTTGTTCATTTAGTACCAAATTTACAAATTAACATTTATTGTCGTTGATTATTATTTCTGTATGAGTTCATCACAGTGATTAGACCATAAGAATGTAACAATAAGATTGTTACAAAATATTAGATGAGCTATACTTTTGATCTCATAAGATTAGCACCATAGCTAGTTATAATAAAAATAGTTGAATCTTTTATACAATAAAATAAAACCCCTCGTGGAGACTTTTTCATTTCAAAAAAATCAAATCATTCCTTTTTAGGTAAAAATTTAAATAATATTATTTAAAAAAAAATATATTTTAAGAAGAAAAAGGTCTAAATATTTCCTTATTCGGTCAAGTCTATAGAAAATCGATGTTTGATATATTTTGGGTTACAAAAGTATATGTGTCAAAACTATAAAAACTAAAACTTTAAAAAAGCGGGGTGTGATCTACAAACGTTAAGGGTCAAAAATAAAAATTAGAAAAAACAAAACCATACAAATTCCATCCACCTACCCCCTCAGTTCCATTCCAATTTTTCTTAAACCAAAAACCGTACAAACTCTTCTCCCGAAACCCTAAATCAAACCTAAACTCAAATTTAACGATTGATACTAAACCATAACTGTTGGTCTTTTAGATAGTAGGTGTATCACATTCATCAGGTCTTGGTTTTCGTATATGCGTCAAAAAGCTTTGAAGAAACTTAAAGTTTCAGAATCAACAACTAAACCACGGCCACGGACTGAGTTGGTGTATCCGCAGTTACATAGCCGGAGAATGGAAAAGACGCTGTTGAAATTTTACAGTAGTCAAAACCCTAACCCTAAGGGTGGTTGTTCTTCAGGTGGTGGAGAAAGTAATATGGGTGAAAATATTAGTGGGTTTGATGCAATAGAATAAAGGTATAACCTTTCTTTGACAACCATTGCTTTTTCATATGTCTACATTATAAGTTTAAGTTTTGCTGTCATCTGTGTTCTCTATTCTATAGCCCCAAAATTTATATTGAGATTCGTTAACTTAGCATTGTCTATAGCTATACATTTGAATAAGTGTTGGAAAAAAAAAGCATTATCACGTTCCCCTTTTTTGAAGTAATTGTTTTTTTAGCATATCTTAAATATTTTAAATGAGGTGCTAATAAGTTTGAGAGAATGGGATTCTATGGGGTGTTAGTTTAAGCTTACCTTTTGGGGTTGCTTTAGTTTAAAAGTTTTAGTGGATCGTGGATGGAAGTCGTTGATTCGGTATATAAAAATATCAAACGAATACTATGAAAAAATAAATGTTTATTATTAATGTGCGTCAGTCAAGCACGTCAATAGAAAGATTATATCTTCAGTATCCAGCTGATGTGAGATGTTCTATGTGAAAGACTACTTATTATTAAATGTTATATACAATTTTATTGGATTATATATAAGTGAAACTCCCAAGTTATGATACATACTTCAGTTCTAAATTATTATTCTCGGATCACTACATGAATGATTTCTATTGAGCTTATTTTTCTTATATGTAATTATGTATATATCATTGTTGTTGGTTAGGTGTCATAGTGTCATACCTTATTAGGATTAGATTTTACTTTTATTTTGATCGGTTATTTGGGAGGCTTTATTATAATGGAAAGTTTTACAAAATGATATTATGTTGATTTGCGAAAGGTGTTTAAAAATATTGTTATATTTATCATGAGCTCTACTATCCTTTCTTGGGTACAGGTGCGTTGAAATTAATCAAAATATTGTATTTTGATGATCCCCAATACTCACATTATTCTGTTTACATATTGATATAAGTCTGTATACATCATATATATTTTTTTATAAAAGATGTCGCACGAATTAACTAAGTTGGATATATGGAAATGGGAATGCACCCAAGAGAAAATGATGAGGGAACGTGCATACATTTATAGAGTAAATAACTTATCATGCAGTTAAAAACTGAATTTTAGATGTATTACTCCTCAAAGAATATATGAATCCCTGTTAAAACATGTTACTTTTAAATGCAAAATTTCTCACTTTGAACCCTCATTTTTTGCAATTAAGGGTTGCACATTGAAACCGTTTATTATAAATGGGTCAATTCGGGGATACAAATCCGTAATGAGTTAACTGGAGAAAAATAACTCATATGGGTCAAAGTTACAAACTTATTACTTTTTAAGCTTAAAATTTGGGACAAAAAAAGTATACTTACCAATAGCTTGACTCGACTCCTTTTGATCCATACTCAAAGTAACCATTTATTATCCATTATTTAGCCCGTTCAGTCATACCCTTGTGAATGAAACTATAACTAAAATTAAGACCTGTGGAATATGAAGTATTATAGACTCACTGGATTGTTATTGCACGTGTCAACTCATGGAAGAAAATGTTAAATAGCAGATGGTGAAGGAGATGGAGAAGGCGTACATGTGTTTTCGGCTTCATTTCATGATGCAGTGATAATCATAATAAGCAGATTTTCAAGAGTCGAGTTGCGTGTTGCCCAGTGATATGTGCGTGAACGTTCGGTCATGACTATGTAAGTAACCATATAATAGATGTGTAATTATTTTTGGTGATTACTTTTTATCTTCTTGCATAGCGGTTCAATCAAATAAATTTTTTATGAATTTATTTCCAGGAAAGCTGCAACGAAAATGTGTATGAACCACCTCAAAATTCAGCCTCTTTCATAAATTTGCTTCACTCTATCTTGCAATTGAATTCCAGTGGATAAATACTATCGAATCTATTCAAGGTGATTCAACTATTCTTAAACTCTTAACTAAATAATAAAATTAATGTACCAGGTTTAAGGTAGTCAAATGGGTCACTTTTAGTACGGGTCAAACGGGCATGCCCATATTGGGTTGACATCTTTTTTTTTTTTTTTTTTTTTTTTTTTTTTTTTTTTTTTGTTCTTTTCCTTTCCGAAACAAAAATCTATATAAATACTTGCAATGTTGGGGATGATTATAAAATCTTAATTTTTGTCAATAATATATTTAGTCGAACTACCCATTATATCTTTACATGCTGCTTGTGATAAACCAGATCAGGCAATATGTCGGCTGTACGTGTTTTAATTAATTTTTATATGCAGATTCAGTTTTTATAGATTTTAATTTTTAAACGATCTGAACATATATATCTTTTCCTGTTTTTATCGAATAACTATATTTCTTTTCATGTTCTTTCAAATTAAACTGTTTGTTTCGGTTATTCTATTAGTGGTGTGGTTTCAATTTATATGATGTAGTTTTTTTCTGTTTCTGATGGCAGGTTCGTGTCTCACATGGTTGTAAGTTGCAAACCATTCAGGGACGTTTGGAATAATGAGTGGGTTCGTTAGCCAGTCACAATGGGTATTTTTGGTATGATTCCGTTTGACTCATTTCACACTTTGTCAGGCATTTTCAATTTTACAAATGTAAACATGATTTCAAATATCCTATAACTTTTGGAGTAAAATAACTGTTTAGTCTTTATTGAACACAAATATATTAAGTATACTTTGAACACACTTAACTGATTATAGCAAGGTTGTCAGGATCGGGATCCTACCTAGGATCGTTTTCGGCTTCGCAAGATCGTGATCGTAAGACTGGATCGGGATCGTAAGATCCTATGAAAATGTTTATATTTTCGTATAAGGGTTGTAGTTTTATACTTCTATATGCTTCTGTATAATATTCTATATGATAAATAATCAAAATGACATGAAATTATGCAATTGATGAATGAATATATGGGTTTATACTCAAACAACCTGATTCAAGACCAAACATAACTATGCCCTTGCACATTCAAGGCCTTACATCACTAACAAAAAAAAGGACAAAATTACAGTCACAAAAACAATTTTACAAGAAACAAAATAATAAAGTCCTTATACTTAATTGTTAGCTTTTTATATTGTTGTTCACTAGTTCACTCAGCTCATGGTTTATGACTTTTATGGCTTCGAATTGCTGCAACAAAATTACAATCTCTATTTAGAAACCATAACTTATAAGTTGTAATAAAATCTATCTATTTAATTTACTTTTCTTTCAAGTATATGCGACGTTTG
This sequence comes from Artemisia argyi, assembly GCA_030686995.1. NCBI lineage: Eukaryota > Viridiplantae > Streptophyta > Magnoliopsida > Asterales > Asteraceae > Artemisia > Artemisia argyi. The sequence goes on along the minus strand of CM060692.1, from coordinate 191,637,153 downwards.
TCGTGGAACTGGTTTCTTTTTATATTTTAACATGTCTAGACTAATTTATTTGTGAAAAAATTATATTTTGAGCTGTCGCGAGCACGGCCAAATTACACTCGCTTCTATATGAATGCAGAGATCAACTAAAATTTCCATTCAAATACTAAGCCTCCTAAACTTACGTGTTCGTCATTAAGCCCACATCCTTAATCCCCAATATGCACAAAACTTTATCACATATCTATTGATCTCTAAAAAAAAAAAAAAAAAAAAAAAAAAAAAAAAAAAAAAATTGATCGAGCATAGCAAAAAGTCACAAACATTAGTAATTGAGTAGACTACCAAAGTACCAATTACTTACTAAAAAAAATCTAAAGTCTAAACTCAACACATCAATTAATTAAATAACTAAAAAATTAAAACTAAACAACAAATTAGACTACCAATTTCTTACTTGAGTGAGAGCAGATGGTGCAAAGCTAGTGATGGTAAACAACTCACATTAGGAATATATTAAGAATGAGATATTCGAAGATTCAATTCATACAGTTATGTGCATTTCAATTCCAGATTTAGGAATTAGGTTATGTTAATTGTGCTTTTTACTTTTATGTCAGTTAGTATAGGATATGATGGACTATGAGTGTTTTTATTATTGGGTCTTTTGAGATAAAAAGTCAAAACGGGCCTAAAAAGCTAAAATAATGTTTCATATAAGAAAAACAGTCCAAAAATTGGTTTATATAAGTAGGATCGGATCGTAACCGATCCCACGATCCTGCTAACGATCCTACGATCTCACAACGATCCTACAAGAATTGCGATCCCGCTACGATCCTGATCGTTTTTTATTAGTAGGATCGTAGGATCGTACGATCCTACGATCAGGATCGCGATCCTGACAACCTTGGATTATAGATTAAACACATCCCATGTGACATATTCATAATTGAATGGGTCAAAACCACCACCTCTTGCTCCATGTTTTAAGTATGTTTTCTTCTACCGATTCACTTTTGTTAACTATAATTCAATATCAGCATTGCCCTTCTTTTGTTAACTAAAATGTCATCTAATCGTAATTATTCATTATGTTAGTTACTACAGGTAATTACTCAGAAATGGAGTTTAATCATATTGTTTTCCATGGTGATGATATGTATCGGTTTCTTTCTTAAAAGAAATGTGGCTGTTATCATGGACATGCCAGAGGCTATGAAGGGGATGCTTAGTGTATATAATGATTATGGAGGGTCTGGCCCCTCAATTGGTAAGTTCTATGCTAAATACTGGAATGATTGATATCAATGGAGTTGTCAAAATGGAGGGGATGGGAAATTGAAATAAAATGGGTTTTATTCAAGTTAGGCCAGTCGGGTTGATCGACCAACATAAATAACAGTTTTAGAAAGAAAAAAAACCTGTTTGTGAAGTCAGAAAAGAAATTTGAACGAGACATGTATATAGCAAATATATTATACAACGAACCGTTTGCTATTTATTATTAAAATTTTCAAATTATAGTATAAAGGGGCTGTTTAGGATTGCTTATTGAGTGTACTATGAGGTGCTGAGGTTGTTTGTCAAGATTTGTTGGTCTTTGTAACCTCAAATTTGAACCAGCACGTGTGTATACATGATAGTAAATGGTCTCTTTAACCTCAGATTTTGTTTGTATGTGGATATGTATATAGTTGTCTAAGAAAGAACACTAAACTTTTTAATATTGCAAGATCTGAATGTCTAAATGTTTGCTTCAAGACCTTTCTTCAGTATTTGGTGGATCTCCAAGAACAAAGATTCAAGAACGAGATGACTTAAATGCTACTTTGGCTTTAAAGTTAAAAATTATAGTATTGTTTTGAATGTTAGTTTTCTTATGTCAGTTCTAAACATTCTTAATCCTAACAATACAGTGGTTTCTCTTATGGTTTGGGTTTGGAGTCAGAAGCCATACATTATCAATTGTTGTTCTAGGAGTGAGTGTATATGGAGTTAGATGCAGAACAGCTAAAGGATGCTCATCTATAGTCCGAGTGGTTGTTTACTAAAGTCTGCTGGCTAGATTTGTAGGAGGCGAATGTGATGAATCTGATATCATGAAAAGCTTTGAAAAGACATAACAAATAGGATTTCCTTTTTCATGAAAGAATTTTACAACATAAATCACACCAAGAGATGTTGATTTCTACCTCATCGTGCTCATACGGAGTCCGAAACACTTTAGAAGCCGGTGAAAATTAATAAAAATGGTATCATCTATATTAAGCCATGCTTTACTTTGCTTCTTTTTTTTAGTCTCTGTTAAAGAAAAGCTTATCTGATTACTCCTAGAAGAGTACAAGATAGGAATTTAACAAGCCAATGTCCATTGTTAATGTCAAATGTTAACTGTGTACTCAATAATCATCACTAATGCAGATGATTTTAAGTGGTTAACATATCTTAGCCACATATGTTAATAAATACTGATTTCTTTTCAAATTGTTCATAAAAAGATATAACGTTTCTGTCTAACAAAATAATACGGACAACCATAATTAAACTAAACTTTTCTAAAAACAAACAATATGTTTAAACCCCGTGCGTACAAAGACATTATAACTACACATAGTCGAGCTCTTTTCATCGTATAATACAAAATTAAAAACCATAAATAAAACAAAACAAAGATTAAATTATTTGTTTTTCAATAAATAAAAATACATTATTTAAAAAATTCGAAAAAACCCCGCGGTTGCGCGGGTATTATAACTAGTTTGAATAAACAATACAATCTCTTGTAACCCTAAACCAAATCAACTGTTGTAACTCGTATATGATAAAAATTAATTTTTTTATAAAAAAAATTTTAATTTTTTTTTCGCAAATATTATTTTTTTTTTAAATTTTGATTTTTTTAAAAATATTAACTTTAAAAAAAATTATTTTTTCCCTTTTTTATAATTTTTTTAAAAAATGCGTATTTATTAAAAAAAATTAACTTTTTTTTTCGCAAATATTATTATTTTTTTTAAAATTTTGATTTTTTTTTTTAAATATTAACTTAAAAAAAAAATTTAATTTTTTTCTTTTTTTTTTTAATTTTAAATTTTTTTAACTTTTATTTTTTTTTTCTAAATTTTAGTTAAAAAAAAGATTTTATCTCGATTTAAAAAAAAAAATGTTAAAAAGTTTTTTTTAAAAACTTTTTTAACGACCGTTACCAAAATAAGATCATCACGCGAGATATGAGACAGTTTAGAGACCAAAGGTGTGACTTTTAAAGTTAAGTGACTTGGCAACCTGCTGCCAGCAGGTCATATTGCGTAGATCGGCGATTTTTTGAAAATATGTTGCGTACGTTTGACACTTTACTAAGTATGTTGCGTACTTGTATTTATTTGTAGAAATTTACTAGTTATAATACCCGTGCACGCACGTGGTTTTGACATAAATTTTTTAGTTATACATTAATACGGGATATTACTTCGTATGAATTTAATTGTTATAATTGGAACGTAGTTTTATAGTTTTAGTGTCCAAATATATTTGTTCTGTTCAGTGTAAACTTATAAGTTTTATATTCATACATTCGATTATTCCGAAATCCTTCATAATTATTTAAAAAATATACTGCCTTGCTAAAAAAAATTTATAGACATATACTTGAAAACATAAAAAAAAAAAAAAAAAAAAAAAAAAAAAAAAAAAAAAAGCGCATGCGGGTTTGAATATGAACATATTAACTTCTTGTTTTTTAAATTCTATAAACTTAATACATAAATTTCTAGTTTTTTATCTTATAATTCGAGCAAAGCAAGATCTAATCGTATCAGGATCTTAAGATATCAAGGTAAAGATCATAATCCTATTAAGATCTTATCTTGCAAAGATCTTATCTAAGATCAGGATTGTTTTGCTTTGTAGTATCGTAAAGTTAAATATCCTTAGATCGGGATCTTAAGGACCAAGTCACATCATTTAACATATATTAAAAAGTTGTAAAAGAACGAGACAATAGTAATCGTTACTGATAGCTTCTCATGACAACCCCAACTGCCATAGCTCTTCTTTAATAATCTTTGAAAGATAAAGAAGTATCGAGTACTAAAATATAAAAAGCCATTGTATAGGAAGTTAAAAAGTGCTGGATAATAACCCTTTATAATCTTACATAAGTTGTCAATATAATTTACTTCCAAGATACTTGATTGGCTGTAATATGTCCATACCAGAACCTTTGTAATACTTGATTGGATAATAACCCTTTCACTATATGAAAAATAATAATTAATAGAAATTTTGTTGAAAAAAAGAAAGAAAGAAAAAAAAAAAAAAAGACATGCAAGCTAGCTATGGATAGTTGGATACGTTCAAATAGTAGAGCACGACCTTCTGAATTACTTGGGTTCATGAATAGAACCTCAACAGACTCGTAAAGAATAACCATAGCTGTCACCGGCTTGTTCTGCTACATGACCTCAATGACCTCTGTAAATTCTCTTTCTCTATTTCTCTCTGTTTAGATATTTATGTGCGTTTATGGCTACATTGTATGTTCGAATCCATGGCGGAAAACTGGTGACGTTGTGAGTTCCTTCCCGTCCTTTCGGTCAATTTCCGCAGCAATATGAAAACTAATAGTTCAGTTAATCCTGTTCTTCGCCAATCATGTTGAATCAACAAATGAGAATTCATTAACAAAAGTAATAGCTTGTTTAAACTTATAGACATTGACTTAACAATATCTAAAAGAACAATCCAAAGATCCTGAAAGTAAGGGATGTTTATTAGTTCTTTAAAAGTGTGCATAGTATCTATTGTAGATTAGTAGAGGTAATTGCAAAAACCAATCACTTCGGCAACCCTATTTGGAGAAGTCTATATAACTCATAAAGAAATACTAATATTAATATATCGCCAATAAACCACTGTGTATCCATGTTTGTTTATCGATTAGAGAAACATCTGATGGAAGACTCATTTATGTAAGCTACTAAAAGCATGAAACTGGGTCAATTAAGATGGGATCACATTAACTCGTAAAGAAATAATAAAGTTTCAATTAATCAACCCTTTTATTAAAACAATAACTAATTACTAATCCTCAAGATCGTGTATTAAGATTCTGAACATGTTCAATCATTGGATTGTGCATAGAAATATCTTTTTTTTTTTTGAAGAACAATTCAAAAGAAGCAAAGAAGGTGCACCTTACCTATTGAAAAGCTCGACTCCAATCTATACAAATACCTTAATGAAAAGTTTCTTCGTAATTATAGAACAAACCTAAACATAAGACAATAGGGGCTTTTGGTTTCTGTTTTTGTATCTTTGTGGAGGCAGTTTAATTGGTGTTTTGTTGTATCTTTTATGTGTATATATTGATAATTTTTTGCCGTATGGCGGACACAAAATTTAGACTAAAACCAAATAACATTTTCGCCACAATCATCAAACCAAAAATTAAAACTGAATCTAAACACCAATATCCCCAAGACACATACTAAGAATTCAAATCGGAACCAAACACCCCTCTCAACAAAGCCACGTACCAACAAAAAACCTCACAGAAGTGTTTGGATAGTACAAATGAGCATGAATCAATTACCTTATTTTAGCTACAATAAACTAATTTTTCAAAGTGTTTGGATAGGCTTACGCTCAACAGCTTTTGCATCCTCAAATATCTGTTTAGCCATCAAAATAAGCATATTGGCCTTTTCACCTCACATAACTAACATTAATAGCAGATAATAATGATAATGCATGAATTATGGTTACCTAATTCAAATTTTCTCCTTCATGCGGTCTTTGGCATCGTCCGCACTCGTAACCAAGAATGGAAACTTTGTCCTAACATAATTCAACACTTGAACTTGCTTAGCAATGACCTGAAGTAAATATATTATACTATAAAAGCTGAAATAAAAAATGAACAAACCTTTATTATGATGGTCTCCATGTTCTTATCAACTGAACCATTTGGAATGTGCCACACAATGGCTTCAATAGAAACGACATACTCAAGTCTTAAGTCATTCACCATAAAATAAGCCAAACGAAATTCATTAGGGAGTATTCTAACCTGATTTTAACAGACACATTCTAACCTGATTTTAATAGACACAATATTAAAGCCAAAAGTGACCCAATTCATTTGTTATTGTTTATGTTTTACTGAAAACGTATATGTTTTTTCGTATACTATTGCGGATTCATTCTAGACACAAGAGAAGGAGTATAGTAAAACCCATAGGTGTTTAGACGAAAGATCATGTGTACATAACAAACAGCATAAGATACACATACAATTATAAGTAAGATTAATTTTTTTCACACACAACAATAATGCTCTACAAAGAAAAGAAGCAAAAATTCGCAAAGGTAATTGGATTATAGAACTAACCTTCGAGATAACGTAGGGGTCCTTGTAAGAAGGTTGCTAAGAGAAGGCTATGAAATGGCTACTGGCTTACCAACCCTTAATGCGATACACTTCAATGCCACAGCCTTAATAGCAGAATGAAGTCGAAGAATCCCCTGAAATTTCCTTCAAGAAAGTCAACTCTGGTTAAGAGATTAAAAATGAAGAATATCCGAAGTACAAAAGTCTTTATCTGGTAGAGGACACAACAACAGTTTGATATACTACGCCATCATAACACAATAAGAAAGAAAACATAAGGATAGTAGAACTATGAGAATCACAACTCCAAATATTACATTAGATTACGAATCTCTATAAGGATTTCGTCGGTGCTGGGACTTAGAAAAGGAGCTCAATATTTAGTGAATCAATGTGTACCCCATAACAACCATCTAATCAGAAGCAAAATTGTGGACTGTTCTTCACTTTAAGCCTTTTAATTGTTACACACGTGCTCATGAATAAACTAATGAGTTGCATTAGTTTTGAGAACTCAAGACATTTATATTAGATTTTGAATAATATTTTAGTTGTTATCTCTATGCTAAACTATCATGATACTGATAATTGATAAACAGGGAAAAATGACCACCAAAGTTTGTTATTCTTGACTTCTTGTGTGTTCAACCAATAATAGTATCAACAAAAGAAATTGCAGAATCCGCTATATAGGACTTTTGCATATTTTAAGTATATTTCTTGTTTTGTAATATAATGAAAGAATGAATATATACCGACTTTTTCATCGAAAGAGGATGCCGACATAAACCATGGTATCTTTGGATACCAGTGGACAACAAAGATCCAATTGTTTCCGGGTGGAAGTTCCATGACAATCTGCATAAGTTTTTCATCGGGTAACTCAGATACTTAGTAACCAAAATAAGTACACTAAATTCGAAATTAAAACCATTAGCATAAAAGAGCTATGACAGACCTAAGCTGGATTAGTATCCCAGCATATAGTGGTTGTCTTTGGCGCAGGTAAGTAAATATGAGCTATCATTAGGACACCAGGACATTGCAACAACACCTGGTTAATTGGGTTGTTAAAATTAATATATTACACGTGTAAAAATTGATTGAAGAGTGACATCATTAATAGCAGATGATCAATCAATAAATACTTACTATCATACCTTTAGTGTGACCTACCAACTCCCGCAGTGGAGACATTGTGTTCCGCATATCCCATACCTGCCTGATCAATAGATACCTAAATTAAATAAGTAAGATATTTACAAAAAGACATGTATATAGCAAATAAATCAGTACCCTCAAAGAAGGTGAATTGTCATCGTCTTAAGCAACAATAAGTTGTGTGGCCATATTAGGATTTCACTTTAAGACAGAGTATCACCTTCTAACTGAATCTGAGAAACTGTAAATTAGAAAGTATGCATCACAATTCACAAAGTCATAACACCAGATTCTAGAATCTTACCTTATAATCGGTTTTTGCTTCCTCATGTCCCAAACCACATAAAGAGATAATCACACCCTGCTACTTTTCTTCCCACACGAGTTTTGTCTTGTGCAATACTGCAATCTAAAGAATATATATACTCAAGCTTTTAAATTTTTAGAAACACACATATGATTTTAATATTTTCATCATTAGTTTTACATTGGTTATGCTACTTAAAGCACCTAAAGTTTCAAAAGCTTTAAAATTAGCCATATGAAAACTTTATAATTGACATGAAAACCTGGTCAAAGTCAAAACTAACTTCAAAAAGTATTGGCATCTTCAAGATTTACCAAGCAACCAATTTTCCACTAAAATAATAAATTATTACGAAACATGTATATTCAAGCATAGAATGACATAGATAATCACTCTTGAACACTTAATATGCATTTGTGTTGAAAATAATAAAAAGGTAATTAAAAAGCATGTGAATGAAACCGAACAGCTGTATGAATATGTCAGATGCTTTTGTGTTGCATTCCTCAAGGAAGAAGGACCAAGCATTTAGTTTTCGGTTTAAATTTAAGTTTTCATTGAGCGCTTTCATCAAAAGGTTAGAATGCATAAAACCTCATAGCTTACATGGGATTGTTTTACATGGACTTGTTTTCCATTGTTTCAGGCTAATCACCCCTGCAAATGTAACATACCATTTTATTGTAGATGCTTTACTTAGCATTGGTACTATTAAAGAGAGTTCACTTTTGATTTCTCAACCAAAACTTAATTGGAGAACATATTTTTTTTTTTTACCAAAGGCAGAAACTAAAAGCTGATATTCTAGATTTTAAAATCAAAGGTCCATTCAAATAAAAGTAGGGCTACAGGAACTGAAAAGCACTTCGGCTAAACCAACGGGTCCGAGCAGGCAACCACCCTATAGCCCAACCTGAATATCCAGCTTTAATTTTTTCAAAAATAATATTGAAAGCCAATAAAGTATACACTTAAATAAGCAATTCCGAACATCCCGTCCAAACTGAATTATACAATTTCATACAAATACTCAAAAATGCTATTTAGTAATAAGGGGTTGTTCCAAATTGTTTATATAACTGCCTATTGCTTAAGAAAATGCACGTGCACCAACATCCCAATGAAGCATAAGAGAACAGACTTAAATTACCCTCAACATGTTTGAACTCGGATACAACTACTTTGTAATACATAATGATAGTCCAAATAGGCATCATGCAACTCATATTGTAATAGACGTGGTATAAAATCAATCAACCTCTATGTACACATGATAATAATAACGTCAACCTTAAATATAACCATAATCAAGCAACAACAAAAAAGCAAAAAACTTTCTTAAAACGAATAACATGTTTAATACATATAAATATGTTTCTACAGAGGTGAAAAATAATACCTGTTGTTTTTTTTTTTTTTTTTTTTTTTTTTTTTTTTTTTTTTTGAATGATAAGTTTTTATCTCTGATGATGATTTCGTAGAATAAAAAAGCAGGGCTATCAATTGAGTTTATATAATGATTTCAACCGGTTTTAGTTTAGGTCCTATTAGGATTCTAATTGTAATTGTAATTCAATAAAAACTTCGCCGAGTTTTTTTTTTTTTTTTTTTTTTTTTTTTTTTTTTTTTTTTTTTTTTTTTAATTAAAAATTAACAGTTAAGACCAACAAAATGTGAAAACTTGCTTAACCAACTTGACATATTTGAAGAACTTTCAGAATGTCCATAAATCAATTAGCAAAAAAAAATCCAAAAACAATACATAAATCAAATTAGCATATGATAAATAAAACCTGAATACAATGATATAAACCATACCACTAATTAATCATGTGTTAATTTGCATACAAATCCATTCCAGTGCCCCAATCGCTCATCAGAATCTCCACGAGAAGAGGAATGGCTTCTGATTTTCTTGAGAAACTTTTAAAACTCATATTTGTTGTTTGATGAAACAGCTTGTGCACGGAATCTATTCGTTGGTGTTTGTGGATGTTTTGTTAGGTTATTAGGATTGAAACACAACTTAGGTTAGTGTGTGTGTGTGTTTTTTCCCAGGTAATTGGGGGAATAGATTTTGTTGGTGTGTCGGTGAATATGCGCTTTTTTTTAAAAATTTAACACTTTTACCATTAAAATATCAAAACTTAACACTCCAGCCCATGTGTATATTTGTACTTTTTTAATATTTAAGTGTAAAAACGATTTTTATACACTTTTTAGACAAATATAGGAATTTTTAAGGTTACTTTGATAATTACGAAGCTTTTTTAAAAATCTAAATAAAAAAAAAATACTAAAAAAGGAATGAATTGATTTTTTTGAAATGGAAAATTTTCAATAGGGGTTTTATTTTATTATATAAAAGATTGTGTATCTTTAGCTTTACCCCTATTTGTTATGTTGCATTTTATACGGTCTCCACGAAAACATGTCTTAGAGTACCAAACCAAATTATAAGAAAAAGGTTGAGAGTTAATATGAGTTTTCGATTTCTTTCCCACCAATCTGATTTTTTCAACCTGACATGTGGTGAAATATTGGAAAACATAATACTTTTTCTCAACACATTTAACACACATACACTATGGTATATAAGTAACCAAAAACTTCTATCTTCAGCGAATGTGGGATAGAAAGTTAGGAACATGAGTTTGGAGCACGAATCATGAAGGGAACAGTTTCGATAACGTGAAATTACAAGCTGTTGGCGCTCAAAATATGAAAGATTGCAAATGTTTAAGCGTTTTTATAAGAGCAGCTTGTGATTTCTAATAAGAGAATAAGGGTAATGATTACTTATCATAATTAACTTTGAGACATATCGTTTATGTTGTTCCGAGTATGCTGGCAGTAGATACTTGAGTTTACGCAGCTGTAACGCGAAAAGTGAAATCACTCCACTTGTTGTACTCCCCCAAAAATGTTCATGTTCGAAGTTAACTCCTATATAACTGTCAAAAACATAAATAACTATTTTTATATATGCATTTGAGTGGAATGACACTTTATAAAGTCACTTTCACTTCTCTTTTTTACCTATATGGGATAGAAAACAATACACAAATATGTTAATAAAATCCACAAGTTCTAACATATGTGACCATAACTCCCCGCCTAAGTGGTTCCCTAACCAACAATTCTTATATACTTACAATCGTTTCTTATTAATTAAATCTAGAGGTTAATTTATCTATTTTGTTGGTGTATGAACCATTCATTCAACAACTTTTGTCATCCATGTTGACTAAAAGAGCTAGTGCGTGAGAGCATCTCGTATTGGTGACAACGTTGGGTAGGTATCGCGGTGTCGCCATACCCCGAGGTGCCCGTGAATTACATGCATGTATTTATCCATTGTAGTGTAATATTAGTTAAAACCTTGATTTTTGATAGATGAACCATTGAACCTAGTCCAAAATTTTTGTTTTAACAAAGGGGTAAAGCTAAAGATACACAACATATTTCTATAAATAAACACAAGTACGCAACATATTTAATAAACTGTCAAACGTACGCAACATATTTTCAAAAAATCGTCAATATACGCAATATTACCTGCTGGCAGCAGGTTACCAGGTTACCTAGTATTAAAAGTTACACATTTGGTCCCTAAACTGTCTCATATCTCGCGTACATGATCCTATTTTGGTAACGGTCGTTAAAAAAGTTTTTAAAAAAACTTTTTAACATTTAAAAAAAAAAAAAAATTAAAAAAAAAAAGTTAAAATTAAAAAAAAAAATTAAAAAAAGGAAAAAAATTTTAAAAAATTATTTTTTTAAAGGTTAATATTTTTTAAAAAAAATCAAAATTTTTTAAAAAAATTAATATTTTTTAAAAGTATATATATATATATATATATATATATATATATATATATATATATATATATATATATATATATATATATATATATATATATATATATATATATAGGGAAGGGATCCGGTGCGGATTGAGTTTTAAGTAGGGATGGTGCGGATTAATATCATAGTAACATTAAAAAAAAAATTCAAAAAAATCTGAAAAAATAATAAAAGGAAAAAGGACAAAAAATAATTAAGAATTGCTGAAAAAAAACTGAAAAAAGAATCATTTTCATGGTTAAAATGTATTACGATACTATGATTTTTTTTAATATCACTATAACACTCATACTTATGTTTTGAATTTTTTTAATATCACCGTAAGTTTTTTAATATCGTAATGAAAAAAAAAAAAAACAACGATATTAAGTTTTTTACTAATATCAAAGTAACTTTTTTAATATCACGGTTCGTTTTTTCATGTAAAAAAGGTTAATATCACGTTGGTTTTATAATATCACCGTACCTATCATAAAACCCTTTCATAATATCCTTAATATCACGGTAGCACTCATAATCACAAAACAAAAAGTGCTCAGAAAAATCTAGAAAAATAATAAAAGTAAAGAATACAACAATAGTAAGGATCGCTCAAAAAGAAAAAAATTAAAAAAAAATCGTTTTAATGATGATTTGATACCGTGATAGTTGCGTAGATCTTGACTTTTTTTTACAAAAAGTCAAGATCAGATCTGGAATGGACGGCCTAGATCTATCCGCACATCCACACGAAAATAAAAAATCCGCACTAGATCCTCAGTCTATATATATATATATATATATATATATATATATATATATATATATATATATATATATATAAACGTTGGATGTTATCATGTTACAAACTAGTGACTTATTAATTACTCCCTCCGTCCCAAAATTATTGTCCACTTTGAATTTTCAAAGTCAAAATGGTATAACTTTGACCACAAATATATATTTTTTATTATATAATATTTGATGAAAAATCATATCATTGAAAAGTAGACTTAAAACTCAATCCATTTATATATTTTGCATCAAATATTATGTAACACACACAAAAATATTTAAGGTCAAAGTTGAAAAAGAAAAACTAAAAAAGTCAACACTGGACAATAAATTTGGGACGGAGGGAGTACAAAACATACCCACCATGTAATACATATGTATACGATCTAATATATCATCAGTAAAGTAATTAGTAAGAATAAATATGTAACTGATCATGTTACAAAGGATAAGTGTTTCGAGAAATGGTGGTTTCAGTTTCAGACTATAAATCGAATCGCATGAAGGTCATGATAACAAAGAGAGAATTGTAACTGAGGGTCCGCTTGGTTTAAATTAGGGAAAGGTAAAGGGAAAGGGAAAAGGTAAGGGAATGCAAAGAAATGAGGAGGTGGGTAATCAATACCTTACTCCCCGTTTTAGTCTATAATGGATAATTACCCCGTAGTGGGTAATCAATACCTTTGCCTACCTCCAACCAAGCATCTCTTGAATTGTATATCAAAGGGTAAATTAGGAATAACGAATATATTTAGTCAAATCTGTCAAACAAAGACACGTGTAATGCCATTGTTGTTAGGTCTCCTTTTAGGTCTAGATACTTAGGCTACTCACAGTGGCAACCCATATTGCATCATCTTTCCGGCTGTCACCTCAGCTTTCTCTCTCTTCAACCCATATTCATCTCTCTCATCACAGTGGCAACCCATATTGGATCATCTTCCTTTATTTATTTTTTAATTTTTAAAAACATCTTTTAACTTGTTATTATATGTAGTTAATTGTCATGTGACAATATATTTCACTTGTTATTATATTTAATTGTCTACGCATAATGCATTTAACATATAAGTTTCCTACCTTCTAGTCTTTCTTCTCAAAAAGATCAACCAAACATGAAAGTTTGTTTTCTGCTACTGTTTCTGGGATTCATGATTTCTACAATTTCATCAAGTAAGCTAGCTAACTTCCTCACCTTAATTCATTTGTTTATCTAGAGATCTAAATAGCTAGATACGGGTGGGTTACTTCACTACCCAAAATATACACAAGCTCAAAAAGAAAGATGTGTTTGTGAAATATCGGTTGAGTTACCGATCGATATTCAATATCAATCACCGGTGATCGATTTCCCAAAGTGGGAACGATCGATATGACTATCGATCGACCGATGGGCTCGACCGATTTTTTCCGACCCACTACCACCAGCCTTAGGTCCACTAATCATTTTTCAATTTAAAAATAAATTTTTTTTAAAAAAAATTTAGAAATTTTGATTTTTTTGCGAATTTTTTTTTTAAAATTTTAAATTTTTTAAAAATAAATTTTTTTTCGCAAATATTAATTTTTTTAAAAAATTTTGATTTTTTTTAAAATATTAACTTTTAAATGAAATTAATTAAAATTTTTTTTCCTTTTTTTTTAATTTTAACTTTTTTTTTTATTTTAAATTTTTTTTCTAAATTTTAGTTAAAAAAAAGATTTTATCTCGATTTAAAAAAAATGTTAAAAAGTTTTTTTAAAAACTTTTTTGACGACCGTTTTCAAAATAGGATCATGTACGCGAGATATGAGACAGTTTAGGGACCAAATATGTAACTTTTAATACTAGGTAACCTGGTAACCTGCTGCCAGCAGGTAATATTGCGTATATTGACGATTTTTTGAAAATATGTTGCGTACTTTTGACAGTTTACTAAATATGTTGCGTACTTGTGTTTATTTGTAAAAATATGTTACGTATCTTTAGCTTTACCCCTTTAACAAATTGCATTTACTTTTTTTTTTTTAAACATAAACTTGTTAAATATAGGCTCAAAGTCTGTCACTAGCGTCAAACATCAGCTTTGAGGGATGGCACTCTCTTATTGATCGTCCTTCTCTTTAAATGTGGCTCAGACATGCACCATAAGTCCATAACACATTCTCTAACTAGTGATTTACTTTTGTATAGCCAAAACTCTCTTTTAATCCACAATCCACATATTGGTTTCAGGCGAGATTTAGAGTTTATTGGATTACAAACTAAAAAATTATAAATTTATGGGTTATTTATTTATTTATTTTTTAGAATTCAAAAAACAAGTTAATATTTTTAAACGTTTCATAATCATAATTTCGGACAATATTTCTTAGAAAAAATTGATAATAATTTTGTGTTTATAATGTATAATAATTTGAAGATTTGTCATTCCATTCGGGTTTGGGCCAACCCGAAGTTGAGTAAAATGTAATAAAAATTGCCTATTTGTAATTTTTTTTAAAGATACTCCGTAATTTATAAAAGTTATATTAAAAAGAATAATAAAAAAATGGGTCAATCAGGTCGACCCGATTAAGCTTAAATCGGGTCCGGGTCGGGTTTTTTTTTTTTTTTTACTACAACCAACAACCACCTGACAGGCATGTAAATATGTGTAACAAGAGTACACATACCACCAATGACGATGATAGAAATACACAGATGTTGGAAAATACCTCGACAACAACCCGAAGTTCGATCGCGGAATGCTAGATCGCGAGTTGTATCGAGTACAAGTAGCAACACGAGAGACCACAAAGAATTGACAAGAATATGCACACGATATACCCTCAACGAACCCTTTATTAATACCAATAAAGCTTTTACAATTGAGGAAGAAGAATGAATAACTAGCATCCCCCCTCATCTCTATTTATAGAGATGAGAGGGTAAAAACCTTAGCTTGCAAGCCAAGTAACTAGTTTCCTAATCTAAGTACAATCCTAAACTTTATTTAAACTAAATACAATTAATCCCCTTATTATTGTCTAAGTCACATTTAACCCCCCTAAGTATTGCTACTAACACATAACAATTTCCACCTTAGGAGTAATACTTAGGCATTAACGATACTCAACATCTTCATCTAATGTTGGAACCTCGAACCGGGGACCGCCTTGAGAACCAGGCCTTGTACTTTACTAAATTCCCAAGTTTAGCTTTCTTAGACTCCTTCACTTTCTTCTTTTCAGCAGCATTACCCTCTGCACCTTCTTGACCAGGTACTCCGATTACCGTAATGTCCGCCCCCACCTTTATACCAAGGTGTACCTTTTCCTGCTCCTTTACCAAGCAGTCCGTGTTTGTCTTTTCTTCAAGTTTCTTGTCCTCCAACTTTCTTTGAGCCACTGCAGCATCATCGTTACTATCCTGAACAACCTCAGCTTCACGATTTTCCTGAGCTCCCTGCAGTTCCACCTCAAACCAAACATGTTCATCAACCTGTACTCCATGGACTCCTGTTTTAACACCAGGACCAAGTTGTTTAAACCCAACTTGTTTATGACCAAGTTGTTTGAACCCAACTTGTTTATGTCCAAGTTGTTTGAATCCAACTTATTTTGAACCTCCATGCTTTTGTACACCAAAAGTCTTCACTTTTGCTTCAAGAGTATACACACAGTTCTCTTTCCTGATCCCGGTCATCATAACCCGACAACCTTTGATCACCTTGACTCTACCCATCTGCATCTTCACAGTATAACCCTCTTTTTCAAGAGTACCCAATGAAATCAAGCTTTTTCTTAACCCTAGAACATACCTGACATTTTCCAGTATAAAGCTTGAACCATCATGCAACTGTATCTTCACTTTTCCTGTCCCTCTGATAGTGCATGTCCTGTTATCACCTAACTGGACCGAACCACCATCAAAATCCTTGAAGTCATACAAGAAATTCGTCCTAGGTGTCATATGATAAGACCCACCTGAATCCATTACCAATTCAACCATCTCATCATTCCCAACTACCATCAAGGCTTCTCCAAAGTAGGCGCTACCGTTGTCATCAGAAGAATCAGAATCCTGATCATGCTTACCCTTCCTGACGAACCCACTTGACTTCTTCATTGGACAGTCTCTCTTCAGATGACCCTCTGAATGACATATGAAGCACTTGAGTTTACCAGTTCCACCCCTTGACTTGAACCGCGAACTTCCACAAGAATGAGCTTTCCTTGAATGATCTGACCCTCCCCTTACATATAACCCGTCACCAGTTTCTTCCTTTGTGCCTTCAGTTCTTTTCTTCAACTCCCTTGAATTCAGTGTCGCCAGAACATCCTCCATTGTCAAGGATTCCCTCCCATACAACAATGTCTCCACAAAATTTTCGTAAGACGATGGCAACGACATAAGTAACATAAGTGCCTGATCTTCATCCTCAATCTCGATATCAATATTCGCCAAATCAAGTATCAACTTATTAAACTCATCTATATGATCACCCAGTTTCGTACCTGGACTCATATAGAATGTGTACAGCTTCTTCTTCAGATACAGTCTATTTGCTAAGGACTTAGTCATATACAGACTAGTTAACTTCACCCATATTCCTGCAGCAGATGTTTCCTTGGTAACTTCCAGTAAAACCCGGTCTCCCAAGCATAGAATCAAGGTACTGTATGCCTTTTTCATCAAAGCAGCCTTTTCACATGCTTCCATGTCCGCGGGTAATGTCTCTAATGCAGCATCACATCCGAGCTGTACCATTAAAGCACGCATCTTTATTTTCCATAACCCGAAGTCATTCTTCCCATTGAATTTTTTGATGTCAAACCTAGTTATCGAACTAGCCATTCTTCTTAAACCTTGCTAACAACCTTGTCAAGTTGTTTCTTAATCAACTTTATCGACAAGCCTCACAAGCCGTGTGCAATATTTCCCCTTGTTGCTAAAAACTCTTCTTGCAAATCGAATTTATTAGAATAACCCTAAACCCTCGATCTCGAACAAGCCAACCCGACCGTAAACTTGAATCCCAAGCAAACCACGATCGAAACTTGAACCACAAGAAAAAAATTATATACGCAACAAGAACACTTCGTACTTCTTGTCTTTAATAAAATAAAAACAATAAGCGAAGTTGATTAAAAAATCAAAAACCCTTTGACGATTGTAAATAGAATCAAGCATTCACATGCATATACACATGCATGCATGTACAAAGAATATATCCCTTTGTCGTTTTCTATTTTTACAAAAACAACTCGCCAAATAAAACGCTAACCTTCTTTTTCTCTTGTCACCGATCGCTACTTTAAACAACGGTTCGAAACCCAAACCTCGATCTAGCACTCGAACTTCGATGACCACAATAACCGCGGCTCTTGATACCACTTGTTGGAAAATACCTCAACAACAACCCGAAGTTCGATCGCGGAACGCTAGATCACGAGTTGTATCGAGTACAAGTAGCAACACGAGAGACCACAAAGAATTGACAAGAATATGCACACGATATACCCTCAACGAACCTTTTATTAATACCAATAAAGCTTTTACAATTGAGGAAAAAGAATGAATAACTAGCATCCCCCCTCATCTCTATTTATAGAGATGAGGGGGTAAAAACCTTAGCTTGCAAGCCAAGTAACTAGTTTCCTAATCTAAGTACAATCCTAAACTTTATTTAAACTAAATACAATTAATCCCCTTATTATTGTCTAAGTCACATTTAACCCTCCTAAGTATTGCTACTAACACATAACAACAGACGATGATGATAAGTGGTTTTATTTATTTTTTTGTTGGTTTGGTTTGGGGTATATAATTGTGTTTAAATATCTAAACAAAATTAATGGTCACTGTAAATTGTTAGACTTTCTTTCAATGATTATAATTGTGTAAATATGTAACCCATTTTTTTTTTTTTTTTTTTTTTTTTTTTTTTTAATAATAAAAAAATCTAAAGCATTTTATTTCATCCGGAAGAATTCAAAAATCAAAACCACCACCGTCCCGCTTAATTTTTAGGAAAGATTTCAAAATAAAGAAAGTGGGGACATTTATTTTAAGATGAAGATAAAATTAAATAAAACCCTTAAATAGGTGACAGCAAACATCAAGAATACATCACCTAAGTTGTCTTCTTGTTTGATATCTACTAAAAAGTTTGATAAAAATACAAACTTTTTTTACCCGCATACGGTTTCGGTATCACATGCATTCTTGCTTGATATCTATGGCTAAGATTTAGTTTGCTTCATATTCTATCTATTTCAGCTAGCGTTTTCTTAATATGTTTCATGCTTGGTTTTCTATTGAAAAAATAAATAAATAATAAGGTCTTATCCCTTTTTTATAAGTTTGTTTTCAGTAATTTTAGGCATTGGTAGTCATGCATGCCTTCTTCTTGTTTAAATTGCGTCTAGGATTAGTTTGCTTAATTCATTAGGTGTACATTCCATTAGCGTAATTTTGGCCTTTTTTATATGGTTTTTGAACTCATAGTATGAAAGCAGCCTTATTATTTTTATGTTGCATTAAAATTAATAGTATTATGACGCCTTTGCAGGGTGGCATTTATTTAAATCAAGAACATCTTAGATGGAAGCGAAGCATATGAAGATTTCTTGTAATTCAATCACGCCTCCTAAACATCCATGGTTTGTTTCACAGAAAGTGGAAGACGAAGGGGACAACACCCAATTCCATATTTTCTACAACATTCATGACCTGATGTCTGAATATCGGTGCCAAATCCCTGAGCTACTTGGAAAACGTATTCGAGGGTGTTTCCATGGCTGTTGGGCGGTACTCTCCTCCAACCATCCACGTGACGTCATTTGGTCTCTTTGGAACCCAATTACATCTAAGATCATTAACCTCCCTCCCTTGAATCATATCGGATCAGAAGGGGATTGTGGTGATATAAATGAATTTTGTTTGTCGGCCCCTCCCGAAGATCCCAATTCGGTTCTTTTGTTAATGAGAACTGCAAAACCCAATTTTGTGTACTGTAGGCTCGGAATCGATTCATCCTCCCCAGAAGCATGTAATAGACAGGAGTTAAGATGGACCGAATCAACATATGCAAACCAAATAAAGACCTTAACCGACTGCGATGGTTTGCTACATTGCCTAACTTGCTGCAATAGTAAAGTATATGCTTACATTAGATTAGCTGGCAATCGGCGTCGTACTCAACTTATCGTGGAGGTTAATATTGTGATTAATGATTGTGAAATCAAGAAACAGAGAGAAGTTGTGATAACTTTATTGCCAATGTTGGAATTCTTTTGGCCTTTCATCGTTGATTGTCCCCTAATTTCACTTTTACTGAAAGGATCTTCTACAGAACTGTTCCTTGTTATCTTAGGCTTAAAAGACAATGGTAAAACAGTTGGTGCTGTGATTTTGTTGAAACTGAACATGAATAATATGACGTGGGAAGAAATCGAAGACCTCAAAGACACTATATTATCCGTGGAACTTGATATTAATTCATCCCCATTTTATAGCCCAGCAATTGCCTCATCAGAATTCGGGGGTTACATACATATTCTTGCAGATAAGGGGAAAATCATATACTCGTACCACGTGAAAGATAAAACCATCTCCTTCTCTTCTATTCCTATTGTAGCAGGAACAATCAATGTGTCGGCATGGGCAATGCCTGAATGCACCAGGTATTGTATTGCTTATTTGCTTTAATTGTATTTATTTATCTTTACTTTCCTTGATGAAAATCATATTCCATTTAGGTTAAAAGGTGATCGTGTGCTTGTTCATTGTAAACAAGAAAAAGAGAGCCACAAGGAGGATGAGATGGTCATAAGATCAGTAAAGGGTAATCATGAAGTTGAATCGCACCTGATCATTTTTCAAAACTGTGTTTTGAAAATGACGGAGTTTTGTGTTGGTGTCGTCGAACGCCTTAAGTTGTCGGCCCCTCCATATGATTGCAGGTATTGTACTGCTTTTAGTTATTTTATGACATGCGCATTAAGTTTCATTATAGATTTATAGATCACTTCAGTCAATGACATATTATTTTTAGTATTGTATTGTATCTTTTAACACGTTTGAAGCATCACATATTTTTTCGGCTCTCTAACTCTTTCCTGCAACAACACGAGAGAACTTTGATTTTCTAGTACATGTTTAGCTTTAGCGAGTTTTTTTTTTTTTTTTTTTTTTTTTTTTTTTTTTTTTTTTTTTGTTGTTGTTGTTGTTGTTGTTGTTGTTGAAAATCATGTGTTTTGTAGGTTAGAAAGTAATAAGGTTCATGATGATGGATCACGCCTGCTCAATCTTCCGCCTCATGTTTTGGAGATGTTAATAATGGAGTTTTGTGGTGGTGTCGAATACCTCAAGTTCCGTGCTACATGCAAACATTGTCATTTAGCTGCACCTTTGATACCATGGAACAACGGAAAAGCATCAAAGATAATGCAAAAGTATTCAGTACCTTCACCGTGGCTGATAGTTTTTGACAAACATAAAGGCATTATCACTTTGACTGATCCCGTGTTTGGTGACAAGTATTTTATAAAAACACCTCAAGAGTTGATCTGCAATTTCCAAATAAAGTGTTCGAGGTTTGGTTGGTTGCTGATTTTAAAACCTGGTGGATCATTGATGTTCTTTAACCCTTTCACAACTGATATCCTCGAGCTTCCAGAGTTACCTGATATATATATAATTTGTTTCTCTGCACCACCTACTTCTCCCGATTGCATGGTTGTTGGAATTGCAGTAGGTTCAACTCCGTGTGATATTTGCATCCACATTGTAGGCGAAGAACCATCCTGGCGTAGAACTTCTTTAAATGTTAGGGGTGATAAGTTTTTTAAATATCTAACATTCTATGGCCGGGATCTTTATGCCTTGAGGGAGGATGGAGGATTTGATGTTTTCATGGAAATGGGTAGAGAAGATCATGCATGGTCGCGTGATGCAGCTAAAGCCCCAGCAAGCTGTTGCAAATCTTTACCACAATGTTTCCAGTTAATATGTGATCAGCATCTTTTACGAGTCATCGTGGGCAAGTTTGGAGAATCAGTTGAGGTATTCAATAAACCCCGTTCACGAAACTGGGCGAAAATAGATACCTTAGGAAAACATGTGATATTTATATGTGGCGATTCATCTGTCTGCCTTGATGCCAAAACACCACAGATGGCGAACAAGATCTACTTTCCAACTTCTCCAATAATGTACTATTCACTCGAAACATGCAGGTTTCACACTTTGAATAACGAAGACAGCTTTGGGGATTTCTTTGGGACGAAACATCATCTCAGCCCTCATGGGTGGATTGAACCAAGGTGGTCCTGATTTAGTTTACTTGTTACTGTATGTTTCTTTATAGCATAATTGTGTTTAAGTTAAACATGTGACATTTCTTTAAATTATTCAGTGTTGTTTATGTTTCATACATTCTGCATTCTTCTTATGTGTGGTGTAAGCATCAAAGAGAAATAGTTTGTGGATGTGTTTATGGTAATAATTATGTTGTCTTTTCTTTTTCGACGATTCACTTTCTTTAAATGTGTATTGTTCTTATTTCATATTTCGAAGTATTGATGATGTGTGCTACTCTTCAAAGTGTAAAAACATAACTTAATGTCTTCAAGTCAAGTCTAATGGTGAATGGTATTGCATTATGTCCGATCGACTGGATTGCATCTAGATAAGATATGGATCTTTCAAGAGTTGAACCATTTAAGATATAATCGTATATACGATGTTGAAAATATGTTAAAGGTGTCAGGTTCACATTCTCACAAGCCTTGCTAATGTTGAAAATATGCTTTGGTTCCATCCAAGCATATATAACATATGGAGCATTATACCTAAAAAGATGGAATTTTTATCAAAAAGTATAAAAATCAAGCATCAAGAAAACATCAGCCCTACAAAAACATCAAAGTAATTGGTAAAAACCTAATAAAGTACAGAAAGCTTATAAAGATTGTTATTTATTATTGTTATTATTTTTTTAATTTTATACAAATCTAGCATCGAAAAAACATCAAATATGTATATAAACATTTACTTTCAAATGGATTTATAGATTCAACAATTCTATAGAAGAAATTTACGACATCGATATGTATATATGTCGTCACACGTTAATTAAGAAAATAAGTTAGGATGCTAGCTTGATGAAACATGATAGTATTTTCCTCTAAAAAACATCTATAAATAACGAGATTAATATTTTGAAGGAATTCAACCACGGTTTCGGTTAATTCTTCCCAACGAACGTGTTACGGTTAACACTTTATCTTTCTCGGCTTCTTGTCAAATAACTTGGTTGCGTAATTCAACGAGCCCAAAAATTATTCGTCCTCTATCAATTCACGAACCTCATTGACAACTAGATATGCTTTGTGACCTGCAATCACCTCTACCTGTTTCTTGTTGTCAATGCAGTTAAGAAACATCTTGCAATCACGGTGAAGTCTATGTGAAGTAAGTTTTAGCTCTTGTATAGCTGCCATTTTTTGTAAAATTAATAGATCCCAGCAAGTAAATGAACATGAAATGGAACATATTAGGCATACTTAAATATTGTTGACGTCAATGCAATAAAACCTTTTATACGGTGATATGTGAGATACACACATATCACAATAAAATGTGAGACTCACTCATATTCTATGTACTTAAATATTTTTTGAAGTAATATATTCATCGGTGTAAAACCTTTTACTAGAAGAAAAAAGAGTTTTAATGGTTTTTATCAGTGTTCTAAAAGGCGCGCCTTGACGCCGCAAAGGCCTCGCAAAGGCGCGAAACGTCACCTCCACACCACGCAATAGACCAATGCGTCGTCTTAAGGCTTGGCATGAGATGAGCTGCGATAAGTCACGATAAGGTGTACTGGTATTTGAGACGTTTAGGGGATTTACTAGTAATTGGAATTTGGGCATCGTATTTTAGGTTTACTGGTACTTGGCGTTTAGGGGTTTACTAGTATTTGAAGAAGATTACAAATGTAAAGAGAGTTTCTTGACTTTATTGCTTATGTATAACACTTTTTATAAACTCGATGTATATGAAATATGATATACTAATGAATATAATATAAATCTATAAATCTATAAATACTTTTTGCCACCTTAATTCACGCCTTAAAAACGTCATGCCGCCACGTCTCACGCTAAGGCTTGAGGCTTGACCTTACCCAGGGGCGGAACTAGGAGCCAAGTTTAGGGGTAGCGAAATACGAAAATTTGTTTAGCGGTAGCAAAAATTTGTTTCAGGGGTCGCAAAATCGCCAAAAAATGGCCAAAAATCGTCAAAAATTCCACTACCGGGTAAAAGTTCAAGGGTAGCGACCGCTACCCCTGGCTTGCATGTACATCCGCCCCTGTTTCATACTATGAGTACTAAGTATCAAAAACCACATAAAAAAGTTCATAATTATATGAATCACTAAATGAATGTACCCCTGATGAAGCAAACTAATCCTCGACATAAATTAAACAAGAAGAGGGCATATGCGACCACCAAAGCCTCAAATTACTGAAGAAAACTTATAAAAAAGGGAATAGGAACTTAAAAAGCTTGAGTTTTATTTGTTTACTTTTTGAGTAGAAAACCAACAATGAAACATATTAAGAAAACGCTAGTTGGAATAGATATCAAACATGAATGCATGTGACACCAAAACCTTGTGTGGAAAACTTAAAAAGTTTGTACTTTCATGAAACAAATTGAAGTAAGCATGAATCAAAAAAGATAATATAAGTGATAGCAAACACCTAGTTAAAAAAAATGCAAAAAACCTTAAAAATATTATATTTTCATCGGGTTTTCTATAGAAATCAACGCATCAATGTAATATTAGGATGGGATAATAGCATAACAACATAGGGCATTATACCTAAAAAGATTGAATTTTTATCAAAAGAGTATAAAAATCAAGCATCAAGAAAACATCAGGCCTACAAAAACATCTAAGTAATTGGTAAAAACCTAATAAAAGTACAGAAAGCATATGAAGATTGATTTTTATTTTTTATTTATTTATTTTTTGTAATTTTATACAAATCTAGCATGAAAAAACATCAAATATGTATATATTATTGTGGATTTAATGTGATATATATATAATAAATATAATGCACGAAGGCACATCATTCTTAATTTTAAGACGTACAAGACAAGAAGTATAATATACACCACTTTAATGGACATTCTCACTCTTAATTTTCAGACTTACAATACAAGAAGCATAATACACACCACTTTAATGCACATATTAAAAAGACAAAACACAACTTTAATGCTATTAATGCAGTCAATTAATTAACTATTCAATAAATACAATTAATGTATTTATTAAAACATCATTTATATAAAAAATACAAATTATCAAACATATTGTACAAACAACTTAAACACAATTCCTGCATTAAGAGTGTGTTTGGTAAAAGTAGCAGTGAGCAGTAACAGCGAGCTGTGAGCAGTAGCCACACCTCACAGCTTCTTAAAGAAGCATTGAAAAAATGAACATTCCTAAAAAATAGCAAAACTCATCGCTCCTTTGTCAAACGAACAATAAAAATCAAATAGTTCATTGCTCGCCGCTCATCAGCCCAAAAAGCTCTAAAAAGCTCCGCGCCAAACATAACCTAAATATCACTAATACAAATAATAAAGCATATTATATAAATATTCAAGCCCGAACAGGCAACAGGCCAAATAGGCTCGAGCCCGAACGGGCACGGGCCAAACGGGCTCATGTTATACAAATCGCTTTAAAAGAGACCCAAAAAGACGTAATAAATTCCTTATTTAAAGAGTTAAAATATGTCACATTAAATTCTTGATATCCGTAAATTTATTGTCATAAAAAGTATATTAAACTATCATATATGATTCACCAAAAAATTTTATTTCAGGGTACCCGCCGGCGCAACGTGCGGGTACCCTGATAGTATTACATTAAACATTTACTTTCAAATGGATTTATAGATTCAACCATTCTATAGAAGAAATTTACGACATCGATATGTATATATGTCGTCACACGCTAAAAAAATAAGTTAGGATGCTAGCTTGATGAAACATGATAGTATTTTCCTCTACAAAAACATCTATAATTAACGAGATGAATATTTTGAAGGAATTCAACCACGGTTTCGGTTCACTCTTTTCAACGAACGTGTTACGGTTAACACTTTTATCTTTCTCGGCTTCTTGTCAAATAACTTGGTTGCGTAATTCAACGAGCCCAAAAATTATTCATCCTCTATCAATTCACGAACCTCATTGACAACTAGATATGCTTTGTGACCTGCGATCACCTCTACCTGTTTCTTGTTGTCATCCGTAGTTGTAATATGGTGTTAGTGTTTTACACTAAACACAACAAATGGTAATCAATCCGCCATGTCTAACCCACATAAGGATTGGCTAATCCAGGAGCAAACGGTTCTTGGTAAAGATAACTCAAACCCGTTTATGGCTTGCAATTTGCCAAAAATTGTATGGTTCCTCAACTCCCCATATCCCATAAAGCGAATGAGTTGGCTAGCCCGCAAGATTATGGCTTGTGGTAAAGGCCGTGGAAAATTCATAATTGGTAATCAGTTCACCAAGATGTTGACTATTCCATCAAGAGTTGGCTAGTCCTGAAGCAAATGGCTTTTGGTAAAGACAAATCAAATCCGTTGACAGCTGGTGATTTGCTCAAAATCACACGGTTATCAGGTGTACCACAGTTCTTACACCTGGCTACTCCAGAAGTGATGGCTTTTGGTAAAGAGATGAAATCCATTAATTTTTCATAAAAGATTGCTAGGGACTAGCAATAGTTTAGTGTGGGGGATTGATGAGTGTCTAAATACTCATCATTTTATACTAATCTGAGCTGCCAAAACATCCAAAAATACTCAAATATGCATCAAAATACTTAAAAGATCTTAGAAGTGTGTTTTATATGTTTCAAATACAAAATATGCAAAAACAGATAAAAAACGTACAAAGTTTGCATAATTGGCAGTTTCAGTCCCTCAAGTTTCACAATTTGGCAAAACTAGTCCCTGAAGGTTTTAAATGATAGAAAAGTCAACTTAAGTCCTTGGGAAGTCAAAAATATTCACAAATGATCCCTGGATAAAAGTTTACACATATTGGCAATTTTTACCCCTCAAGTTTCAAAATTGGCAAACTTAGTCCCTGGGTATTAAAAATAGAATTTTATCACAAATTACCCTTGTACTATTCATAAATTACAATTTGGAACAATTTGATAAACTTTTGGGAATTTACAAGTTTTTTTTTGGGTAAAAGGAATTTACAAGCTTAGTCCCTCTAAAATCCAAATTTACATTTTAGGTCCTTAAAGTTTTAAAAATAAAATAAAATACAACTTTGGTCCTTGTGTAATTGTTTAATGGCAGGTTTGGTCCCTTAAAGAAAGTTTGGAAAGTTGGCAATTTAGGTCCTCCAAAAATCAGAAAATACAACATTGGTACTTGGGCTTTTGTTACTAATAAAACCATCGGGACCCTTAAATATATACTCCAAAAATCCAAATCCAAACCCAACACAAACCCCAGCCCAAAACCTTAACCCGGCCCAACCTCCTAATATTAAACCCTGGCGTTGACTCTTTGACCCCGCTCAAATACCACCAACACTGTAGCACCTTCTCCCCCAAACCACTGAGTCACATACCAGGGTGGTTTTCATGCTACCTCCCCCCTCCACTTGCTTCTACAGCTCAATACCCACTCCCTTTCACCATCCTACACCTACCCCTGCCCCATTAAATGCCATCCACACCACTTTTCCCTCCAAACCATCCCCCTTCCTCTGTTTCTTCCATAAAACCCTCAACTTGGCCAAATTAATATCTCATTTGTCTCCCCAACTCTCCACAAAACTCCACAATGCTTTAATTGTTCTCAAACTGCCTCTAATCCACGTGTAAGCTTTTGGCGCCAAAAAGCATATTCAAAGGTTGAGATTGATTCTGCCATTTCAAGGGTTCAGATGAGAAGTAGGACTTATGAGTGGCCTCCAAGAAGCTCAAGAGGCTATAAAAGAGAGAAGAAACAGAAGAGATTACACCTTGGCCTTAAGCCAATGTCACCTTAGATTAGTGTAATCTTTTACATGCTTTCATTTAATTTAAATGTCATTTACTGTTTTAATTAGTGTAATGGAACATCAAGTAGTGTAATGGAACACCATTTACAGTTTTAATGCAAGTTATCTTTTGTATTTCAAGTTTTCATAATTCCTTTAATTTCTTGTTATTTAAATTTCATGTTTGATTATTGTTGATTGATGGACTCTTTAGGTCACATAAGCTCCTGACAAAGCTAATGAAAGCTTTTAGAAACCTAATTCAGCTATGATCTTTTAAAATTAGAAAATACTAAAAAATAGAGAAAATCATTGAAAAATAAAAAATAGCAAGTTAATAAAGAAGATGATGAAGCAGGGGTAATTTTGGAGTGCTATGGATATTAGGAGCTTGATGGGAAGCTATTGGGTGTAACCTTGTCCTTGGTTCCATGTTTCTCAGTTTGAATCATCTTGTAAGCAATTTTTACCATTTCTGCATTTTTACTGTTCATGTTCTTAATTCCTTTAATTTTCATGTTTTCTTGTTTATCTGTTGTTATTACATGTTTTTAAAGTTTAAAATTATATGTTCATGTATTAGTTTGTATTGTTGCTTCATGATCCATTTTCAACTGTAAAAATGGATTATGAGTAATAGTTGTTTATTGTTGTTTAAATTGTTGGTTATCTGTCTATTATGTCTTAATTTATGTTATTATATAGTTTGGAATCAGGTTCTAATGCAAAATCATTGAATACTTTAAAAATCATGTGACAAGTGGTAATTAAAGGGCTGTTTGGATTTGTATAGATTGAGGTCTGAGATTGTGTTTGAGAGGTCCATTCCAGTTCTTGCATGATTAGTGAGTTATTGGAGGGCTTGACACCCCTGTAGGCTCAATGGTAATGTCTTTTGCAGTCATGGTCATTCTCAAATATGATTCAAAGGATCACTGATTATTATTATTTGATTGGTGTTAGATGATGCTAGTGTTGTTGTTCTTGTTTGATTGTGCAACATTATGAGTCATATAACTCATTTAGATACTAATAACCAAGCTTTGTTTATTGTTTAGTCAAATTTCCTTTTTATCTGTCTTAAATTCATGTCTGTTATAGATTTGGTGTCCAAATCTTAATTATGTGTTTAAATGTTAGTTATCTTTGTTTAGTTCATGTTTATTATGTCTCATATACCAAAATCAGTGCTTAAATTCAGATCAAAGTTGATGAAAGTCAACTTTGATCATAAATTATAAAAGTCAAAATTACCACAAACCTGATTTTTGATTAAAAGTTTAATTTTAGTGTGCCTTTATTATTAAGTTTCTGCTTAAATGCTCTTAGGGTTTCAATGTTTAGCTGCTTATCTGTCTTATGTATTTTTGTTGATTTTTATTATTAATGTTTAAGTGCTTTTATGAGTGCTTATTTTAAGGTATTTTTGCCCTGTATCAAGATCCCAAGCCAATATTCACAAGCCTTCAGCTTGTTGAATATTGAGCTTGAGCTTGAGTTTATTGTTGTTTATGGAAGCCCTACTAGCTGTTTATTTATGTTTGTGCTTATTTTCCATGTTATAGCTTATTTAGTCACCTCTTACACATCATCTTTTTGTACCATTTAGCCCACTCAACTGAAGCAAACAGTTGAGTGGGGCTAGTTACCAAAAGCTTGAAATAAGCTCCTCAGTGAGCTTGAGTATGTGACCCTTGGCTTTTTACAAAGCCAAGGTACCCATCTCAATGCTTCAACATGAGTTGAGCTTATCAGAGCTTATTTAGATAAGTTGTGTGAGCTTATAGTTTGCCCATTCACAACATACCCCTGATTGCTCAGGGGTATTACACCATTTCCACAAGCTCACACCAAGCTCTATAGTGATCACAAGCCTGTGTGGTTTGACTTTTTAGAAAGCCTAGCAACCCAGCTTTATGGTTCTGCTCATCACTTTCACCTTGTAGCTTATTTACATGGGTTGCAAGTAGCTTTTTGTATGTACCATTTCCTGTGCACTTAGCCTTAATACCCATACTCAGGAAATGGGAGACTTTTCATAAGCTTCCTACAAGCTCACTAGTGGACCCCACTAGGTGAGCTTGGGCTTTTTGAAAAGCCAACCAGATAGTCTTGCTACTACCACAGCTTATTTGGACCTTGGAGCTTATTCTGTGAGCTTTAAGTGCCATCAAGTTAGTTGCAGGGAGTGTTTGGATCTACAGTGCACTGGAAGTGCTTATTTGCTTATTTCAAGCTTATTTAGCAAATCCAGTGCACAAGCTTGTACATTCTAGTCCTTTATACTTGTACAAATACATTTCATCTTTTACTTTATAGTTTGGGCTTATACCAAGCTCATTTGAGCTTCAATTCCATCCAAGTTGAGCCCTCAAAAGCTCAACTGTCTAAACCTTAAGCCCATTCTAATAAGCACTTCTCAGTGCTTATTCTTGTTCATACACACCTATTATACTTGTATATACACTCACATATCTCTGTTTCACACTGTATAGCTTTTTCTAAGCTTATGCCAAGCTTATTACCCCACTGAGAGACCAAAAAGCTCAACTGTGTGGGTAATAAGCCCACGTTTAGCTTATTTTTAGGTTTATTAAGTTTTGCTTTTGTTAAATATGTATATTATCTGTTTATATTTAGTTTCATAAAAAGAAAAACCCAAAAGAAGCTTTAACAAAAGTAATAGCTTCTATTTAAGAAGCTTAAGGCTTTTTGGCCTACTGAGTTGGAAATAAGCTGTTACACAGCTTATTTCTAAGCTTTGGATAAGTTGGTTTGGTTAAAGTTCCATATTTTTACTTAATGTACAGTTTTGCAAAAAGAAAAAATGAAAAATAAAATAAAAAGCAAAAATGGGTGTGGGTGGATTCGAACCTTGGACCTCTCGCTAGTATCATGCATATAACCCCACACCCCTTCCAACTGCTCTGGGGCACCAGTTCCATTAGGCTTTGCACAATTAATATACTTAACCCACTTTTGGACCTTTAGCTTATTTGGACTGATAAGCTCTTAACAGCTTATTGGGATAAGCTGGTGCCCATAGCTTATTTTTCCTAGCTTCTTCATAAGATTTTATACTTTCTATAATTTTTTCATAATTTTTACTGTTCATCTAATATATATAATAATTGATATAATTTACATACCTTTTAGGAAATAATAAGTAATATATTTTTAAAACTGCTTATTTATAATTTTTATAAACTTTTTATATTTTTTATGGATTCCTGAGATGGTTAGGAAGTTTTATAAAAAGTTTTATAATTTTATAAATAAGTTTAGTATGTATAATAATTATAGTAGTTTAATTAGTTTAATTAAGTAATAATAGTTTTAAATTAAGTTTTCTTATTTCTGTACATAAAATATAGTTTTTATATTTTTCTTAGCTTCTTATAAGTATTTTAGAATTATGTAAAAAGTTTTAGATTTTTGTTTACTTATTTAGTATATATAATAATTTAATAATAGTATTAATATATAGATAATAGTAAATAATTAATTATAAATAGAATACTTGTATAATAAACATATTTTTAGTTTCAAAATTTCTTTTATATTATTTTAAACTTTTCTAAATTTTTAGTTTGTTTATTTAGTCTTACTTTAGATTTTCTTTATTTATGGGTAATTAATAAATAGTTAATAATAGTTTTAATTTATAATAATTAATATAATAGTACAAATAAACAATTATAAATTAAAACTATTATTAACTATTTATTAATTACCCATAAATAAAGAAAATCTAAAGTAAGACTAAATAAACAAACTAAAAATTTAGAAAAGTTTAAAATAATATAAAAGAAATTTTGAAACTAAAAATATGTTTATTATACAAGTATTCTATTTATTATTAATTATTTACTATTATCTATATATTAATACTATTATTAAATTATTATATATACTAAATAAGTAAACAAAAATCTAAAACTTTTTACATAATTCTAAAATACTTATAAGAAGCTAAGAAAAATATAAAAACTATATTTTATGTACAGAAATAAGAAAACTTAATTTAAAACTATTATTACTTAATTAAACTAATTAAACTACTATAATTATTATACATACTAAACTTATTTATAAAATTATAAAACTTTTTATAAAACTTCCTAACCATCTCAGGAATCCGTAAAAAATATAAAAAGTTTATAAAAATTATAAATAAGCAGTTTTAAAAATATATTACTTATTATTTCCTAAAAGGTATGTAAATTATATTAATTATTATATATATTAGATGAACAGTAAAAATTATGAAAAAATTATAGAAAGTATAAAATCTTATGAAGAAGCTAGGAAAAATAAGCTATGGGCACCAGCTTATCCCAATAAGCTGTTAAGAGCTTATCAGTCCAAATAAGCTAAAGGTCCAAAAGTGGGTTAAGTATATTAATTGTGCAAAGCCTAATGGAACTGGTGCCCCAGAGCAGTTGGAAGGGGTGTGGGGTTATATGCATGATACTAGCGAGAGGTCCAAGGTTCGAATCCACCCACACCCATTTTTGCTTTTTATTTTATTTTTCATTTTTTCTTTTTGCAAAACTGTACATTAAGTAAAAATATGGAACTTTAACCAAACCAACTTATCCAAAGCTTAGAAATAAGCTGTGTAACAGCTTATTTCCAACTCAGTAGGCCAAAAAACCTTAAGCTTCTTAAATAGAAGCTATTACTTTTGTTAAAGCTTCTTTTGGGTTTTTCTTTTTATGAAACTAAATATAAACAGATAATATACATATTTAACAAAAGCAAAACTTAATAAACCTAAAAATAAGCTAAACGTGGGCTTATTACCCACACAGTTGAGCTTTTTGGGCTCTCAGTGGGGTAATAAGCTTGGCATAAGCTTAGAAAAAGCTATACAGTGTGAAACAGAGATATGTGAGTGTATATACAAGTATAATAGGTGTGTATGAACAAGAATAAGTACTGAGAAGTACTTATTAGAATGGGCTTAAGGTTTAGACAGTTGAGCTTTTGAGGGCTCAACTTGGATGGAATTGAAGCTCAAATGAGCTTGGTATAAGCCCAAACTATAAAGTAAAAGATGAAATGTATTTGTACAAGTATAAAGGACTAGAATGTACAAGCTTGTGCACTGGATTTGCTAAATAAGCTTGAAATAAGCAAATAAGCACTTCCAGTGCACTGTAGATCCAAACACTCCCTGCAACTAACTTTGATGGCACTTAAAGCTCACAGAATAAGCTCCAAGGTCCAAATAAGTTGTGGTAGTAGCAAGACTATCTGGTTGGCTTTTCAAAAAGCCCAAGCTCACCTAGTGGGGTCCACTAGTGAGCTTGTAGGAAGCTTATGAAAAGTCTCCCATTTCCTGAGTATGGGTATTAAGGCTAAGTGCACAGGAAATGGTACATACAAAAAGCTACTTGCAGCCCATGTAAATAAGCTACAAGGTGAAAGTGATGAGCAGAACCATAAAGCTGGGTTGCTAGGCTTTCTAAAAAGTCAAGCCACACAGGCTTGTGATCACTATAGAGCTTGGTGTGAGCTTGTGGAAATGGTGTAATACCCCTGAGCAATCAGGGGTATGTTGTGAATGGGCAAACTATAAGCTCACACAACTTATCTAAATAAGCTCTGATAAGCTCAACTCATGTTGAAGCATTGAGATGGGTACCTTGGCTTTGTAAAAAGCCAAGGGTCACATACTCAAGCTCACTGAGGAGCTTATTTCAAGCTTTTGGTAACTAGCCCCACTCAACTGTTTGCTTCAATTGAGTGGGCTAAATGGTACAAAAAGATGATGTGTAAGAGGTGACTAAATAAGCTATAACATGGAAAATAAGCACAAACATAAATAAACAGCTAGTAGGGCTTCCATAAACAACAATAAACTCAAGCTCAAGCTCAATATTCAACAAGCTGAAGGCTTGTGAATATTGGCTTGGGATCTTGATACAGGGCAAAAATACCTTAAAATAAGCACTCATAAAAGCACTTAAACATTAATAATAAAAATCAACAAAAATACATAAGACAGATAAGCAGCTAAACATTGAAACCCTAAGAGCATTTAAGCAGAAACTTAATAATAAAGGCACACTAAAATTAAACTTTTAATCAAAAATCAGGTTTGTGGTAATTTTGACTTTTATAATTTATGATCAAAGTTGACTTTCATCAACTTTGATCTGAATTTAAGCACTGATTTTGGTATATGAGACATAATAAACATGAACTAAACAAAGATAACTAACATTTAAACACATAATTAAGGTTTGGACACCAAATCTATAACAGACATGAATTTAAGACAGATAAAAAGGAAATTTGACTAAACAATAAACAAAGCTTGGTTATTAGTATCTAAATGAGTTATATGACTCATAATGTTGCACAATCAAACAAGAACAACAACACTAGCATCATCTAACACCAATCAAATAATAATAATCAGTGATCCTTTGAATCATATTTGAGAATGACCATGACTGCAAAAGACATTACCATTGAGCCTACAGGGGTGTCAAGCCCTCCAATAACTCACTAATCATGCAAGAACTGGAATGGACCTCTCAAACACAATCTCAGACCTCAATCTATACAAATCCAAACAGCCCTTTAATTACCACTTGTCACATGATTTTTAAAGTATTCGATGATTTTGCATTAGAACCTGATTCCAAACTATATAATAACATAAATTAAGACATAATAGACAGATAACCAACAATTTAAACAACAATAAACAACTATTACTCATAATCCATTTTTACAGTTGAAAATGGATCATGAAGCAACAATACAAACTAATACATGAACATATAATTTTAAACTTTAAAAACATGTAATAACAACAGATAAACAAGAAAACATGAAAATTAAAGGAATTAAGAACATGAACAGTAAAAATGCAGAAATGGTAAAAATTGCTTACAAGATGATTCAAACTGAGAAACATGGAACCAAGGACAAGGTTACACCCAATAGCTTCCCATCAAGCTCCTAATATCCATAGCACTCCAAAATTACCCCTGCTTCATCATCTTCTTTATTAACTTGCTATTTTTGATTTTTCAATGATTTTCTCTATTTTTTAGTATTTTCTAATTTTAAAAGATCATAGCCGAATTAGGTTTCTAAAAGCTTTCATTAGCTTTGTCAGGAGCTTATGTGACCTAAAGAGTCCATCAATCAACAATAATCAAACATGAAATTTAAATAACAAGAAATTAAAGGAATTATGAAAACTTGAAATACAAAAGATAACTTGCATTAAAACTGTAAATGGTGTTCCATTACACTACTTGATGTTCCATTACACTAATTAAAACTGTAAATGACATT
Organism: Artemisia argyi; assembly: GCA_030686995.1. Classification (NCBI taxonomy): domain Eukaryota; kingdom Viridiplantae; phylum Streptophyta; class Magnoliopsida; order Asterales; family Asteraceae; genus Artemisia; species Artemisia argyi. The sequence continues at coordinate 191,602,278 of CM060692.1, read as the reverse complement.
TAAATTAAATGAAAGCATGTAAAAGATTACACTAATCTAAGGTGACATTGGCTTAAGGCCAAGGTGTAATCTCTTTTGTTTCTTCTCTCTTTTAGAGCCTCTTGAGCTTCTTGGAGGCCACTCATAAGTCCTACTTCTCATCTGAACCCTTGAAATGGCAGAATCAATCTCAACCTTTGAATATGCTTTTTGGCGCCAAAAGCTTACACGTGGATTAGAGGCGGTTTGAGAACAATTAAAGCATTGTGGAGTTTTGTGGAGAGTTGGGGAGACAAATGAGATATTAATTTGGCCAAGTTGAGGGTTTTGTGGAAGAAACAGAGGAAGAGGGATGGTTTGGAGGGAAAAGTGGTGTGGATGGCATTTAATGGGGCAGGGGTAGGTGTAGGATGGTGAAAGGGAGTGGGTATTGAGCTGTAGAAGCAAGTGGAGGGGGGAGGTAGCATGAAAACCACCCTGGTATGTGACTCAGTGGTTTGGGGGAGAAGGTGCTACAGTGTTGGTGGTATTTGAGCGGGGTCAAAGAGTCAACGCCAGGGTTTAATATTAGGAGGTTGGGCCGGGTTAAGGTTTTGGGCTGGGGTTTGTGTTGGGTTTGGATTTGGATTTTTGGAGTATATATTTAAGGGTCCCGATGGTTTTATTAGTAACAAAAGCCCAAGGACCAATGTTGTATTTTCTGATTTTTGGAGGACCTAAATTGCCAACTTTCCAAACTTTCTTTAAGGGACCAAACCTGCCATTAAACAATTACACAAGGACCAAAGTTGTATTTTATTTTATTTTTAAAACTTTAAGGACCTAAAATGTAAATTTGGATTTTAGAGGGACTAAACTTGTAAATTCCCAAAAGTTTATCAAATTGTTCCAAATTGTAATTTATGAATAGTACAAGGGTAATTTGTGATAAAATTCTATTTTGAATACCCAGGGACTAAGTTTGCCAATTTTGAAACTTGAGGGGTAAAAATTGCCAATATGTGTAAACTTTTATCCAGGGATCATTTGTGAATATTTTTGACTTCCCAAGGACTTAAGTTGACTTTTCTATCATTTAAAACCTTCAGGGACTAGTTTTGACAAATTGTGAAACTTGAGGGACTGAAACTGCCAATTATGCAAACTTTGTACGTTTTTCATCTGTTTTTGCATATTTTGTATTTGAAACATATAAAACACACTTCTAAGATCTTTTAAGTATTTTGATGCATATTTGAGTGTTTTTGGATGTTTTGGCAGCTCAGATTAGTATAAAATGATGAGTATTTAGACACTCATCATAATACCATACTGAAAATTGTTAGATTTAGTTAAGAAACATCTTGCAATCACGGTGAAGTTTATGTGAAGTAAGTTTTAGCACTTGTATAGTTGGCATTTTCTGTAAAATTAGATCCCGGCAAGTAAATGAACATGAAATGGAACATATCAGGCGTACTTAAATATTATTGACGCCAATGTAATAAAACCTTTTATATGGTGATATGTGAGACTCACACACATCGCAATAAAACCTTTTATACGGAGTCACGTTATGTGAGACTCACTCATATCCTATGTATCATAACAGCTTATTCCAGCTTATCTAGTTATGTTACTTATTAGCAATCTCAAATTTATTCTTTCGAAACTATATGTAAAGAAGCTATAGTAAAACTGCCTTTATTGTTTATTCACTTCATTCGTTACATACATACGTATAAAACCAACTACAACAAAGTGTCTGCTTTCTATTATAAAAAAAACAACAAACGGAAAGAAAAGAAACGTAACTATGGTTGGCCTTCGTCCTCTATCAATTCACGAACCTCATTTTGACAACTAGATATGCTTTGTTGTCATCCGTAGTTTTAATACCATACTGAAAATTGTAAGATTTGCAGTTAAGAAACATCTTGCAATCACGGTGAAGTTTATGTGAAGTAAGTTTTAGCACTTGTATAGTTGGCATTTTCTGTAAAATTAATAGATCTCGGCGAGTAAATGAACATGAAATGGAACATATCAGGCGTACTTAAATATTGTTGACGTCAATGCAATAAAACTTTTATACAGAGACTCACACACATCGCAATAAAATGTGAGACTCACTTATATCCTATGTACTTAAATACTTTTTGAAGTAATATATGCACCGGGTGTAAAACCTTATACTAGAAGAAAAAAGAGTTTTAATGGTTTTTATCATATATATAAAAAAATATATATTTATGTTACATTGATTTTCGGTTTGATTCGGTTAACATTTTGACAAAACCATATTCAAACCAAAAACTAAATATTTAATTCGCTTAGATTTGGTTATTCGTTTCCATTCAATTTTGGTTTCTATTCCTGTAGTATTAGCCGATTTGTGTACACTCGTACGGCCCTAACTTCTCGTAATTACAACATAAAAATGCCCCAATATATTTGGTTGTAAAGCCCAACACACGTACAATTTTATTTGTAAGTTTTTTAGTTGTTGGTATGTTTTAGACAACTTTTACAAATTTACATAGGCACTTAGATCTCACAATTTTGGGAAAAATATAATAAACAAGATGATTTCAAATATCATCTCATAATAATCAAGTTTCATTATTGTTTCACTAAATTCACTCATATACTTTATTTCAACTATAGAAATCACTCAAGTTTAAAAATTATTTGACTAAAGTCATATAAAAAAAATCAATTTTAATGAATTTTATAAAAAATTGATACAAAAATTATCTACTTTTTAAATACGTTTTAGACTTTATTTAAATATGTTTTGAGCAAAGTTGGACATTTTGAATGTCATGATACATTGTTTTACGTTAACTAAAGAAAATAATATGTTCTCATTATTAGTCAAAATTTAAGTACAGTTGGAGAAGGTCATGTTGAAAACACAACATGTACACGGATGAAAGAGCTTCAATAAAACAAAAACAACACACTTCTGTCACTTCATGAACATGTTGATTATTTTAGAATAAAGGGTAGTTTGTGACATGATTTTTTAAACATTTGAAAGTAAAAGATTCTAGATAAATAATTGTAACTATCCCGACAACTAAAGAAGTCATTCTAAATATTATCTATATAATAACCTTGACCATTTATTTAGGAGGTTGTTGCACATATAAATACGAGACTTCAATCATTATTATAAATATGAGATTCACTCACATCCTATGAACATGTGAGACATGGGATTTTTTTTTCTCTCCAAAAATAAAGTGATTTTACCTATACGTGATGCGCTGGGTGGGTAAATGGATTGAAACCGGAGATTTTTGGCATTGGATGGATGCGCCCGGGCTACGTTATCTTGACTCACAAACACTTTTTAGCTCATTTATTTTACATGACTAATGGCCTAGATTTTTGGAAAAACAAAATTATCACAATTATAATCTAAAACTAAGAATGAAAACAAAGTAACTAAAAACAAAATTTTTTAGCTAAATATTTTGATCTGAGCCGTTAGCTCTTTTTCAGATACAATTACAAAACAAAATCACAAAACCAAGTCAACTATTCCATACTAATAGCTACACTACACCATTTATGCAATTCAAAACTATATGTAAGGAAGCTGTACGAACATTGCTTCTATTGTTTATTCTCTCCATTCTTTACGTACATACATACAAAATGAACTACAACAAAGTGTCTGTTGTCTATTCTCAAAACAACAAAGTGTCTGTTACAAATGGAAGGACATAAGAAAAGCATCACACCACTGCTGATCACAATCCTTGTCAACTTGAGCACCAACAAATAGACACAACAGCAAAATCCACAGCAACTTCAGCATAGCCACCAACAACAATCTATTTTTTTTTTGGTTAATCGTCACAAGATACCTGCAACTCGAGAAGTTTTGGTAGAATTATTTAATGAATTAATGTTTTAAGTAAGCGGTCAAGTGTTGTCTTTGTATTATTAACGACAAGGATGAACGATGCAAATGTTTTTAACGACAGGGGGTTATTGTAAACCTAATCCACGTGCTAGTTTGTGATTGGTCGATGCGCAGTCTTGAGATGAAAAAATTTCAAAACCCCGCCTATTATCCCTTTTTTTCCAGCTTTCAAATTCTATAAATAAATCTCCAAATCCATCTCACACACACTCATTCACTCAAAAACACAAATACAGTAATCAAAAATGTATCTTGAGATAATTACTTGCATCATTTGTAAGGAAAAGAAGGATCCATCCATGACCATTTTGCTGCTACTCACCGGGTAGTTTTACCCAGATTACACCTATTAACCACAAATATGTCCATTATTATACATCTAATTTATATATTTTTTATTTCTTTTTAGGAATTGCTCGATTTTGACGAGTCAGACGAGTCTGAGGAATCGGAGGAGGAGTCCTATGGTTTGAATGTGAGTGTATTTATTTATTTTTGTTGTTAACTCTTATTGTTAATTAGTGCTTATTTGTAGCTTCCATCTCATTAGAATTTGTTTTTGTTTAAAAATCACAAACAAGGAAAAAAAAAAAAAAAAAAAAAAAAAAAAAAAAAAAAAAAAAAAAATATATAGTTTATTTTATTTGCTTATTAATTAAAACTTAATTTTAGTCCATATCTGTTTTCATAAGTTATTTAGTCTTATTACTCAAGTTTTTATCATTATCTCATAGTTTCATGTCTTCAAATTGTCCAAAAAATCAAAAATAGTTTTCTAAAAGTAGTGTTTGGCATAACTCAGTATTTAAGTTTTGGTCCTTTTGTTCATTTCAAAAGTCTTTGATTTAGTTTTAGTAATAGTTTAAAAGTCATTTTCAAGCAGTTTCATTAAGTTTTATAGCTTTTAAATTTGTTTAGGTAGTAATTTTTTGGAATAAGTCTTTTAAGTAATACTAGTTATTTTTGCAGGGTCTCTTCATGGAGGAAGAAGAAGAAGAAGAAATTGATGAATTCTGCCTCTTTTATTTATAATTATTTGTAGCTTCTCTTCATGGAAGCTGATGTTATTGCTGCTCCACCTGTTGTTGTTAACTCTCACATTCAGATTTATTTTACTCAATGGGGAGATGTTTTGTTTGTGTGAGAGATTATTGAGACGTCGCCATTGTTATGTTTTTCGATTTTTCATGTTACTTTGTTTGATGGAATTATTTTATATATACCTATACATATACATATGCATGATTATTGTTAATGTACTTAACTCATACAAGTGATCAATGAATGGTAAATACATATGTTGTTATTTTCTACTGCTGGTTATGTGTATGTGTGAGTTTATATCATACTGTTTCTAAATATATGTGTATGTAGTAGTAGTTTGTTGGATGATTTTAGAGGTGGTAATATTGTGAGAATGAGAAACGGGTCAAAATGAGTTGATTTTGAAATGACCCATTTGACTTGAACAAGTCTATCGCAATCACTTTTGTCCACCATTTACATTAAGGATATCAAATCTGCCGTTTAATAAGATGTATGCATTTGACTTTGGGTTTCGTCTAACCTGTTTGACCAATTTGACATGTCCCGCCTTCATGTTCCTGGAATCAAATAGCAGTTCCATTTTAGCACTATGTAGCAGCATCGTATAATGAATTGAAGCTGATCAACCCATTTATCATGTCATTTAGAAATAATTAGGTGTAACAGCACCTGTTGCATAATACTGTGTATAGTGTTTGGATATATATGTTTGTCATGTTTAAGACTGAGATCATTAGATAGTCCACCCAGTTGTTTTGCAAATTATGATTAATATACATATAACCAAAATCAGCTTGTTGTAGCCTGCTCCTAAACTACAGTATTATTTTGGCGCCTAAAGGATGAGATAAACAAAATAAGTTTCACTATACCACCCAATGCGAGACTCATTAGTTCATGATCACCGTCAAAATGCAATGCGAAAAACCCCTGTGCAGACTGTTGTAATTTTCATTTACATTCTTTCTTTTTGAAGAATCACTAGTCTACTGGAGTAGATTTTCCACCCAGAGTAGAGAATTGTGTGCCACTGTTTCAGCTTATGAAGAATCGGCTATTCAAGCCTCCCCTTCAAACTGATGCTTCTGGGCCTAGGTATTGCTTACTTATACACTTTTATGATCTTATAAGCTCTCGTGGGACCAAGTCATGGTCTAATAATGGATACTTTGGTATAATCTTGTTTAATATGAGCAGTGTCTTAAAGATACACCCAGATTCTCGCAACGCAGGCCAGGTATAATTATATGCCTGTGAATGACTCGCTAAGTCACACTTCATATAGTTTTACTGGGTAATCTGGTCAACTGTTTAAAAAAGGGAGACACGAAGTATACATGCCACCTTAATGGGGATGAAAACAAACCTTAGAAAACCCGACCTAAATGAGAATTTTATCCTGGACACAACCTGAAATTACATATTGGTCATATTTGTATGTATGATCACCAATCATCTTATAGATGGTACAATCTTGTTTAATAGGTGCCTTAACACTCACACGCTTGCATTTTTTATTGGTTCATCAGGAAGAAAATCTACAATCTATGCACTAGTGCCCTAATGTTCTTTTCACATTTAAGTTGCGTATATTTCGAGTTTATGGTTGAGGATTAGTTTCTGGCACTTTGAAGAGAAATAGTGGACCTGTTCCCCTTTAGCTACACTTTTTGTCTGACCAATTTAAATTAATGCACGACTCAAGCTGATCCATTTGTAAGTATGTGGGATCGAAATAGCCACCTTAAGTATTCTCTAAATTCCATTGAGAAATAGTGGGCTTTTCTTGACTTTGAAAAACTTTTTCTATCAGACTACAGCGAAAGTGCTTCAAGTTTGGACGAAAATTTTATGCACATTTCCAAACTCTCGCCTCAAAGCGTTTCTGATGTGATAGTGTAAGACAGAGACATCTCTCGACATTGGAGCATGCAAGCATATTCTCTTATGGACATTAGGTAAACCCATCATCTTCACATCAATCATTCATTTTCTCTTGTACTTTTGTTTACAATGACAACAACAACAAACCCAATCCTGCCGAGGCAGGGTATAGGGGAGGTATAATGTAGACAGATCCTACCCCTACCCAGGATAAACCCGTGAGTAGGGAGACTGCTTACAAAAAGACCTCCGGCAAGTGCAGGTGTGCAAGTGAGATAGCAAAAGACGGAGGTCAACAAGCAAGAAGTAGGTCAAAAGCAGTCGAAAACACGCGAACAGAGCATAGAAAACAAACCAAAGGAAGCATACAAAGGAGAACAAAGCAATGCAAGGGGCCTAAAGCTAAGGCAAAGCAAAAAGAGGCAAAAAAAAACCGAAAACGCAAGGGGCAAGAAAAGCATGCAACCCTAGGGGAGACACAAAAACAAGGAAAGCAACGCACGGGGCCTAAAACTAAGGCAAAGCACCTAGCCACTAAGCGCTCAAACAACCTAAATCCACTAAACACCTAGCCGGAACTACCCGCTAATCCTAATTCTATCCCTCCATGCCTTCCTATCTGAGGTCACAAACACTTTTTAGTTTATGTATACTCATAAACACTTTTTAGTTCATTTATTTTACATGACTAATGGCCTAGATTTTAGAAAAATCAAAGTTACCACAATTATAATCTAAAACTAAAAATGAAAACGAAGTGCACTAAAAACATATTTAGGCTCTCGTTCATTTTTAGCTAAATATTTTGATTTGAGCCGTTTGTCCTTTTTCAGATACAATTACAAAACAAAGTCACAAACCCAAGTTAACCATTCCATACTTATAGCTACACTACACCATTTATGCAATTGTAGACATGCAACCCGTTTCTTGTTGTCATCCGTAGTTGGAATACCATACTGAAAATTGTTAAGAAACATCTTGCAATCACGGTGAAGTAAGTTTTAGCACTTGTATAGTTTGGCATTTTCTGTAAAATTAATAGATCCTGGCGAGTAAATGAACATGAAATGGAACATATCAGGCGTACTTAAATATTGTTGACGTTAATGCAATAAAACCTTTTATACATAGACTCACACACATCGCAATAAAATGTGAGACTCACTCATATCCTATGTACTTAAATATTTTTTGAAGTAATATATTCACCGGGTGTAAAACCTTTTACTAGAAGAGAAAAAAGTTTTAATGGTTTTTATCATATATAAAAAATATATTTGTTTATGTTACCTTGATTTTTGGTTTGATTCGGTTAACATTTTGACAAAATCATATTCAAACCGAAAACCAAATATTTAATTCGCTTCGATTTGGTTATTTGTTTCCATTCAATTTTGGTTTTTATTCCTGTAGAATTAGCCGATTTGTGTACACCCGTACGGCCCTAACTTCTCGTAATTACAACATAAAAATGCCCCAATACATTTGGTTGTAAAGCCTTGGGGTGTGCACGGTTCGGTTTGGGTCGGTTTTTGGCTAAAACCGAAGCCGAACCGAAATGTTCGGTTTTTATAGAACCCAAAACCGAAACCGTTCGGTTTTTGGCGGTTCGGTTTTTTCGGTTTCGGTTCGGTTTTTCGGTTTTTTCGGTTTCTAACCGTTTATATTTGGTCATGGCGAATTTATACCAACAAACTAGTATTACATAGAAAATTGGTTATTCTTATTTACTACTTTTTTTTGTCAATCTAAGCATAAATAATATTTATTACATAATTCTATAATTACACATATATAGATGTGACACACATGCAAATGAATATACACATAGTATGATCATCATCATTTTTCTGATATATTCTCAAGTAAACACACGACACGATAAACACGTATATACACATAAACTTTAAGATAAATATATTATAAATATACCCACAAAGTGAATATGAATTTATAAATTTGATTTATTTAGTTATTTATTCATATTATATTAATTATATATTGTTATATAGAAAATTGGTTCGGTTCGGTTTTTACGGTTCGGTTTTTGGACAAAAACCGAAACCGAACCGTATATTTTGGTTTTTGAAAAATTAAAAACCGAACCATCGGTTTTTAGTTTTGGTCGGTTTTTTTGGTTCGGTTTTTTCGGTTTCGGTTTTTTCGGTTTCGTTTGCTCACCCATAGTAAAGCCCAATACACATGCAAATTTGTTTGTAAGTTTTTAATTGTTGGTATGTTTTAGACGACTTTTACAAATTTACATAGGCACTTATATTTATCAATTTTAGGAAAAATATAATAAACAAGATGATTTCAAATATCATCTCATAATAATCAAGTTTCATTTGTTTCACGAAATTCACTCATACTTTATTTCAACTATAGAAATCACTCAAGTTTCAAAATTATTTGACTAAAGTCATATAAAAAAAGCTCAACTTTAATGAATTTTGTAAAAAATTGATACAAAAATTATCTACCTTTTAAATATGTTTTAGACTTTATTTAAATATGTTTAGAGCAAAGTTGGGCATTTTGAATGTCATGATACATTGTTTTACGTTAACTAAAGAAAATAATATGTTCTCATTATTAGTCAAAATTTAAGTATAGTTGGAGAGGGTCATGTTGAAAACACAACATGTACACGGGTGAAAGAGCTTCAATAAAACAAACACAACACACTTCATGAACATGTTGATTATTTTAGAAGAAAGGGTAGTTTGTGACATGATTCTTTAAACATTTCGAAGTAAAAGATTCTAGATAAATAATTGTAACTATGCCAACAACTAGAGAAGTCATTCTAAACATTATCCATACAATAACCTTGACCATTTATTTAGGAGGTTGTTGTACACATAAAATGTGAGACTTCAATCATTATTATAAAATGATAGACTCACTCACATCCTATGAACATGTGGGACATGGGAAATTTTTTTGTTCTCCAAAAATAAACTGATTTTACATATATATGATGCGATGGGTGGGTAAATGGATTGAAACTGGAGATTTTTGGCATTGGATGGATGCACCCGGGCTAGGTTATGTTGACTCAGAAACACCTTTTAGTTCATTTATTTTACATGACTAATGGCCTAGATTTTAGGAAAAAAAACAAAATTATTACAATTATTATCTAAAACTAAAAATGAAAACAAAGTAACTAAAAACAGATTTTTTTTAGCTAAATATTTTGATCTGAGCCATTAGCTCTTTTTCAGATACAATTACAAAAGAAAGTCACAAAACCAAGTCAACCATTCCATACTTATAGCTACACTACACCATTTATGCAATTCAAAACTATATGTAAGGAAGCCGTACGAAAATTGTCTTTATTTTTTATTCTCTCCGTTCTTTACGTACATACATATAAAATGAACTACATCAAAGTGTCTACTGTCTATTCTCAAAACAACAAAGTGTCTATTACAAATGGAAGGACATAAGAAAAGCATCACACCACTCCTGATCACAATCCTTGTCAACTTGAGCAGCAACAAATAGACGCAACAACAAAATCCACAACAACTTCGACGGAACCACCAACAACTAAACGACAGACGCAACAACAGCAGAAACAACAGAGTCCTTAGCAACTTCATGGGAAGCGTCAGCAGCAAAAATCGCATCAGTAGAAACATTAGAACCAACCGGAAAGAAACAATCCTGAGAAAACAGGACAAAAATTAGATATAAAAAGATGAAATTAATATATAAAAAAGGAGTGATAATGCCTTTATGTTTGTCAAACACTATCAGCCACGGTGAAGGTACTGAAAACTTTTGCATTATCTTCGATGCTTTTCCATTGTTCAATGGTATCAAAGGTGCAGCTATGACAACGCTTACATGTAGCACGGAACTTGAAGTATTTGACACCAGCACAAAACTCCATAATTAACATCTCCAAAACATGAGGTGGAAGATTGAGCAGGTGTGATTCATCATCACCAACCTTATCACTTTTTAACCTACAAGACATACGATACGACTTTCGAAAAATATGGAATTGAGTGTTGTCTCCTTCGTCTTCCAGTTTTTTTGAAACAAACCATGGATGCTTAGGAGGCATGATTGAATCACAAGAAATCTCCATATGCTTCGCTTCCATCTAAAATGTTCTTTGTTGATTTAAATAAATGCCGCTCGGCAAGGTGTCATAATACTATTAATTTTAATGCAACACTAATATCCTACAACAAAGGAACATATAAATATTCACGCTACTTTGATACTAGGAGTACTAAGTATCAAAAAGCATATAAAAAAGGCCATAATTACATATTTACATTAATCACTAACCAAATGTACACCTAATGAAACAAACTAATCCTAGACATAAGTTAAAAAACCTTAAAAAAAAGCTCGAGTTTTATCCGTTTTCTTAAGGAAGTGTTTGTTTAAGCTCTTTTTAGGGGACATGAGCTTATTAGTTTATATAGCTTAAATAAGTGTAAACAACTTTTTTTTAACCTTATAAGGTTGGTTTATATATATGGGGGGGGGGGGGGGGGGGGGGGGTGTTAGAATAACCTCAAATTTTGTGGCTTATTAATCAAGTAGAAGTAATTTAAGGGTGTATAACAATAAATGTCACAAGTTAAATATAATATAAATAGCAAGCTCGGATGCTTGTTTGATGGAACATGATAGTATTTGCCTCTAAAAAACATTTATAAAAACCGGACAAGACTCGGTCGTCGTTAGAAATTTATTACTTATCGTAACCCTTCGACAAGGAAAACATGGTCTACAAGCGTGTGAGCGTTCCGGTATGCTTAATCCTGTCCAAAATACTTTTGTGTTCTTTCCCTCGTGTACTTTGCATCACAAGCAAAATGTAGCGATAAAAGTTGTAAAATTTTTATTATGTAAAATGAAAGAATATTTTCTTCTTATTGTAAGTTTTAGTATTATAATGAATTGTTTTATTGGTTATGCCATATACATATTTCAGGGTCAAATTCGTAATGTTTTGACTCTTGAAAGTCAAAGTAAAGGATGAAAGTTGACAAACAAACCTTGGTTTGCTTATGAATTTGGTCAACATGAGTAATCTTTTCTCTGTATGGAACTGAAATGAAAAAAAAAGAACAATGTCCATCAATTATAGACTAATAGCAAAAAAAAAAAAAATTGTTGAGTGATATCAGTGGTCTTATTTTTTTATATGAGAAAAACAGTGAAAATTTTCGTGTAACAATATCAAAAAATTAGCTACTAAATAAATTTTAGGGCCCGTTTGGTTTAGGGGTAAAGAAACTTAATAGATGTTTTGTACACATTTTAGGGCCACATGTATTGAATGAAAGATTCATTCCATGCTATTTTAACATCTTTGGTTAAATCACACCAATTAGAATTTAGTTTTTTCTTTTTTTCTTTTTTCCCAACAACATATTTACTTATTCTGTCTTTTATTTTTTATTTTTTAATTTTCAAAATAACATATAATATCTTAATTGCATATAAACAATTATATAATTTAAACATTTTTTAATTTTCTTTCTTCTCATTTTCTTTCGAACCTTTCTCAAATCCGAATCTTATTACAATTTCATTTACAAACCAAACACACCCTTAGTTGTATTTCAATGGTGTAAGTCCTCAAAGCTTGGAGTCTTCTTTAGTCCTCAAAGTCATCTTGGTCAATAATGTCCCCTGTGTATTCATACTCATGATAGTAATAACTTTCTACAAAAGGAAAGTTTCCGTACCATATTCGGTTGAAAGAAATTAGTGCAATTCAGTTAAAAGCAAACATTTCATTTATTGGATCTTGACCATCCAAAGAGTCACTAATCAATCTTGGCCATCCAGTTTCACAATCCTTGTGAATCTCTTTTAATTAATCTAAACAAAAAACTAAAAGCACCTCACATAACAAACACAAGAAACACAATATATATACAAACACCCAAACATTAATTCACCTCCATCAAACACACAAAACACTTCCTACTCTCACTAGTCAAAACGACTTCCTAGATTATTTGAACAACAATCTGTTTACGTTTGGATAAGCTTTCCCCTAGTATTTTTATATAGAAAACAAAAAATACAAGCAACACCACACCAGTACATCCTTCTTACAGATCTAAACACAAACAAAACCCTTTAGTCTTTCTTGTAGAACCGAAAGTATTGATTTTTATGTGGTTCGGGAGGTCGAGGTTGATCAAAATAGATGATATCCATGTTTAATTCTAGTGAGAGAAAATAGAGAGAGGGTGGAAAGGAAAGATAGTTTTATTAAGATGAAACAAATATAATACAAACCTAACACTTAACCACACCCCTCATGGAGAGTCATGAGGGGTATTTATAGTCTCATTACAACATTACTTTGCCTAAATAACAATAGTAGTCCCTGATGTTACTACTTGCTACATATCTATTCCATTTCACATGTGTGACGTTATCTTTATAAAATAGCGAGGCTAACAATCTCTCTCCAAGATATCGTCACACGTGAATGGTTACAATGAGACCTATAAATACATAAACAATGTAAATTACAACAATAGTAAACTATGTTGACGTTGTTGAAGCGCAGAGTCTCTGTAGTCTAGATACTGAGGCAGACTTGAAGTTCTCTCTTCCGACGATCTCGGCGTATGATCTTTGACACTGATGGCAAAGGTCTTTGTAGCTATGAACTTCAACTGTAATGGTCTAGTTAGGTTATTACTCCCTCCTAACTAGTGAGCCTTTATTCTTTTTCCTGCTCCCTCCTAAACCGACACTCTTCTTTCATCTCGCAGCGGATAAAGTAGATTCAAAAGTGTAGGAACATGGTTGTCGTTCAGGGAGCAACACAACAATATAACTCATATAACATTGCATCCAATTTGGTAATAAGCCCTGATGTACACACACTACTTCTCCATTCACAATGTTAAGCACAATTCTCTCAGTCAATCCAATCGCTGAAGATGAAACACTACTTCTTTTGGCATGTTCTTCTCCCTCCTGATGGTTGCGAGGTATCGGAATCATCATAATGTAGTGTACATGCCGTATAATCACCTTGTACTTGATGCAATTTAGAAGCCATAACAGCTCGTTGAAGCATATTTTGTGAGTATATGTCGCAAAATACTCTCAATACTTCTCTCAAATCAACCTGTAATCAAACCTCTTTTGAATTCACCGGCTAATAGTAATGACCACATATGGAGACAACCCGATATGACCAACTTGAAAACGAAGTAAACATCCCATCTTGTGACTTAATGCTTGTACGATAGATGTAACTTAATACCTATACTGAGCACAACAACGTAACTCCTTTAAGTATGAGGTTGTACGAAATATTCGTCACTTGAACAATCCACTATTTCGTGTGACACTGAGTACAACAACGTAACTCCTTTAAGTGATAGCTATACTGTGAGCACTACAACGTAACTCCTTACATCAGTAATAACTAGATTGTCAAGACTGATTTTTTTTTTTAATTTGCGCAGACAAGTTATCTTCATCAGTCGTGCATCCAACCACCCCTAGACTTTGAGATAAGTAAGTACACTTTTTAAAATGTCACTTCAAAATCAAATCAATAATATCGTATAAAAACCCCGTAGTCATTTGTGTCAAACCAAAACAATTCTAGCCGTGAACTATGTATCCCGGTAAAATTTATATTACCAAAATACCACCTCAATATGCCTCAATTAACACAATGTATTAAACACATTGGATATTAATATTAATTTGTCCATAATCAAATATATTGCTCGATCCTATTCAATAATCAATCACCTCAGTCCATATGTATTGATTCAGCCCATAACCAATTCAATTGAGATATCACTAAAGCCCAAAATACGTATAACCCAATCCAAATACCCATTCCACACAAACCACTTGATAGTGCCTACAACCTTATCATATCTTAACCCTAATTGCAAAATACATCCGCCTACCTCTTTCTTATTCTCCCAAAGCAGATCTAAGAATCTCATATACTCCATAAATCGATCTCATAATCATCTTTAAAAAAACAAGCAAGTATCTCCTTAACGACAATCACAACCTGTATCTAGATACTGAGTAAATTACATAAACAATACATTGTTAGATAATGACCACAAAACTGAAACACTTCTTCTCATAAACCAAAACAAAAACAAAAACACTTGCCTATCGATCTAGATCTACTACCACCAAAAATCCTGTTCGAAATAGCTAACATAAACATGGTTATGTACTATATCGACTACGACAAATTGCCACCAGATTGCCGCTTTTTTCGTCTCGACAAAAGTGGCTTAGACTACTTTCATAATATTGACAGGTAGTTAGTCATTCCTTTGAACTTTTGCTTTTGTGTATTTGTTATCTTGTGATACCTTCTGATAAGCAGTTGAAGCTTCTTGTCCATTGTGTTTTGTTTGGTTTGATTGTTTTTGAGAATACAAGTGTTTGGCTAGTTAAAATTTTTTTAATTTCTATGAGTGAATCTGTTTGTCGTCCAGGCTTTTGCTAATGTGTGAATTTTTGAAGCCGAACTAAGATGTACAAGAGTATCTTTGATATTCGTTTGTGGGTTTTGAGTTCGTGAGAAACTAATTATCTTTTATTTGAGGTTTGGTTTGATGAAAGAGGTAATAGGAGGAGTAAATAGTTTAGGTGGTGTGACTAAGATTGAAATGAAAAAATAAAAAAGTTTGAGAGGTTGTTGGTTGTCATCGTCTATTATGTCACTTTATTAATAAAAAAGGGTTTGAAATTTTTAGAGATTCACATGAGTGGTAATTGTTAAGATGCTTTGACCCCCCAGACCCATTTGACCAAACCTCTTTTCTGATAAAATTCTTTATTTGAGCCGCTTGAGATTAAAATTACCCAAATTGACCCGTTTATAAAATACATGGTCATAATTGCTACTTCTAATGTAAACTGAAGAGGATGCTACTCACTCTGTCCAAGTGTGGCTTCTTTCCAATCTTTTCTACGACCTGTTTGAGCATAGCCTTTGCTTCTTCACGATCTCGTTTCTCAATTTCGTCACGGATTCTTTTGTTTTTCATTTCTTGAAATTCAGTTGCAAGCCTCTTTTTCTCTGCCTCTTCAGCTTTTTTCTGTTGTTTTAGTCTTTTTGTTTCCTCCTCTCGTTCCTAGATGAACAATTTTCAAAATAGAAGAATTAAGTAGGGTATCAAACATAACAATATATATTACAGAGCTTTAGATTATTAATGAAAATGAATACCATTTCGACCAGATGGCGTTCATGGTCTTCCTTCATTTTCTCAATAATTGACTTCCGAGCAAGAACCCTTTTGTGCTCTTTTTCGCCCAAACTTGGCAGCATGTCACTTAGTTTAGATACTTTCTTTGCAGAGGGATTTATCATCGACCATGATTTGCTTAAATTTACAGCAAAATCACTTAAGTTGCCTTAGGTATAGAGTATAGACTATTTATGATTTATTTACAGTATATAGCAAGCATTATTTACAGATCATGCTTGCAGAGTAATAGTTGAGGTTTTATTTTTGTTTTGCAATTAGTTTGTAGGTTAATGATTATCTGGTTCAGCTTAATATATAATTTTGAGATGATTTAGTAGCTTTTGAGGTAGCTTATATATGGTTGCTCAGAACAGTTTTGCTTATACTATAATCCTTATTATCTGATTTTTGGTAATCTAGTAGAGTGAACTTTATCTGTTTTCGCTCATTAGGACTTTAGTGATTATTTAGGAGCTTATTTTTAGTCTGCAACTAAGTACCTTAGGTCTGTTTGAGATTGGTTTATATCAGTGTGCTTATTGTTGTTTTCAGTTTAAATAGCTTATTAAAAAG